>JAZDUH010000380.1:617500-1817500 GCA_036419115.1 Scarus forsteni | reverse complement strand
TGACAACCACTGAAGACAATCTGCGAAATTTTCAATACACAGCTTTAAACTAAAGTTGGATCACAGTGACGGTATATTTGGCACACTGATGAGTCATTTGTTTTCAGTCATATAGACCAAGCATTCACATCCAGGTTTAGCCTTTTATATGTTCCACCATCAGAACTTGAACACTTGAGTGTATAGCTGCTTGTGTAAAGAGTTTTTAGAGCAACTAAAGTTTGAGTTTGGTCAATGAAACACGACAATTACCTGCAAAATCCATTAAAGCAGACGCCCACAGCCAACTCAAGGGCTTTTAAAAGATTTAGTGCTCTTGATGCCTCATCTCTTTCTCTCCGTCATCGAGCTCTGCAAACACAGATTCTGATACTCTGGAACATTTCTGACATTTAAATAACTGTGCAGAGGGCTGCTATTTCACTTTCAACTCATTCCCAGTCTGAATGAGCACAAGACTGGAATTACAACAGAGGTTATAAATTAGATTGTGGCTGCAGAATCCAGGGTATAATTGTATGTGTTTGACCTCTACGAGTTTTTGCTTGTCAAGCCAGATAACTCTTCTCTCTATTGAAGACCTGTCCTCTCCGTCTCACAAATATTACACTCTCTAGCCAAGGCTGCCTTACAACAATCTGAAAAGAGTAGACGCTTTAAGTGGGTCCTTTGACAATAGTTTCTATCCTTTAAAGAACCAAGTGATATAAAACATTCAGATGGCACACAGGCAGAAAACTCAGTTAGGTGACAGCAGAATGAATCAGAAATCTAGGGTGTCTGTGTAGATTCAACCATTCAGATTATCCAACGAGGCAGTTTCAATGCTTAGACTGATATGATATGGACTATAAATGTATTTATATTTTTGTTTATTGCTGGTGATACTGAAGAAACATACTGTCTTTTGGATGTTTTAAGGCTTCTTCTTCGTCAGCCATTAAAGAAGTCATACTTTGCCTTCACTCCAGTTCACTTCTTCGGTTTCTCTGACTGGCAGAATATTGTTTACAATCGCTTATGTCCAAACATATTTATTGTTCCCCTGCTCCTGCCACTCGACTGCCTGCTTCCCCTCATTGTCCCAGTCTGTTCTGGTTTGTTGACCCTTTGCTCTGGGGTTATGGGTCGGTTCAGAGCTAAGGTTTTTTTTGTTCGATGGTGTAATGATTCTTCTGTGCACCATCCCTGATGATAAACTGTCCTTCGAGACCAACTCATATGCCATCTGTAGAGGCAGATCAGAGTTTTATCTGAGGAAATTGTTTGTTCTGACGTTGACAAAAAGCTTCAAAGAATGTTTTATTCTTCTTTTATTGATTCCCTTTAAACTTTGCTACGATTTGTTGGTTTGGTAACCTCAGAATCTCAAACAACAATAATCTGAGGAACACTATCAACCTCTGCCAAAATACTATTGGCACGAGCTTAAATGATCTTGACTCTGTTTTTAAAGCTAAAGACACTCAGAGGGTAAAGGCCACTCTGGCAAACCCTCTCCATCCTCTTCATGCAGAGCTTCAGTTTCTCCGTCTAAGAGAAGCAAATCAAAAGGTTCCCTTAGATCCTTCGTCCCAATGGCCACTGGTTTTTAAACAAGCTGTAGGCAAGCTTGATGGGAATGATGCACCGCTAAAACTGTGCTAACTAACTGTTTTTACATGTATTGTGTTTGAGAGAACGGTGTATTAACTAACAAATTTAGCCACTTTGAGCCAACGAGCTTCAACTTCTAAAACGATTGCAGGACCTCACAGTCATATGTTTTCTCTGTGGGCCGGGGAATCAGCTATTTTTTGAAGCTACTGGTGCTGTCTACATGCTGTGGACTTTGTAATCTTGTGCATAGAGGTACTCCTTCATGCAAAAGAGACACTGGACACATACCAAAGTGCACAAGCAAAATCTGTGACCTGAAACTGTAGTCACTTTCCATTAGCCCTACTCTACTCTACTCGACTCTACCCTGCTCTACTCTACTCGCCTTGTGCTACTTTTCCATTAGCCCCAGTCGACTGCCCAACAGGGTGAGCAGCACTGCAATGATGTCATTTTGAGCGCGACACAAAAATCTGTGGCTTTTTGTCACAAACCGAGCAAAAAAGGAAAGCAGAAGAAGGCCGCAGGAGGCAAGGGCCATTAGACTACTTGTTTATCAATGGTTTAATGAGATGAACAATTTGAATTTTATCAAAGTGTGTCGCTAATTAACTTGCCAACCATTGTCAAGGCGTTTAACTTGCCTTCCCTTGCCAACCTTTTTTAACTCGGTCCCCACATTGCGCTCATCTGACGATTACAATCAAGTTTGGTGGCTTTCTGATGAGGCTAAAAAAAAGCCTAACTGGAAGGTTCCTTTTAAATTGGGCTAATTTCCAAGCGTCAGTATAGTATTTAACATTCAAAACAACATTCACATTCTTGTGAATTATGTTGGCTACATTCCACACATTTAATTATTTACAAGTCTGTATTGTATGACTATCAGATAATGATAATAGTACATTTATTTAAAGTTATGTATCAGAATGGGACTACTTGGCTCACACGGAATAAACCTTAACTGTAAAAATTACCCTTTATTTTGTTTTAAGCCTCCATTATGATGCGTTAATTAGATAAAGCTTTATAAAGTAATGAATGCTTGTGTTGACATGGATGTTGTCATTGTGTTTTTCTGCTTGACAATTGGCCATCAACCAATCAGGAAGAGCTCCTGATCTACAGAGATCTCTTTTCCTGTGTGTAGGTGTTTGGCTGACCTCATCCTGGACTCCGCCGCTGCTGGTCAACTTGCTGCCGTCACTGATGGCGATAATAATGGCAGGCTCCAGGAAGAAAGGATTCCTCCCCTGCAGACAGAAAAGGTGACATTATTAACTAAAAGCAGGCAACACTATGACCAATGACAGGTGAGGTGAATCATTGTGGCACCTGTTAGTGTGTGGGAATATTATGCAGCAAAGGAACATATTGTCCTCAGCGTTGATGCAGTGGTAAGTATCTACCAAAATTCTCTGAGGAAGGAACAGAGGTGAGCCAACAACCAAGGCTTATTGATGCTTGTGGGAAATGAAGGCTCGCCCAATTGGCCCAAACCAACAGATGAGCTAACGTTTCTGAGATTACTAAAGAAGTCAAAGCAAAACACCAACTTTTTTTTTCCTTTTCATGTCTTGTCTCAGTAATGAGTCCATGACGAGCAGTTAGACACCATTCTTTTGATTTATTTTGGTGACCTACTTCTACGGTGGTTTGCACTAGAGATGTGACATCGCGAACGAGTCGGGTCATTTGAACGGCTCTTTAAAGTGAACAATAAGAACCAATTTGCTGTTGTGAACGAGCTGTTCGTTTGTGAGCCATTTTAAAGGCTAATTGCCTGAAAATTTAAGAATATCTCACAAACAAAAGTCTCACTCACAACTGGTGAGAATGCACCGAGACCAAGACAAGACCAAGACTTTTGGAAGTCGAGACCAAGTCGAGACCGAGGCAAGACCAAGACCATCAAAATCTATTTTTAAAACCATAACAAGGTTGAACAGTTAAGGGGGGTGTCCCTCAGTCACAACACCAGAAAGGCAAATAACACATGAATTGAAGTGTTCTTCCTTATTCACATTAGTGAAGCTGAAGAACAGCAGATCAGTGATGGTCTTGATCGGTCTTGATGGAAAAATCCTGAGTCCGGCCAGTCCGAGACCGAGACAAGAACAAGTAAAAATGCTCTCGAGTCCGAGACAAGACCAAGACCTTCAAACTGTGGTCTCGAGACCAAGACCGGTCTTGAATAACACGACACCACTCACAACTGTAATTAGTTCTCATTGTTCACTTAAAAGAGCAGTTTAAAAGACGTGACTCATCTGGAAAGTCGTATCTCCAGCACAAACCACCGTGGAAGAAGGTCAACAAAACTTCTGCTTACAAGAAGAAGATAAAACGATTATAGTAGAAAATAACGAAACACTAAGTGGTAAAAAATGAGTCACAACAAGCACACAGGGCCATTGAGAGTTACAGGAGAGTTTATCTGGTGACTGTTGGCAGAAGCAGGCTAATGCTACCCATTGACTTCCAGTGTTTGAGCTAAGCTAACTAATGGTGGATGTGCTTTGCCCATCTCTTTCTTGTTACTGGATGTACAAACGAAAGAATGGTATCCATCTGCTTGTTATGGATTCAGGAGACTGGTAAGACACAAAAAGAAAACAAGTTGGTG
Source organism: Scarus forsteni (assembly GCA_036419115.1). NCBI lineage: Eukaryota > Metazoa > Chordata > Actinopteri > Labriformes > Labridae > Scarus > Scarus forsteni. Next base: position 1,813,275 of record JAZDUH010000380.1, on the reverse strand, counting down.
TATTCCTTTAATGCTGCTTCTGATAGAAAAGTGTCAAAGTACACATAGCAAACCAGTCAGGGTGGCTGGTGGTAATAAGGTTCTGCCTGATCGTGGTAAAACGTTAATCCAGCACATTATAAAATATAAGTGTCATTAAAAGCATAATGAAAAAGGTCCACAGAAGCACAGAAGAGAGCGTGTTACATTAATGAATCAAGATATTTAACAGCAATGCCATGCTCAAAAGCACAAAAGAATTGCAATGTTGAACAACATACCCATTATGTATGCAGCATGGATGTAAGGTGCTTGCTTTTCACTATAATTTATTATCTGGAAGCACAATATTATCTGACAAATATCTTGCCTTAAAAGTACGTCATTGGCTTCAGCAGATAAAAACATTTTTGCAGATATTTTGACCATTAAAATTGTCCGTAAATAAAGAAATGTATTGGCTGTGATATTATAATAGTAACACAATGATTTCTCCAGTCATCACAGTTCATAAGTATCAACTACTAAACCTTAAAAAGACAGAATCAAATATTGTTTTTCTTGCTTCACATCTGTGTCTTATACAAAAGGACTGTTACCATGCAGGAAATAGGTCAGCTTTAGTTAAGTGACACAAATACAAGTATCAATATCAGTATTTGAGATAAGTTTGGAAATATTAGCGTATTGGAAACTGGCAAAATCTAATATCGTGCATCCCCTATTTGTTCGATTTGTCTTACATTGCTAAGACCACTTTCACAAGAATAACTTGTTGGGAGTCTATTTAAAGAAAGCAAGAGTCTGAAAAAGAGGACCTTACGTCGTTCGCTTCTTTTTTTAACTCCTCTGTTCTTTCTATACAGCATAATATATATTTATCTTTTATGGTTTATTTCTCCTTGAAACCTTGAAATTCTCCAATTGTTGTATTTTACCATCCTACTTTAGCTAATTCTGTGTCTTCAATGCTCCTAATTAGGGCTGAGACGATTCCTTGGATAATCCCGATTATTCGATTACAAAATATCCTCGGAGCAAATTGTGTGCCTCGAAGCCTCGTTTAATATATAATTATACATATAAAATATATATCTGGACTACTATACAGTGCTACCTCCGCTGCTGCGCGGCTTGTAAAATCATGAAGGAAGAAAAAAGAGAGGGACAGAAAGGAGAGAGTCCGCAGAAGAAATGGCAGAGAGTGTCCCAAGTGTGTGGTCACTACAAGAAGGGATGAAAAGAAAACACAGTGCAGTGTGTCTGATGTCAAACAGAGTTAGCTTAGCGTGATAGCACGTCGTCACTACTGCAGCACGTCAACAGTAAACATCCAGTCTGTGCATCAGAGCGACACAACAGGATGACACTCATGATACATCAACAGAAGCAGCTAATGTGACCAATAACTGAGATATGGTCTAGTAAATAACCTACTTTGATTATGGCTCCGTGTAAAGGCTGGTTCAGAACGTACATCAATGAGGAGGCTACTTGCCCAGAATAACGTGTATTCTGTTCACATACTTTTCACATCCAATAACTTTACAGTTAATTTGATTGCAGAGAGTAGAACAGGAAACACTGACAGTGAGTAGATGAAGCAGGTGTAGGGAATGCTTTCATATGTTATAGACATGTACATTAGCTAGTTACATTATCTTAGTATCTAAGAATGATATTATTTGGTCCTAGAAATAAAGTAAGCAAAATAAGATCATTAATATGGTACAGTAGTAAAGGCAATAATTTAGCAAAAAGAGATAAGCATGAATACAAATAAACTAAAAAAATAAAAACTTAAAAATGCAAGATATGGGCCAGAGTAAAAATAAAAGTATAGATTTTGATTTTGAGATCCCATTTATGCTTGGAATGTTCAAAATAAGAAAAATAAGTTGTTAATTTAAGTGACCTGGCTTTTCTGTTTTCTGTGTTACTACTACTAATAATGTGTAGTGATTCGATGTAAAAAAAAAAAAAAAAAAGCAGTGAGCGCAATGTAACCGTTATCCGATTACTCGATTAATCGACAAAAATATTTGATAGAGCAACCGATTATAAAAAGAATCGATAGTTGCAGCCCTACTCCTAACATCATAATATCTTTGTTTCAAAGCACTATGAGTTGTTGAAAGTATGAATGGAGCTCTATAAATAAATTAGCTTAGCCTTGCTGAGGAGAGTGCTTACAGAAGCAGTGGGGAAGTTATTCAGTGCAGCACATCTCCATGTACACACATCAGACCTGTGTTTGGTGCCTTTGCAGTGTAAGGCAGAGATAATCTGTGGATCTCCTTTCTGTCTGCTGGACCCCCCCCCAGTATTCCTGACAGCAGCCGTGTTCGCTGATAAAATGAAAGTGGAGCAGCACATTTATCACCGCGCTTCAGGCCTGTGGGATCTCCACGGAGGCCTGAAGAATAACTCGGTGAGTTAACTGAGTAAAACCTCGACACGTCCTGTCAGCAAACAGTCAGCGTGGAGGACCTCACTGCAGAGTCTCGCACACTCGGTTCATAAACACCGCCTTGTTTCTGACAGCGCTCTGATTATTAATGAATGCGGCCCCGCTCGGCGTGGACCCTACCTGTAGGCTGTGGTTTGTGCTGAATGATGGATCTGTCCACTTTCACAAACAGACTCAAGTAAACAGAGCAGGAAACTACCAGGATCCTCTCTGCTGTAGGTATCCATGACAACCTGGATGATTTTTATTTAATTTTTTTCTCCCTAAATTCCCTTTTTAATATGGAGCACTTTCTTAACATGCTAACGAATCGGCAATGAGGCTAAACTTGCCAGAAGAGCGATGACTCCATCCATGTCACATCAGCTCACTTGGCTGTGACTGTTGCTATGCAATTAGGTGTTTATCTTTATTCCAGCCCCCTCATGACAAAGACAGATATTAAAATTAGACATCGGGACATTAATCAGTCATCACTGATCGTTCGAGTGGCAACAGGATGTGTTCCTGAAAGACAGCTCCATAAAGACAGGACTCTCTGTTTAAATAGTCAAACTGTAAATTAATAACAGAGCACTTAAAATCTGAATATTGCTTTTTACCACTTTGAACAACACTGAACAGTCAAAGGGCACCAAAAAAATCCACATTTAGGCCAAAAAGATCCAGTGTGAGTCTTATATCTATTGTCTTAAACAATATTAGAATTAGGGCTGGAACAATTCACTTTTCTCTCGATTCGATTATGAGGAGAATCTATTTCCGGCAACATAAAGACTCTGCTACCCATGAGCATGCACGGCGACTGTCGTAAAGATGTGACCCAAGCCAAGGCGTGCGTTTGCTGTGATGCTAATGAATGCAGCTCTGACCTTCCTCAGAACTCTGCATTGCTTTACAACTTCTTTTATTCAACAACTTACAGGATGCAAAGAGATGAGGTAATGTATCTCTTTCTAGTTACATAGCGGTAGTTTTTGATGTGAGACAACAAGCAATTTTTGGAAAACTTAGCATCGTAGTTTTGTAGCCGGCTATATATCACTACTTACAGCCCGGTGCTCTAAGACGTGTCCGAATAATATAAATTTGCTCTAGTTTTAATTGTCTTGTTCCTGAAGTTGAGTATCCAGGCCAGTCCAGCCCTGTCTGACCTGACCGGAAGTCTGAGGAATAGCATTTATAGATAACCTATTTTGATGCTATAAAACTCATCTTAAAGTGTGTATTTCCATCAGGCATATATCTAATGCTGCGTTTACACCGCACGCTACTTGTACTACCTCGGCGATCACTCTCCATGCAAAGTCAATGTACAGCCGCGATGGGGCGGGGCTAACCCTCCCTCGATGCGACAGACGCTTTTCACACTACCACATGGCTTGTCGCACGATATCAAAGTAAAAAAAAGTTGATCTTTTCAGACAATGTCGTGTGTGGCTGTGCGGCAACAGCCAATCAGCAGTGTGTTTGTGTGTCACGGTGCCTGTGACAGTTTTTTATCCGGACTACAGAGGAACAATCCATGTCTGTGTGGGAAACATTAGTCAGTGAGGACATTAGTTCCGCCTAAACGGACCGCGGGAAACTCACAGATGCTGCAGGGCATCGGCTGCAGTGTTTTGTGTTTGATAAGACAGTGAAAAGGATACAGCTGGAATAATGTCCGCTTATACATAGGTGCAAAATAGGTATATGATCGCGGTGAAACTCGCCGACGTGACGTCACCGAGCGACAGCAACAGTGACCAAAACGAGGTATTTATGGACATGCGACGATACGTCAGTGGGCGACGCAATTTTGGTAGCTGGGTCGCTTGCGGTGTGAACGCAGCATAAAAATGAGACTTTTTCGTAATTACCTAGAAACTCCTCACAGTCCCTTTAAGTTATTATATTATAAGGTATTATAACATTTTTCATTGGGGAGAGTGCACATTTAGTTACACGATCAGGTGTTATTACATTATCGGTACATAATATTATAATTATCTTTGGCTTACGAGCAGATAGGTCAGTGGATCTCTAGCTAGGGCTGGGTGATATTACCTAATCTCAATATCACAATTAATTGAAGCTCTTACCTCGATTACGACTAATGAATGATTATTTAATGCTATGCTGGAACAAACGGTCTTTATGCAGTATTTACACTTTACTTCTTTCTGCTTGATGTCCTCTGCACAGAATCCAAAATGCGCCCAAACAACTGAGACGGTATTTTTCTTGGCTACAAGGTCCTCTGATTGATTGCCGCTCGTCTGCTCCATTTTGTTGGCACATTCTTCGCTCTTGGCCAAAGTGAACGTAGACTATATGGAGGGAAAATAATCTAAATAATCGACATGAGTATGGCTGAACAATTAATTGCAAATTAGATTAAATCGCAATATGACTTGTTGCAATTTTCAAATCGCAGAAGGTTCAATATTTTTAGCCCTAAATGTGTTGAACATTGTGGCATTGTGATGTAGTTTTTTGCAATTCCATGCCTATTTTTTACCTCTATTCATACACTTTTTCCCCACTTTTGGACCATTTTTACCTTTTTTTTAACCTCGTTTTTATAACTTTATGCCTATTTTGCCACTATCAGAACCACTTTTGGATTTTTTTACATGGTTTTTGAAAATTAATTTCAAATTTAATTCCCAATTTTGCTGCCATAATCAACTTTCTTAAGCCACTTTTGGATTTTTTTGCCAATTTTTTCCCCTTTTTTTTGCAATTTCATACCTATTTTTGCACCTATTTATTAACCTTTTTCCGCTTTCATACAATTTTTACCCAGTTTGTACAATTTCATACCTATATTGCTTCTGTTCTTCACTTCTCCACTTTTTCTCAAATCTTTTATCTTTAGATTCATTCAATGCCTTATTGGTTTTACCACAAAAAGACCTACTGCTTTTGTTTAAGAATACATAAGATGAGTAACATTAAAACAATTGCAGAGTAAATCGCAATATTGGGGGAAAAAAAATCGCAATTAGATTATTTTCTCAAATTGTTCAGCCCTAGACATGAGTAAAATGACTTTGATTATAGGGTCTAAATGTTGATTTCAATTAATTGCCCAGCCCTATCCAACAAACATAAGATCACAAGGACTTGGCTCCGTTAAATCAGTGTTTATAACTCTGCTGACAGGTTAACGCTCATGTCATTTCCTCCCTCTCTCCTCTGTCTTTTTCCCGCTCTGTTAATGAAACTGTTATCAGTGTCAGGATTACCCGCCTGTCTCGCTCTCTACCTCCGTGCTCCTCTCTATCTCCCCGGGGAGAGACGTCTCAGATGCCTGGCAGCCTGGAGGGTTCTTTGTTACTGTAGCGAGAGGCACTCCAAGACAATATTACCTCCCCCACAGCAGCCCGACTTACCCCCCAACCCCACGTGCCCTCTCCCTCTGCCCCGCTGATCGTCTCAGGAACACAGGGACGGGGAATCAAAGTCGGCTTTCTTCATGAATTAAAGAGCAGGCCGTGTTGACTTATCACACAGGACACTGTAGATACAAGAGCCGACGATCAAAAGCTGCTGCATTACTGGGGTTCAGCTTTGATTACTGCAGACTGACGGAGAAACAAAGACAGGAAGTGTCTCAAGTCATCAGAGCGCTGATGAAGGCTTTCCCAGATTTACCTGCACGTAAAAAGAGCTGCGGCTCATAATGTTAGAGCTTCTGAGTAAAGAGGAAGTATCAGCAGGGTTATCAAGCAGCATCTGCACCTTATATCCTGCTTTAGTCTAATGAGTGTGATACCAGACAAAGAAGGTTTCCACATATTAAATCAGTTTAAAATTCAACATGCTAATAAATGAATAAATGTTAAACAGAGCTGCTCTAGTTTCCCTTCCACTAAAACTATGAAGCTAAGTAGATTAGCTTTACTCAAGTGTGGAAATTAAATCATATCAGGGGTTTTTGTTGTCTTATGGCCAATATCAATAATTTTGGCAAGAGTATGAGGCAACTCCTTAACTTAAATTGACTTACTCCTCTCACCGTGACAGCGTATTTATGTTAGAAATTGATGTGGACTAAGGAAAAGAACATTTCATTTCATAGAGCAGTGGTTCCCAACCTTTGTCTCGTCTCTTTTGTCATACCATGAGAACCCTTCACTCATACGTGCTCATGATTCTTCTAAAGCAGAACGTAACACAACTAATTAATAAATTAAAATATTTTATTTTATCTCTAGGCCTGTCACGATAACAAATTTTGCTTGTCCAAAAAATTATTGCAGATAAACCATATTATTGTCAATATTGTTTTTATTTTTTTTCATTTTTTCATAAATGTAATTATAATATATGTCACAATAAAGTGAGTATACCATATTAAAGCAATAAGCTTTGATTTCTTAAGAGTATTTAACTGTAGTTGGAAGGTCAAGATCTTTAAATAAAATAAATTAAACAAACAATATAATACATTTAAAGGTGTACTCAGCGATCTTCTAATCTTCTAATCAAATGCAGTATTTGTGAAATTCACCGTATTTCTCCTATCCATCCACAAGATGTCACCACTGACAGCATGTTGAAAAAAAAAATCCGGTCTCAATATACAGCCTTGACTCAGAATTTCAGCCGGTAAATACTGTGGCTCGGGCCGAGTTACCAAAACAAAGTAACCCCCCCCCCCCCCCCCCCACGTTCAGGGGGCGATCATACTCATGCGCAGATCAGACAGAAGGGGGAGGGGGAGTAGTAGTTGGCGGTAGCGGTAGCAATGGCTGAAAACAGCCCAAAGAAAGAGGTCAGAGGAGTGAAAAGTGGAAAAGAAGGGCTATGAACAAAAGAGCAAAGACCCGGATCAACATTGGTGTTGCTTTCCGACGGTGGAGGGGAACTCCGCCAATTGAAAGACCTGAAAACAGACGCGGATGTCGCCGTCCGTCTGCTGGACAGTTAAGCAACATTAGCTTTGTGGTGCTTCACATAACAGTAACAGCCGTCAGGCATTCATCTTTTTGTCTAATCCGCCAAAATGTACTGTTGTTGTGATGTTTTCAATATTGACAGTCGAGTTGTCTGACCAGTCGGGGTTTCCTTAGCTACGTCAGCTACGCAGTTTCTACGGCCGTCTCCATGACGATGCACGTCCATCAGCTTTCGGGAGGCGGGTCTAAATTCGAATATAAACAAACCCTCCACTCGTTTTCTCCCACATCGCTGACTACACCTTTAACCAATGAAAATGAAACGCGCTTTCTTTTAGGAAAAACTGCATGTAAATAAAATAATCATACTAATTAAAAACAATAAAAAATAGACCTTGCCCCTGAAGAAAAACGAAACTCCAATAAAAACACACACATAAAAAAAACAACAAATAAAATATCGGCTTGTCTGTGTTCATGGGCTCACACCTTGTTCATTCTGTTTAAAACAAAAATATTCCCACACTGGGACTGTGGCGGCCGGCTTAAGAACTGTAGTTTTCGTGCCATCATTAATGTTAGTGTTTGTTTCCTCATTACTCCTCACGGCGCTCACTTTATCTCTCTGTCTATGTATGTGCGAGCGGCCTCGCCTCCCCCACAAAGACAGATGCTCACTCCGCTATAAATCCGCTACAGAACCAATGCACCCAGGTGTTGAGAAAGATGGACAGAGTGAGCCATCTTCTCATTCAGCCTCTTTGGTAGAAAGAGAGGAGGAAAACAAACATGCATGCACGTGTCAATATATCAAGCCGGCAAACTAACCGAGGACGTTTTTTATTTGTTCGGTTAATTGATTTATTGATTATCGTGACAGGCCTATTTATCTCCTTAATTTGAACATTTAGTTTTCAGAAATTTTCTTCTTTTAACTCTAATTAAAAATAATAATATATAAAAAATATTATTGAAAAATAAGTGTGTCTTCTGGAGGGATGGCCTTATCAAACTTTAGGCTTTATGACTGGGCTACAAATCTTAAAACTGTACAACACCGGATCAGATCTGATTCTCTCCACCCCCACTACTCTTAGTTAGCTATAGGATCCCTCTCCTCGAAACCCATGTCCCCCCCCATGTTAATAATATTACTGTTAAATCTACCGTGAGGATTTGGAGTTTTGGGTTGCACACTTTTCCAACCTATGCTCCTACGGCTGTAAATCCCGTATTTCCTCCTTCTTTATCTGACGGTACTTTTACAGTTTGGTCCAACCTGGGCATTAAACAGCTTAGAGACTTAAACATTCAGGATGTATTTGCATCTTTTCAACAACTCCAGGAGCTGTTCTCCATCCCCAAGAACCATTTTTCCCGATATCTACAAGCTTGTAGTTTTGCCCACATAACACAAACCCAACTTCAAAAAAACCAAACCCCCCTTCTCACACAATGTGGGTTAAAGAGATTTTTAATAATTTAAAACTTGAAAAAATTCGGTATACATCAAAAGGATCCTCACGTAAATTTAAAGAAATGTGGGGCTCTTTTCTTGTTTATACAGAAAGGATTACTTTCCCAGTTGTTCCTGGTTAGGATTCTGCTTTATCCTCTGCTTGTTAATTTAGCCTCTTATTATTGTAATATTATAAGGATGTAATTATTTCTTCATTGTTTCCTTTGTCCTCCCATCTCTACTCTGTTTTAAAGACTGAGGTTATTATTAGACATACTAGCATGGCCTTGACCCACTGCATGACCAGACTAACCTCTCTGTTCCAATGTTGCTGGTTTTGTTTTTGTAAGTTGATGAAAAGCTCTCAACACGGTCAGTTACAAACACCCCTTTAAACAGGCATTTAAACTTTAAAAATCTACTCTAAATAGTTTCTCTGTGGAGCTTCTCTTAACCGGCTCCTGAATCCAGAGCAACTGGATGTTTCAGCTGCAGGTTAGCAGCTGTTTTCATTTTAGCTCGGCTCTGGTTATTGTTTCCCCGGGAAAACTAGTTGTAGCGCACACACATAATTCTATCAACAGGCTTAACTCAGTACTTCCAAGTTGGAAATACATTTTTCCACGTACCCCCTGCAGTGTTCTCGTGTACCCCTGGTTGGAAATCACTGTCATCGAGGACACTGTTGTTTTTCAATGAGGCATTTTGCTATACTCAAATTTTTTCTAGGTGTGGCACATGTAAATGTCTAATATGTCTGTCAAAAGATCATCTGTAAATACCTCGCCTGCTACCTCCTTGTACAATCTACCTGCTTGTAAAATCATGAAGGAAGAGAAAAGAGAGGGACAGAAAGGAGAGAGTCCACAGAAGAAACGGCTGAGAGTGTCCCAAGTGTGTGGTCACTACAAGAAGGGACGAAAAGAAAACACAGTGCAGTGTGTCTGATGTCAAACAGAGTTAGCCTAGCATGTAGCTTAGCATAATAGCACTTTGTTCGGGCTGCAACTATTACTATTACAGCATTTTAAATATGCTCATCACAGACATGCGTCCTCTCTCCGTGGTGGAGGACACAGGATTTAAGAACATGATCAAGGATTTCAATCCAAACTACACAATGCCCTCCAGAACACACTTCACAAATATAATTGCAGAATTATATTACTGCTTTGTAAATCAGTATTGTCTTGGCTTTGTTGTAAGCCAGTACTGGTTTAAACTTTGAAAGTTGTTGCATTGTATACAATTGATTTATTTGTTTAAAAACAAAAAAGTATATTTTGTTAGAGTACTCGAAGAAATAATTGACAGAGTACTCGATTCCAAAAATACTCGATAGTTGCAGCTCTACCTACCACCACCCCCTTTTTAATTTCTTAATTAAATATATATATATATATATATATATATACTTACTGTTTCTTAATTTCTTGAATTTGATACATGTTTATATATGTTATATATTTTACAATTGTAATTTACAAATATATTTATTATTTTGATTATGACTCTGACGATTATTATTATTGATTTTATTTTTTGGTTTATCCCTTATATTGAGATACTAATACCAGTTTCTTTCTTTCTCTCTCTTTTATTTTATATCTTTTTTTAATGTTACCTTGTTTCAGCCATTACTATTTTGCTTATTACATGTTGGTTATGTTTTGAGCTTACTTAATCTTATGTTACTGTACAGAGACTTTGTTCGTCTGTTCATGCTGTCGACCCCCCCTTCTGTGAGGGTCCAGTGTTGTCCCGAGTTAAAAGAAAAAAAGAAAGGGAATTATATAAAATATATATAATATGTGTAATTTGTATTTGATGTACACATCATTGTATTCCCGAAAAAAATCAGTAAAAAAAAAATATAACTAAGATAGCTTTAAATAAAAATATTATAAATGTTGTGCATCCATTCAAACTGTTATTAGCATGTGCCTTGTTTTTTAAGCTATTTTTTCATATTTGAAAAAAAATAAACACAGAGGTGGGTTTTTCAGTAAAATTATTAGTAGAGTAACTCATGATGCACTTTGAATCCTTTCTAATCTGTGCCATGAGTCGTGTATTTAAATCAGTGATGGGCAACTCTGATGAACACAAAGCCCTTATCATTGTTATTCTAAATTTAAGAGGGCAAATCACTTTAAAATAAAGGTAAATAAGGTGATCAAAAACACATGCAAAAAGACAAAAAATAGTCTTTGGCTTTCATCAGAATTTATGTTAGGATTTTCAAACTTTATAACAAACAACAAAGTTAATGAAATGAGCTGAACATGGCATCAATGCCTGTTACATGTACTTCTAATGGTTTCAGGAGAGGATTGCCTAAAGGATGATTTATCAGAATAATCAGCTTTGAAAATTCTCTCGTATTTATAGTCAATATTTAAGGTACACAAATTGGCCGTGAATATCCCCTAAATATTTGTGGTAATATTGGTAAAATAATTGTTTATCTCATCACTTAATATCCTCTTTTATCAATCAAAAGTATAATTTATTAGATAATCATTGCTGTTTTCTTGCTTCACATCTGTTTCTAAAAGCAACAGACTGTCTCCATGAGTGGAAAAGAATAATTTAAGTAAAATGGAGGTTTGTGCTTTCGACAAAAAATTATCAGTATCTGCGATAAAGTGGAAATATCAGAAAAAATCAAACATCATGCAACCTTACTACTACTCCAAATCGATAAACTTGCATAAAAAAATCTTGATATGTTAATTTACATCAGCTTTATTTTACCAGACCATCACTGAGAGTTTAACTCCTTTTGCAAAAGTAACCTGCACAAAGTAGTAGTTATGAAAATGTTTGTCACTAACGGTAGTAGATTGTTATTGTTGTGTAATAATGCTTTATACAAAACCTATTCCGGTAAACTCCATCTCCTAACTCTAAAAATACAATTAAAACATTTTTTAAAGACAAAGAAATGTTTCATGTTGAAGTGCCGTTTGCCTCTTGTGTGACGCATCAGGCTGAAGATTAGATTAGATGAAACTTTATTAACCCCTTGAGAACCTCCTCAGGAAATTAGGAGAAAGTCATAGCAGTTTATCTATATAGGTTGGGACGAGGGTCACATAATTTTCCAGGACTTTTCCAGGAAGTCCTTAAAATTTATTAATTTTCTAACTCTCAGGCATGAACATTGTATGTTAGCTATCTTTAGCCTGGCTTTTGTGTAGTGTCTTACTATTATAAATAAAAGGTTTATGGTTATTGTTATATTTTGATTTACTGTTTCAGTAGTCTAAATTCTGTTAAGTTATTTTTTATTTTTTGTGTTTGTCACCATTGCTTTGAGTTTTTGTATTTTATTCCTTAACTTGCATTATTTCATCTACTCATATTTAATGTGCATTAAGTGTGCATTAGTTACCAAGCATATTTTTACTTCATTTCCAATGTTTCAGTCTTGTTCAATAACAAAGTAGAAGGAAGATCAATACTTTCCAAGATAATTCAAGCTTTTGCTGGACATTTTACTTTTTTTTTGCATTTTCCATGTCAATCATTTTTCCAGGTTTTCCTAATGTTTTCCAAATTTCCCCACAAGTGCCACCAAGTGCAACATAAGAACAAGGTAATATGGTTAACTCACACTTTTACAGCCCTCTGCATCAAAACAATCCTACTTTAAGCTTCATTAAACTGTTTTTCTTTAAATTTATCAGAATAAAAATGTAGATATACTGAAAATATTTGTCCATATTGCAAAGCCCGACAACATCCTGCCTCACAGGAAGAAGTGCAATAATTTTTCATTAGACTTATAATTTATTTTAACACTCTGCCAAAGTTCATCGTTGATAATAGCAGGAATTTTCACATCTGCCAGAACTAATAATTAACTCTTAAACCATTACTGCTGTTAAAGATGGTGTTTAACATCCCAAATCAATCAGTGTTACATTATTGTAAATAAAAGTACATGCTAAACCCAGTATTTTTAAAATAAAAAAAGTAGATCATTAATAAAGTAACCTGACTGATGAATAATTTGAACTTTTTGTCCTTGTTTGTTTTTGATTTTTCAGAAAAATCCAATAAAAAATAGACAGTCACAAACACAGCAGCAGCTTTTGGATAAATGTGACTCTAGATGTGAAGTTTTCTTAAATCTCCATACTTTGATAGGTTGTTAAATGTAATCTAAAAAACTTTACGTGTACCTGCTGACAGCCTCGGCTTAAAGGGGACGATGACACACTTCCTCAGTCTGACCTTAATTCAGCTCTGATGGCAGCGTGGAGAAAAGTGGTCATTAAATTATAAACACAGCTATAAATCAGCCTGTCATTAGAGGTCAGCGGTGACCGCTGCAGGACATGCTAACCTTCACCTCACCTCGGCTCTGTTAGCGCTCACGGCCCTCTGAGTCCAAATCACTGCTGCCAGCCTCACAGCGTGGTTGGCATTTGACACTCAAACTCCCCTCGAGTGTCTTCACATGAATTATGAATAAACATGTGTGTGTGTGAGGATGATACACAAACTTCCACTGTTGTTCCTTTAATACCCAAACTAATAAATCATGTGCTTGTAAATTCTGCTTTTCCTACCAAGCAAACAAATACAGTTCTCAGCACCTAATACAAGGTTAGGGCTGGTCAATAAATCAATTAAATCCATTAATTCAAATTACTTTTTGCACAACATTTAAAATTTCCAACCCTTTTTCTTCTGACTTACACTTACTCTTGTTGTAAGTTGTTGCAATGTTTGAAAAAACAAGTGTTTGAAGATACAAATACTGAAAATATACAGTTTTCATCGTGGTAGGCCTTGTCAGGTTTTGCACAAGCAGATGTTTAGAAATGCATTTATTTTCCAAATGAGATTAAATCCTGATCAGAGAGTTCCATGTTAATGTAAACAGCTCAAAATTAAGTTTTCATGTTAACAAACCTGCCTACATTCATACTTAATAATCAACATTCTACAAAAAAAAACACCGGCATGCAATTTAACCATTAGAGAAAGTCTGTTTAGTTTTAGTTTTAGAATAATTTTATAACATAAAAGCCTTTTGTAAAGTGACCTTGAGTGTAATGAAAGGCGGCCTTACAACCTAGGTATTATTATTACTTTTATCATTATTTTTAAAAGCTTGATTCTTGTGTTTTTGTGTCATTTTGAGCGGGGAAAAATGATTAAAATCGTAAAACTAGAAAAATTCTGAACTTTACTTTTATGCCATATCTCTCAGCCCTATATGAGGTAATATTTTATTAATTACCTAAAATGGAGACAAACTCTTAAATTGTCTAAACCAGGTCATTAACATTTTGTGGCCTGAGAGCTCCCTTAAAGATGATGAGGAGTTTTATGGAGGTCTACTTGCTTGATTAAATGTTCTTAACTAATACAGGTTTTATAATTTAACAAAAACAAGTAATACATGTTTAATGGGCTTCATATGACACTGCATGTTTGCTTTATACATTTTAATTGTTCCTACCAATAATTTTTACCACAGATTATTAAATTACATTATCAACATTTTTTGTCAGGTCTTTTGTAGCAACACTGATTGCATTAGTAAAAAAATGGATATGCAAATCAGAAAACTAACAGTTTGCATATATTCTGTTCAATGCATTTAAAAGTAGGACAAAATAGCTTTAAATATGTCTTATTCTTAAAATTAAGCATAGCTATTTGCATTTCCCTTTAAACATGCAAGTCTTAATAAGATTAATTCTGATGAAAAGCAGAGTTTAAATTTGCTTCTTTTGATTTACATCATTATTGTCTTTAAGTGTCACTTAATTCTGAACAACATGGCTCTTTGACAGGAAGAATAATCGGAAATCCTTATTTGTACAATTTAAAGGTGCTATGAGGAGAATCTATTACTGGCGACATTAAGACTCTGCTACCCATAAGCATGCGCGCCGACTGTCCTAATGGTGCGTTCCAGTAACCTCGGAAATGGGAGTGACATCATCTCCGACTTATCGGAGTTCCAGCTGAAGTCGAAAAAAACATGCCGATCTACCAGGCTATTGTTAGCTGTTGTTAGCACGCCCTGCGTTGTTGTATGAAGAATGTGATTATCACTATGGCAGCATTTTTGTAAAGTCTAACAATACTATGTATACAGCTGATCTAGAGCAACACACCCCAGTCAGAAGTGCAACTAAATGGATTATTACAGGAGCTAAATAACTGTTCACACTGGGGGCATCCATCTTCCATTGTCAACTCGGGGGTGGCGAGGTTTTACCGAGTTCCCAGTAGGAAATTCCGACTTTGGGGGACGTTCCAATTACAGTTTCCTACTCGGAACTTGGAAATTCCTACTTCTGACTACAACTGGAACGCACCATAAGACCCAAGCCAAAGTGTGTGTTTGTTGTGATGCTAATAAATGCAGCTCGGACCTTCCTCAGAACTCTGCATTGCTTTACAACTTCCTTTTTCAACAACTTACAGGATGCAAAGCCACGAGGTAATGTATCTCTTTCTAGTTACACAGCGGTAGTTTTTGATGTGTGACAACAAGCAATTTTTGGAAAACTTACTATCATAGTTTTATAGCCGGCTATTTATCGCTACTTGTGATAAATAGCTGAATAGCTGAATAGGTGTGTCTGAATAATATAAATCTGCTCTAGTTTTAATTGTCTTGTTCCCAAAGTTGAGTATTCAGGCCAGTCCAGCCCTGTCCGACCCGACTGCAAAGCTAAGGAATAGCATTTCTAGATAACCTATTTTGATGCTATAAAACTCATCTTAAAGTGTGTATTTGGATTGGGCATATATCTAAAAGTGAGGCTTTTTTGTAATTACTTAGAAACTCCTCATAGCATCTTTAAGAGATGCGCCAAAGCTTTCCTAAAGATTTACGTCCCTCTGATGGATTTATTTCTCTGCGATGTATCCATCTCAAATGCCATTTTTTTACTTTTGGCACTTTTCTGTTCCATCAATCCCTGAACTAAATTACATAAAAACTGTGAAGAAGTATGAAAAAAATGATGATCTTAGTTGAGATCAAGTCAAAAACAAGCTATGGATTCATTTAGCAGACTCGCATGACTAGACTTTTAAACTTGAGAGTTTCCAAAGTAAAGTCGTCAGGACACTTCTGCTGCGACCGCTCTTGTTGATGTTTTCTCCCACACGAAGCTAAAATGGGGCCGAACCACTCTGTTCATTTTGTAATAACATGATGAAAGAAGCTTTTGTCATCTGTTGCAGATAAATCCACATTTCAAACTGTAAACTCCGTCTCATGCAGCTTTTCTTTCGACAGCTACCTCCCCCCCCTCGACTGGAAATTTGACCACAGAGACTTGAACGGCTGATGTCATTAGGCGGCACTGTTTGGAGGAGCGCCAGTCATACTGAATTAGTTACAGACTTTGTGGGCTCAATGAAGATTTGTTTTTGGTATTCGGTGGGGATTAACGCTATGAGAATGCATGTTTCCAGCTGAGAGTCGACTCTGCTGCTCAGCTGGAGGGGAGGATCGATCCAAGCTCACAGATTGTGGCTGATTTGTGCAACAAAAAGGTGCATCATTCAGGATTTGGCATTCAAAGGGCATTTCCATCGGGATTTGCGTCACCTTTTTCATGCAACTTTGGACAGGATATAACATTTTCAGCATCATCTTTGCATCATCAGTACAGTCAAGAGAGTTCGCCATTTTGCATACGTTAACAGGGTTCCTTAAACTTTTAAAAATCAGACTCAAGACCTGAGCTAAGAAAATAAAGGTTGTTACTGCACTACAGAACAAAAGGCAACCAACACAGGAGTGGATTTAACTTCCCTTTTCTATTATGTGCTAAAATGCTGGTTAATTTGTTTTAGTGAAATGGTTGTATTACTCAAGCACAGCAAGCTAGAGTAGTTCATTTCAATAAATTACCCCGACATTAGCAGCACGAACATTAGAGAGCTCACCTGGGGATGGATAAGGAACTTATTTTACTTGTAAGAGCTGCTCCAACAGTTTTTACTTTGGGAAGCCCTTTAAATAATCTAACTTTAGTCAAAAAAGATGGTCCCTGACTGGATGCCTTCTAAAGTTTGAGAGCTCCCACAAGCACAAATAGGATGTTTTAAGCATTATTTTTCAAAAGTCAAATTCAAAGGAGCCATGGTGTAATCTCTTTATCACCTTCTAACACAGCCTTTTAAACTTTTAATCAGGGATGGACAACTTTGATACCATGAGGGCTGCATTACTTTTGTTGTCATTCCAGAGAGGTGCGCTCATTTTAGCAACTGAAGTTACTATAACAATTACAAGAGGACCTCTGACTAGTTTTAGCTACTATTTAAATTCAAAGAACAGTTGTTGCTTTTGAGAATTTAAAGGCGCTATGAGGAGAATCCATTACCGGCGACATTAAGACTCTGCTACCCATGAGCACGCGCTGCGACTGTCGTAATGCTGCGTTCCAGTAACCTCGGAACTGGGAGTGACATCATCTCTGACTTATCGGCGTTCCAGTTGAAGTCCGGAAAAAACATGCCAATCTACCAGGCTATTGTTAGCTGTTGGTAGCACACCCTGCGTTGTTGTTCACAAATATCACATGAAGAATGTGATTGTCACTATGGCAGCATTTTTGTAAATATAAGTCTAACAATACTATGTATACAGCTGATCTAGAGCGACACACCCCAGTCAGAAGTGCAAATAAATGGATTATTACAGGAGCTAAATAACTGTTCACACTGGGGGCATCCATCTTCGAGTCTTCCAGTTGCAGTTTCCGACTTAAAACTCGGAAATTCCTACTTCAGACTACAACTGGAATGCACCAAAAGAGCCAAAGCATGTGTTTGTTGTGATGCTAATGAATGCAGCTCAGACCTTCCTCAGAACTCTGCATTGCTTTACAACTTCTTTTTTCAACAACTTACAGGATACAAAGTGATGAGGTAATGTATCTCTTTCTAGTTACATAGCGGTAGTTTTTGATGTGTTACAACAAGCAATTTTTGGAAAACTTAGTATTGTAGTTTTGTAGCCGGCTATATATGGCTACTTACAGCCCGGTGCTCTAAGACGTGTCTTAATAATATAAATTTGCTCTAGTTTTAATTGTCTTGTTCCTGAAGTTGAGTATCCAGGCCAGTCCAGCCCTGTCCGACCCGACCCTGAAGCTAAGGAATAGCATTTATAGATAACCTATTTTGATGCTATAAAACTCATCTTAAAGTGTGTATTTCCATCAGGCAGATATCTAAAAGTGAGACTTTTTTGTAATTACTTATAAACTCCTCATAACATCTTTATATAAACAGTAACTCAAAAGGCCAGCATAATATGAGACTGGTGGAGAAACATCTAGGATTTATGTCTGAGTGCATTTCTTATTGAGCTGTTTCATCATCTTTTTATGAATGTATGAAAAAGGGATATCTGGGGTACAGAACACCTAAATAATTGATGACTTTCTTGTAAGATAAATCCCTGTTTGGCTCTCACATAAACACTAAAAATGATCCCAGTGTCAGATCTTTTACAAACTAGTTTAAATCCCTGCCTCAGCAACACATTAAGTAAAAAATATTTTCTGAGAATCTGCTCGTCTGGGTAAACCAGGCCACAGAAATACGTCTGAAATCCCACTCTGTCGAGAAAGAGAGGAGCTCTTCTACCGTTTTGAGAGTCTAGTATAAAGTAGTGCATTAAAAATAGCAGCTGAGCAAATAATAAAGTCATGTTTGAAATGTTCAGGTGACGTTTTTAAGAAGGAGCTTTTTCACAGTTGTTAATTTTAGAGACTTTTGATCAATTGTTCACTTCTTTTACGTCAGTTATGGTAGTCTTAATGCTTTAAAAAATGTTCAAGGTTCTAGTCTACATTTGTTTCCATAAGCTAAGTTAAGCTACCATAAGCTAATGACTCAATATCTACAGAAAATAACTATAAAGATTTCTACAAAGTAAAGTATACTGGGGGTGTTTAACACCCTGGGCCTCACAATATCAGAACTGAAATCTTTATATGGATCTAGTTCTCGTTATTATTTGCTTGACTACAGTGCCAAAAAAAAGAGTCCAGGGCAACCAAAAGAGGATACTCAGTGTTTCAAACTACAACAAAACTGCAGGTACGTCTCTAAACATTGCACAAAAACACCTTCAACGTTTCAGTGTCAATACCTGATTTTATAAAACCAACAAGCCTAGAAGTCCTCAGCACCAAATGTGGGGTAATTTTATATTTATCACTTCTATTATTGCAGCCATCTCTGACACTGTGAGGCAGCAAATTTTGATGGACTATTCCACTCCTATAAAACTTTCTTAGTTCTTGAAATCTTGTATCAATAATCCGTATAACAGAGGTTGTATCAAGTTATAACAAGCTGTGTCAAAGAAGCTGCAAATTAGGTGACACCATTACAAAAACACCACCAACATAAATCAGCAGATCATCAAATGTGGTCCAAGATAGCGGAGCAAACCGCTGCAGCAGTTCACTTCCTTCTCTTTGATGCTTTTTTCTGTGGGTTTGTTTTTTTCTATTCAACGGTAAAACCAATTATAGTTGTACAAATGAAAAAACATTTATTTCATCTCCTATTCTGCTGCTGTTGTGTTTGTGCCCAGAAAGAAGATAAAAGAAAGGGAGGAGAAATCTCAACATTAAGAGCTTTTACATGGAGGAGTGAAAAAATCAATATCACTTGTTGGAATGCTAAGAACTAAACTGTGATCCACTACTGGGATATATCAGACTATTAACAGATCTGATACCCCATCAAAAAGATAGAAGCCTGTAGAATTCAGTCAGGAGCAGTGTTCTGTTTTTAATGTATTAAAAACAGACAAAAATTAACATCTTCATCTCTGACTGCAGTTATGGTCATTGACAGTTAAACTAAAGATAAACCGCCCATTTCTTTACTATGGAAAAATATACACTATATATAGGATGCCACCTGAGCAACAAATCCAGTCGTGACATTTCCTCACTCCTAAATATTCCACAGTCAACTGTCGGCTGGATTATAAGAACGTGGAAGTGTTTGGGAACCACAGCAACTCAGCCACCAAGTGGTAGGCCACGTAAACTGACGGAGCGGGGTCAGCGGATGCTGAGGCGCATAGTGAGAAGAGGTCGCCAACTTTCTGCAGAGTCAATCTCTACAGACCTCCAAACTTCATGAGGCCTTCAGATTAGCTCAAGAACAGTGCAGAGAGCTTCATGGATGGGTTTCCATGGCCGAGCAGCTGCATCCAAGCCTCACATCACCAAGTGCAAAGCGTGGATGCAGTGGTGTAAAGCACGCCACTGGACTCTAGAGGAGTGGAGACGCGTTCTCTGGAGTGACCAATCACACTTCTCCATCTGACAATCTGATGGACCAGTCTGGGTTTGGAGGTTGCCAGGAGAACGATACTTGTGGGACGGCATTGTGCCAAGTGTAAAGTTTGGTGGAGGGGGGATTATGGTGTGGGGGTGTTTTTCAGGAGCTGGGCTTGGCCCCTTAGTTCCAGTCAAAGGAACTCTGAATGCTTCAGCACACCAAGACATTTTGGACAATTCCATGCTCCAACTTTGTGGGAACAGTTTGAAGTTGGCCACTTCCTCTTCCAACATGACTGTGCAGCAGAGCACAAAGCAGGTCCATAAAGACATGGATGGGGTGGTGGCTTGGCGGAGTTTGTTTTCAGGTTTTATTTACACCCTTTTATATATATTTACATGCCAATGATGCAGCAGTGGGAGCAACTTGTCTTGCCCAAGGACACATCACCAAGTGGGGAAGGGCTTAAACCTACGACCTACAGATTACTGAGCAAGCGCACGATCAGATGGCGCAACCAATGTCCGAACTATGTACTGTCAATATAGGAAACATTTAAGTTAAAATGCAATCAAACCATTTCTCAACTATAGAACTGCAATATGCAATATGGACTTTATTTTTAAGTTAAGCCACTTTTTTATTGTATTAATCAGTGTAACAGCAAACACTGAATTGTTAAAAACAAATAAGTAAAGGCTCTTGGAGAAAATGTTTTAATCATGTCTTATATTCTGTTACTATGTTTGAATTACTGAAGATTAAAGGGAAAGGGAGGGAAACACTTGAGTATTTCAGCAAATGTAATCTGACAAATAACCTAATTAGTGTTCAAGGATTATACTTGGGATTGTCAAGATACAATTCAATAATAGCAAATAAATGCAAAATGGTATAAATGCAAAAAATAAAAGTCTTTGGAAAGCAATGTTGGGTTGATATTGCAAGCAAACTCCGGGATATTTGTCTCAAATTTACAAAAACATAAGACTATAGTGGCTCATTTTTGCTTTGATGATAAAAATTGAGAACAAAAAAAAAACGTGCAGATGCACGAATGTAATTGAGACACTGTGAAGGTGTTTCCCTGCGTTTGATGGTTTCATGTCTCAAATATTTCACTGTTTTGTAACATAGACGTTTTGGTTTTGTAAATTTAACTAAGGCTGCTGTGTTTTGAAGAGAGTGGTATCAAAAAGAATCGACTTGCGCAAAAAGTAATTTTTGCCAATTTCTTATTTGGCATTATTTCCTAGTTAATTAAAGATGCCATGGACACTGATACACAAAACCCTCTTGACTGTAAAAAAACAGAGTTTACATGCCTATGAAGATCTACAAAAAACAATTAATCACTAACTGGAAGCTGTGGGGCCACATCAGGCCCCTGCACAGGTGCCTATTAGGCCCCCAGAATATGACCAAATTCAGGATGTGTGTAAGGAAAATATGAGACGGTTTTAAGGGTGTCTTTTTGACGTTAAATCCTTCAAATTATGACGCCTAAACTGCGATTGAGACACTTCGACAGGATTGACCTCAGGTTGGATCTGACACTTGGTAGCTAAAGTTAGCCTGTTTTTAACCAGGAGAACATCGGCATCTAAAACAATGAGAGAAAACACAAGAATCCAAAAAAGAAAGAGTCCAGATATCTTCATTGCTTTGGGTGGATGGCAGCAATGTGGATCATAGGGACTGATCTCACTATTAAAAGTGAAGAACTACTAAAAATGTTGATAAAAAACATAATTAATTATGTTAGACCAAAATAACCATATATATAATTACAGGGTATGCATGTCTGTTTGTTAGCAAGATTACACAAAAACTATTGGATAGATTTTGATGAATTTTCAGATGTTGTTAATGGCCCAACTTAAAATAATAACAGTTTAACTAATAACAATATCGACGTGATTCTGAGTGCTAGGTGTGGGTTTTCAGGGTCAATGAATCATATTATGATGGAAACTTTATCATGGACTATTGCTTATATTCATAACAGCAATAGTGGAGGTTTGCGCTCTTTTTGAGAGCTTTCTAGTTGTTTATGAAATCCAAGCTAAAAACTGCTGATGACCTCTGCTCTAAGATCCGAGGCTCCCAAAAGAAAAAGCAGCTTTTCTTGTATTGATATATTGAGATCTAAATCATTTTTGCTTACTAAAGAACATGTTTTCAGGTTGATTCTTTACATTCAGACCTGGAACTTCTTTCAACCCACTTAGAGGTTGTACAATGACTAAAAAGGAAACAACCTTGGCCGAGGTGGGTCTTGATTCTTTTAGCTGCTCAAATTAATGTGCACACTCTATTGGCTGCAAATATTGGGTTTTTATATATATACTGGTGCTGACATCATGCCAATAACATTGTGTATCAGCATATTTGATCACCTCATATAACAAAAAGATAAACACCAGATCAATGATGGATTCAAGAAAGTATTTCCCCTTTTGACAGTTTTGCTGCTGCTCTGTTTGTGTCATGGCTGTGTGTGGGGTCACAGTATGCAGGTGGTTGATGCTTGTAAGACTGGGGAAAGGGGAGGGGGAGTTGGGAGTTGGTGAAAGGGGGTCTGTGGATGGGGCTTTTTAGCAACTGTGGTATAAGCCTGATTTCCTGTCTACCTCCTCAGTACTACATACCTGTCCATAGTTGTCTATCCCAGTCACTAATCTATTGAGATTGAGTAAATCAAAAGCGGTCCTCAAGGACTGGCCGATTGTTGTGAGTCCGGTGGCTTGCAGGTTCCTCAGCTCGGTCATGAATGTGGCATGGCTCTCCTTCCATCCAGCCTGGGAAAAATCAACAAAAACAAAAATATTATTCTATAAAGACAGATACGTGCCCCACTGTTGTGACCACTTTATACAGACTATAGTTTCCCCAGAAGTGCCACATAACTTTAAATAATCTTAGGGAGTGTGAGCTGCTATTTAGATCCTCAGGTTTCACCCACTTCTCAAACTATTGCCAACTCATTTGTTCAATTTTCACATGGTCAGGAAAAGAGCTTTAAATATATAGATTGTATTTGTTTCAATCATTTTCCAGTTTTCTATTTAAAGTTTTGTTTAGCTACATGTTATCATTTGAAAAGAGCTGCCTTTGGGTTGAAAAAATATTCCTGCAGTCTGCCTAAACTGCACAAATGAGCTGGCAACATAGACCTAATTGCTAATTATGAAAAATACGAATTTATTACCCTCAGAAAATTTTCAAATACTTTTAAGATCACTTGTACACAGGTTTAATTTACATAAGTTGCCAAGAATTGAATAATTGATTAATATATTTATATATCATATATAGATAGATAGATCACTTTTATGTTCTATTGATCTTTTTTATCTAGGAATTAGATTTTACCATCCTTCTTTTGCCATGTTTATTTATTTCAAGCTATTGTCATATTGTCTTTGTTATTAACTCTGTAAAACACTATAAATTACTGCATGTATAAATGGTGTGCTATAAATGAAGTTGCCTCGCCAATATCACTCCTCGATTAGCTTAAACCACTCGCCCAAAAATGAAAGCAGTTACAACAGAGCTCTATGTGTTGATTAAAAAAAGAAGATGAATTCCTACACATTGTCTAAATTGCATGACTAAGTGGGTAACATGTGGAAAAGTAGTGAAAGCTGTCCATGCAGCTCAGAGTGGGATTCGTTTAGTGAGAAAACAAAGGGTCTCATTTTGGTATTAGACTTCTTTAATGCCAGAGGATATTTGAGCCTCCTCTGTAATAAGACAGCTATTAAAACCCTGCAGTAAAGCCAGTGTTATTACTAAGGTAGTTTAAACTACCAAGTGTTAATTTGCATGGTCATGGCCAATTTTATGCCACTTTGAGGTGCTGAGGCACCTTAGATTAATAAAAATTATGAGGCTATTATTTCGAGCCATCAGTCTGAATAGCAAACAAAAATTAAGCCTCTAATTTAGAAATAAATTCCTAAGAGGATGCAGAGAAAAATAAGTCCCCTTCAACTAAAAGGGCAGATAAAAACAGACAGCAGGTTGATCTGGGTGAAGTGATGTTTAAGACATTAATATGATTGTACCAATGAAAGTGGTGAAAAAAAGGATTCTGTAAACAGATTCAGAAAATTAGTTATTAAATAGATGTAAGAGGTGCATTTCAAACTTGTCTTCTAACCAAATAAAGACTCAAAAGTGGCAATAATTTCTTGTTGTCTATCATGTTCAGTATCCATTTTCATTAATAAAAACTGCATGAGTTGATAACTTCTGGAAAAAAAATCCAAATTTTGATTTACTTTAAAGTACCATATGGTGTCAGGCTTGAGTTTCTACAAGTTGTGTCAAAAATAAAAACAACTTTGAAGACTTTGTGATTAGCCTTGATTATTCACATGTATCGGTGATATTAGAGGGTAGGGCTGGGAAATCAATCGAGTTTTACCTTAACCTGCTTTAACAGCCTACCTCTATCATATTAATTGAACAATTATGATTAAAATATTAGGGGGCCCTAGGACATGATAAGCTTGTTAGGTCTTTTTTCATCATTATTTTAAGTTATTTTTTGGACATATATGTTGCATGGAGTGCATGATAAAAAATATTCTTTAATCATGTTAATTATGACTTTTACTAAAATTGAGCAGCCCTAGAAGGATTGCATTAATAATCCAGGTAGACTGCCTGCATTACCTCATTGTAACAAAGTTCCTAACTTCTAGTTTATTATTTATCTATTATTTACCGTATTGAATATCAAATTACACGCTGTTTTAAAATGATCAAGCCGCTTCCTTCAGCTCTGTGAATGAGCGTAGATTGTCCACTTATCAGAAAATCAGATTGTGTGATTATTAAATTAAGTCCAAATAGGGACGCAGAGTATTTGGCGTGTGTTATTAAATTTACTAGGGATGCACAATATTGGAATTTTCTGATGTTTTGTTTATCAAGAGCACCAAGTCTGTACTAAACCAAAATGAACCTGTTTCCTTCATGGCTACAGCCCACTTTTGTTCAAAACAGAACATTTAATTATTTAATAAATTACACTTTTGATTCATAAAAGCACACGTTACAAGATAGTGACAAACAATCATGGTGTATTCTATATAGGGCTGGACAATTAATTGGATTTTGATCATGATTTCAATTTTGCCATCTGACAATCATAAAAACATTATAATCGAAGAAAAACGATTAATATGCCACACAGTGTGGTGTGCCGCGCTTTCATAGCGCTTCTGTGTTCCACGTGCAGCCACAGCGAGTGTGTGTGTGACTTATGTGGATCATAATTCTGTATGTGCCACTCCCTAGTTCTTTAAAGTTGTGTTTAAATCAATACTGAAGTTTTTAAATAAATGAATAATTGTGTATATTAATTGTGATTTCAATATCACTTAAAATAATCAGGATTCTTTTTTTACCACAATCGCCCAGCCCTAATTCTATATAGGATTTTATTGCCAATTCATATGGCAATAATGTTGACTGCTAATATCAGAAAAAAATAATCTCTGTCTACAGTGATTTTCAGCTTTATAGGGAATATCTGCTGAAACAGATATTGGTCCAATATTGTGCATCCCTAACATATAAACATAAATGTGGTGACAGTGTGATTTCTCTGCATTTATTTTTTTGAATTCAGCTTATATCAAAATTAATAATTAACTTGGATAGCACTTAATAATACAATAATAGTTGTTTAAAAAAATCTCGTGAAAGTTAATATTTCCTGTTCAATGAAATGAGTGAAGCTGGAAGACTGAACACTAGCAAGGAATTCTAAGTCTGTTTTCCTCAGGATCTTAAAAATCCCCCTGTGAGGAGTAAATAAAGTGACAATTTGGTCCAAAGAAGTAAAGTAAGCTGTTCTGTCCCCCCTCCTCTCCCCACAGATATCACCTCGCTGTATAAATAACACCCAGAGTTCCTTGCTGCTCACATTGAAACAAAATGTCGGCCATGTTTTAAAAGGGGTATGAAAGCTCCTCCTGAAGATTTTCCTCTACACAATTGATGTAGTGATCACAACATCGTGGTGGAGCGATGGAGGGACAGTCAATCTGCGCAATGTAAAGCTGGACATGACCTGAAAACAAACTCTACCTTTATCCCGAACGGAACGTCTTCAAAATTTACCAACATGTACCGATCCCCTCGGCTCGCCGGATCTCTGCCTCTGAGCTGTGGAGATAGTAGAGAATTATTTATCGAGAGATCAGCTTTGACAGGCGAGCTTGCAACAGAACAATGATGAAGTGAACCGCAGTCCCGCTCGGGATCTCCCCATATGAATGTGTCCCGTGGTTACAGTACCTTCATAAAAGTCTCAACAGCGCCTTTTGCTATGTCCAGATAGGTAGTGCCCAGATGGGTGCGCTGGTTCATTGAAGCGGACGTGTCTATCAGAAAAAGTAAGACGGGCATTGTGATGGTAATGACACGTTCTGCATGGACTTGGTGTCAGTACAACCGGTCAAAACGCAAAAAAAATCTTTTGTTCTACTGCCGCCTGTATCACCTCTCAGCTAGCTAGCTAGCTGGCTAACTGTCTGCCTCACACATTCTTTCAAAAAAGTGTCAGAATAGTGAGTGTAGAGGCCCCCTCCGGGCAAACTAACCTAAAAACCTCACACCCTAGGGGCAGGTTATTGATTTACGAGGGATATTGATAATTTTTACAATATTTTGTAAATATTCCTAAGTTTCATAGTAACAAAGTTCCCCCTCATAGTGAGTCCCTGCTTCTCCCTACACTGAATGCGCTGTGTCGCTGCCACTGGTTTTAATCAAAGCACTGCTCTAGGCCCCGCCCACCAAGCGGTCTTTCACCGTCACGTGTAAGAACACTCACTCCCCATTGGCTGTCCCAAGCCACTCATTACCATATCCAAATTAGGCCAGAGCTGAGCGCCCCGTGCGCATGCCTTGCCGATGGGAATTTCCGTTGATTTTTGTGATCCAGATCATTTGGCTCAATTATGAATGTGAGCTGGCTCTTTCTGTTCTTAAATGTTTAGGACTTGTTTCCACTTCTGACTTAATCATCTCAGCATAGCTACTCCATGTTTTTTAGATTCATATGTGTGTATGTGCTTTCATAATCAATGACATCTGATGACAGAGTTAAAAGAGTTTTGGGGGGGTGCTGGTTTGGCGTAGTGGTTAGCACCTCATGTACATGCCTCTGCCGGTCCAGGGTCGAATCCCGCCTGTGACCAGTTTGCAGAGTGTCTTCCCCTGCTCTCTCTCCCCCTTTCACAAGCCTATCCACTGTCTCTCTCCTATCAATAAAGGCATAAAATGCCCAAAAATATACATTTAAAAAAAAAAGAGTTTTGGGGGTTTTGGTACTAAGGTAGTCAATTAAAAGTGCATATTGTGTCTTTTTATGTATGTTTATGCATAAGTAAACAGACAGACAGACAGATGGATAAATTAGATTAGATAGTGCTTTATTTATCCCCTTGGAAAACAGTAGTGGTAATCACCAGTCCAGGTCTATGGAGTTGCACAAAGTGATCTTTGGGAACAAAGGATGTCTTGAACATCTCAGTCCTGTGCTGAGATGAATCTCCCACTGTTGCTGCTTCTCTGTACCTCCAGGATGTTGTGAAGGGGATGATTTTCCAGGACGCATCAAAGGGAGAGAAAGACAAGACGACAAACCAGTGCTCCGTCAGCTCTCTCAGTTTATTTAAGAATAACGGGGTTTTTTACATACTATGACAAGAGGTGATGTGTAACAGACTACTACCTTTAACCTGTCCTAACATGTGGCACATGAGACAGAGGGTTCAATTGCTTCTATAAATTAATCAGATACTCACATGTGGACAGAAAGACAGCTTTGATGCTGGTCGGTGATTTGATCAAGTACTCACATGTAAACAGGAAGACGACAGCGCTGCTGCTTAACCTGAGAGCAGGGTTAACAATACGATTTTTAATTTCCCTCATACCATGGTAGAGTAGGTAAGATTAACAGGAATTTGTATTAGCATGGCGGGTAGTGAGTCAGTACAGAGGGGATGCTCTGGGATACCAGAGTTCTTCTTTGTGTCGTGGGGGATAATGAAACGTGTAAGGTGGGGGGTCCCCACGAGACGACCCACATGATGATAAGTTTGAGGGGCCAGTAAGAGGCCATGTGATAGAATAGACAGGATCTGCACTGTCACTATCTGGAGCTTTCAGCCTCAGTTAGCTGAGGGTGGTGATACTGTGGCAATGGAGGACGTATGTGGTAGATTATATAGCTCTTCAGAAATATCTTGGAATACTAGTAAGGGTAAGGATCTCTCCACTAATCCTTTCAAAATGAAACAAGTGCCTTTTTTCATATGTGCATTTATTTATGAAAAAGGAGGAACAAAATGAAGGAAACATACACTGATAGGGGATCCGGTTCCCGTTTTTCAATAGAGTCGAACCAAAAAGTCTGTTCGTTTCTGACTCCGCACATAGCATGCTTGCTTGCCCGAGAATGCGAGGAAAATATCCAGTACATACGTTATGTGTCGAACTATGCAACATATGAGACGATGCGCTCCTCGTCTGGGCCTATCCGCATTTTTTAATCTCTGAATCCAGATTGTTTTGGACGGGGCCTGTTTCCGCCCTGAGAGCTGATTGCATAATCAACATTTACTTCATCCTATGCACGGGCGTGGGCTACAGTGAAAGACAAACCCTGGAGATTATTAAAGGAAACTGAAGGCAATAACAGACAATATGGAACATAAAGCAGTGATATATTAACCCCAGTGTGCACTCGGAGGTAGAGGGATATACAGGCTGGCTCTGGGGTGCTTTGTTTTGTAATGTCCAGAGAAAAAAACAACCAAATGATGATGATGAGGACTTCCCATGTGTGCAATGAGGTGTCACTGTCATAAATAAGCGTTTATGATAAATACATATATAAATTCAATGTTGATTATTCTGTAAAAGAGTGCATCTGGACACAAAGGGGTTTGTTGTTTTGGCTTTACATTGATGCATGATAGATACCACACTGGATATCATTTTCACCAAATCTCAGGCAGATCCCCCTGTCCGATCAGAGGGAGACATGACACATGACAACCAACCAGACGTTACTGATTGTGCAATAGAATTTACATAATGAAGCTCCCTGGAAAACATCATCACTTCCGTCAAAAGAGGAGGAAACCATCCGGTAGCAGGCGATAGCAGGAAGGACTGTTTACCTCCTGTTTGACAAGAGCCCTCGATGCAACACATGCAAGAGCTCATTTCCGGTTTGCCATTGAACTATTTAACAAAATAAAACTGTTTAGAACCACGTATCAGTTCAGTCAGGCTGTGAAATAAAAAAACAGTCTACTATTGAATACAACAATCAAACAAAACACTCAGCAAAATATACTATACATCCACTATAGCTGATGTAATTTAGAAGTGGATTAAAAGATTGAAGACAAATCAAAAGCAATCCCTGCATACTGGAAAGGTAAGGCAAATGGTAGACTGCATGTATTATGCTAAATGAAGATGTCAAACCTCTGGCATTACTTTTCCTATCTATTTTCTATGATTGGTTCTGTGCATAAATATTTTTATAAATGTATCTTTGTGAAAAAATATTAAAAAGCCTTAAGTAATAAGATAATGCATTGGTATCTGAGCATTACAGAAATAGTATGATTGTGTATATAAATTTATGCTTCTTCTTCCTCCTGTTAGGGCATGTTTATCTAACATTATTTGAGTCATTTAATCTAGATTTTTTCTTTTTGTTCCTTTTCATTTGTATTATTCACATGTTCAAAGCATTCATTGATTTATTCAATCATGATATATTAGATATATTATATTGCACAGTATCACAAAAGAAAAACAACAGACACATTTAATGTTTTGTTGAATGAAATTTTTTTACAGTTTAAGATTAACTTTACAGAAGATTACAGAAGATTTCTCTTTTTTTCTACATAGACAATGTATCTAGATAGATAGATAGATAGATAGATAGATAGATTAACATATGTCTCAAATACAATACATTTCCTTTGGCAAGCAATCAACGTTACAACAATACCATAAAGAAAATATTTATAACTTACCATGGTTAATCTTCGTTTCTTACCTCAATGATGTGTTTCTCACATTCTTTGGTGACATTTGAACTTCATCTTTTTGACACATTTATTCTGAAATGCATGCAGGTTATTTCCGGGAGAGGCTGCCACAGTCAATTGTCTGCCTGATGTGTTACTTTAAAAGCTAAAAAAGAGCCATCTAAAAGAGTTCTTCGAGGTTTTATTTTGATGACCTTTAAAATATACATTTAGCTACGTTGCATATACCTACAACTTTATTTAATTAAGTCACGATCAAAGAAAAAAAGAAAAAAAAAGCTCTTAAACTGAAAGTACAGACCGGAAGTCCACTTCTTAAATTAACGGGTAGCTTGATTAATGTCTGCTCTGCTCCTATGATGTGTGTTGTGTCTTTTTCCAAATGTATGTGATACTTGGATGCTTGGTGGTGACTTGTAAGTCAAACCACTCTGCTGAAGTTCCAGGACAACCTGACATCCTTTGGCTCCAACAGATTAGCATATGTTTACCAACAGATTAGCATATGTTTACCCTTCAAAACCATTTTAGTAAAGACTATCATGAGAACAAAACATCGAAGTTTCTGATTTTTTTTCTATTAATGCAGAAATTAACAATCAGAAATTCGACAGACTCTTATCAATACCAAAATGATGATGACTTCCAGGTTGGCCTACTAAACTACATCATTAACACTTTATTCAAAACAATACAAAAATAGTACTTTGTGAGAAAATTTGGAAAAACAACTTTTAATTTCCTATTTATGCAGATAAGAATAAACAAAATAAAACTGTGTTAATGGACTATTGGGTTAAAATATCATTATAACATTGTAATTACATTAAAATTATAAATATGGAATTCATGTCACACCAAAAGAATTTGCCATTGTGTTTAATGCAGTTTCATCTGTATCATTAGGTTTATTGTGAGGATATAGCAAGGAGACTACTACTGCACATTCGGAGCATATGTTATGTCCTATGAGCCAGTTCTTTGCTAAACAGAGACATTGATCTCAATTGTGCTTTTTGCAAGATGAGAACAGAAAATATGTTTATTTTTTAGACATGTAATCTTTGGTTGAATGCTGAGCACTTTTCCATGCATTCACTGTTAACTGATCCTGTTACGAAAATATGTATTTTTTGGAGAAGGAACGGACAGACTTATTCTGTTATTTTGTTGGAAAGAACATTTTATTCATAAATGCAAATGGCAGGGGAAAATCCCCGAAATAAAACAATTCAAGATAGAATTTCACAGAATTTGTGTACACTCTTCAAGAATGAGGAACTGAAAAGCTGAAAAATGGTGAAAATGGTGAACTTTAGATAGATAGATAGATAGATAGATAGATAGATAGATAGATAGACAGACAGACAGACAGACAGACAGACAGACAGAGAGGGATGGATGGATGGATGATAGATAGATAGATAGATAGATAGATAGATAGATAGATAGATAGATAGATAGATAGATAGATAGATAGATAGATAGATAGATAGATAGATAACAATGTTACCATGAAAGTTTCTGGAATATACATAGCTCTATTTAGATATCTTTTTGTGTTTTCTTTTTGCAATTTGTGCTTGTGGATTGTAAATGTGTTTGAAATGTAAAAATAAATTAATGAAAAGAAATAGGTCATAGTAACAGCTGTAAAAGGTCACACTGTGTATTCTGTTAACTTGCCAAGGTAAACAAGGCTCAAAGAAAGACTTTCCCACAGGTTCATAGTGTATGCCTTTATTTTGAAAATTTAACATAAACAGTTATTCCGGTAGTCTTATTTTAGAAACCGGAAATGCTTGTTACTCTGTTGTAGGCATAGGGGCGTGTGTGCGTGCTGTCAGGTGACCAGCAGCATATATGGCAACAGTCACAACACCGAGAGCAGCTGCCTGCTTCCCTACTGACAGCTAGCAAGTAACCCCGAGCCGAGGCTCTGCCGTCGGACCGGGCTGGGTAATGTTTCCCGGAGCAAAGCGCCAACACGGAGGTTCGTGCACCGCCACTGCCGACACATGGCTGCCGAAATTCAGCCGCAGGCTCGGAGCCCACGTCTGCTGAGCAAGATCGAGGCTTTCCAATGTCTTGTTAGCATTGCGGTGATCATCCCCAAAGAGGACGGCGTTATTAGCGTGTCCGAGGACAGGTAAGCTCGGAGCCTGAAGAGTGATGGTCCGCAAATTAGCGTCAAAACGTCCAAATTTACGTCCGCGTCTGTGTGGTTGGATAAGCAGCAGTGTCCCCTCTCCTGTCTGTTATTGACTGAGCGCGTGCCCCTGTCTGGTTTAATGATTTCTCAGCCGTTAGGAATTTAAACTGATCAACGGTTCACTGAAGAAAACACCATTAAATGTCTGTTTGGTGAATTTAGGCCCCTTTTAGATTTGGTCTTACAATTAAAAAAACAATAAACATGACTTGAGATTCATGTTTATGTGTATTTCAAGCCGACGAAATGAATTTCAACACATATTTCGTTGAATTCTGTGATAAATCTCGATAAAACTGCCGACTGTGGACATGTAAAAAGGTACCAGTTAGCTTATTTTACACCAACACGGTTAAGATTACGATTTTCTTTTAAATCCCGTCTGATAAATATTGTAACCTCAGGTAAGTCGGGGTGTTTGGGTTGTTTTCGATCCTTCGATGTTTCTGCCATACAATCGTCTGTTACTGTTTAAAATGGAAGAACTCAAACTATATAAGAAAGGAAACTTCTCTCCAAAACAGGTGCTCCAAAGCACAAAATAGGATTAGAGACAACGAAAACATGTTCTTAGAGGTTATAAAAAGAACTAATTCTGTGGAAAAGCTCAGGAAAAAAAAGTCAAAAGTCTGATTTTTTTTAGATTTAGAAGTCTAATAACGTTATGATTCTGGGAGTTGTGGAATTTTCTTTAAAAAATCTGATCTTAAGGTTAAAATTCAGAGGTAAAAGTCAGAAATCTTTATCAAAATGCTGACTCTCTTTCCAAAGGATTAGTTTTTTTAAAAATTCTGTCTGGCAGAAATTTGAGATTAAAGAATTCTGATTCAGATCTCAGAATTTAAACTTTTTTACGTCTGAATTTTTCAGAATTCTTTGATTTTAGTCACGATGAAATAAAAGTAACACTTTGGAAAAATGTCAGAATTGTGGCTTGAAGGAACAATTACAATTCTGACATTTTTGTCAGTTATGAGAATAAAGTCCGAATTTTTAGAGAGTCAGAATTCTGACTTTTTTTTACTAAAAATTAAGATTTTTTTTCCTGAGAATTCTTTCTGTAAAATAGTTTCCACTGAGCTTCTGACTCAGATGC
The DNA here is from genome assembly GCA_036419115.1 of Scarus forsteni. Taxonomy (NCBI): domain Eukaryota; kingdom Metazoa; phylum Chordata; class Actinopteri; order Labriformes; family Labridae; genus Scarus; species Scarus forsteni. The sequence goes on along the minus strand of JAZDUH010000380.1, from coordinate 1,779,760 downwards.
TGAAAGTTTAATTTCAGAAGTCTGACTTAAGTCTGAGATTATTTCATAATTCTTTCATGGCTGTTTTTTAGAGTAAAGTCAATGAAATCTTATAAATTCATACACCTGTTGATACATATGAGAGAGTTTCCTCAGATATTTTGCTCATTAACAGGATTCATGGGATCCCTCTAGTCCAGGAGGTTATCTGTCTGGACCCACTGTTTGAATTGATTTACTTGCAATTTTGGTTATTAATAACAACAATCAAAATCACTGAGTTACAGGTGGGGCTGAATGAAATAGGAAAAATATTTAATTGGTCTTTATTGAAATTTTGATACGATTAAGAGTAAGAAAAAAGTGTTGAAATATTGTTAAAGCGACTGATGAGTAAAATTTTAAAGAATGTTTTGCACTCAAGAAACAGTGTATTATACATTCATATTATTTGTAAAAGTCTTTGAATGATACTTGGGTGAAAACAGCCCTTTCATGAAACAATCAAAGTAAAATGGTATTTTGACTCATATTTAAAGAAATATTGCAGCTTCTATGATTTGGGTTTCAATCATGGTTTTTATTCATTTTGTTTTTGTTTTTCAGGTTAATCTTGGATTAGTCTGTGTACTTATTACTTTGGTTTGGTTGTCATTTGTGTATCCAGTGTATTGACATTTGTGCAGATGCTTGAAGGTACTTGCTTGTTCTTATTTTAGCAAAGAAATATTGGAGAATTACCAAAACCTAGAGACCTTTTGACCCAGGGTAAATGCACAGTCTGATGTCCACTTGGGTTATCTCCTTATGCTTGTCACAAGACCTGGAGTTAAAGTGGCTGTTCCAGATTACAGGAAGGTGATGGCAAATCAAAAAAGGCATTTTTCCCAAAAAGGAAGCAGAAAAGTATTTTAACTCCCTCATTTTCCAAAACAAACGGACTCTGCTCTTGAGTTGCTTTTACATTTATATAACCAGTGTGGCTCCTGTGAGGTTTTAGCTGCTCCGAGTGCTTTTGAAAACACTAACATTTAGGTCTGATCCCACAGGACGATTCGGGTATGGCTCAAGAGGGACAGTGGTCAGTACTGGCCCAGCATCTCCCACACAATGCCATGTAAGTATTGTTTTTCATGTAGCCACATTGTTGTAGCTGGTTTTCAGAGCCTTCCTTTTAGGGCAGGATGCTCAAACAAATGCCAGCTCTGTTTTTGATCGACTAAATCATTTGCATGCCCAGTGTACCACAAAGGAATATGCTGCTTTGGTTAACAAGTAAGTTCATAAAACATGAACTTATTGGAAAGATGTTTCTGTGAATTCTTTGTTTTTTTGTACTCATCTGAACTTTCTTTTTCCTGTGTTGACATTTTTTCATCACAATAGAAAAAAATCCTGCAGGATTGTCCTCTGCTCTGTGGTGTTTATGAACAACAATCAGCAGACAGAATGGACCACATGAGAGGGAGGGGAGGGGATAGTCCGAGCGGTGCTGGTCTCTTCTATATTACTGCAGTGCTGCACGTCTGTTTGTCCTTGTTTCCATCCAGTTGAGCAACCAAGGGAAATCCTGTGCTACCATCAGCAAGATCTGTAGTTTACTATAGTCCCACTAAAAGCTGTGTTTGTCTGAGATTTAAAGTCACAGACAGAGAAACAGTGAATAGTGTGCAGAAGATGTCATACTGGCTTACCAATTTCCAGATTTAGTGCTGGAGCCTTAAAGTGATATTCTATTCCCCTATTTTTCAAAGGGACTGTGAGGAGTTTCTAAGTAATTACAAAAAAGTCTCACTTTTAAATGTATGCCTGATGGAAATACACACTTTAAGATGAGTTTTATAGCATCAAAGTAAGTTATCTATAAATGCTATTCCTTAGCTTCACGGTCGGGTCGGACAGGGCTGGACTGGCCTGGATACTCAACTTCAGGAACAAGACAATTAAAACTAGAGCAAATTTATATTATTCAGACACGTCTTAGAGCACCGGGCTGTAAGTAGAGATATATAGTCGGCTACAAAACTACGATAATAAGTTTTCCAAAAATTGCTTGTTGTCACACATCAAAAACTACCGCTACGTAACTAGAAAGAGATACATTACCTCGTCGCTTTGCATCCTGTAAGTTGCTGAAAAAAAGAAGTTGTAAAGCAATGCAGAGTTCTGAGGAAGGTCCCAGCTGCAGCACAACAAATACACGCGTTGCCATGCACACGTCTTTTGGTGCGTTCCAGTTGTAGTCAGAAGCAGGAATTTTGAGTTCTGAGTAGGAAACTGCAACTGGAACGTCCCCCAAAGTCAGAATTTCTTACTGGGAACTCGGTGAAACCACGCCACCCCCGAGTTGACAATCGAAGATGGATGCCCCCAGTGTGAACAGTTATTTAGCTCCTGTAATAATCAATTTATTTGCTCTTCTGACTGGGGTGTGTCGCTCTAGATCAGCTGTATACATAGTATTGTTAGACTTGTATTTACAAAAATGCTGCCATAGTGATAATCACATTCTTCATACAACAACGCAGGGCGTGCTAACAACAGCTAGCAATAGTCTGGTAGATCGGCATGTTTTTTCTGACTTCAACTGGAACACCGATAAGTGGGAGATGACGTCACTCCCAGTTCCGAGGTTACGGAAATGCAGCATTACGACAGTCGCTGCGCGTGCTCATGGGTAGCAGAGTCTTAATGTCGCTGGTAATAGATTCTTCTCACAGTCCCTTTAAGTTTAATAAGTGTATTTTGACTGAATTTTTTTTCAGTAGGGAAAAATGCCAGAGTTTGAAATGAAAAAGAAAAAGGGAAATGGGGAGGAAAACTACATAAGAACTAAAGAAAAAGGCTGGCAGTCTTGTGGAAACTAAAATATTATGGAAGCCCTGCTTGATAAGCATTTTCTAATATTCAACAAAAAATATGCAACCACTTCATTGGAATGAACGTGTCTATGAACTTAGCTCTATGATATCTGGTGTCTGTGGCTGTTATTTTTAAAAACACTCTTGCTGTTTTAAAGTGATACAGGCCATAACTAGTTGTGTCACACAGGGTGTGATGCACGAACACACAATCAGTGTGATCATGTGATCTGAGTGTGACACTGCTCTTGAGGTGGACTTTGTGTACATTTTAAATTCAAGGCTTTCATGCTTCCTGTGCAAGGATTGCAAATCTGAGAACATTTGTGAGGCAGCAGCCACAGATGATCTGGTCTGGAGATAGAGTAATGTTTGGGCTCAGTGTGAAAGAAAACTCTATAAACTGTAGAGCTAAAGTTTAGACTTCACACATGTTGATTAATTACAAGAGTTGTGCCATTACAATATGGAACAGTGTTATTGCCTGCAGTGTTATTGCATTTCACAACCTTTTCTTACATGATGCAGGCTGAGCCCTTACCAAATTTTTCATGTTTATTGAGCTCCCTGAAAACTTTCACAGGAGGTCAAATTGCAGGAACTCTGTTTTTTTTTTTTTTTTTTTTCCTCCAAAAGCTCAGCCAGCGCATTCAAAAGATTACCATCAGTCATCCATTGTGGTCAACAGAAATGTCTAAATTATCTGCAGTATTTTCATTCTGGGCTTGTTCTCACCACATGTCATCAAGCACAGTTCAACAGAAAGGAAGTCCTTTAAATAGTTGTACCATCTCTCACTCAACTCTAAGTTGTACTATGTAAATAAAAACTGTATAAGCTTATATTAAAAGGAAGTATAAACAGACCGTGGAGCTGTTGAGGGGAAACAAATGAGACAAGAATCAATTTCTTATCAGTGAAATATTTTTAGATAAAAAAGACCAAAGCATCCCTTAGAACACTGATTAAAACAGCTCCTGTTTTGACTGTCAACAAAAACAAAATACTTTCTGCTTGAGAGACTTCAGCGAGCGCTGGCTGAATGGTAAAAACGCTTTGTGTACCTTGTGATTAACCCACAGGGGCTGGAAAGAATAACAAAACTCGCTGGTGTATGACCGTTTGAAGCTGTGAATGTTTAAGTGATGTTGAGATTTATCCATTAGCTCTGCCTGCTTATCCTTGAGGGTTGAAGAAGGGCTGAAACCAAGGTCTACATCAGATCAGACAGGAGAGGAATATTAAACGTGAGCGATGCTCTTTGAATCATAAATCATGAGGCAGGTGCAGCATAACAACAAGGCTGATAAATCCACTTTACATTATCAGATTATTCCTGTTTGTATGCACAGGCTTTTAAGGTCATCCAGAAATACACCATGTTTATTTTTTTGACCAAAAGAGAACACCGTCAGGACACATTAAAACTCATGTCATTGAAGATAACTGTCTATAACCCAAACCACACATTAGGTTAGATTGGATTTGACAGAACTGTTAATCCACTTGGAAAAGCTTTCTCATGGAAATTGGGATTCAGTAGTAGTTCAGTATTACAAATTAAAAAAAATTAAAAAAAAAAAAGAACATTGCGCTGAAAACAATCTATTCCAAAAAGTTTTCATCGTGTTTTGGCCCTGCGTCTACATGGAAACTCGTTGAAAATGGAAACTTTGGAAAACGGGCTCCAGGGTGGAAAGTTTCCAAAACGCTCTCCATTCAGCTCCATGTAAACCCGCATCGGAGCGTTTCAGGTTGAAGCGCTGACGTCACCGCATGCGCATTACTATTTCAGACGAAGGCTGCGTGGGCATACCAGGAACAACAATAGCTTCGGCCGTCTGCCGAGTAACGTGTGTGAGCCTCTTATCGTGCTCGGTTTGTTATCCAGACAAAACTATCCAGACAGATTTGTTGTCCGAACTGATTTGTTGTCCAGAAAAGGAACTCCTGCGTCTCTGTGCGTCTATTCGCCATTGTTGTTTGTGAAAAGTTTTTCTTCTTCATCCGTGTATTGTAGCAGCGCTGCCTCTCTGCAGACCTACACCGCCATCTACTGAACTGGCATGCACACTACAGCGGATTAACTCGTCCCTGAGTGTCGCAATTCAAGAGGAGACTACATGATTAATACTGATATTATTTATTTTGTGTTAAAATAATATTAAATAATTCATCAGAACTCCCATTATCAATTGGTGAGTATAATACTGTATGACATGGTTGAAAAGGAAAATAGTTGTCAGATCTGATGACCTAAGACCTAACCAAAATGTTTATGTAGACAAACTACATGATCCACATTTCATGGCATGCATGGGAATTATGTTTGGCTCGGGGAGTATATTTTGAAAACATAAAGGTAAATCTGATTCATGTCACTTTTGTGACACTTGATTTTTTTTTCTCTTTGGAAAAGTAAAAAAAAAAGATTTGGGGATTTTATTTTTAGGCCTTATCACACAGCTGTACTTTAAAAGTAAGAACCTCGAACAGTCTCTCCAACAAGGTGAAGGTAAATCATTTCACTCACTGTAACAGAAGAAGGCTCCACGTTCTCCACTACGCTGAACGAAGCTTTAGGTCTGGTTTACTCTGTTCTTCCAACATTTACTAATATAAACCACTCTTCAACTAGTATCACCCCCCAAAGGAACATTAAGAGACAAATCCAACTCAGAAAGTTCCCCTTAAAATAACATCACCATGTAGAATAACAAACACTCAAACACTGTTTTTGTGGTTTGCCTCTTTCTTTCAGCTCAGTGCTCGTGTATGTCCTTCAACCCGGAGACCAGGAGACTTTCTGTGGGGCTGGATACAGGCACTATCTGTGTAAGTCCAACAACAATCATCCTGCTTTACCTCTCTGTGATCATCCCAGGAGACTGGATTTTTGTCTGTGGAAGGTTTCTTTTTTATCGTGCATGTTATTTAGCAGGTTTGCTAATCTTAATTCTGACCTGAATGTTTGTGTAGTTTTGTTTAAGTTACAAGTACTAACATGTAAGTTCTTATATAGGAATGCTCAATGATAATTTTGAAAGACTGATTTATTTTCATCTCATGTCCTCACTCTCCTCCATACGCAGTCATTTAACAGTGAATATTCTACAGTTTGCTTGACTTTAGTCATTCTGATTTATGCTAAGCGCCACCAGGCTGCAGACACGACCTCAACTTGGCTTGTATTTTTGCCTGCAGAACAATTTTGTTGGATATTAAAGGATAGCAAGTAAAGTGTAGGCTGTGTTTCATGAGTACGAGTACCCAGCTTGGTAAGATACTGGTCCTGGAATAGGCAGAATTAAAATGTAATCTTCAGCATAATTGGAACTTGGTAGAAAAAATACACTCTCGCTTCAGAGGATAATCATTTTGAATCTAATTTTTTCTAATTTTTTCTCTGCATTTGTTCTTACCCTCCACCTGAGAGCTCAAGCCCTATTAATACGCATAAGTGCAGCAATGATGATCCATTGTGTCTGCACCTAGTGACATTCATATTAAATCTGCATGGTTGTAACATCTGTGCTGACTGATGCTGTTTTGATGCAAGAGGCACAGCACATGCCCCCACATGCACACAAAAATAGAGGTGATCACTCGCGTGCCTTCCACTCCCAATATCACGCCTCAGTTACTTCCTCTGGAGACAGAGCAAAGAGGGTCAACTTGTTTGCCTATTTTAGATTTAGGACGTTCACAGTGGAGGCGAAATGCCACATAGTGGTAAATATTGCGTCTTGAAGCAGCAATGTGAGTGGGGCTACTGTCTTTTAAGCAGTGCTTCATTCAAGACACTCTCCAGGCTTCTTTTGATCCTCTCAGAAATTAGATTTACTTTGTCTTATTTCTGAGAGCATGTCCAGTCTTGTCACATTATAGCAAAAGGACGGTATAAATAAACAAGACTGAATAAACTAAGACTAACTGATACAAAGCAGCAATACGTATTAGTATCGAAATCACAGGATAATTGAAGGAATAAGCCCTTAATGTAAAAAGTACCATGCATGAAGCAATGAGTGCAAATCCAGAGTAATACTGTTTTACTAAGAAACTCACCTGTGCTGTAGACTTGCAATTGGACACATTGTTTTCTTCCTTGAGTCTCAGAGCTCTAATGCAATAGTACTGTCTGTATGTCTTTAACTTTCAGTCTCCAGTGTTTTAGCTTTTAGTGTCTTTTTGTGAACTTATTATTCTTTTTAAACTATACATTTTTAATTCATGCATAATTCATAGTCCATATGATCTTAGAAGATTAAAACATTCAACTTTCATTAAAATAGAACCCTGATTAAAAATGGCAACAAAATAAGTTCCTTAAAAACAGAGCATATCATTTGTTGTCCAGTTCTTTAGAGCTGAACAAGAGTGTTTTTTGTAGTTATTTTTAAATTGTTTTAAGTCAGTGAACACCTTTAAGTCCTCATCTAGTTTATTCCACAATTTTACAGCACCAAAAATATGCATATACTTGTCAGAGTTGAATGGATGGCCGGTTGTTTAAAATTACAATTCCCTCTTGATGTGCATACTCCCTCTCTAACCATGAACATTACTTTTGATGTTACTTGGTAAAAACTTATTCCAGGCTTTAAACAAAATCTGACCTGTTTTATATTTAAAAAGGTCTCAGAATTTTAAAATACCTGATTTTAAGAACAAAGGATTTGTATGAGCAAGATACCCAGCATGATGAACCATCCTTATGACTCTATTTTTTTTGTGAAATCTAAATCTTTTGTCAAGTGCTTTTTTATAAATTTCCCCGTACCTCAACACAGTAGGACAGATATAGATCGATAAGTGCATAGTACAAAATCTGAAGTGACGTCTGATCTACAACATTTTTAGCTTTACTCAGACTCCAGTACTTCTGGAAACTTTGGTGCACAAATATTTAGTATTTCTTTTTACATGTTGAACTTTTGTTTTTTTCAGAGCTGCAAAGTGAAGGCTGTACGTTTAAGGTCAAGCTGTCCCAACTCAAATTCAGATGGAGACAAACCAGAACATAACTGATTGAGTTTCTAAAGAAAAGGAAGAACATTTGAACTTTGAGTTCCTGTTATTTAAATATGGGCGCTGTTCATGCAGAAGAACACTGTCAATCACATATAAGATGTTTTCCTTACACGTCTGCATTTGGTTTGTAAAATAAATTGATTTTCATTCACATGTTGTGAAAAGTGTAGGTACACGGTACTTATGGTATTACAAGGGGAAGCCCAATGCAATAATCAAAGTGTTTATATTGCTTCTTACTTGGATTAAAAAATCTTAGTAGACTCATTTGCAATTTCTAAAAGTATTGTGTGTTCATTTTTCTTTACATCCTCTCTTCCAGGAGTTCATTCTGTCAGAAGACTACAACAAGATGACCCCAACAAACACTTACCAGGGTGAGACAGGAAGTGTGTGTGTGTAACTGTGTGAGTCAGCTAAAATGACACATGTCCGGAGGACTAATATGTCGCTGCTGGTTTACTGTAAATGCCCAGCAGGAGTGAAACATTCAAATGGAACATTGATTTTATGACTTTTTGCCGAAGCTTAGATGAGATTTATGATTTCCTCAATGTCAAACCCAAGCCAGACAGCACTCACCTGTTGCTGTTACCCACAAACAATCGCTCTATGGTGAATTAACCTTCTTAATGTGATTACTTGACCCTAAAATCTACTCCGAGCAGTTGGAGTCATGTTGATGCCATTATTAGTAGGGCTGGGTATCGATTCAGATTTTCTGGATCGATTTGATTCGATATTAAGAGGTCTCAAATTGGTTTGATTCAGGATTCGAAATTTGTTCAGTCTGGGTTATCTCAGTAAAAATAATGCTGTAAATGATTTTTTGACCTGGTACATTATTAAAACTGTTTTTACATTAAGAACTGAACCTAAAGCAGTTACATTAATCACATATTAATGATATACATTAATGAATATTCTGCATGTTACATGTTTTTTGTCCAACTTGTCTTTTCTTTCATGCTTGTTAAATCTGAAATATGTCCAAACGTAAACTTCTAAACTCTCCGGTGGTGCCCCTATATTGCTACTCGCTTCCGCCATGTTTTTTTGACTGCTTGCAGTATCATCTCATGAGATCTTGTTCAGTGGAAAGCAGCGCTAAATGCGAGACTAGCAGAGTTGATACCACAGGCTGCTTCTTGGATAGTCCGATGAAGAAAAAACTACCCACGTTAAAAGATTGATCTTTGGATTTTTTGGATCGATTATGAACCATTTGAAGGGAAAACGATTAAAATCGATTTAATTGATTTTTTTAACCCAGCCCTAATTATTAGTCTGAAAATTATTTAGCAAAAAAAATTGATTACCACCAAAATCAGATCTTTTATAAGCTGGACCATTATTGATAAGTTCAGTAGCTTTTGAGTTATCGTGCTTGCAAACAAACAAACAAAAATATGCTGTCAGAAATGTGACCTCCTTTGGTGGGGGTAACAAAAAGTGGGAAATATTCTTATTCTCAGGCATTGATTATATTTTATGCAGTGTGAAATTTTCTAAAAATGCTTGGGTAACTCGATTGCCAATTTAAAATGTGGTGTGCAGTGTAAAACTTCTGTGAGTTAGATGAGTGTATTGTAAACATAATGTACATTTCTCTCTGTATATTTGCAGCTCCTACAGTTGAGGAATATTGTGGAATATCTTGTGGAAGTCTTGGGTTATACGAATGTTACAAACCTTAAGGTATTATTTATTTACAGAAAAGGGCAATAGGAATTGATCATAATGTGGGTTACAGAGACGACACTAACAGACTGTTTATGATGGCAGAATTATTAAATTGCATGGTGGGTGCATCACTTCACCTGCCTCTCTTCTTACCCTGATGCTCCCATCACTCTGGAACAGGGTCAATCTGGACTCATCAGACCACATGACCTTCTTCCAGTCCTCCACAGTCCAATCTTTATGCTCCCTAGCAAACTTTTTTCTGGTTAGCCTTACTGATTAGTGGTTTTCTTAAGGCTACACAGCTGTTCAGTCCCAATCCCTTGAGTTCCCTTCACATTGTGTGTGTGGAAATGCAGTTCCTTGGGAAAATAAAAATGATCTATCTATGATATCTATCATATCAGTGTTTATAATAACTAGTTGTCATTTTTTAGGAGAGAAAATAAAGATTTAACCTATGCTTTGTATCAACATTCAAGCTATTCATGACCAAATTCTATTTCTGTCAATGTTGCCCAGCCTGTGTATTTCTGAGTTTTTAGTGGTCGTATTATGTTGAAATGTGCCCTTTAATAATTTTCAGCCTTGCACTGGAGTACCTGGTATCCTCTTACACTGTGATTGAAGTGAGTGTAAAACTTCTCCCATGTTTTGTGCTCATTTGAGTTTGTTTTGGTGTCCCTGCAGCTCACCAAGGCAGAGTGACGGTGGTGCTGTTTGTGTTGGGGATGGAGTGGCTCCTGAGCACCGGCCAGGACAACAACTTCTCCTGGCACTGCTCGGAGAGCGGCCAGCAGCTGGGGACGTATCGCACCGACGCCTTGGTCTCTGGACTACAGTATCCTTTAGTCCCGTCCCCCCCTCCTGCTGTGTTTGTTGCCTTGATTTGTGAAACACTTGGCCTCTGCGCTGGGCTCAGTGAACCCTACCATCAAACTTCCTGCTAAATGGAGTGGAGTGGACGTAACGCAGTGTCCAGCCATCTTTGGTGCTCTGGACTGTGAAAAATCTCAGCCTTTTATTATGACTGCACAGTCTATTTTAAGGCCACAGCAACACAAGGCCCGGCAATTGAGATTAGCTTCCACTTAGTTTGTTCTGATGGAAAAGGGGCTAACAATAGGCATCAGTCATGCTGTTGTCAAGGAAACGGTCTGAAGAGGTGTCTGTAATGGCCACGTGAAAGGCCGTGAGTGCTCGGCAGAGACACTGATCCATACCAATGAGGTCTTTACACTGCTGAGGTCCTGTTAGCCTCGACATGCTAACCTGTCAGACCAGCGTTGCAAGAAAATCAGAGAAAGAGACGCTGAGCAGTGACCTCTGCTGCAATAATAAGGGCTGTACCTCTGTTTTGCCTGTTGTACATTGGATTTAATCTATTAAATTTTAAGTATTGTAGCTGGAAGGCGCAAAAGAAACAAATGTTCTTCAGAAATCAAGTTGTAAGAAAATCTTTTTTTTAGTGGTTGATCATTTTGAGAAGCAGTACTGTTTAAATAATGCTGTTATCGATGCAGACAGATGATTCAGCTCTGATGCAGACAAAGAATTCAGTAGACTAATGAGTAACATATTAATTAATTGATTGTAAAATATTGCATTGTAAAAACTACTCTTTGGTTTGATGCTGTAAAAGACTTAAAGAATTAGAAAAAATTAAGTTTTTGGATTATGACAAAAAGAAGTACAGTAAAATACCAAATAAAAGCCGGGTTCCAATTAATCGCTGGGTCCCAAATAAACAGCAGGTGTATTTTATTAGGCACAGCCCACAAGCCACGGTCGAATTTACAGAACACACATGCGAACGCTGAGCTCACAACTGTAGGTTCACGCTTGAACAGAAACATGATCAGACTGCACCTTTACAGTCCAGATGGTTTATTTGTCTCTCTGGATGTCCTGTTGGCTCACTTTTCCTCCCTCTGTATGTCAAAAATGCAGGTTAGTGTGTGGCGCTCTGTTTCACGACAGTGCAGTTACTCTTCACATCCATAGAGGCCCCTAGAGCGAGAAAGCTAGAATCTTACATACTAGGTCTTCATAAATCCAAAGAAGAAGATGTTACCAATGCCACTTTGTGTTATTTGCCCTTAACTAACGTCAGGAGGCCGGTCACGTCAGTTAGCGGTACATTGCTGCTGATCGCCATTGCCCCTGTGCAGTGAAAATAAACATACACACTTTAAGATGAGTTTTATAGCATCATAATAGGTTATCTATAAATGCTATTCCTTAGCTAAGTGGTCGGGTCGGACAGCCGGTTACAAAACTACGATACTAAGTTTTCCAAAAATTGCTTGTTGTCACACATCAAAAACTACCACTACGTAACTAGAAAGAGATACATTACCTCGCCACCCAGAGTTGACAATCAAAGATGGATGCCCCCAGTGTGAACAGTTATTTAGCTCCTGTAATAATCCATTTATTTGCACTTCTGACTGGGGTGTGTCGCTCTAGATCAGCTGTATACATAGTATTGTTAGACTTATATTTACAAAAATGCTGCCATAGTGATAATCACATTCTTCATGTGATATTTGTGAACAACAACGCAGGGCGTGCTAACAGCAGCTAACAAATGCCTGGTAGATCGGCATGTTTTTTTCCGACTTCAACTGGAACAAAGGACGCTGATTTGGCAGATCTGCTTTGGCCTTGGTACAATTATTGTAGGATGCAGCTTGGAAAGATTGACCTGTCTGATTGCAGACATAAACCAGCCAGCTTGCTGTGCAAGGTTTGTTAATCCCATGTCCTGTACAATGGACAGTTATGTTCATTATAGGGCTGCACTCCGTCTCTTCTTACTATATAGACTGTGTGGAGTAATGAAATCAAAAACATTTCTTGCCGTGATATATGGAGTTTTGCTTTCTTCCATAACTAAAAAACAAACTCACAAATAACCATTATTCTCAACCTGGAAAGAAGAAAAACATTTCAACTGCAGTTACCTCTGGCTTATGGCATTCTGTTTTTTTCTATTGGCAATGCAGCTTCAAAAAACAAAAAGTAAAAGACTTATTACCTTCGCCAAGGAGGTTATGTTTTCGGGAGAGTTTGTCTGTCTGTCTGTCTATCTGTCCGTCTGTCCGTCTGTGAGCAAAATAACTTAAAAAGTAATGGATGGATTTTGATGAAATTTTCAGGAAATGTTCAGCATGGGAAAAGGAAGACATGATTTGATTTTGGTGTTGATCCGGATCAGCGTCTGGCCGCCATGGCGAAAAAAAGTGATTTCTGTGAATAACTACAGAACTACAATAGATATCATCATGAATCCAGTTGCTAATGGTATGTTTTCATGGTCAAGGAATCTAAATATTTAGATAAAATAAAGGTAGGACTAATATTTATGGTCAAAATCACAATATTGGTGAGGACTGTGGCGCTGGCGGAGGTCTGCGCTCTCCGAGTGCTTTTCTAGTTGACTTATTTGGTCCAAGATTCCTGGCTTCTAGGTTTAAGTTTCTCACCATAAATAATAGTCCTACCTTTATTTCATCTAAATATTTAGATTCCTTGACCATGAAAACATACCATTAGCAGTTGGATTCATAATGATTTCTATTTTAGTTCAGTAGTTATTCACGAAAATTGCATTATTCGTCATGGCGGATCCAGATCACTCCAGAAATCTATTCATTTGTTCCTTGTCTCATTCCGGACATTTCCTGAAAATTTCATCCAAAGCGGTCCATATTTTTTTTGAGTTATGCTGCGAACAGAGAAACAAACAAATTAACTAACAAAAAAAACAAACAGAAGCTGGCAATAACATTACACCTCCTTGGCGTATCATATCATATCATATATGTACGTTGTAGATGGGGGATAGGTTGGCTGGGATAATCAGGTCATTGCTTAAGCCACTGCTGCTTCTTTCTTCTACACTGTGGACATTGCTGCTGTGGTGATTTTGTCTGTAGTGACTGAACCAGGTCAGTGACTGAAGGGCTAGTAAAAGCTCAGCGTCATCCACTTACACACAACATCTTCACTGCTACAACAAGAGCTTTGAATTGCTCTCCATCGAATCTGCAACACGATAATAGATCTGTCTAATCTGCTGAACAGCTCTGTCATGATGTAGAATTGCACTTTCTGATCACTGGCCTCTTCTTCCTCATTAGAATGCAGTTTTATCATAGTTTTTTCCTCAACAACTTCTCAGATTTGATGTTGAGACCAGACATGTCTTTGTGGGCGAACAGTCTGGTCAGGTGACCGTCCTGAAGATGGAGCAGAACAGCTGCAGCCTGGTCACCTCATTGAAGGGACACAATGGTACGCATGACACAAACACTCGCACTAAACGTAGAGCATTTAGACTGTTGTAAACTAAAAAAAGTTAAGATATCTTGTTCAGTAACTAAAGGCCATATAGCCTGTGATGGTTGCCGCTGAAATGTACTGTACTGAAGCTCAAAATTCTTGTCTCTGAACTTTTAATATGTGTGATAGGTTTGTGCAAAAGCAATGTGTGCTGTGTTGTAATAGAATCCCATTCTTATGGCCTACTGAGATGTATTAATAATTTAGTAGTGTCGCAAATCAGAGCCTCTGGGTTTATTTCGTTTTCCCCAACTGCATGAGGGCATGAGTTGAATTTTGCATGAGGCAACACAAACAAACATTAATTTGCATGATAGTGACACATAAACAAGAGTATAAGAGAAGCAAAGAACAAATTAAGGATTGATTAGGGCTGTCACTTTTCCCAGAAATCAAGCTGAAATGGTTTTTTAGCAAACAAGCTAATAACTGAAGATATTTGAACCCCACTGGCCTGGGTGCACACTGACAGGAGGCATTTCAGTTCCATCATTTAACTATTAACCTCCCCAGGTCACACCAGTGGGCTGCTTGTCCTTGCACATGAATCTTGCAGTCTTGTCCGTGATGGAGTTTTCCTTAACTCTGGCAGGAGGACATGGCTGTCAGGTGCTCAGCCCTGTGGCACATGGGCTGCAGTGGGTGGGAGGCTGAAAAATGAGCCTATGGATTTGTTGTAGATGAGGAGCAAGCCAGCTGCTGTGCACATACTCAACACACAACCCAGCCTTTTTTTTTTTTTTTTTTTTTTTTTACTTATTTTGCCATCAGTGGTGTAGAGCCAATAGTGCTTCCGCTTTGTCCTTCATTTTCTAGAAGGTTTACTTCCTGTTGTTGCTGTCAAGAGAGCATTGTTGATCGAGCAGTTTACTGCTCCAGGCATCCTACTGTGCTGGAGAGTGGCTTCAGCCTGCTGTAATGTAAATCATCTTCAGGTAACACTTGTTTTGAATTGGGGCTCTACAAATAATGATTTGTAGATTGATTGATTAAGATTATATTTTCTTTTCAGTTTGAGTACAGATATTTACTGTCATGCTTGAACAAATATTAAAATGAATGGTATGAGGAGTCAGCCCTTCATTTATCAATCAAACAATCAATCTTTATTTGTATAGTGCCAATTCATAAGTGTTATCTCAAGACACTTTACAATAGAGCACAAGGCTCTTCATTTTATGGATACACATATATGCATAGATACAGTACATACAGTATATACATATGAAATACACATATATACATATACATACAAATGCATACATCCAACACCAACATGAATCCATATAGCCAATCATGAATCCCTCCATCATGGCTCAAGAAAAAACCTTCTGTTAAGCAGCAGGAAATCTTGAATGTGGATCCCAGTCTCATGATGAACAGCAAATCCACACCATGCTGTGATGGTGTGAGGGTGAGGGAAGGGAGGTAAGAGGAGACAAGTGGACTAAAGTAAGAACTAAAGTTAGTGACAGATCCATGAACCATGGACCTCTCGTCTGATTTATTAGAGGTTAGCCTCTTGAGATGCTACATCTCATTTTCAGGAGGGTCCTCATGACTGAATGGTTGTGGTGATTTTATAGGAGTATAATTGATGATATTCTTACTGAAAATAAGAATTTGTGGTAGTGATGAACTCATGGGTGCCCAGACCACAAGTGCATCCCTACTATATTTGTCTCCGTTAAGTATAAATGTGTTAAAGGCCTCTTGAGATGTGACATCCCATTTTCAAGAGGGACCCCACGACTATGTGGTGCTGACTATAGATACTATAGATGTATCAACCATGGATATGGAGATCATGCTAATATCTACATTAACAGCTGTAATGATAATGGGAATGGAATGTTCCTAATGAAATGGCCAAATATGTGTCATGTCTGTAATTGTAGTAATTGAGGCTTTGTGGCTCCACAGCAGCAGGAAGTCTCCACCAAGGATCCCAGGCCACTAAGTTTCCATTACAGATCTTTGGAAAGGCTTTGCCAGTGTAGCTCAGCTACCTTGTGTCATGTCAACCAATTTAATCAATGTTACTCTGGAAAGATAAAGAGCAGCATATTCTGCAGTCTGTCTATCATGGATTGAAAAATGTGACTTCAGTCTAAACATCTGAAGTAAGGCTGTGAACGATATGGACAAAACTTCATATCTCGATATTCATGCCAGTTATCTCTATCAATATGATACGATGTGACTACAGGTTCGTTGAAAACCAAGCGGTGCATTCAAGAGCAATCGTAAAATGAAATTCGTTGTGACCTCCAGAGCTGTACATGGAGGGCAAGCTCGGGGGAAATCTACGTCATATCTTAAACTAATATCTTGAATGTTCATATCTCGATATCGATAAAATAACAATATATCTTTCAGCCCTGATCTAAATCTTAAATGACTTTGCATGGAATTGGTGAAATGTTTTTACAAATAAGAAAGCAATCCAAAACCACAGATATGAGGATTAAATTTACACATATATATGATTTGAACTTAATTATTACTTCTACATTCAGAAAAACCTCACAATGCATTTTGAGCTTCATACAGTTGATGAGTTGAATGGACATCCATCCTCTCTGTCAGACTGTGGTCCTGAACAGGATCTAGGACTTGTGGAGGATTTTGAGACTAAAGATTCACACTCATAGAGAAGTGTAAAGTTGTTTAAAGGTGAGTGTGATATGAAGAACAAAGACCCTGAACTTACTGAGAGGATTAATATCATCAGTCCATATAAGCAGCCTTGAGATTCAGATGACAGCGTTAACTGCTTATGGATTTCTCTCACATACTGTTCTTCAGGTAATGTGACGGCACTGTGTTGGGACCCGGGGCAGAGGGTTTTGTTTTCCGGCAGCTCCGATCACTCCATCATCATGTGGTACATCGGAGGTGGCCAAGGCACCGTCATCGAGCTGCAGGGACACCGGTAAAAGTCTCAAACGCCCTCTTTAGTAAATGTCTCTGTGGTAGATTGTGGTTGTCTTTTTGGCTTTTTATCCTGTTCACATTTGACTATTTAGTGACACTATTTTAGTGTTGTGTTTTATTCTATTGCCAAACAAATTTTCATTGAAGGACTAGAATACTTTAACTTTCCAGTCTCTTGTAAATATGCGTATGCTTAACACAGTGTGGTAAAATCCCACATTCAGGGTGCTCCCAACTAACAAAACAACATGAGTCAAGAAGCAAGAGAGCGTGACTCACAGTCACATTCCACATTTACTGTTGTTTAAACGGAGGAATCTATTCATTAAAAATGTGTTTTATTAGGTGTGTAAACTAAGCAGGAAATCAGCATTTCTGTTTGGTGGGGAAAACTTGCATAATGAGAAAGAAATTAACTAGAAAAGCACTCAGAGAGCGCAGACCTCCACCAGCCCAACAGTCCTCACCCATATTGTGATTTTCACCAAAAATATTAGTCTTACCTTTATTTTATCTAAATATTTAGATTCCTTGACCATGAAAACATACCATTAGCAATTGGATTCATCATGATATCTATTTCAGTTCAGTAGTTATTCATGAAAAATCACGTTTTTCGTCATGGCGGATCCAGACTGTGATCCAGATCACTCCCAAAATCTAATCATTTGTTCCTTGTCCCAATCCGGACATTTCCTGAAATTTTTCACCGACATCCATCCATAACTTTTGGGGTTATGTAGCTAACTAACAGACGCCGGCGATAACAAAACCTCCTTGATGGAGGTAATAACAAAAACTTCCTGGATCGCACTGTTAGCTACTCACCAATATACTGTTTCAGCATGGTTCAGGGAGTCCACTTTCAGAGGTTTATTGTTTTCCTGTATCATTTGAAATCTATTTATAGAAAAGTAACTTTTCTTGGCTAAATACAAGAAATACAAATCAAGGGGTGACGTTGTTGTTGACCAGAGTCCTTAGTTCTGAAGGAGACACATAAGCTAAAGGTGGATGAAGGAGGCAGGGGATCTTCATTTAACTTAGAAATGTGTTTTTACTTGGTCAGAGTGATTGACGGGGGGGAAGTTTGACTGACAGAAGAGAAAGCAGGTGGAGAGTAATGGAGGTCCATCACAAGGCAGCAACACAAAATATGAATGAGATACAGAAACAGGACAGCAGAAGTAGCAGGCCCTGCTTAACTGTCCAGCAACCTTTCATGCAATGGTATCAAGCAACTTACCCTTGTTGTGCAGCTGGATCCTCCTGATTTAGGCTGCGTTTACATGGCACCAAAAGCGGTCAAATCCGATAAGTTTATGCTGCTTTTGGCCTTGCATTGAGATGAGAACTCATTGCGTTTTTTGAAAACTTTTGAAAGCGGGCTCCAGAGTGGAAAGATTTGAATCCACTCTCCATTCAGCTCCGTGTAAACTCGTCTCAGAGCGTTTTAGGGTAAAACGCTGACGTCACCGCATGTGCAGTACTCTTTCACATGAAGGCTGCGCACGAATACCAGGAACAACAATAGCTTCGGCCATCTGCCAAGTAACGTGTGAGCCTCTTACCGTGCTCGGTTTGTAATCCAGACAAAACCATCCAGACAGATTTGTTGTCTGAACTGATTTGTTGTCCAGAAAAGAAACTGCTGCGTTTCTGTGCGTCTGTTCGCCATTATTGTTTGTGAAAAGTTTTTCTTCTTTGTTTGTGTGTTGTAGCAGCGCTGCCTCTCTGCAGACCTACACTGCCATCTACTGAACCGGCATGCACACTACAGTGGATTAACTCTTCTCCGAGCGTCGTCGTCTGAACGCAGAAGAATTCTAAAACGCAAAGGACAAATCTTTGCGTCTTTAAGTCAGGAGTGTCCGTGTAAACGCAGCCTTAATGTATTTTTTTCAGGCTGATCCATCTTGCCATGCTCCAAATGTGAGAGCCACGGTCCAATCAAGATTCTTTAGAGCAGGAAGAGGTGGAAGCTCTGAGCAGAACTACAGCAAGAAGTGACAGATTAGCATAGATGCTAGCAGCTTCGGTGGCAGTCTTATAAGATCTGGGCCACATTTCTTTATTACATGAAAAACAACACTGAAAGTGCTTTGCAGTGTCTCAAATACATTCTGTCAAGATATTTTATGAGCTGAGAGAATAAATAACCCCTTAGAATGTAAGCAAAAACCCAAACCTTAAGGATATCCAAATGTGATTTCCCATTTGTTGGCTTTTTCTAAAAAAAAAAGGGGGAAAATGATTTATTCCACTTTATGCTCCATAATTCCAATAAAGGAAAAAAGAAATAATCCAAATCATAGTCTGTATCCCCAAAGTAAGGAAAAGGTTATATTCCAATTTTAAGTTCCAGGTCCCCAAGTATCACCAGTTTATTAAAGCTCAAAAGAATCTTGAACAAACTTCTGAGTGAAGTTGAAGCTTGGTACCAAACACACCAAGAACACACCACGGAGCTGCGATACTTGTCAGGGACATGTCCTCCAACTTCCTGTCCCGGCCTGTGGATGTGTCAAAGTTGGTCTGATTTTTGCAAAATGTAATTATGTAATTTTACTTGTGTTTTGTGTCGTTAGAGGGGACTTTGTGAGCTGGAGAACATGACACTTTTTCATTAATCTCTTAGTTCAAAGAAAAATGGACCTTTTTTCCAATTACTTAAAATCAAATTCTTGCTTAACAGAAACCAAAGATGTGTTAACCAACACCAGTGAGTGAAGGACTTTGACATGTTGTGTTTGATCTCTGCAGGGATGTGATTCAGGGTTTGTGCTACGCCTCACACACTAGTCAGCTGATCTCCTGCAGTTTGGACGGAGGAATCGTCATCTGGAACATGGACGTAACACGACAAGAGGTGAGGCAGACGAGGAAGAAGCAGCAGATGGACCTGACCTGAACCCAAACACATACTATACATCCATAAGGCAGATGCCTTATGTGAAGATAAAAATGTAAAAATATGTAAATGAGAAACATATCAGTGTGGTGGATTAAATGCTGCTGTTTGCTTTCTTTCCTGCTTTAGAAGAAATTCTCTGTGGAGATCTGTGAGAGCTGAGCAGATTAGAAGATTGTTTATTGATTTTTCTCTCCTAGAAACACAGGGTTGATCTTCAGCCTCCTCTCTTATCCGTCTGTGCTGTCAGTCTCCTCAGTTAGTTTAGACTTGATTTTATCTTTATTTATCCAGAGTCATGTCTTATCGTCCTCCGAGTCAGTCTGTTTTCTTCTTTATCTGAACAAAGTCTTAAAGTATGTTTACATTTTTTAAACACTCGTTTTGTCTCAAACTTTGTCCTACAATAGCCCTCTTAAATTACCTTGAATACATCCTCCCACCACCTTTCACAAGTCCACTGTCTCTTTCCTCTGTAGACAAAGGTGTAAAAGGCCTTAAAATATATGTAAAAAAACAGAATTGAATTGTTTTCTATTGGAATCGATATTTAGAGCTGATATATTGAGCGCAACTGTGCCCTTATTTTTGAAAGTGATGGGATTTTTCAGGCATCAGGAGAGTGTTTTTATTACCATATCTGCTGTCATGATAGCCGTCATGCAATGCCATCTCCCTTTTATTTCAGAATCGGACTGAAAATCATAACATTTTCGGATACCACCGTCCCTGCAATAATGAGTTTTCATCATTTTGAAACACCTGGCATTCAGGAGTTTTCAAACCTTGACCACCTTAGTGTATGAAAGTGTTACAAATGTTCAAAATAGCTAAAGCAGTTTCTTTCTATGTTTCTCTAATTAAAGATAATCAAAAACAAAAATGTAGCCAGTACTGGGTTCCAGGCGTTAATTGTTATTAAGTTATCAAACAGATTTTATAGTGTTTTACAAGAGTTATGTAAAAGTTTTAAATTATATTGTTAAAAACATTTTAATTTTTTTTCATAGAAAATGAAATTACCCCTTTTCAGTTAAAACTGAGGTGTTATTTTTCAACTGCTACACAGATCTTATTATTTTAAAACAAATGGAATTCATTTAAAGATACTATGAGGACATTGACATACACACTTTAAGATGAGTTTTATAGCATCTAAATCTATAAAAGCTATTCCTAGGCTTTGCGGTTGGGTTGGACAGGGCTGGACTGGCCTGGATACTCAACTTCGGGAACAAGATAATTAAAACTACAGCAAATTTATATTATTCGGACACGTCTTAGAGCACCAGGCTGTAAGTAGCAATAGCCGGCTACAAAGCTACGATACTAAGTTTTCCAAAAATTGCTTGTTGTCACACATCAAAAACTACCGCTACGTAACTAGAAAGAGATACATTACCTCGTCACTTTGCATCCTGTAAGTTGTTGAAAAAATAATTTGTAAAGCAATGAAGAGTTCTGAGGAAGGTCCGAGCTGCATTTATTAGCATCATAACAAACACACGCTTTGGCTTGGGTCACGTCTTTACGACAGTCCCTGTGCGTGCTCATGGGTAGCAGAGTCTTTATGTCGCCGGAAATAGATTCTCCTCATAGCACCTTTTAAATCGAAGATTCTGATTAATCTGACAAACCCGATCTTTTAGTATATCATATAGTAGAGACATGTTTTCACAGTTTGTCATCAACTGTTGCTTTTCAAAAGTAAAAATGTCTAACATTAGGTGCTTAGGGATGCAACAGTTCACAGCAAAATATCAAACTGTTTGGTACGACCACCATGGTCCAACTCGCTTGTGTCTGATGTTTCAGATTTGAGTACAAACAGCTTTTATATGTTGTTGCTCTTTTCTCTCCGCATTTGTTCAGCTGTGTTTGTGCCTATGAGTCAGTGAACAGGGTACAGAAACTCCAGAAGCAAGGTGCTACAGTTAAGCCAAGAACTGCTGGAGGGGCAGCAACAGGCACACATAGTGTCAAAGTGAGGGACCTTTGTTCCTCTAATCTGTAGTGAGAGATGAGGAGAGAATTGATCTGTATTTATCAAATCTGAAATCAACCATTTCTGAGAAAATCAATACTGCTATCATGGCTCACAGCCAGGTCATGTGACCAAGGTTTGCACAAGAAAAACTGCACAATAACCAAAGTGGAACAGTCAGTTTGATGCTGCCATTTTGCACTCAATTTGAAATTAATCTTTTCTTTTAATTGAACTCTGCTAAGTTACTTTCAATATTCTTTTGAGATAAACATAATTTCCCTTTTTTCTGTCTATTGCTTGTTTTTAAAGCATTCAGGGTGGTAAATTGTTCAGAGTGTATTTATTTAATAAACGCATGTAATGCAAATGTTTGAAACAGAAAAAGTAATAAATCTTTATTACAATCTTTGTATCAACTAAAACCATTGGGATCACAGTTTTTGCCCCAGTTGATTAAACATCATGTATTTCATTCCAGCTAAAACAATATGGAGATATGTTTTTTTTTCATGTCACCTAGGCCTACTTAACTCTTCTTATCCCAGTGAATAAAAAACAAACCTGTGTGTCTCCTCAGACTCCAGACTGGTTGGAAAGCGACACATGTCAGAAGTGTGAGCAGCCGTTTTTATGGGCTTTCGTAAGGCAATGGAAAAGCAAGAGGGTTGGCGTACGACAGGTACTGAACAACACTTGTGATTCATGTTTTTTTTCTTTAACCCCTTTATTTAGAGTTATAGCAATCATCTAACTACACAGCTGAGACGTCACTGGCACAGCAGCTCAGTGCTTGCTAAGACGTTTTCGGGAAACACTCACAACTCCCAGTCCTGCTGCACTAATGGACAACATTTCCAGTGGCCATTTAACCACCTCACTCTCAGAAACAGCTTTATGTTGTGGTTTTATTCCAGCTGTGTGTGTCTGAAGAACATTTTGCAGGAAACCTGGAAGGGTTTTTGAAAATGAACCATAGAGAAGCAAAAAAACAAACAAAAATGCCATAAAGTCATGAACAGATCATTTTTCTTGTTTGGGTTTTAACCATTTGGTACTGGAAAAAAAATCAGACAGGAGTGTTATGAAACATCAGTTTTGTGATTTATTTAGCCAAAGCAAAAGCTGTGTTTGAAAAGTGAGCTTTTTGTGGTTTTGATGAGGTATACTGAATATGATGAATAATCTGTGATCAGAAATTCTGGAAAGAAAGGGACATTACTCCTGTGTAAAGACTAAAGCAGCATGATACCACTTAGTTTTGGACTAAGAAATGACTTTAAAAGGACTTCTCTCTCCTTTGGTATAATTAAACGGTCTTTTCATTTCAGGAAATATCACAAAGAGAAAAATAAATGAAATATAAAGCGCTGCTGCTCTGGGGTCAGCAGGAATGTTATGGCCCTTTTCCACTAGCATGCCTTGGCCCTACTCTACTCGGCCCTACTCGATTTGCAGCGTGTTTCCACTAGCCTGGTACCTCTTAAAACAAGCTAGTTTTAGTACCTACTCTGCTCTGGTTCCAAGCGAGCTGAGTTGATATTGGATGATGATGTCACCAACTGCCGGCTACAGATCATGGATGTATTATAAGAACTGGATAGCGTGGCTCTGCCTTCTACCATTCAACGGTTTTGAAGCCATAATTTCCCCCATCAGGGCGCCGCCATTGTGCAGCCAGTAGAGAATCTGGACCATATTTGGATGCAGCTGTCGTAAAGTGTCGCAAAACTCTGCAGCATACAGCGTACACAATCATTGTGAAGCTGCCGTAAACTGCGGTTATTTTTTAAACTCTAATAACTGATGAAAAATAAACTTTTCAGACAAAAGAGGACTTGGAAAAAACGCAGCCCAATAATACTTTCATATCACCACAGCATACGGATGGGAGAAATATTTCTACGAGGTGTATTAATTTTTTGAAGTTTCACTACGGCCCGTTCAGATGAATGGAGGAGACTGAGAACTGACCTATACTGCAGACAGTCAGCAGTTTTTGTGGCGGCTTCAATTCAAGCCCAGCGACAAGACGTCCATGTTTTTTACAGTCTATGCTACAGATTGGTCAGACAATGTCGCCATCGATGAGTGGTGTGGTTCTTCTTACCACCTGCAGCCTTCTTCTGCTTTCCTTTTTTACTCGGTTTGTGACAAAACAGCACAGATTGTTGTGTCGCGCTCAAAATGACGTCGTTGCAGTGCCGCTCAGCTGTTTACAGCGACACTGCACCCCGTTGGGCAGGCGACTGGGGCTAATGGAAAAGCAGCACAAGGTGAGTAGAGTAGAGCCGGGTAGAGTCGAGTAGAGTAGGGTAGGGCTAATGGAAAAGGGCCATTAGATGTGGACATTGCTCCTTAAAATTGAGATAGTAGTTTCGTCTTTGCAGTTGCTGTAGACATAGTTGATATCAAAGTTTATAGTTTACATCGCCCTTTATTCTTTTGGCTAAATTTCTTATTGTGTGTTTGTTATTACTGTTTTTTATTTTTGTTTTATTATGTAGTTATAGTGGGGCGGCACGGTGGCGCAGCTGGTAGAGCACGTGCCTCACAGCGAGAAGGTTCCTGGTTCCCGGTTCGATTCCGGGTCGGGAGGGCCTTTCTGTGTGAAGTTTGCATGTTCTTCCCGTGCATGCGTGGGTTCTCTCCGGGCACTCCGGCTTCCTCCCACAGACCAAAAACATGCTCATTAGGTTAATTGGTGACTCTAAATTGCCCTTAGGTATGAATGTGAGTGTGAATGGTTGTCTGTCTCTCTATGTGGCCCTGCGATCGACTGGCGACCGGTTCAGGGTGTACCCCGCCTCTCGCCCGATGATAGCTGGGATAGGCTCCAGCCCCCCCAGACCTCGAAAGGGATAAAGGGGTATAGAAAAATGAATGAATGATTGAATGTAGTTATAGTGATTTGAACCTCATCCCTAGAGCCAGAGCTGCAGCGCCAGCTGTGGCTCCTCCGCGGAGGCCGTTTCACAGCGCTGTGAGAACTAGAGCCTTATTTAGCGGTGTTTTTGTGTGAAAGTAACACGCTGAAAATTCTCTAAATAAAGTGTGAATGCAGACCAATATCAGATTTTTTCGGTGGGAGTCCGTTAATGTGTGTTTTTGGTCAAGTAAAATATGGCCCCATCTGAGTGCAGAGGGATCGGCAGACGAGCAGGACCGGAGCAGGGAGGGGGAGTTTAGTGCGGATGCCCTGGGCTTCTGCTGCACAGAAACACCGCTGTAGGGGTAATTTCTGCCCTAAACCTTGTGATAGGACCCAACTTGTTCCATCCCGGAATATCGCTTTAAAGCCTGTTCGTGCGAGAGTTTGTTCATTTTTGTTGCAGTGGTGTAGATGTTTGATAAGTTGTTCATTAGTTTAAATGTACAGTAACTGACATGTTTGACCTCCATTCCACAGTTAAATATTACTCTTTGTTGTCTAATCAGTAGGGCTGAGTTAAAAAAAACCGATTTAATCTATTTAAATTGATTTTCCTTTAACTGGTTCCTAATCGATCCATAAAATCCAAAGATGGATCTTTTAACTTGGGTAGTCTTTTCTTCTTTGGATGTGCAGAGAAGCAGCCTTTGGTATCAGCCCTGCTAGTCTGGTGTGATCAGCGTTTAGCGTTGCTTTCTACTGAACAAGATCTCATGAGATGTTACTGCAAATAAACATGGTGGAAGCACTATGTGGGCACCACTGACAAGTTTAAAAGCTGATGTTTGGATGTACAGTATTTTAGATTTAACAAGTATGAAGGAAAATACGAGTTGGACAAAAAACAAGTAATATGCAGACTATGCATTAATGGGGCGTCGGTGGCACAGTTGGATAGTGCGCTTGGTTTGTGATCAGGAGGTTACAGGTTCAAGACCAGCTCCAGGCGGCACATGGCGATGTGTCCTTGGGCAAGACACTTAACCCCAAGTTGCTCCCACTGCTGTGTTAATGGCATGTAAATGGGCATGAAAGGGTGTTAATGTGTTAGCGATACTGATGGATAACTAACAGAGAAACTCTGAACCATCAGAGAGTGAATGTGAGAGCGAATGGGTGTGAATGGGTAGGTGTGACCTGTGGTGTAAAGCAGCTTTGAGTACTCAAAGACTACAAAAGAGCTATATAAGCTCAATATGATTACATATGATTTATGTAACTGCTTTGGGTTTAGTTCTTCATGTTAAAACAATTTTAATGATGTACCAGGTCAAAAGATCACTTCGAATTTACAGCATTATTTTAACTAAGATATCCCAGACTGAATAAATATCGAATTGATTTGTGAATCGAATCGATTTGAAACCTTGTAATATTGAATCGAATCGATCCAATCTGAATCGATACCCAGCCCTACTAATCAGCCTGTGAACTCAAAGTGTGACTAGTAGGCAGGGCATTTGTTTACCTCTGCAGTTTGCGGAGCAGGTTGTGACGCAATGACGTTAGGAACATTCCTGTCATGATGTGTGCTTCTCAACTGTTTCATCTCAGCTCCTGCTGGTGAAATCTGACATGTTCAAGTCCTCCTGTGTTCTCAGCACCACTGCAGGAAGTGCGGTGAGGCGGTGTGCAGCAGTTGTTCATCCAAACGCTCCACCATCCCCCTCATGGGCTTTGAGTTCGAGGTGCGTGTGTGCGACAGCTGCTACGAGTCCATCACCGATGAGGAGTGAGTAACAATCGGCCTCTGTTGTCGTCATAGACCGGCTCTTTGTGCTTGAGGCTCTCCCGCTCTAAAATCATGGACGTTCTCTTTGTGTGTCCTGCAGCCGAGCGCCCACAGCCACCTTCCATGAGAGCAAGCACAACATTGTTTACATGCACTACGAGCCCACCTCGGGGAAACTGCTCACCTCTGGCACTGACCAAGTTATCAAGGTCTGAACGGGGACAAACAATCCCATGTATTCATGTGTTTTAGATAAGAATGGGGACAGGAGGTAAACCACTCTTTGGCCTTATCAGCTCTTAACTTTGCCTCACATTTTTGTGACCTGGTTTGGGTTTCTGTCCCTTTTATTGGAATAAAGGCAGAGTTGAGCTTTTAGGACTCTCTGACCTCTTATGTACAGTTTGTCCATTTCCTCTAATGTATAGTGCTAGCAAATGTATCGGACCACCACCCAGTGTAAGGTTTATGCCACAGCTGCCCTAAATTAACAGCATCGATAATTACCAAAATGTTTATGTTTCTGAAATAATTAAGACACCAGTATGGTTGTGGATAATTCATGATTCATCATTAGTATCTATCTTTACAACCATGTAGACATGAGGTCTCTTCAAAGTGAGATGTCACATCTCAAGGTGCTTACCTTTAAGAAAGCAATCTGAGAGCACAAACTTCTGCCAGGGTAGCTCAAACTGCTGTTACATCTATAAGCAATAGTTCCATGATAGTTACCATCATAATATGATTCCTTTAACCCACACCAAGCACTCCGAATAATGTAATTAGTGAGACCATTATTGAGCAAAAACGTTCATTCACTAATGGAGGTTATCTGGATCACCACCAAAATCTAATCTTTTCTAAGTTGGGCCATTACCAACATCCCCTGAAAATTTCAGCAAAATCTGTCCAATAGTTTTTGCGTAATCTCGCTAACAAACAAACAAAACAGACAAATACACACTGACAAATACACATAACCTCCTTCGCAGAGGTACAAAGACAAACATGGCGTTATACAAATAAGGATTGGTTGATTAAAGTTATACTTTTAGTGCTAAAATATATTTGTTATCCATGAATGTTTAAATGTACCATTGAGTGAAAAAAAAAATTAAACATATTATTATTTATTGATTACAATATCAGATTATAAATTATTTCCGGCACTCCTGAGCAGAAGAAACTGTTTTAGTGTTTGAATGTTATACTTGATTAACCCTTGAGGCACCTAGGGAGCCAAATCAGAACATTTTGCTTTTATTCTTTTTTTAAACCTTAATATCTCGATCAGTTTAAATGCAAAGAATATGATACTTGGCAAGGTTTCTTTAAAATTTTTTATTTTTAAAATTCCATGGTGCGAGCGTGCATTCTTTGACTTTGTGTCCGACTTGGTTCCATTGACTCCCATATGAACACATATTTTTGATATACTGTAATCCTAACAAATTTTAAATATTTTTCCCGTGAAAACCCAATAAATCTACGCCTCTACCTTCAAAATAAAGGGAAAACAGGTTTTAGGTCAAATGGACCCCCCAAACCCAGCAGGGGGGGGCAAAACTGTATCACATAACATTTCAATGTAGGCAAGGATCCCTTAAAGGAAAAGTTCGGTTCCTGCAGCTTTTACATTGTTTATAGAATGAAGAACAACAATATACTCACCCAGAAGGCTTTCCTGATGCAAACGGTGCTTTGGGAGATATTTAGATCCAAAATCGAGCAGCGGACACCGATATAATGGTAGCCCGTAGGGCATAGATCGCCGCTCCTAAAAACTGCATTAATCGTCCAAAAACTCATGTTTTTCACCAATATTCCATCATGATTCGCGCCGAATGGACCGCCATTGCAGCCTGTGTCTCTCCAAACAGCGCTGTGTGGCTGAACTAACCTCTGAAATGACGAGCTGTTTACATGATCTTTGCGCATGCGCAGTGCGGCTCATTGTTTCAGGGGAAGATCGGCAGCTACAAATCAACTTTCTTCTTCCAGTTTTGTGCAAAATGGACGAATGTCTATGGGATGAAAATGTTGTGGAGGAGGACTTTGAATATGATGGACGTCCTTACAGTTTGGAGCCACAGTATACAGATAAGGAGCTCTTAGAAATGAGGAAGCGATCGCAACGCTCCAGAGAGTACTGCGCATGCACGAAGAGCATGTAAACAAACTCGTCAGTTCAGAGGTTAGTTCAGCCACACAGCGCTGTGTGGAGAGACACAGGCTGCAATGGTGGTCCATTCGGCGCGAATCATGATGGAATATTGGTGAAAAACATGAGTTTTTGGACGATTAATGCAGTTTTTAGGTTCTTCATTCTATAAACAATGTAAAAGCTGCAGGAACCGAACTTTTCCTTTAACTGGCAATGTGCATGGCATTAAAAAAGGTGAACATTACAAAAATAGACTTTTAGTGTTGGGATGATGTGTGTGTTGTTATGAGTGCGTGTCGTCTTGTTCTGTCTGAGTGTGTGTGTTTCAAGTTCAAATCATCAGAGGTCAAATTGACTGTGTTTTCTTGATCAGCTGAGAGCTTCCTCTGTCTTTAGGACAAAAACGGCATAAAATCCTTAAGTACAGCAAAAAACAAACAAATCTTTATATCGCAGGATAGATCAGAAGTTGTTGAAAAGATTTGATGCAGTTAAGCTGGGTGATATGGCCTAGAAATACAATCCCAGAATTTTTTTCCACAACACTCGATTTACGATTTTAATCGATTTTTCCTTCCCTAAAAGAAACAAAACTCCCAGCGACATAAAAATGAAACAAATCAAGTTTTGCTTATATGTTGTCTAAATGTTTCTCTCTTAAAATCAAAATCTGGGTCATAAAAGGTTGATTATGTAGTATAAACGTAGGCAGGTTTGTCTACATAAACACTAAAAGGCTGAAGTATTTTTACAGTATTAGCATGAAACTCTCTGATCAATATTTAATCTACTTAAATAACAACTACAAGCCCATAAAAGTGCTTGTGCAAACCCTACAAGGCCGACCATCATGGAAATTGGATTTTTTTTTAAAAATTGCGATTACTTACAAATGGACTAAGGCAAGAAAAAAAATCTCGATTTTTAATTTTCTAAATCTTCTGCAGAAAATAATTTGAATTAATTGATTTTTTGCCCAGCTCTAGATGTAGTCAAAGTACAGTAAAATATTTAGATTAAACATTTTTATCACATTTTCATGAGTAGTATCAAATCGGTACACAAGAGATTTTAATGATGATTTCTTGAATGAATTCTAATTACTCGTAAAACAAATAATACCTCAAAATCAATTTAGTGATGAATTTTTGAACTCATTAAGGCTGTAATAATCTCACCCCAAAAAACTCCACTTTGCAACTTATTTTTCAGAAAATGATTTTTTTTTTACCTATTGAAAAAAACAGGGAGTTTTATAACAAAAGTTCATAAAAAAATAAAACATAAACAACAATAAAATATTTTATATCTTTGGTTAGATCAGTTGTTGAAAAGATTTGAAGAGGTGAAAGTAGAAAAAAATGCTAAAATTCAACATTTTTATATCACTTTCATGAGAAAAATCAAATTGGTACACAAGGGATTTCAATGTTAATTTCTTGACTAAACTCTAATTGCTCCTAAAACAAATAATGCCACAAAATCAATTTAGTGACGAATTTAGACCTCATTAAGACTGTAATAATCTCATCTCAAAATCTCCACTTTGCAACTTATTTTTCAGAAAAATGCATATACTTTTACCTATTGAAAAACAGAACAAAAAGAACAAAAAGTGAATAAAACATGAACAATAATAAAACATTTTATATCCAAATATTTTCTTGAATAAACTCTAATTGCTCCTAAAACAAATAATGCCTCAAAATCAGTTTAGTTATGAGTTTTTGAACTCATTAAGGCTGTAATAATCTCACCCCAAATACTCCACTTTGCAACTTATTTTTCAGAAAAATGCATTTTTTTACCTATTCAAAAAACAGAACAAAAAGTGCATAAAAACAAATAAAACATGAACCATAATAAAATATTTTATATCTATTGTTTGGTCAGGAGTTGTTGAAAAGATTTGAAGAAGTGAAAGTAGAAAAAAAAGTTAAAAATCAACATTTTTGTCACACTTGTATGAGTGGAACCATTTTGGCACACGAGGGACTTTAGTGTGTATTAATTTTTTGGGAGCCTCAAGGGTTAATGTTTGACGCCCAGTGTCGAATTAATGAAAAATGTGAACAGGGTCACAGGAAGTAGAAAGAAAATCATATTGTCAGTCTGTAGCTCTGTTGTTGTAGACAGTGATGGGTCATTCTGACTGCTTGTATGACTGATGTGTCTTTCTGACCTCAAACACTGGCATGTGCCTTCTTTCAGCTGTGGGACATGACGTCCGTGGTGTCCTGAGGTCTGGTGGTAAGACGGCGGTCAGCAGGGATCTCTGTTTGAAGGCAGCAGCCACACTTGGAGGAGAAAGAGGGAAACGTATCCAACAGTATCGATGTCATCAGGATCATATTTAACTGTTATTCAACAACAAGCAGCGGCTGATCACGGTGAGGACACTGCAGGCCAGTGGAGCCTGAGGGCAGGACGCACACCGGACGGTTTGTTTGTGTGAGCGATGCTGTTGACGTAGGGACATCTTTGTGTGTTTGTATGTCT
Organism: Scarus forsteni; assembly: GCA_036419115.1. NCBI lineage: Eukaryota > Metazoa > Chordata > Actinopteri > Labriformes > Labridae > Scarus > Scarus forsteni. Next base: position 1,748,694 of record JAZDUH010000380.1, on the reverse strand, counting down.
GTTCTGTACGCGAGTGTCCTGAGGGGTGTGACTCAGTTTATTTTCTTAATTTTCATGCATTCCTTTAGATTAGTTCTGGAAAATCATGAAAGAGTGAAACATTTCAGCGCTGTGTGATCCTGTACCATTTAACCAAAACTTTGAGTTTTAGATGTGAAACATTTCATGAAACTTGAGCTTTACTCATTCACAAATGCACACTAACATTTAGCAGGAGGAAAAGGCTCCGTGAGGGATGAACGTGCACCTCCTGCAGGAAAAGAACAGCAACAGTTCAGTGCGCTACCTTTTCTGACATCAAAGCTGGGAATGACGTTACAGCTGAGATAATCGCATTCAGTTACAAGTAGGCTCGTTACGAGAACAAATCTTGCTGGATGAAAACTGTCCAAAATAATGATTGCAGATAAACAATATTATTATCAACGTTATTTTGAAACAGAACTTTTCATTAATGTTAGTATGTCATAATAAAGTGAGTACACCGTATCAAAAGCAATAAACTTTAATTTCTTAAGAGTATTTAACTGTAATTGGAAGGTCAAGAGCTTTTAAATAAAATAAATTAAACCAAAAAAAAGAGAATAAAAAACTATGAAATTGAAATGGACTCTCTTTTAGGAAAAATTGCGTGTAAATAAAAATTATAATAACCAAAAAATAAAAAAATAGACCCTGTCTCTGTAAAAAAAGAAAAAACAACACTCCAATAAAAACACACACAACAATAAAAGTAATTAAAATGGAGCTACAGTCCCGTAATTGTTTGTGACATGTACATTCACCCAAACAGCTTGTACGGTCTGTCAAACGCTCGTAACATTTCTGGCTTTTCAACAGTATTGAAGGTTTGCATTTCTTTTGCAATGTAGCGAACGACACTGTCTGTGAGCGTGCAACATTTTGCTCTGTTTTATTTATATTTACTTTGTCGCCCAAACGCCTCAGTAAGTGCTGACTGTCAGGATGAAGGCTCCGCTGCACCTCCCCTTCTTCTTCACCACTACTTTCAAACAAATTTGACATATCGCCTCGTCGGTGTTCATGAGCTCACACCTTGTTCATTCTGTTTAAAACCAAAATATTCCCACACTGGGGCTGTGGCAGTCGGCTTAGGAACCATTGCTTTCCTGCCATCATTTATATTAGTGTTTGTTTCCTTGTTTCTCCTCACGATGCTCGCTTCAGCTCTGTGTGTGTGTATACGTGAGCGGCCCCACCTCCCCCCACAAAGATTGACTGACTGACAGATGGCTCACTCTGTTCATCCCGCTGTAGAACCAACGCACCCAGGTGTTGAGACAGATGCACAGAGTGAACCCTCTCGCCATCCAGCCTGTTTGGTAGAGAAAGAGCAGGAAAACAAACACCCATGCACATGTCAGTATGAGGCTGGCAAAATTATTGAGTTTGTTTTATTTATGGAGTGGTTTATTGATTTATTGATTATCGTGACAGGCCTAGTTACATGAGTCTCAGGTTGGATCAAACTTGGGCTGCCTGCATGAACCAAAGTCCTCTATGTGGTACGTATGTGGTTGCTACCATGCCACCAAACCTGCAGTGGACTTTGAGTCAAAAAAGACTGTCAGGTTAAGGGGGTGCCTCTGTGGCGTAACCTTTTTTTTCCACATCTATGATCAAATGTGAGGCACCAGTAGGGTGGTGCAGGGACGGTACTTCGTTAGACCAACCCAGAGGTTACCACTGCACTATCCCGACTAAAAGACTGATTTCAAAATGTGTTCTTGGATAATTGCTCATAAAAAACTCTGTGGTGCACAAAAGTTCTTGAAACTTAAATATTTTGTTAATCATGATCGTTTTTACAAGTTAACTTAAAGGGATAGTTCACCTTTTTAGCAGTGTACCCTCCTAAAAGATGCTCTTTAAGCCATTTTACTGACTATTGTCAAGAATCTGATATGACCCACTCCAAAAATACAGAGCTAACCTGTAAAATTATGATTTTTTAAACTTGTTTTGCTAAAGTTAAAGTCCTCTTGCTTTTTTGAGAATTTTTTCCCAAATTAATGACTGGATCAAGTTGGCCCTGTGGCCGTGGCTATCATTTATGTATCGTTATTTATTTAAAAAAATGATCAGAAATGATCCTGTTCAGATATATGGCCATTTTGTCTTATACTTGTTAGCAATTCAATAGCAACTGTTTTTTTAAGATGCTTTAAAATTTAAAAAAAGGGCCAAGTTCTATTAGGGCTGAACGATTTGAGAAAATAATCTAATTGCATTTTTTTCCCCCAATATTGCAATTTAATCTGCAATTGCATTAATGTTCGTCATCTTATGTTTCCTTAAACAAACATAAGCAGTAGATCTTTTTATAGTAAAACCAATACGACATTAAATTAATCTAAGGATAAAAGATTTGAGAAGAAGTGGAGAAGTGAAGAACAGAAGCAAAATAGGTATGACATTGTAAAACTGGGTAAAAATGGTATGAAAGTGGAAAAAGGTTAATAAATAGGTGCAAAATAGGTCTGAAATTGCAAAAAAAAAAAGGGGAAAAACTGGCAAAAAAATCCAAAAGTGGCTTAGGAAAATATGGCCGCAAAATTGGGAATTAACTTTGAAATTAAATTTCAAAATCATGTAAAAATTCCAAAAATGGTTCTGACAGTGGCCAAAAAAAGATGAATGGGGGCAAAAAAGGCATAAAGTTGTAAAAACGGGGTTAAAAAAAAAAAAGGTAAAAATGGTCCAAAAGTGGGAAAAAAAAGTGTATGAATAGAGGTAAAAAAATAGGCATGAAATTGCAAAAAACTACATCACAATGCAAAAATGTTCAACACATTTTGGCTAATAATATTGAACCTTCTGCGATTTGAAAATTGCAACAAGCCATATTGCGATTTAATCTAATTTGCAATTAATTGTTCAGCCCTACGTCAGATTCATTTATGTTGAAAAATGAAATGTTAAAATCTTGTATGCATGTGTTCATCACAGAACTTTTTTGCCCTCTACAGAAAACAAGAAGAAGCTCAATAAAATACAATTTAAATTTTTTTTTCTTTTGATTTTTTCAATCTGACATTTATCGTCTAATGATTTGTTGGATTTATAATTCAAACTGCAGCATCATAGTTTCACTCCTGTTTTATGTTTAGTTTGAAAACACGAGTGAGACGAGCTAAAGTTCAGTCTTTGAATCACATTCAGTGGCAGTGAGTTTTCAAAGCACTTCATCTCGGAGTGTAGTCAGTGGAGTCATGACGGCACATGTCCATGACGAGCTCGGACGGATTATCCATCCATCCTCCATCCATGCTGATCATACCTGCAGAGCTGGAGCCCATCCCAGCTGACACTGAGTAAGAGGAGGAGCACACCCTGGACCGGTTTTTACACTTTCACAGGATTATAAAAATCTAATAATACTTATTTAAGAATGTCTGTACTGGTACAATAAGGAAACAGATTAAAATGCATTACTGACACTGAAATTTACAGCCTTATATTTCACCTAAAAGTCTTAAAATTGCTCCAAAAATCACTGTGAGCCCTTGACAAAGATTGTTACTGAAGAAAATTCAAGGTTAAAATGAACATTTCACACCAAACAAATAATTTAATTAGTCTCTTCGTTTACTTTCTTCTCCTTTAACCCTTTAACTCCCAGCTCAACTGTTTGGCAGAGGTCAATAAATTCAGAAATATTTAATGCATCAAAAAAAAGCACATCATTGTTTTTGTCAGTTGTATACCTCTATTTGACCTGTTCTGAATTTATAAAGTTGTAGTCTGCCAAGTCTTTCTTTGGGGTAATTCTTACTTAGGTTTTGTATATTACCTCTTATTTCATATGTTAATTTTTCAGATTCTTAAGTCTCCTCTATCGTTGTTAACCAAAGATTGAGTTTTGGTGGGATTTTTTGTTTCCATGTCCTTGTCACCTGCTTCATGGCTGTCACTCTAACAATATTAAAAATATGTCTATCAGGTATGTTATTTTTTTTAGAAATATGAATTCCCAGAAGTGATGCATTTTAAGTAATCAAATAATCAACTTTTTAAGCCTTTGAATCCCACACCATGAAAATATCTGGTTTTTGGTTTGTTTGTAGTTTGTTCTATTCCCTGAAATGTTAAAGGAATCAAACAATGATTTGATTAGTTCTGATTTATAAAACATTAAATATCCCTGAGTTTATTTTTGACCTCTGCCAAACAGTTGAGCTGGTAGTTAAAGGGTTAAGTAATAAAACAAACATACTTTATGACTGAAGTGGCTTCATCAAGACACATTTCTTGCCTATAGGTGTCAGTAGTGCCAACACTAAATGCTGTTGCTGGTCTGGCCTGTAGGTGGCGCTTCATTCATCTGCAGCTCTGAGATGTTTGTTTTCTAAATGTAGGAAAGAGACTGGTGCTGGTTTCAGGTGTTTCACATTCTTCTCTCTGTTTGCATGTCTTATCGTGTCAAGAAGCAAAATATCGTTTTCATTTCATTTTCTGCCACTTGAAAACTTTAAATGTTATCAGCGTTATTTATTCTACTTGAATTATTTGACTTTTAGGATAACTTCCATGCAAGTCCAAACTTTTTCAACGAGCAGTCTGCCGACATAAGGGATATTTGAACCATAATGTTAGCATCTTTAATCAACGTCTTAATCAAACTTTAGTTTATATATCAGAGAGGACTCGAAGGCAGCAAAGCTATAAAATCAAAATATTGTGTAACAGAAAACTACTTTTGTTTTTGTTTTTTCCCGCTGTGATTAGGGTTGTACATAATCTAAATTTATGTTATTGAGGATCTTCATAGCTCAAAGTTAATTTGAGTGAACTTGTGTATGGATGTTTTAACATTTTGATTAAGAAAAAATCATAAAACGATCCAGTATTTGGTGTCCAAGACCTTGACACTGACTGACCACTTCATTAGGAACACCCTTGTAACTACTTGTTAGGGCAGATATCAGACATTTATATGGTTAAAATAGAACCATAGGAGATTGACTGTTCTTATGAGTCTGTACAATTAGACTTTAGGGTCAGAATTTGGCTTAAACAACATGAAAATATGGATCTATCCCTCCTTTCAACAAATTAGGGTGGCCATGGTGCTGTTGTGGTGTGGGAGATTTGTTCTTGGCACATTTTGGGAATAGTTTAAACTCCAACACCTACTGGAGTATTGCTGCTGCCCTTTTCCATCCCTCTATGAACACAGTGTGCCCATCCTCTGATGGCCATGTCTCTAAGCTCACACTAGTTTCCTGGACATGATGATGAGTTCACTGTGCTCCAGTGGCCTCCACAGTCACCACATCACAATCCAATAGAGCACCTTTGGGATGCAGTGAAGCAGGAAATTGGCCTCATGGATGTGCTGCTATCTTGTCAGTATGGGCTCAAGTATCTGTTTCAGCACTTTGCTGAAAGGTGTACCTAATGAATAGGCCAGTGAGTGGCAGGTTGATGTTGTATTAAGCAGATATTAATATATTTTTGATTTTTATAAATGAATTTAATGGTCCATAAGTATGTTTTAAAGAGATTTTTTAAATATTCCCTTCAGACCTTTTTTAATATTGAGAACCTTGGACTCTGGAAGAGGTTAACGTGTACACAGGTTTAAATAAAAACACATCAGATAATGAAAAACTTGACCAGTGAGGTTTAAGATAGACAGCATCACGGTGTTCATAGTTCATAACCTAATACAGTGCTTAAAGATGCTATGAGGAGTTTCTAAGTAATTACAAAAAAGTCTCACCTTTAGATATATGCCTGATGGAAATACACACTTTAAGATGAGTTTTATAGCATCAAAATAGGTTATCTATAAATGCTATTCCTTAGCTTCACGATCGGGTCAGACAGGACTGGACTGGCCTGGATACTCAACTTCAGGAACAAGATAATTAAAACTAGAGCAGATTTATATTATTCAGACACGTCTTAGAGCACCGGGCTGTAAGTGGCGATATATAGCCGGCTACAAAAGTACGATACTGTTTTCCAAAAATTGCTTGTTGTCACACATAAAAACTACCGCTACGTAACGAGAAAGAGATACATTACCTCGTCGCTTTGCATCCTGTAAGTTGTTGAAAAAAGAAGTTGTAAAGCAATACAGAGTTCTGAGGAAGGTCCGAGCTGCATTTTTATTAGCATCACGTCTTTTGGTGCGTTCCAGTTGTAGTCAGAAGTAGGAATTTCCAGATTCCGAGTAGGAAACTGCAACTGGAACATTCCCCGAATTTGGAATTTTCTACTGGGAACTCGGTGAAACCTCGCCACCCCCGAGTTGACAATGGAAGATGGATGCCCCCAGTGTGAACAGTTATTTAGCTCCTGTAATAATCAATTTATTTGCACTTCTGACTGGGGTGTGTCGCTCTACATCAGCTGTATACATAGTATTGTTAGACTTATATTTACAAAAATGCTGCCATAGTGATAATCACATTCTTCATGTGATATTTGTGAACAACAACGCAGGGCGTGCTAACAATAGCCTGGTAGATCGGCATGTTTTTTTCCGACTTCAACTGGAACGCCGATAAGTCGGAGATGATGTCACTCCCAGTTCCGAGGTTACTGGAACGCAGCATTACGACAGTCGCCGCGCGTGCTCATGGGTAGCAGAGTCTTTATGTTGCCGGTAATAGATTCTCCTCATAGCACCTTTAACAAGTTAAGTGAACTGCCTGTCATAAAAACAAGAAAACATTATTTTAGATTCTTTCAAAAACTTTTTGAAACCTGAAAATGTTGTCAAACTAAAATTAATCTTTTTACTCCCAATTCCAAAGGAAAGGTCAAAAATCAAAAATAACTTTCAGCTTCTAAAACTAATTTCTCAGTTCAGGAACGCAAGTAAATCACCATCTTTGATAATCTTAATAAGAAAGAATAATTTACAGTTTTTTCTGGGTTTTTTATGTTTGTTTTAAAACAGTAGATTTTTAAATTTGTGGATAACAGTAAAAATCATATTTTAGCATTAAAATATAATGTCTGTTAAATAACCGGTTAGATAATTTCCATTGCTGTTGATTTAGGGCCACTGTGGCGTGAACCTTACAGTTAGTGGTTGTCTTATAAATTTGTTCAGCTCTGTGAATATCATTGGCAGAATGAATCTCCTCATGAACTTCAACAACATGAAACCCACTTTGTTACTTATCTGAAAATGTGTTACATTAAAAACAACACATCGCCCTGCCCTGGTTACATTTAAGGCGGCCATTCAGACTCCCATATAACGTCAAATGTAAAGCACAAATGTCCTAATGTTGCTCAAATCTTTCAAAGTGCCCTTTTTTTATAATCTGTTAATCGACCTGCTCTTGTCTACTATCGTCTGTTTCTGAGATTATTTATTACTCTAAAGTCTTAATGTCTTTGCTGAAGCACATATCCTCATGTATCACAACATAAAGGAAACTTTATTCTGTTCTCATTGTAGACATTTTTCCTCATCACAATACTGTTTACTGACTTTTAATGTCAATGCACTGGATTTAAAGAATTGAGAGAATATAATTGTTGTTTTTGTTCTTGCTTCATTGATCAGATTGAATCTAAACTTGTGTGTTGTCGCTTGAGCCCACTGGCTTTGATTCTCCAAAGATTTTTGATCATGTGACAGAAAGAAATGGGTTCAGTGATTTACTAACATGTGAAAAAATAAACATCTGGGCTGCCATAAAGGTACATCTGCAGCAGATTAACTCATTAATGTGAAGCTGTTGGTACTAAAACATGTTCACATCAGTGTTTCATGAGGTTTAAATGCTTCATCTAGTGGTCATGTATTTCATGTTTTGGAGTTTTAAGTGTGCAGTGCACCAGACTTTCTGTCTAATTCTAGAAAATACATCTTTAGAGCCATTTTAATGTCTCTGGAGTGACATTTAAGGGAACTTGATGGCTTTCTGAGCTAATTGTGAGATGAACACCCTGAACCATTAAATTAGATTTTAGTGGGAAGATAAAAATGTTCAACATTTAAACACGAGATGGATTAAATTGATGTGGCCAGTGGTCTTTTTCTTTTTTATCTGACAATATTAAAGGGTTGTTTTGTTCTCAGTTTGACCATAAATGTAATTGTGTATAAATTTGACACATTAAAAAAAGCAGGTTTACAAACGTCACTGATTCTGAGTCTGTGTCGGTCTTTAAATGTTTTCAGGTGAGTTACTCCTCAGCCAGTCAAAGCTCAAATGGATGCTTGATTTTCTTGAAGAAGCTTTAGGTGATGTTTGTTTTTCAAGGTTTAAAGGTGTACAATAGTCAGCGATGTGGGAGAAAACGAGTGGAGAGGTTGTTTATAAACGAATTAGACCCGCCTCTCCCTTCATACCTCACCCCTGGCTCCACCCCCGAAAGCTGATGGACGTGCATTGTCATGGTAACGGCCGTAGAAACTGCATAGCTGTCCAAAGTAGCTAAGGTAACCCCAACTCGTCAGACAACTCGACTGCCGTTATTGATAACATCACAACAACAGAACATTCTGGCAGATTAGACAATAAGATGAATGCCCGACGGCTGTTACTGTTATGTGAAGCACCACAAAGCTAATGTTGCTTACCGATCCAGCAGAAAGACAGCAACATCCGTGTCCGTTTTCAGGTTTTCCAATCCGCGGAGTTCCCTCCACCGTCGGAAAATAACACCAATGTTGACCCGGGTCTTCGCTCTTTCAAGGTCATAGCCCTTCTTTTTCACTTTTCACTCCTCTGACCTTTTTCTTTTGGGCTGGTTTTCAGCCATTGCTACTGCACCTATCGCATCTCTCTCTTACGCTAACTGCGCACGCTACGCAACCTACGACTCCTCCTCCCCCCTCTGTCTCATTTGTGCATGAGTATGTTCGCCCCCTGGATGTGAGGGGGTGTACCCTGTTTTGGTGACTCAGCCCGAGCCACAGTATTTACCTGCTGAAATTCAGAGCCAAGGCTGTGTATTGAAACCGGACTTTTTTTCAAAATGCTGTCAGTGGAGACATCTTGTGGATGGAGAGGAGAAATACAGTGATTTTGACAAATAGTGCATTAGATTATAAGATTAAAAGATCGCTGACGACACCTTTGATTTACAATATGGTGCTATACAGCTAAAGATTGATTGGTTTGAATTAGAGCTGCAACTATCGAGTATTTTTGGAATCGAGTACTCTGTCGATCATTTCTTCGAGTACTCGAGTACTCTAACTAAATATACTTTTTTGTTTTTAAACAAATAAATCAATTGTATACAATGCAACATGTTAGGGCTTTCAAAATGAGCAACCAAATGCCGTTCATTCCTCAGAAAAGGTTCTTTATTTTAACAACTTTCAAAGTTTAAACCAGTACTGGCTTAAAACAAAGCCAATACAATACTGATTTACAAAGCAGTAATATAATTCTGCAATTATATTTGTGAGGTGTGTTCTAGAGGGCATTGTGTAGTTTGGATTGAAATCCTTGATCATGTTCTTAAATCCTGTGTCCTCCACCATGGAAAGAGGACGCATGTCCTATGAGCATATTTAAAATACTATAATAGTAATAGTTGCAGCCCTAACAACGTGCTATCATGCTAAGCTACGTGCTCACTCAGTTTGACATCAGACACACTGCGCTGTGTTTTCTTTTGGTCCCTTCTTGTAGTGACCACACACTTGGGACACTCTCTGCCATTTCTTCTGCGGACTCTCTCCTTTCTGTCCCTCTCTTTTCTCTTCCTTCATGATTTCACAAGCCGCGCAGCAGCGGAGGTAGCAGGCGCGTTGTGCCACAGAAATGACCGTCCGTGTCAAACACCGTGCACTGTATAGTAGTCCAGATATATATGTATATGTATAATTATATATTAAACGAGGCTTCGAGGCACAAAATTTAATTCGAGGATATTTTGTAATCGAGTACTCGCGAATATTCGAGGAATCGTTTCAGCTCTAGTTTGAATATGATTGTGAGCCGAGTGCTTGAAAGTAGTTTAGCATATAGACAAAGTTTTTTCCAAAATGTTGGCTATGGGGCAAAATGGGCCACATGTTGTGGGGTAAATGGATCCATTGGTTCCTTTTATTCCACCAAAAATTTGAAGTTATATTAATGTACTGAATCATAAAATACTATTTCATGTTTTGTTAACCAACCGATTCATCTTATCAAATGTTAAACATAGAAAATCATGCCAAGAGTGAACGAGAGGAAAACCAACTGGGCTAAACACCCCTGCTGAGATGGAGAAAGCAATGACGAAGTCGTGGATGAAAAGTCGATCAGATCCGAAGAAGTGAAATACTGACAGGTCAACCTGCGGGAGGTATGAAGAGGGATGTTTAAACTTGATTGTTTTAGCAAGTCTGAACTTGTACAAACTTTGAAGCATAGAGTACACTTTCTTTTCTCGAGGAAATAATAGTTTTTTTTCTTTCTGTCAAGAACTGATTTTGTTTCTGTTTGTTGTCCAAAGCTTTGGTGGTTTCATTTTACTTCATATGGGTATGTAATTTTCCCCAAAAAATGCAATGTGTCCATTTATGGCATAAAAAATTTCAAAATACTGATTTTTTTCTGGGTTGTTGTAAGTTAGGTTTAAGAAATTAAATGTGACTATTTGTGAAATGAACAATCTCTTGTGAAATGACTTCTGACAGCAATACATTATCTTTCATAATTCTCAGATTTAAAGCTATGTCAGTTTACCCACAAACTTGGCTTAATTTACTCCTGACCTGGGGTAAGTTTAGCCACGGGAGAACTTTATTTTGAAAGGCCACAGTTTCCAAGCTCTTTGTCTCTACGTGCGTTTCCATTACCCTTGGATATGTGCAAAATGTAAATAGTGCAATAAAAAAACTGGTAATGGAAACAACTGAATTTCGAAAAAAACACTAATATCGCTAAAAAGTTTTTACACTTCATGAGGTGGTTTTTCAGATGTTTCGATATTCAAATATATCGCAAAAGCACAATGGAAACACTTTTTCTGCAATTATGTCAGAGGACATGACGTACCTGGTCAAGTTTACTAAATGTAACACAATGAAGGTACAAACATTCCTGTAAAGTGTGTTTGTGCATTTGAGCTGGGAGCCGGCCCCCAGAAGGTACTCTCGAAATCTGATTTACTGCCTAAAATTCTTTTGCATTAGATTGTTTTTTACTGACCTTTTGTTTGTTTATTATTTATTAGATTTTGCACTATAAAAGATACATAAGATTAAACTGGAAATATTTAGAAAACAAAGAAATGTGTCAGGAGAGGTCAAGAAGCCATCAGGCTTACGCAAAGGAGCTCACCTTTCTTTAAGGAAAAGCAAAGAACAGTCAAAATTTCAGTAAGAACACAGTCATACATGCATACATGTGTTCAACCACGTGTGACGAAACAAAAGAAATAATCCACAATAAAACAAATATAAAAAAGATTTGACAAATAAACAAAAAACATAGAGACCATAAGAGTTGACAAAATTAGAAAAAAATTTAAGACATAGGAAAAAAAGAACAAAGTAAAACTAAACTTTATGAATTAAATGTAAAGACAATTTCCTTTTAAAAATGTGTAATGATGATGAGCTCTCAGCTACATGTCTTTTATCATTCCATATTTTTACACCATGACATCTGATGGAGAACTGACCGTGTTTAGTTTTATAAAAGGGAAGGTGAAGATGACTAACCTGTCTGCTATTAAATGAGTGAATCTGTGAATTTAATTTAAAGACATTTCTAAATGATGATGGTAAAGCAGAAGGTAAGAACATGTATTTATAAATAAACACAAATATCTGATGAAAGGTTCAGTTTTTTAAAGAGTGGGGCGGAAGTTTCTGTTGAATAAGAAGAAGTTGCCAATCTTATAAACGTTTTTGCAGAGAGTAAATTTTAAGAAGGGTGGACTGATACGTGTTTGCCCAGACTATATTATATTATGGATAAATTAAAGAATAATACGTCAATAAACAAGACTTAACAAAATGTCTAACTTTCTGATGATTCCTACTGACTTTGCAATTTTTTATGACCTTACTACTATAAAGTTGGGGTGTATCAAAATGGCACAACCATCCTCAAGTTTTTTTTTTTTTTTTTTTTAATGTTGGCCCTTGATGAAAAATCTTTAGACTCCCCTGCTCAACTTCAAAGTTCAGTTTGCAAGCAGGAGGTCCAAATGAATCAGTCTGACAGAAAATACATAAGAAAACATATTTTAGCTAAAATGTATAAATGCATTCCAACAGTGAGCTACAGAGACTCTCATGTTTGCCTCTCTCTCCACATTCCTCTCTTTAATGTGGGTCAAAGTAAACAAGACATGTTAAATTAAACCATCTTTTCACAGGCGCACTTTGGTATCAACAGAAAAGAAAGATTCAAAAACACTTAAAAGAAAAATGTATAAATACATTTAATTGGACAACAAGCAGACAACATACATGAGCTGTTTCATCAGTAAATCAATAAACAGAAATGCATTTACGGTTACATTCATACAAAAGCAACACTGATGAATATATCTTCCAATACACTTGATAAATACAGAAAGCTGTTTATTTTCATAGTAAAGCAAATTCAGACATTTTTTTAATCATCCATTAACCGAAAAAAGATTCCTCCTTCATAAAAAGCTTCTTCACTCCATACTGAGGTTCTTTAAAAGAAGTTTCTTTACATAAAAATGTAAAAAGGAGTTTATTCTGCAATAAGAAAACCTGATGATGTAAACATTAGTGGTCATTGAGGAGTGCTTGGTGTTGTTAAGACAGTCTGAGATGTTAAGGCTTAAACTTGTTAGCAAACTCGTCCAGAGCAGAGAGAAGTTTCTGCTCCTCCTGCTGCGAAGACCTGGAGAAGGCCATGGGGAGGTGAGTCGCCACAGGTTTACGATCTACGAGAGGAAGTAAGAAAAATACGAAAGTCAAGAGTGTGTATCTGTCTTTATTTGATAACATGTTGGGCACTTGGGAATGAGCTTGTCCCATAACAAAATTAAAATCTAGAATTAAAAAAACAAAACTTAAATCTCCCTAAAACACAATGTTTGCACCACAGAAGCAAAGAAAAAAAATCACCTGACCTTTTTGGGAATACAGACAGAAAAAGCAAGGTTATGTTTGCCGAGACTGTCATTGTAGTCCAAAAGACAGTGATTGCAAATTAAAAAGAAATATATATATATCTTAAAAGTGCTATGAGGAGAATCTGTTTCCGGCGACATAAAGAGCACGTGCGGCTAGGGATGTATATCGTTATCATTTTATCGATACCGATACAGATACCGATACTCCTTATCGGTATCGATACTTTTCGATACTCTTATCGACACTAATACACGTAATTTTGTGTAAAAAAAAAAAAAAAGACTTTACAAGATATTATAAGATTCAGCCTTTTTTTTTTATTACCACAAGGTAATAATAAAGCTTCAACAGAATAGAAGTAATGCATTACAAATGCTTCTCAGAGGCAAAAAGAAAGTTAAGGAGATGGTAAAACCCCTTCATGCCGCCCAACAGACTGCATGTACAGACAGACCCATTTATCTTGTGCTGCTAAAATCGATGCTGTAATGATGACTACTAAGGCTGTCACTTTATATTAGATAGTCGTATAACCGTTCGAATATGGGGTTAAATATCCGTAACCGAATAGTAAATAAATATTTAAATGTAAAATATTGAGTGTAGCAGCATGTCAGGGCGCCTGGAGCAGTGGACCGTTCCGTCCAACAGAGGGCGCTCTGAGCACAGCTTGACCGTCAGTCACATCCGGTGCTCCTCTTGACCTCACTAAATAAAGAGTTTCCACTCTGAGCGGCCATTAACAGCTCTGATTGATCTGAAGAGAGCTGTGCCGTCAGCTTTTCATCCAAGTTATACGGCCGAGTGCAGCGGTGCTTCGTCAAGAGTTTAACCCCGTGCGACTGTGTTGTTTTCGGCAGGGTTTTTACCGAAAGGGGCCGATAATAGAGTCTCTGTCTCTGTCGGTGCTGCAGTCTTTAGTGTTAGCCGGGCTGCTAACTCTACTCGTGTTGCTATAGCAATCAAACAGCCCGCACTCCTTTAGCTTTATACTGTGCGCGCTCCAAGTGTTTGGTGATGTTGCTAGTATTTCCCCACTTGGACGCAACTTCTCTCTGACAAAGATTGAATCTGGCTGAGTTTTCATTAACTTTGCTAAAGTGAGCCCAAACCTTCAAGCGCTTAGCCCTCACCGAACGCTTGAGCCGGACGGCGGTAGTGTCATAACTGCGTGACAGTTGAAGAGACGTTTAAGTACCGCTAGCGGTACCGTTTTTCCAGATTCTTAACGGTGTTTGGGTACTGACCCAATTGTGGACCGGTGCATGAAAGTACCGGTCCACGGTATACATCCCTACGTGCGGCGACCGTCATAATGCTGCGTTCCAGTAACCTTGGAACTGGGAGTGACATCATCTCTGACTTATCGGCGTTCCAGTTGAAGTCGGAAAAAAACATGCTGATCTACCAGGCTATTGTTAGCTGTTGTTATTGGGTCACGATACTATAATATATCGATATCACAATATTGTGATATATTGCGATGTTCTACAGTTAACTAATAAAAAACTAGCGATGGTGTATATGTAGATTACTGTAAGTTACTGACAGCACAACAATAGTATGTAAAAAAAATATGTTTCACTTGTCACAGTCTGAACTGAATAGACTGCATGAAAAAAAACCTGCATGCATAGAAGTTGTATTTTATTTGCAACTCTGATAAACATGAGTTTCTGTTTTTACAAAAAATTTGATATTAGGATTTGAAGCATCGATATTGTATCAAGGTCAGAGTATTGTGATATATTGCTGTACTGATATTTTGTACACCTCTAATGTATATGCATGTACAAATCTATTTTTTTTGTGTAACTAACAGCATGAGTTCAGCCTGCTCTATCGTAGTGTCTTGAGATAACACTTGTTCTGAACTGGTACTACACAAATAAAGACTGATTGATTAACTGATTATAGTATCATACCTCAGGTAGAAATGTTGGTAGCATCTCAGTCCTGTAAGAGATAAACATGAATATGGCAGAGTAAATGAGGAGAAAAGTGTTTTTCTGACCTTGGAAGAAGGATCCACTCGGTTGTTTGATGGCAGCTGGAGACACAGCAAGCCACACCACCGTGTCCGCCCCCATGGCCTCCGTCCTCAGTTTGGCCTGCATCTTAGAGTGGAAAGAAGGCATGGAAGTCTGGACAGCTGCATGGAGGAAACAGTGGGAGTGTAAACATTTTTATTTGTTTTCCCTTCATTTTATATGCATCATTCAGAGGGTACAAAGTGAACCCTTGGTATTAAACATTTAGACCATTTGCAGGAGCTAGCCTTTAGTGTCTGGTGTCTAAAAACAGGAAATACAGGGCTCTCGACAAACTTTTTGAGTTGGTTGCAATGGTGCACCTAAAATTTTTTTAAGGTGCACCAGCACAAAAATTAGGTGCACACAACCTTTTTAGTGTTGCCTTTAACGCCATAGGGTCACCATTTTATCACTCTCCATAACTTTTATATAATGTAAACGCTTTTTAAAAAAGAATAAGATGTAAAGAAATACTTGTCTTTATTTGAAGCAAAACTTTACATTTGGAGAAAAACAGAGCGTTTAAAGTGCTTCACTGAATAAAACTTACAAATTCAAGCTAAAACATTAAGCAAAATAAAACCTCTCCAAATAAAAATGCTTGAAGTGCTTTACTGAACTGAAATTTAATATTTCAAACATTTCAAGTTAAATAAAATATTTCAAAATATTAAGAGCTAATGTGCTATACCGAGCTAAAAATGAACTAAATATCCATGTTTGAACAACCAACAACATAACATTTAACTGGATGGTCTTATTCTCTAATAAATTTGAACCTAGAATAAGACTTCACACACTACAGTCAATATTTACAAAACTGACACTAAGGTAAATAATAAAAAACAATTTCAAACTAATTTATGGAAACGACTTTAAGGGCAGAGCATTTATGACTTTTTATCTTTATTTTTTTCTCTTGTTTTGGCTTTTTTTTTTTACAGCCCAGTTTAATGTTCAGTCGGGGGCTGTCAGGTCATTTGTTCTCAGTGAGTGTGAGCACTCACCTCTGTACCTGTGTGACTTAAACTCCCTCTTTACAGGAGAAAGGACTGAACAAATATAGATGTTATATTAAACTTTACTTTGTTTTACTTGTAATTGTATTTAATTATGACTTATCTGACAGTCTCTTAGATGTACTCGACAGCACTCCGCTCCGACTTATCGCTCCCTGCTGTAACCTGACACCACAGAGTCTGGGCTCATTTGCATACTGACAGCTGATTGGATGATTACTGAGGGCTGTGCGTGCGTGTGTGTGCTTTCCCTGCTGTAAAACGGAGACAGAGGAAGAAGGGATTGTGTTTCGTCTGTTTTTGGCAGATTTTCCGCCACTGCCGTCACTTTTGTCAACTTTTATAGGCTGTATTACGTTTGTAGGAATATTGAGATGTGCTCTCTCAACTTCTAAACTTTTGATTTGAGAGAGAGAGAGAGATGAGGGACTTGTTTTCACACGAGGAGCGTCAGGTGCACCGCTGCGACCAACAAAAAATGTTAGGCGCACTCTTATGAATTTTGGTCGTGGTCGCACTTGAGAGCCCTGAAATAACCTTAGAAAGAAGTGCCTCAGAGGTATAGGGTTTTTATTTGCAATTTCGTTGTACTTGTTGCAATGACAAATAAAATTCTATTCCATTCCATTCTATTTTGAAAGGATGACTGGATCCTTTCAGAATATTTGCCTGTGTAGCTTGACTGAGTAGACTTTGCACTTGGGCTCACAGCCGCTGCTGTGACAAGCACAGAAGTACCACAGGAAATAAACTCACTGCTACACCCTGTGCTCATGCACTCTTCCACCTGCGCTCTGATTTAGATTTAGACAGGATTTAAAGTGATTACTGATGGATCAAACACACCATCAGCTCAGTACAAACACCATTTTTACAGCATTTCCCTCAAACTCAAGAGGTGTGGCACTTCGCTAAGTTACTGTGTCATCTGGTGACTTTTTAGCCAACTGTGATAATACCTAAATATCTTTGTGCAGCAGCTGATAAAAACAGAGTGAGTCCTCATGAATGTCTCTTTATTATGGCTTAGAAACAAACCCATGACTTCCTCTGGTTGTGTGTTATGGTGAGTTTAACAATGCAAACATGCATCTTTGTTTATTTGTCGCCTCCTTCCCCCTGCGAATGCTGTCCACAACCTCATAGAGTGGGGCTATGGTATAAAAAAGGTTGGGGACCGCTGATTTGGAGCTAATGGCCCTTTTCCATTAACCCTACTCTACTCCCCTTGTGCTACTTTTCCATTAGCCCCAGTCGCCTGCCCAACGGGGTGCAGTGTCACTGCGGTGACGTCATTTTGAGCGCGACACAACAATCTGTGGCTTTTTGTCACAAACCGAGTGAAAAAGGAAAGCAGAAGAAGGCTGCAGGTGGTAAGAAGAAATACCCCTTGAGAAGCACAGGAGAGTTTTGGAAGCTATACAACAGAATGAAGCCGAGGACGAGAGCAATCGAGCTGCAAAGAAAAGACGTATGACGGTAAGCTAATGGTAGCTAGCATGCTAGGTCGTCGCGCTCATGACTCATCGATGACAACATTGTCTGACCAATCAGTAGCTGGCAGTCGGTGACATCATCTTTTAGTATCAATTCAGCTCGCTTAGAACCAGAGCGGAGTAGGTACTAAAACTAGCTTGTTTTAGGAGGTACCAGGCTAGTGGAAACACGCTGCAAATCGAGTATAGCCGAGTAGAGTAGGGCCAAGGCGTGCTAGTGGAAAAGGGCCATAAGTTTTCAACACAAACCCAGCACGTCTGAGGTGGTTTGCGCATGCGCTTTGTGGTTTAGTCTTGTTTGTATGTCTTTTGAAAATTACGTAAAATGCTAATCTTGGTCTAAAAAAGATAACATAACGTGGCAAAAAATGATTCACAGCAAGCACACTGAACCATTCAGAGTTGCTGAAGAGTTTATCTGATGACTATAGGCAGAGGCTAACACTACCCATTGACTTACAGTGTTTGAGCTAAGCTAATTAGCAGTGGGTGAGCTCTGCCTGTCTCTTCTTTGTTACTGAAACCAAAGTAGAAATAATTGTCAGAAGTGAGGCAAGACACAAAAAGAGAAAAAATGGGCGTATCCCTTTAAATAAAAAATTAAACCTGCTGATAAAAAGTTCTGTTCTGCCTGTTCCCAGTCGCTTACTTCACTAGTCACAGCCCATAGAAAGTGAATGGTCCATGCTGTGTCAGGTAAGAAACCAACCAACGTAACCACAAGAGTGATTAACAACAGGATTTAATTAGGACAATCTCCCTTTTATTTTATTTTTTTTTACAAAAACCTTAATTTTTGAAAATCCCTGCCTACGTATGGACATGACCTCAGTCATCCTCTCCGCTGTTTACCTGGCGTGTCGGCCCATCCCGGGTGCATGGAGGAGAAGTGGATGTCTTTATGCTGAGCAGCCCACCTCTCTGTCAGGATCACCTGCTGCCTCTGCCCAAAGGAAAATGAATGTCAACTAAAACAAACACTGAATGAAGTTCTCATCAGTTTTAGTGAGTCCGTAATCCTTACTTTGTTCTGAGCGTAGGCCATGGTGCCGTCAAACGTCCCCTTCTCAAACTGCAGGTCTTCAACGTTCAGCTTCTGTGTCAGCATCCCACCTGACGACACCGTCACCTGAGGAAAGCAAAAAAGTTCCATTAAACATTAAAAAGCACAAAACCATCAGGCAATGTCTGTCTTTAAACATCTTTGACTATAAAAAGCATTCTCATAGTTCCTTCATTCATCCATTTTATATCCCTTTCCGGGCTGGGGTCTATCCTGGACAGAAATTAAACTCACCACTCTCGCATCTTCAACTTTTTGCAGAGCAGGAATCAATGCTGTAGTCAGGATGTACGTCCCTGAAAATAAAGAAGGAACTTTAGGACAAAAATATCTGCACTATCTTCTGCATGCTATGGAAATCTGCGTTTTTCTTTGATTATTAATCGATGAGCTCAGAGAAAACTTTTTTAGTATTTTTCAGATTTTTTAAAAATACTGTAGAGTTAATGTTACTACTACTAATGTTAGTAATAAATGAATTTCAGGAATTTTATCGAACATCAAATGCAGCGATTGCCAATTTGTTCGCCTCTCTTACCTTTTATCGTCTTAACATTTGCCTCATAGCTACAAAACTACATACACTATAAGAGCTGTGCATTACTAGTGTGGAAAAGAGAGAGAGGAAAAAAAAAGTGTTTTTTATGTTAATTCAAATAGAGGTGTGACTCACTGACGCTAAGTCAATCATTACGTCAAGAGTTGGCATCATGGATTCTTATTTAGCTTAATTTCTGAGCAGCTCAGCACTGCTCGGTGTCATGTTGTCAACAACTCTGCTTTCATTCTACCTAATATGTGCTGCAATTGACGTGCTGCCATAACACAGTGGGTGATGATGATAAAACAATAGCTTACAACATTTTGTCTGTGTAGTATTTGGGGGTTCATTACTTTTACCTTCTTTTTGAGATGAAGTATAAACCAGTCCACGTATCTAATGGAGGGAGGTGAGGGCTTCCTTGGCCCTCTTTTCTTCTTTTTATTTATTATTTTTGCTTGTTTGTATTGAAGTGCTTACTTTTATTAACAAATGAAACAAAAATTGAAAATGAACTAAATGAATGTGACACATGGAGTGAATAAACAGATGAAAGATATATTTTTTAATATTTCATCAATTTGTGTTAAATCCGTGGACTTAACTTTGTTTCACGCCAAACCAGCCATTAAAGTCAGACTCCTCTTAGGCCCCATCCACAAGAAGACAAACCGAGGTCTAAACGCAGACGTTTTTTGCCAAATCTGCATATCATCCATACGAAGACGACGTTTTTGGGGTCTGTGAACGATCATTTTTGAAACCAGGTTCCAGAGTGGAAAGATTTTGAAATGCCGTATATGCAGCTCCATGATTACTGGCTCTCCGCAACTTTTCAGATACGCTTACGTCATAGTTTCATATCTTCATTGACACGCATGTGCCACAATGGCGGCGTACGTGGAGCATATGTGCTGATGAAGCTAGCGACCCTACTATCCCTGTTGCAGCAAAATCTCCTTCTTCTCAATCACCACAGAGTTGGAAAACAATTATCGAGGACACATTACGGCACTTTATGATCACTTTATCACAATCTCTGTTTACAACTTTTGTCGCAAGTGCACATGCCCACTGTTTTTTCGTCTGCTTCCGCTTGTTTCTGTCATATTGTTACAGCGCCCCTAGAGGTCTGGCATGTGTTTTACAGCGCTTTAATGCGTATCGAGTGCATCCATATAGACGGACACATTTTCTGAGACGCCTTCCTCTATATGACGATTGTTTTTGAAACTGTTCAGTGTTTTGTCTTCGTGTGGATGGGGCCTTAGTTTTATGTCAGCTAAAAGCATAAAAACATCACCTTTTGTCTTCAGTGCCACATCATTTAAGATATTGATGTTTGGTTTTATAAAAAAAAACAACCTTATACCAGAGGACAGAGAGAGGTGGGCTTCATATTCATCATTAACAGGATTAACTGTGTACTCTGGGGGATTTGATACCACTTGCTATGACATCACGACTTCATCTCAAACATAAACCTGACGTTACAGCTCCAAATGTTTCAATAACATCAGCTGAGGGTCTACACTGCTCGTGGTGAGCTTAATTAAACACTAACAGTAAAAACTTTGAACCCTTCAGTTGAAATGTCTGACAGTTCACTTCCCTCTGATTCCTGCTGTCAGTCTGTGAGTCACATCCCTCTCACCAAGGCTGACTGTGACGCCACATGTCGTCTCTCTATTGGCTACAACTCTACCTCAAAATTCAAGAATGAATGATGTTTTTGTTGATCAAGAAATGTAATAAATGAATTCTCCAATCCTTACTCAACCTCTATCCGTATTAAAATGAGCAAATCCAATCAGGATGAATCACATGATGAGCTCCTGACTGTAACTGTGATGAATTATGAGTTCATTTTTTCATTGCAACAGTTTTGTCCTCACCGAGTGTATTTGTGGCAAAGTTCTTCTCCAAGCCCTCCTCAGTCAGCTCTCTCTGATTCACCATACAGCCAGCATTGTTAACCTAAAAGAAAAATACCCATTATTATAATTTACAAACTGATACGCCTTTACTTTACAAATGATCACCACATGAAGCATCTGCGTCTCACCTACCAGCACATGTAGGGCGTTAGCTTGAGAGAAGCTCTGAGCGAAGTCCCAAACTTGTCTTGCACTCGACATGTCGACGATGTGGACGTGAACATCCTGAAAGATTGTTACAAAAACTTGTGAAGAATGATCAACAGGAAAAACATTTTACAGGATGTAATTCTTGTACACTTGGAGGCAGTAGAAAAATCTGTGAATTTGAAATTGCACCGCCGGAAAACTAGATATATGAGCAATTTAATAAATCTTATTTAGGGATGTAACTGTTACCGGAAAAATGGTAAACCGAAGTAAAAATTTCTCAAGGTTATTGTTACTGTTTCCTGTTTTGATCATTGAGTTACCGTGTTTGATCACCACACTGTGTCAATAACACACAGTGATGTTGTTCATTTCTTGGAAAAGCCTGAACTATGTGAAGAAAAGGACGCGCTGTGAGCAGACTGAGCCGTAGAGAGAGTGAGAGAGAGAAGAATCAGTGAGCCATGCCTGAGTGAACAACAGGTAGTTTATCAGGATTTTCTGTCTAAATAATGTATAAATCTTGTAAATAATAGCATCAGTATCATTCTGGAGTGAGTTCTTGCCGTTTGTTTGCCGTGTATTCGCCCTATTTTGAAATTGATTGTCTTTTCCCGTCATGGTTTGTGTTTTATGGATTTAGCCTATCGTAATTTGGCAATATTAAAGAAGGAGATGTGGAGGAGATCTGCCACGGATAGGGGAGACCAGAGGAGAGTCATGAAGGGGGCTAACTGCTTCAGGGACTATTGTTAGTGGGACAAACAAAAATAAAAGCCTGGACTTGGTCTAATATAACGAGCTGTAACATGGACACTAATGCTGCAGGCAGACTAAAATGTGCGAGTGTATGTAAAATAGGTTAAGATTATTTTTGGTCATCTCAAAACTTTGAACATGTTCATTAATGTTTGTAAATAGAATCCTGTATGAAGTTCAAATCATATTTTTTTTCTTGTAATCACAAACTGTTTAAGCATTTATAACATAATAATGATGAACCAGAATTTTTGCTTTTATTTCAAATGAAAAAGGGTGAAAAAATGTACTCAAAGAACATTTGCTGACTCATTTATTGACAAAAAGCAAAAAAAATACCTGTTAGCATTATAATATTAAAGGGGTTGCATGATTTCAAGACTGTGTTTAAGTACTTTTTGAACATTTTGAGCACACTGCAACAATATCACGATAATAATGATAACCTAATTCTCATACCGTTGCATCCCTGGTCTTATCAAATTCTTATGTTCACAAAGAAAACCAAGGGTATCACTTCTACAATATTGTAAACAGACTGATTTCTCACCTGATTTTTACTCTTTTCCACAATTTCTTCTTTGGCTGCATCGGCTCGACCTTTGTTTCTGCACACCATGTGAACCGTCCCTCCTGCAGGATTTAAAAGGTCGATGAATCAGCAAAGTATGTCATGATTTCTTAATGCTAAAGATTAAATAAAAAATCATATCATCCAATCTATGTGGCCCACCCAATCACAGGGCCACACAGAGAGACAGACAACCATTCACACTCACACCTAAGGGCAATTCTGAGTCACCAATCAACCTACTGAGCATGTTTTTGGTCTGTGGGAGGAAGCCGGAGTGCCTGGAAAGAACCCACACATGCACAGGGAGAGCATTCAAACTCCAGAAAGGCCCTGGCCGACAGGGGGATTGAACCAGCGGCCTATTCACTGTGGGGCATGTGCACCACCTGCTGTGCCACCATGTGGTCTTATTACCTTCGCCAAGGAGGTTAAGTTTTCGAGAGAGTTTGTCCGTCCATGAACAAAATAACTCAAAAAGTTAAGGATGGATTTGGATTAAATTTTCAGGACATGTTCAGCATGGGAAAAGGAAGAACTGATTCGATTTTGGTGTTGATCGGGATCAGCGTCTGCCCGCCATGGCGAAAAATGTGATTTCTGTGAATAACTACTGAACTAAAATAGATATCATTATGAATCCAGTTGCTAATGGTGTGTTTTCATGGTCAAGAAATCTAAATATTTAGATGAAATAAAGGTAGGAGTAATATTTATGGTCAAAATGACAATATGGCTAAGGACTGTGGCACTGGCGGAGGTCTGCGCTCTCCGAGTGCTTTCTAGTTCTTAAAATGTGCTATAAATACAAAGTGGACTGGAGTGGATCAGAATATTTGTAGGGACAGTGTGTAGCGTTTTAAGTAATTTATGAGCTAAAAACAATGTTTACATTCAGCAGTATGTCCCTCATTTGTGTCAAACTGCCTCTGCCAACAAGAAGAGTGTCTTAACAGTGTTAACATAAAATGGGTAAGTCCTACAGAGGTAGCCATGTCCTTCCTGTCTAAAAAAAACTGTCCATCTGGTGTGTCATGTTAGTAGTGTGGTATCTTGGCCGAACTTCAGTGCATTGCTAACTGAGATGTAAGCTATCTAACCTTAAAACAGAAAATACTGTGATTAACCCGTAGGTATTGTGCTGAGGAAGTTGTACCTAACACTTCATTATTTTATTGTACAAAACCAGTTTGAATTAATTTCTGATTTTCTGAAATATAAGACAGAAGTAAGAAGACAACTACAAAAAAGGTTAAGATGACCACGCCTAGCAGCCGATCTTAAACCTGAAACAAAGACTATGTCAGCTTTAAGTTGCCTCATAAAAGGAGTTTGTGCAGGTCTTCAGTCCAGATAAAAGGATTAAAACAGAGACCAGAAGAGCTAACAGCCTCTCACTCTGGTTTGTCAGTCCACGCCTTACAGCTCATATATACAGAAGAACCACGATTCTGTTGTTCGCTTCACATTCACAGGAAAGAGCAACTATAATCATCCGAGCCCTCACCTCTGTTGGCGATCTCCTGCGCTGTGGCTTTTCCAATCCCGCTGTTTGCTCCAGTGATCATAAAAGAGCGGCCGCTCAGGTTCACGTCCAAGTCTGCTGGAGAGAAATGTTTCGCTGCAGCTTCATAACCGCTCCTGATGACAGAAAGAGCAGAGAGATTCATCATCCACATAAAGAGCAGTTTGATTGACTCCCTTTACTCAAATAGCTGAGGTAGAGATGCCAACATACGGCAAAGATTGATCACATAGGATGAGGTGACCCTAAAAAAAAAAATCAAAATGCTTGATAGTCTATTATTCAGTTCAGTCTGTTGTTATGATAATGCTGAACCAGCACAGGTTCTAACTCTGATACTATCCTTTCTTTTTTTTCACCTCATGTTTTTCTTTAAGTACATTTATCTGATTCATGAAATACAAATTACTTCAATCAATTTTATATCTGAATCTAGTTTGCATCCAACATACTTTGCCCTTATCAAAGTGTGTTTTATCTATCTTACATTTTTAAAACCGTGTTATTCATGCTCATTGTAATATCCTAATGTCCCATAGTGTCATTACTTTTGACAATGGGTAATGGGCTTTAAAAATATATTTTTTTGTCTTATATTAGTTAGGCCAACATTATCGTCTTTGTTTTGAAATTTGTTGTTATTGCTATTATTTGTCTAAGCTTTCTGTTACTTTTGTTGCTAAATATGTTGATGGCTGACCTGAAGAGGCTTCAGCGTGAATTTAAGTAAAACATTTTTAAAATGAAAAAAGGGTGGGATTAGATAAGTTTGTTACTTCTTCCACACCCTTTTTGAACTGAATCTGTTATATTTTCTTGCAAAGATTAATAATAGTAGAAAAAATGCTGTAATTGCTATTTGCCTTTGCTTACCTTTTATATTTTATTTGTTGGATTTGTACAGAGATATACATATGTACGTTTTCTATTTTAAGTTCGAAATAAACATTCATTCACTATAACATATTGGTTATTAAGTATGCAAGTCATTACTGTTTCCTCTCTTTTGTTGTCATAAATCTGTCCCCATCATATTTGGCTCTGCTGAATTTAAATTTAAGTCAGTGATTTTCTAACTTTAAAAAAAAGTTATGATCTAATTTAAACACCAACACCAGCTGAATAAGAAACCTGTCTGATCAAAATTGACTTTCAATACACCTCTATCATTTTGGAAGTACATCATTTGTCATATTACAGACAGTTTTGGAGACTTCCTGATCTTTAGTGAGCTGATAAAACACCTATAGTTAAACTCAGCTGCCACTAATCTCATATTTGAAATTTCTGCAATACTATAGGAAATATAAGCAACATTTTTCCAACCTTCTCCTGACACAATATATATAATATTATCACACATACTACTGGTACACTGATTTAATTTAAGGTTGAAAAGTGTGAAGAAATGCACCAGTGTATCAGTGGCATTGTCTGCATGTTAATGAACTTCACATATTGTGCACAGGTTTTTTATTCTAAATAATATGTGAGGTTTATTTCAGTGTTTGCTCACTCCTGAAAGTTACAGACCCTACACTGAATCGAAACATTCAAGCTGAAATATTGTGTAAGGCTTAAAGAAGTCACATTACATACAGCACAGTCTTGTGTAATCCCCCCTGGTAGTTAACCTGTAACTTGTCTTCAGGTGTTTCTCGGGGATAACACTCCATAAAGAGGCTTATGTTTAAGTTCACACAGATATGGCTTAAAAGGGATCAGTGAAAACAGCACTTACTTCGTGTATTCCTGGAGTCCTTTAACGAACCAGACGGCGTTCCTGTAAATCGACATGTTTGCGGCTGATGTGTCCTCTAACTCTGTCTGCAGGCAGAATTATTAAATGAACCATGGGGTGAGCTCAGTCCAATGTTATGGGTTTCATAAGGATGACAAGTGACGGTTATGTAGTGATGCTGCGTTCACGAGCTCTCCAAATGCTCGGAATCCCCATATATAGGTATTGTGGCTTCAGTGTGCTCGGGAATATAGACTATTATCAAGTATCCGGATGCCCAGAGATGAATTATGCATTATTAATATAATACACAGAACTATACTGTGTATTTCTTATAAGAAAAAAATGATAAAGCTGGTGATATATTTAAAAATCCACACAAGCGACAAAACGTACACGTTTGTAAATCGCTAAAATAATTCACTACATAGAAACTACTCACTTCAGTTCGTAGTTTACCTGCTTTCTATGAAATCAAAGACAGATTCAAGGTTGTTCAATGGAGATTTATGAATGGATCATTTTTTTTCCGATTCTTTAAGAACATAAACGCACAAAGCAACGGGGAGTGTCCACCGGAAGTACTCTGAGCATACGTTTTTTAGCGCCCCCTGTAGCCCGCCAAGTCACTTAAACGTTTTCAATACGGAAGCTAAAACCGTCGATGAAGCGAGTTGAATATACGAATAAGACCTCAGAGGAAGTTACATACAGAACTGGATGAATATAAGTGACAGTCTAGCTCCTAATAGAGGATATCAAAGAAAAATGGCTCGTTTAAATCCTGTTGTATCGATGAATTTTGCTCAGTTGTCAGGATGGCCGAGTGGTCTAAGGCGCCAGACTCAAGGTAAATCCTTCCTCACATGGGGCTTCTGGTCTCCGAATGGAGGCGTGGGTTCGAATCCCACTTCTGACAATACTTTTGGCCATCAAATCAAAAACTTGTCATGCAGGTAATGCCATGGGTATACATTGACATTTTCAGCCACATGAGAGAGCATCAAATTGGGCCGCATTCTGAATCACCTCTGCACAGTTTGTGGAACCATGTACCTCTCAAACAAAGAAATATTAAACAAAAAATTAAAAAACTAACAGGAGGAAATTGTTACAACCAAGTTATTTTGATTGAAGACACAAACCAACTCCAGAATCAGAATCGTGTTTTATTACCAAGTATGCAACACAGACAATGAATTTGACTGTTGCAGTTGTTTTCTCTAGTACAAAAAAAAAGAAGTCAAAAATAAAAGTAGAAATACAAATACAGAATCAAATTGAATAACTAAACTTAAATGTAATGTAACACCTGATGGGAGGTAAGAGCAACTGTTTTGTGCGGGGTTATTGTACAGTTGTGCAAAAGGATGGTGAAGACTTAAGGATGGGACAGGATATGTTTTTACTGATATCAATGCGATTATTGACTCTGCTTATAGATCCCATTCCTGTGGATTTGCAGCTATATTGATGAAATTTCATAGCTGCTTATAGAGATATCATACAGAGTGTCATGCATCCAAAATAAAAACTATAGGTGCTACAAGAGCACAATCCAGGGCCTTTCCAGCATTGTCAGGTGAGTTATTTTCAAAAATGGCAATGTTAACAAACCATGTGTAATATTCCTGGATATGCGTCTATGTTTAATTCACCCTAAAACCTAATCAATTGGTGCTTGAACAAAAAAAAAACAGCATAAAAATTATACAGTGCTTGCTTATCACATTTATAAGACTACTTTTCATAAAAACAAGTAAACAAATATTTGAAGAATATTTCAAAAGAGAACTGAAAATATTATTTACTGATAGAATTCTTAATAGGAATGAGGCGTCAGACTTTAATCACCACATTCAACCACTGAAACTAATAACATAACTATAATTTGTCATATTAATCAAGACATAATGTGATCTGAACGTATAGGAAAGTAAGTTTGTTATTAATCGTGTCATTAAAATGACTTTAGCTGATTGTTTTTAGCATGAGATAGAGGATCATCCTGATCTATCTAAACGTTTGATTGTCATGTTGTCACATGGAGTGTCAGTCAACCCATTTCACACGATACCTTATGAAACCTAAACGTCTTAATACATAACGCTAAAAACAATCAGCTAAAGTCATTTAAAGTCACAATTAAGAACAAACTGACCCACCTATATCTTAAGATCACATCATTACTTAACTTACTTAATATGAAAAAATATAGGTATGTACTTATGTTACTGAACAGAAGAATAAATTACAGTGGTTGAATGTGGTGATTAAAGTTGAGTGGCCTAGATTTGAAAATAAGATGGTAAATTGAGTTTAAAATTACACACTCCTATTCCAAATTTTATAAATAAATAATATATTCAGTTTTCGACTCTTTTTTGAAATAGTTTTCAATTTTTTGTTTTATCGTTTCTACCTATAGGTGGTCTTATAAATTTGATAATTACTGTATGTTTGATATACTGTTTATATTGGCCAAGCACCAACTGTTTAGGTTTTAGGGTGAATTAAACATGGATGCAGATCCAGGAATATTTTACAAGGTTTATTAACATTGCTATTTTTAAAAAATAACTCACCTGACAATGTTGTTTTTTTTATTAGGGATGCCTGTCACTCTCTCTATGGGCAGAAAAGACATTTTCCATTGATAATCACTGCAGACACTATGGTTTTATATATCTGCATTAGGTTTGGATAATTTTTACATGTTAATTTTAAACTGAAAACATAAGCTAAAAAAAGATTTACGTCAACAAATACGTAAATTAGTGTTTTCGGTCTCTAAATAAAGCATATTTCTGTCAAATTTTGGATATGCCTTATGGTAATTGAAAAAAGTTGTCAACAGTTTTTACAGATTGGTGTTGGCCAAAACAAGTTTTTAAATATTGTGTTATGGATATTGGCAAATATCTGGAATCATGCATGCCTTTAAATTAAAAAAAAAAAAAATCTTCATAAACTATATTTTCTGTTTTACTTTTGCCATTAATAAAACTGCATCGTTAGTTTACAAAGAATGCTCCTTCAGTTGTCAAATTATATCTGGTCAGATCTCAACAATATACATATATATATATATTTTTCAAACATCTTTGCCAGTAATTGAAAAAAATGTAATGTTTTTGTAAATTCATTATTTTAATATGACCTTAGACAAGTTCAGACACCTTATTATGATGAAACAATCCTCTAAAATGGGTAAATTCTGAGAGCACACTATTCTTTACACAAAACAGGGAAGAATTATGGTCCACACAAAAGTATTGTCAGAAGTGGGATTCGAACCCACGCCTCCATTCGGAGACCAGAATTCCCTTTCAGAGGAAGGCAGTTACCTTGAGTCTGGCGCCTTAGACCGCTCGGCCATCCTGACAACTGTCTCAATATGGCCGCCAGTGGGCTCTTTGTCTCCTGCCTAAACGTGTTTAAAGACAAAATGTTGAACTTCGATATTTTGAAGAGAAACTTTTGTTGATGAGCGATGATGAGACAGAAAGCTTCTTGCCTGTCCAGCTCCCGTATCCATAATATGTCGTTTGTTTTAAACTGTTTTTAAACTGTTTGGAAAAACAGTTTGACCGTTACGTGAATCTTTACACGTCAGGAGCAGCACCGACCACCGGCTTGTCCTTCGTGCACGTGAGGAGATAGTAGTCGGTGTTTTAATAAACAGATGATATTTTACTTCTTTCTCCTTTGTCCTTCAATAATAAAATCATGATTTACCTCGATAAAAGCGATGCAATAAGAGCACATTTGGCAATACAGGCGCATGCTAACCGCGCCATGGCCTCCAGAGGGCGCCACAAAACCAGAAAACACCTATATAATCATATTAAAACAAGTTTATTCTATTAACTCTGGAAATGAAACCCTCAAATTGATTGGTCTATATAGATATTTTATTTTGTTTTATATATGGTTGTTGCATAGTGTAAATGTAGCTTATGCATACAGATGTTTCACTTGTAAAATATCAAACATGCACATAACCACTGTAAAATATCCAGCATGTACACAACCACTGTAAATATAATACAAAGTATATACTATAGTTTTTCTATTATTTTACTTGATTTTAAGTCAGTTATTTTTTTAAGTTTCTTTCTTATATTATTCCTGTACCTCGCAGCTGATGTAAATTTAGGATTTCCCATGTGAGACTAGTAAAGGAATATCTTATCCTATTGTATGCAAACTTCATAGTATATCTAGATTGTTTGATGCTGATTTTTACATTAAAATTTTATTTCTTTTATTTCTATGTATTTACATAAACACAGGATTTTATTTTGTGTTAAGGGTATTTACATATTGTATTTCAGATTTTGTGTATTAATTTGTAATCTGTAAAGCATTTAAATTAGGGAACATGTAATCTTAAAATGAAAGACAATGGTGAATGCTGCTCCATTAACACAGGCAGAACATACAGGGACACTGGCATGAGCATTTTGGCTATTCATCATTGTTACTACAATTCTGTGCCATATCTGTATGAAGACTTTTCAAAACAAGGTCAACATTTCTAACTATATCAACCACAAGTGTCTGGACAAAGCACAAACCTCAGTATAAGCATTTACAACACTGTCAGGCAAGTTACTGTCAAAAACGCGGAAAACTTTAACAGATACTTGAAAAACTTGCATATCCACAACCAAACTCCCTTCTTCCATGTGCTGTGACCACGATCCTTAAAAATGTCATGAAAATCCACTGAGGACTAACTGAGTTATGGACTGAACTGTGAAAACTGTCCTTCTTTACTGTTAACAAATCCTTTAAAAAATCCTGGATCTGGATCTGAGTTTGGATCACCACCAACATCTGATCACTTCTTTGTGCAGTGACCCCGTTCAAACCTGAACCACAAACTGAATAACAAATGCTGGTAAAACACAACCTCCCTGGTGGAAGTGAAATGTTTAGGTCAAGCTGAATGCATAATAAAATACTTATTTCACTAATTCTTTCTTTGTCACCAAGGTCAAAAGACCACCTCGTTATCTGACAGTCATGTCTCTGTTCAGTTTTGTTTGGGATGTATGGTAATCTTAATTTTTACATTTTATAAGAGACTTACTGTCCTTTCTTTACCCAGGAATTTATTGGACAAGGGTTTATCTCTTAAGCATTTTTCAGAAAAAATCTGATGTTTTTCAAACAAAATGTTATTGTATCATACATTTTCAGAATAAAAGTACGTTTTACTGAGGGCTTCATGCAGTTTGGTACAGCATCAACTCTATGAACTCACTTCTTGTTCTTTTCATTCATAGGCTTAAGTAAAAAATAGAATTTTGGGCTCATTTCAGGACCCTTTTTCCACTTATGGATGTTCTGTACAATTGTGGGACGGTCTATGTGTCCCCACACCTTTAATTCAATTTAATCCACTTGTCCATTTTGTCATGTGTCTTTAAATGTTTTGCACTTCTGTTTTTTTACTCATATATATTTGATCTTATCTTATTTGGAACTTGATTAAATTTTTGTATCATTCATCAAAATGTCAACAGAGATATAAATAATATTTTTTATTTAGGTTAATAAAACATTTAAAGTGGTAATGGGAAGGTCAGAGCGGTAACAAAGTGGACAGAAAGTAACCAGGTGAACACAAACTCTTGATATACAGTTACTAACAAATAAAAAGGCAAAGTACAGTAAATAAAGTAAACTATGGTTATGCTCTTACCAAAACTGTGACAATCAGGCAAACTTCTTTTAAATATCTGTAAGACAACATCTGAGGTTGAAGTTCTTATTTCTGACAGCAGAGGTCGCTGTCTGATGATTAATGAAGACGCTTCACACAGACACTAACCTGCTGGATATTTAACAGAATTATGAATAACTGTGAAGTGCCATGTGCTTCCCTTTTATTGACTTTCTTTATCATTGTAAAGGTTTTTTAAAAAGTCCCTAAATGTTGAGAACTTTGATAAATAAACTAAAGTGGGCTACGATACACACATATGACAACAATACACACAGGTCCAGACTATTATTACTACATACTGGAAAACTTGATTAATCAATATTTGGTTTTGTTGTTAAGGTTAAACATGGAGAGGAGGATGCATAAGCGCAGTTTGTGCAACAAGACTTTGACTGAGAAGTCTAACCTGATCGGCACATGAAGCTTCATGCTCCAAAGGAGATTCAGTGTGATGTGTGTGGTAAAAGCTTCACCTTGAAGCAGCAGTTGATCTCCCACCTGAAGCTGCATCTGTATGAACACATTCCTCTGCACAGACAGAGAGAGGCCAGGCTGCAGAGCTCAGAGGCAGCTAAGACTGTGGTAAAGGCTCCCACCAAAGCAGTCGACCCTGGAAGGCTGGAACCCAAAAAGGCAGAGGAGGCTGCAATAAATCTGGAGAGGAAATGTGTAAAAGGCAGTTAGTCATCACGTTCACCAGGTATGCTGGACAGTCATTCAGAAGGCTACTTGAACATGATGTCAGATGGGTGGTGAGGTTGCTCACTGAATGGTCTCCCATCCCAGTACTAACCAGGCCGACTCTGCTTAGCTGCGGTGTGTGTTTTGTTTTTTATTTGTTATTATCAAAAATGCACAATTATTTACAGACTTTTTCAACATGATTTGATCTTATTTAAATAAAAGAGACCAAACATATGCAAAACCAAAAAAGAGAAAAGAAACATATATATTAATATATACATACCTACACACATAAATATATATATACAGATACATACATACGCACATATACACATACACATTTAGGTAAACACAGCTATATATATATATGTATATATATGTATATATATATATATATATATATATATATATATATATATACATACATACATACATACATACATATATATGTATATATGTACATGTACAAATACATACACATTAAGATACACGCACATATATACATATATAAACACACACATACATATACATATATATATATATACATATATACATATATACACATACACATTAAGATACACGCACACATATAAACACAAACATACATATACATACGTACATATATATGCTCACACACACATATACATACACACATACATATATATACCCCTGATCAAAATTTTAAGACCAGTTAAAAAATTGCTATGATTTACCTTTTGCACATTTGGATCTTAATGAGGTTTTAAATAGAGCTACAATATGCAAAAGTAAGAAGGGCGAGTGTGACAAAAAGCACTTTGAAAGTAATTTATTGAGAACAACAAGTAAACTGAAATAGGCTGTTTATCAGTGGATCAAAAGTTTAAGACCATCGCTCAAAAAACTACAAAAAACTCTCCAAACCAGAACAAACATTTTTCTCAGTAGGACTCAGTAATGAGTAGCTCCACCGTTCTTGTTAATCACTTTAAAAATTCATTTGGGCATGCTTGATGCGAGTGTTTCCAGGAAGCTTTTGGGAACATTGCTCCAAGTGATGAAGATGGCTTCATGAAGAGCATCAACTGTCTGAAGTGATGACCATTTTTATAAACTTCCCTTGCCTTCCATCCCCAAATGTTCTCTATGGGATTTAAATCAGGGGAACATGCAGGATGGTCCAAAGAGTGATGTTATTCTCCCTGAAGAAGTCCTTGGTCAAGCGAGCATTGTGAACTGCAGCGTTGTCCTGTTGAAAAACCCAGCTGTTACCACACAGACGAGGGCCCTCAGTCATGAGGGATGCCCTCTGCAACATCTGCACGAAACCAGCCGCCGTTTGACGAATTCTGCACCACCTGAAGCTCCAGTGTTCACTGAATGAAAAAGCACCCAGATCATGATGGACCCCCCTCCACTGTGCCAGGTAGAAAACATCTCAGGTGGATCTCCTTGTCATGCCAGTAACGTTGAAGCCATCTCGACCGTCAAGGTTACATTTTTTCTCATCAGAGATTAAAACTTTTTTCCACCTTTCAATGTCCCATGTTTGATGCTTCCTGGCAAAGTCTAAACGGGCAGTTTTGTGGCGTTGAAGGAGACGAGGTCTTTGAATTTGTTTTTTGTTTTTGAAACCCTTTTCCCACAGATGCCGTCTGATGGTTATTGCGCTGCAGTCGGCACCAGTAAGGGCCTTAATTTGGGTCGAGGACCGCCCTGTGTCTTAACGGACAGCCAATCAGATCCTCCGGCTCAGCGCAGGTGTAATTTTTTTGAGTCCATCACTTGACTTTTTTGTTACAACATGCTCAGGATTTTTCAAAACAATGTAGAATGACTGTCTTACTGCGTCCAACCTCAGCAGCAACGGCACGCTGTGAGAGGCCTTGCTTATGCAGCTCGACGATCCGATCACGTTCGAGAAGAGAAAGCTTCTTAGCTTTAGCTATCAGGAGGGCATGACCGTGTGAATGCCTGACAGAAAATGAACATTTTGAGCAGATTTTGGCTTTAATAGCCTGTGGTCTTAAACTTCTGATCAGCTGATAAACAACCTATTTCAGTTTACTTGTTGTTTTCAATAAATTACTTTTTCAAAGTGCTTTTTGTCACACTCCCCCTTCTTGCTTTTGCATATTGTAGCTCTATTTAAAACCTCATTAAGATCCAAATGTGCAAAAGGTAAATTATAGCAATTTTTTAACAGGTCTTAAGATTTTGATCAGGTCTGTATATATGCACACACACATATATACACATACACATTTATACATACATTTAGATACACATATCTGCTTACACATACACACATATATATATTTATACACAT
The DNA here is from genome assembly GCA_036419115.1 of Scarus forsteni. Classification (NCBI taxonomy): domain Eukaryota; kingdom Metazoa; phylum Chordata; class Actinopteri; order Labriformes; family Labridae; genus Scarus; species Scarus forsteni. The sequence continues at coordinate 1,714,067 of JAZDUH010000380.1, read as the reverse complement.
ACACATACGTACATACATACACACACATATACACACATATACATACACTTACATACATTCACATCAACATACATCACAACAAATCAGATATGTATATCAAAATAACAGGTATGAAAAATGAAATGTCTGATTAACTAAACAAAACACCATACATATTAGAAAATTAAACACATTCACAATCATATAAATATGTGTACTACAAATTAATTCATATTTATTAAACAAATAAAAATAACATGATGCAGTAAAAATCTACTGAATCTATAAAAATTCCATAAACTATTGAAAATGAATCACCAATTAAACAAACCGTCTCATAGATCTCATGTTTTCACCTTAAATACACTTTAGCTTGTCATCTTAAACAAAAAGTATAAACATTATCTGTTCCTTGGCATTTTTCCTTTAACTGTTCCTTTTAAATAACCCAAACTTTACTCATACATAAAATCCAATGGGTGGGATGACCATTGAATGGAGAAAAGGCTTTTATATGAACTTTAACTGTTAGTAAATAAGTTTACAGAGGATTTATTAGGTGGCTTTAAATCTGAATCACAACCTGCAGGGACATTTGTATGAAAGCACACACAAATGCAGACTCCACCAGGTCCAGAAACAGAAGCATGCTCACCCCCCTCCTCATTAGCCTGATTACTCACCTGTGCAGGTGCGGTGATTACCCTGATGAGATAAAATGGCGCAGCTGTGTGAGGCTGTCAGTTTCCCTAAAGGCATCTTTGGTCAGGTTTGGTGGAGCAGCTGGGCTGACGGAGCGCTGCCATGGTCTCTGCACTGATAGCTTGGGTTTGGATCGGCTTTATTCTAGCCCAGTGTAGCAGCGCAGCACGCCACCGGTACACACGTGTTCATTTGACCGGCATAGAAGAGCTCCGAGGCGGCCATGAGCAGCAGACACACCCCGCTCCCACAGAGTCAGCCCGCGGAAGTTTTACAGCCCCGGTGTGGAGCTTCCTGAAAGGTACATGTGGCTCATTTGACTGAATGTTAAGTCCATTTGAAATGATTAAAACTGTTGTGTACGGAAGCCCTGAAAGGTCATACCGTAGTTTTATTTGACCATTTTAATTTGTAATTTGTTCTGATCATCTCATAATCTTAACACAGGTTAGGGCTGTAAATCAAGTTTTGGAGATGGATCAGTTTTTTTTTTTTTTTTTTTTTTTTTTTACAGAGGTACAGCTTTATAGATAAAATGTTTGTTGGATACTTTAGCAAATGTTTCCTATAAAATCCCAGAAATCTCCAAAATCTGGGGTCCCATGAAGGATTTTGGATCAAAAATGCATTAATTATTGCAACAAAGTCACCTGGAGACAACACCCTTTTGAAAATTACATAATGGTGAATTAAACCATGTGCTGTAGAGCTTTTTAAATGTTTTTATTTATCATATAACAATAGGCTTCTGAGACTCTCAATCCTGTAAAAATTTACATTTGTGCTTCAAATAACTTGTTTTTCAGGTAAAACCGAAACATCCAAAACTAATTGCCTCATATTTTCAACTATTTTCTTTTAAAACATTATTTTTTAGTGGAAGGGTCATTCCTCCCAAAAGAGTGCAATTTGCTTGTTGTAACTCTTCAAAAATAAACTTAATTTTTCATTCCATTTCAAGATAGAATTTAGTAATGTACACATTTACTCATTCAAAAGGGGTACTGGTCAATCTCAGGCTACTTTAATTTAATTTATTGCAACTTTTGACAGTTTATCATTGCAATTTTTCCTCTGCTGTTACCAAAACTCAAATTTTTAAAACCGTTTCATTTTTAAACCACGCTGAAAATATCAACCATGTACAATATTTGCCCTTAGAAAAAGAGTTAGTTTAGAAGAAATGGTTGGTTACATGATGAAAATACTAATGACAAAAAATGACTTTGCTGTTACTCTTTATTTGAGTAACAGCAATGAGTTTTTAGCATAAAATTAGCCATTGTGTGAAATCTAGCCACTTAGCATCTATGCTAGTAGCTTGAGCACATGGAGCACATTCTTAAGATTTAACTGAATATTTTACTTTTGATATTAACAAATGTCTTAGAGATAACTTGGGTAACAGGACTGAGTTTTTAGATTTTGCCATCTCTACAACGGCTAATATATCATTAAATTTAAGGAAAAATAAAAACTAACTTTTGGTCTTCCCATGACTTGCAGAAGACCTAAATGATGTCACTTCCTGCAGAACATGTCTCTGGTGGAATGTTCCAGAATTTTAAAGGGGGGAATGTGTTTGGGTAACAGCAATGAGTGAAAACCTGGGGACAGCACTAAAATGGGAATTTTAACCAAAAATATAATTTGTTTGTAAAACTTTTGTTTTAAAAGTGTAGGTAGAATATGGAGTCGCACTTAAATGCAAAAGAATTTGCTTTGGAAGGATTTTCTTCATGATGCATTGTAGTTAAGTGTAGTGTTTGGCTGTGGGGACAGGCAAGAAATGCTATGTATGAGTGTTTTGGATGCCATATTAAAAATATATCCAATTTCTACAAATATTAATGTGTATGGTGTTTAGTATATTCTTTCAAAATTACTTGTGTCTATGCATTTAATATACAATAATATGCTGGGGACAGAAATTTCTCTTTTGGCAGAATCGCCCGGGAGTTAATCAATGCAAAAATGCATAAATAACCTTTTACTTGGTGCACAACAAGAGCTCAATGTATTCTTAAAGTTAGTAACTCAACATGTTGAAGTACTGATATTATATTTTTAGAAACCTCTGTCAGTGATGGGCCTGTACAATCTTAACTTTCCTCCCTTTGTGCCCCCTGTAATGGTCTCTGCTGACTAAAACTAAACCATGCCAGGCCTGTGAATCAATTTACCCACAATCTTCCACACTGATGTCCTCAGTGAGTTGGGATTTCAGCTCTTGTGACTCGATTTTTAAGTCTGGGGGGTTTTGGATAAGTGCCTGACATAAGGTCTGTGGTGAACACCAGCTTTAAGATATTTTTTTTTCTACAATATAAAAAATGTAATTGCACTCGATGGTACAAATTTAAAGCCATTACTCATAAAACCAAACACCACAATTGCAGGGCACATTTTTAAACCTTTGTCCTTAAATGAGATGTTGCAAAGTAGCAGCTTCCAGGTCAAACTTCCTTTTTGTAGTCTCGTAAAAGCTTGACACCAGCTTAGTGTTCATGCCAAGTGTATAAAAAGGCAATCAAACTTAAAGTTTGCAACATCATGGCTGACAAATCTTAAGTGTTGTGAACTTGATACCACTGCAGGCTTCATGATCAATGATCTAAAAAGCAACTAAGTTGTGGTTTTTGTGGAGTTGATTAGATTGATGCCATGCCAGAGGCCACTCTACATAAATGCATAATCCCATCACCGCCCCAGGAAAAATGGATCACTCGTGTATCACAGCAACAAAGTCAAACATCCAAATTGTGATTTCAGATTAAACTGAGGCAAAACACTAAGTTGGACTTGACGAACACACTTAACCTGTTTTGATTATAAGACGCTGCTCTCACTTGATTAAAGTACTAAAGATGTATATTTGACACCATATTGTTAAATTATTTAATTTTGAAACACACAATTGACTGCCCCAGTTTGCACCTCAATGTTGTATGTCTTAAACTGGCATTCAACCCTGATTTTAAAAACTGCTTTTTATTTTTAGTCATGTGATTTGAAGAAGTCGGTCTCATGGACAAAGCCAGGAAATACTTGGTTTCTCATCTTAATCAAACTAAAATGTTTGAAAGCATTGTCTCATAGTGTTGGTTAAATAGTTTTAGCATGAAGTTGATAGTGTACTGTTTCATTTCTTGACCATCCCATGTTTCTTTACTTGACAATGAAGATTAAGGATAATACTTTTTGATGTGTATTTTAACCAGCAGATTTGCAAAGACTGAAGACAACTTGATTTCTTAAAACATGCCAGTCTGTTTTTGAAAATGAATTGCTTACAATCAGGATTGTTTATGGCTTGATTTATCCATTTTCCTTAATTTACTGAATTCACTGGTGTGCACCTTTTTAATCCTGGGGAAACATTCTGACTTCTGTTAAATCACCTTCCAGTGTAATTGGTTAAGTTGTAAAATTGTCTAGCCACAGAAATCCAGTGAAGAAAAAAAGCTGAATCTTCACTCGGGGCTTCATTAAACTATCTTGGCATGAAGATGATGTTTTGCATTTAGTTTTTTACCAGCCAATACTTGTCAACATGGCAAGTCAAATGAATTGGATGGATGCTGTACATTTTAATATAAACTTGGTCAGTTCCAAATTACATTTTTGAAAACCCTATATTATAAACAGTTTTCCATTGATGGCCTAACCTAATTTGTGTCATTACTTTGCTGAACTTCTAATCTATTCACCCCTGGCAAAAAGTTGGGAAAATAAACTTGTGAAAGCTCTTGAATTGAGTTTTTTGCATATCATGAAGGTATAGAAGGCCCATCTTGGCTTTTGATTCAAGTTAATTTATCAGATTTTGTACTTGTTTAAAGTTAAATAATTGAGGATGCAGCATATAAGTACCAGGAATTTCTACCAATAAGAGTCTCGGGACACGTTCTTGTGAAATGTCCGATACCATTTCTAGCTGGAATTTTACAGTGTTGACCTCATTATAAATGGTGGTTGAGGTTGGACATGTTTAGTTTTAGGCTTTGATATAATTGACGAAGGTGCGGACTGCTGCAGACTGTGCTCTGCTACAATGTGCAGAGAAGTGGTAAGCATGAAGAAAAAACACAAAACTTTATAATTTGAGTGAATCCAGATTCAAGTAATGTACTTGGTTAAAGTGTCCTGTGATTAAAAAGGCAAGGCTAAAACTGGTTAATTTGAACAGAGCTTTAGGAGTTTGCTTGATTTGCATCTTGAATTATCATTACTATCCCCCTCAGGTGATGGCGGTCCAGACAGTTTGGATATCGACCAGCCTCGTTATCTTTGCAGTAATGGATCGGTGTCCCTGCGCTTCCCACTCATTAGATACACAAAGCTCCACCTGGAAGGTGCGTTTGATTCTCCTTTAGTCTGTTATTGCCTTTAAACCACATGAGTCGGAGCCTAACTGTTTCTCATTTAATTTTCTTTAGATGGGACCCGGTTGTTGACGCTTCCTGACAGGTGCAACAGTTCCATCCACATTTATAAGCGGTGGTTGACTGTTAAGCTGTCCTTTGCTGACTGTCTTACAAACGTACGGGTAATGTGCTTTTTTCCCCCCCCATTAACCATAAATTTTTTTTTTTTTTTTTTTGCAAGGTAGAGAGGAAAGGTTAATTTTTTTTCTTAATGTTCCCTTGTAAGAGGTCATCAATAAAAATCATATGGTCACTGAATATTGACCGTAAAAGATTCAGTTTTTAACTCAAAACCTTGGATAGAGCAGTCTGACGAGGCATAGATTAATACAAAGAGTGACACATGGGTAAAGTGTGAACGTAGTGCAGGGTGGGCAACTTTAATTACCAAGAGGGCCACATTGTTAACTTTTCAGAAACTCCCGATGAGGTAAAAGAGTTGGATAAACAACATATGCGAATATATTTGTCATAAAATTAGAATACCAATATTCTTATATTAAAACATAATACAAGTTATGCATAATCAAATGAGCTTGACATAGAATTCAAGCCAATATATGTGGAATTAAAGCCAATGAAGCTATTAAATCAATAAAATGATGAGTTTTTCACATTTTTAAAGCTCAAATATTTTGCTGCTGCCATTTAAATATAGTTTTGAGTAATACTTTATGATCAAATGTTTCAAAAGAGATTTAGAGACATTAAAGCAAAGTAAGGTCCTAAACAACTAGCATAAGCCAATAAAATATCAGTCTAGATTATATAGAATTCTTCTTATTCACAACTGCTGGTTGGAATGAATGGCGGGCCACATTTAGTGATGTGGAGGGCCGCACTTGGTCCCCTGGCTGCCACTTGCCCACCCCTGATGTAGTATGTTCTGCCATTTTTGTCTAATCTTAGTCATTTTCTCCAACTATTGGCAGTATTTTTTGAATGACCTTGTGTAAACACAAATCAACCGGGACTACCGCTTGACACCTTCACAAAATGATCAAAAACCATTAAGACAACAGTGGTGCAGGAATGAGTCCAAAAATGTTGACCTGACATTTGGCACTGTTTCCAAACTGCCCATTTATTTGCTATTGTCCCATAGATGAGCCCCAACTTGTTCAGGTAACTTGATTATGAGGAAACTTGCATGCAATCTTTTTACATTATAAATATTGTTGCTTTTAATCTCAACTGCCATGTTGTAGTTCAACACTAGCTCACTAAGCTTTTCACATTCAAGCTTAACAGTGTGAAAAGTAGGATGTTTGTCAAGATTATCACAAAGAGCAGAAGTGCTTATCAGAATGATCCAAAACATGGAGAAAATACTATAGCTTTTTAGTAGGCTTGATGTCTAGGCAACCTTTGGGATGCTAACTATTCGCACCACTATACTAGAAACTTTATGGCTGGGTCATACAATAAGTAAGGTCTGAGCTAAACTTCTTGTCCAGCAAAACTGTTTAATGGCTCAATAATGCAAGGCCAAGTCATATCAAGAGGACATTGGCTATCAATTTGGTACACAATATGCATCCTAGTATTCGATCAACATGCTTGAACTCGAGCTTTCTAGCTTTTTAGGATCTATGCTGGCTATTAAAGATTTTGATTTAGGACCTTGGTCCTCCTAAGCAACCTTTAGGACAAATAGACTTCCACATTTACAGTATTTAGTAGGGAAACTCAGTCCATGCTTTGCCTAAGCTCTGGTTCATGCATTAATTTTAACTGCTGTTCAGTTGCTAATTCACAAACCTAATTTTTATGGGTACCCCTGACTTGTTTTTTTCTTCTTGACTGGAACCAAAGGGCATGCAAAACAAGAAATTACAACGAGCTTTTCAAATGATTCAAGTCATTTGAGAAAACTGGTTGAAACTTAAGATTTTGTCTACATCTTAGAACTAATGCCTTGTCTGTCTTAGGCCGTGAATGGAAGTGGTGTCCTCCCACTGAAGGTGCATTACTTTGACCGAATGCAGCAGAAGAGCTTGATGGGCATGGCTGCTTGTAGAGACCCTGAACCATCTCCACAAGTGTCCCCTCGGGTGACTTGTGGAACAAACCGCATCTCTGTGAAGCTGCCTCGAGAAACCAAACTGAGGAAGGTGAAAGCACTTGGTAAGGGCTTACAGCTGCAGGGAAAATGCATGAACATAAGAGTTGCAATTATGATTTTCTGTAAAATTCTACTGCTCAAGCTGATTTCTTTAATGCAGATTTCAACAAAGGATATGCGGTAAAACAATGGAGGACCACCACTGCATTACTTGTGGAAATATCAGAGTTGCAACATAAGGTAAATGGATATAATCATAATGAGTCATTGTGGAATATTCAATCATCACTAAACTTGTGTCTTTTGCAGGATTCTGGTTTTGAGCTGTTTGTTCTGGATTATATTGGGCAAATGCGTTCAGTCCTGGCAGGATGTTCGCCAAAGTTCCCAAAAAATGTGAATCGGCATTATGTGAAAAGATCTCTGCAGGAACCAGACATTTTTGAACTTTGGGGCTTTGAGGAGATTCCTGTTGAACCTTTTAATCCAGAAGCAACAACAACAGCACCTGAAACCAGCCCAGTAACCAATCCTCCAGAAGCAACAACTACAGCACCTGAAACCACCAGCCCAATAACTAATCCACAAACGACCCTGAATGAGGACAGTATCTTTAATTTGTGGGGATTTGACACTATTCCTCAGGGAACATTCACTGGGTTTCCTATAACATCACCAACTGCTCCCTCTGCAGCTACGACCACTACCCCAGCCACCACAACTGCAGCTGCTACGACTACTGCAGCCACCACCACTACAGGGGCAGCTACAACCACAACTGCAGCAGCTACGACCACAACTGCGGTTACCACGACGGCTGCGACCACTACTGCAGCTACGACCACTACAGCCGCAGCTACCACAACTGCAGCTACGACCACTACTGCGGCCACCACAACTGCAGCAACTACCCCAGCTACGACCACTACTGCGGCCACCACAACTGCAGCAACTACCCCAGCTACAACCACTACTGCGGCTACCACAACGGCAGCTACAACCACTACCCCAGCCACCACAACTGCAGCTGCTACGACTACTGCAGCTGCTACGACTACTGCAGCCACCACCACTACAGGGGCTGCTACGACCACAACTGCAGCCACCACTACGGCAGCTACAACCACTACCCCAGCCACCACAACTGCAGCTGCTACGACTACTGCAGCCACCACCACTACAGGGGCAGCTACAACCACAACTGCAGCAGCTATGACCACAACTGCGGTTACCACGACGGCTGTGACCACTACTGCAGCTACGACCACTACAGCCGCAGCTACCACAACTGCAGCTACGACCACTACTGCGGCCACCACAACTGCAGCAACTACCCCAGCTACAACCACTACTGCGGCTACCACTACGGCAGCTACAACCACTACCCCAGCCACCACAACTGCAGCTGCTACGACTACTGCAGCCACCACCACTACAGGGGCAGCTACAACCACAACTGCAGCAGCTAAGACCACAACTGCGGTTACCACGACGGCTGCGACCACTACTGCAGCTACGACCACTACAGCCGCAGCTACCACAACTGCAGCTACGACCACTACTGCGGCCACCACGACTGCAGCAACTACCCCAGCTACGACCACTACTGCGGCAACCACCACGACTGCAGCCACAGCTACCACAACTGCAGCAGCTACAACCACGACTGCAGCCACCACCACGACTGCAGTTACTACCCCAGCTACGACTGCAGCTACAGCCACCACAGCGGCTACTACCACGACTGCGGCCACCACCACCACCACCACAGCGGCTACGACCACGACTGCAGCAACCACTACTGCGGCTACCACTACAGCAGCTACAACCACGACTGCAGTCGCCACCACCACTACAGGGGCAGCTACAACCACTACTGCGGCTACCACTGCAGCCGCCACCACCACCACGACTGCAGCAACTACCACTACAGCAGCTATGACCACGACTGTAGCCGCCACCACGACTGCAGCTACCACGACTGCAGTAACTACCCCAGCTACGACCACGACTGCAGCCACCACTACTGCGGCTACCACTACAGCAGCTACAACCACGACTGCAGTCGCCACCACTACTGCGGCTACCACTACAGCAGCTACAACCACGACTGCAGTCGCCACCACTACTGCAGTTACTACCCCAGCAACTACCACGACTGCGGCTACGACCACGACTGCAGCAACCACCACGACTGCGGCTACGACCACGACTGCAGCAACCACCACCTCAGCGGCTACGACCACGACTGCAGCAACCACCACCTCAGCGGCTACGACCACGACTGCAGCAACCACCACTACTGCGGCTACCACTACAGCAGCTACAACCACGACTGCAGCAACCACCACTACTGCGGCTACCACTACAGCAGCTACAACCACGACTGCAGCTACGACGACTGCAGCCACGACTGCAGCCACAACCACAACTGCAGTTACTACCCCAGCTACGACCACGACTGCGGCTACCACTACAGCGGCTACGACCACAACTGCAGCTACCACTACAGCAGCTACAACCACGACTGCAGCCGCCACCACTACTGCGGCTACCACTACAGCTACGACCACGACTGCAGCCACAGCTACCACAACTGCAGCAGCTACGACCACGACTGCAGCCACCACCACGACTGCAGCTACTACCACGACTGCGGCCACCACGACTGCAGCAACCACTACTGCGGCTACCACTACAGCAGCTACAACCACGACTGCAGCCGCCACCACTACTGCGGCTACCACTACAGCTACGACCACGACTGCAGCCACAGCTACCACAACTGCAGCAGCTACAACCACGACTGCAGCCACCACCACGACTGCAGTTACTACCCCAGCTACGACCACGACTGCAGCTACAACCACCACAGCGGCTACTACCACGACTGCGGCCACCACCACCACCACAGCGGCTACGACCACGACTGCAGCAACCACTACTGCGGCTACCACTACAGCAGCTACAACCACGACTGCAGCTACGACGACTGCAGCCACCACTGCAGCAACTACGACCACGACTGCAGTCACCACTACTGCGGCTACCACTACAGCAGCTACGACTACTACTGCGGCCACCACCACAGCAGCTACGACTGCAGCCACCACTACTGCGGCTACCACTACTGCGGCTACGACCACAACTGGGGCCACCACTACTGCGGCTACGACCACTACTGGGGCCACCACTACTGCGGCTACGACCACTACTGGGGCCACCACTACTGCGGCTACGACCACTACTGGGGCCACCACTACTGCGGCTACGACCACTACTGGGGCCACCACTACTGCGGCTACGACCACAACTGGGCCCACCACGACTGCGGCCACCACCACTACTGGGGCCACCACTACTGCGGCCACCACCACTACTGGGCCCACCACGACTGCGGCCACCACCACAGCTGCTACGACCACGACTGCGGCCACCACCACAGCTGCTACGACCACGACTGCGGCCACCACCACAGCTGCTACGACCACGACTGCGGCCACCACCACAGCTGCTACGACCACGACTGCGGCCACCACTACAGCAGCTACGACCACGACTGCGGCCACCACTACAGCAGCTACGACCACGACTGCGGCCACCACTACAGCAGCTACCACCACTACTGCGGCCACCACTACAGCAGCTACCACCACTACTGCGGCCACCACTACAGCAGCTACAACCACGACTGCGGCTACCACTGCAGCAACTACGACCACGACTGCAGCTACGACGACTGCAGCCACGACTGCAGCTACGACGACTGCAGCCACGACTGCAGCTACGACGACTGCAGCCACGACTGCAGCTACGACGACTGCAGCCACGACTGCAGCTACGACGACTGCAGCCACGACTGCAGCTACGACGACTGCAGCCACCACTGCAGCAACTACGACCACGACTGCAGCCACCACTGCAGCAACTACGACCACGACTGCAGCCACCACTACTGCGGCTACCACCACGACTGCAGCCACCACTACTGCGGCTACCACCACAGCTGCTACGACCACGACTGCGGCCACCACCACAGCTGCTACGACCACGACTGCAGCTACAACCACAACTGCAGTTACTACCCCAGCTTCGACCACTACTGCGGCTACCACTACTACCACTACAGCAGCTACGACTACTACTGCGGCCACCACCACAGCAGCTACGACTGCGGCCACCACTACTGCGGCTACGACCACGACTGCGGCCACCACCACAGCTGCTACGACCACGACTGCGGCCACCACCACAGCTGCTACGACCACGACTGCGGCCACCACCACAGCTGCTACGACCACGACTGCGGCCACCACCACAGCTGCTACGACCACGACTGCGGCCACCACCACAGCTGCTACGCCCACGACCGCGCCCACCACCACAGCGGCTACGACCACGACTGCGGCCACCACCACAGCGGCTACGACCACGACTGCGGCCACCACCACAGCGGCTACGACCACGACTGCGGCCACCACCACAGCGGCTACGACCACGACTGCGGCCACCACCACAGCGGCTACGACCACGACTGCGGCAACCACGACTGCGGCCACCACTGCAGCAACTACGACCACTACTGCGGCCACCACTGCAGCAACTACGACCACTACTGCGGCCACCACTGCAGCAACTACGACCACTACTGCGGCCACCACTGCAGCAACTACGACCACTACTGCGGCCACCACCGCAGCAACTACGACCACTACTGCGGCCACCACCGCAGCAACTACGACCACTACTGCGGCCACCACCGCAGCAACTACGACCACTACTGCGGCCACCACCACAGCAGCTACGACCACTACTGCGGCCACCACCACAGCAGCTACGACCACTACTGCGGCCACCACCACAGCAGCTACGACCGCAGCCACCACGACTGCGGCCACCACCACCACAGCTGCTACGACCGCAGCCACCACGACTGCGGCCACCACCACCACAGCTGCTACGACCACGACTGCAGCCACCACCACCTGAACCAGCTGATTACATCGAAGATGCTTTCTTGCCTTTACTATCGAACTGCAACTTTGTGTACAGAAATGAATTTTTAAATTTGTTAAAGAAAAAGCACTGAATTTGTCAAAATAAAATGTATATTTTAATGTCACATTTGCTTTGGGTTATTGTAACTTAACTGAGATGAATTTTTGAGGTTTACTTCAACTGAACAATGTCAATACGGTTCAATTTTTTTATTTGGCAAATTTCTAGATCCAGCCAAGAAAAACAAGTTAGTGGATCAGAAGATCAATACTGCCCCATTTCAATGGGATGTCTTTTGAAACCCCAATCACACTTGCCAAGATGTAATTTTTAGGGAAGCAATGTTCTAAAATGAAGGTTTTGCTGAACTATTTCAGTCATGGGTTGTTAATCTTAAGCAGTTTTTGCAACTGTCTTGAGACCCATCTTGGAACTTTTTTTCTCTAGTTTTTGGCTAATGCTGTCATACAGTCAGGGAGGCACATGATTGGGTTCACCTTGGAGTATCAAACCCACTACACAGTATAGATTGCAGAAGGCTGAGTGGTGCATTAATGAGTCCTTAAACATGGAAGTGTAACATTTCACTTCCCTATAGATTTTTAATAGGTTTTTCAAACAATGCCTTAGATCTGTGGTAAACCATACTGAAACCATCATACTGTAAAGAAGGGTTAAGGTTCTACATAAGTCCAGGCTAGTTGCTCTAATGTTGAAGCCATGCTAATCTGCAACATTTTAATTTCCATACATTTTTAAATCGGCATGTATGTAGGAAAAAATCTTTCCCTTGTAAATGTTAACCCTTGCTGTAGACCAGTGACACTCAAGAGCAGCATTACTAAACTCAAACATTGATAGGTTCTGTAATTTGCATTGTTAAGTCTGAATGGACCTGTTTTGTTTTTGTCTTTAATCTCCATTATTCTGACCCGTCAGTTAAACACTAATTTACGTGACTACATATTTAAGAAGTAACGTCTTTATTGCTTTATGACTGAACAAATTCACTTGATAGGATGGGTTTGATGCCAGATTTTGAAGAATCATAATGCTGATGCAACCAGGCATGTGGGAGAATTTTCACAGCAAATCAAGTTGAAACTATTTGTAGTGACAGTGAGGTAACAAGCCAGATGGCTCTTCCTCAGACGTTACAGGGTGGTCAGTGAGCAGCCATTTAAAACAAGGTAGGTATACACGTGACACAACTCAGCTGGAATTCACTGACAATCATTAACAAACAACAGGTACCCCATCGATGGGAGGAAAAGACACCTGTGTTTTAAATTGTCACACTATATCATATATATGTACACTTACACACACAGTAACACATGTTCCCATGTATCAAATAACGGCCTGAGGGCCTCATACGGCCCAAAAACAACCCTCGAGTGGCCCCAAATCAAAGTGATTGGGACATGGGTCTGGCAATAAAAACAGAAAAAACGTTTACACTGACAAAGTCTTACAAAAATTCCAACATTATCACAGACATTGAATGCAACATGTTCTGAAAGGTTGCTGTTAGACAACATACTTTTACACACTTTCAAATGTAACCAAAAGATGGTGTTTTTAATCTGCACTTTTTTATGTTCATACACACCTTAAAATGTGCTTGTATTTACCTGTCAATACGTGTTGAAGTTATCTGTTTAAAGTGTTAAATTCAAAGAAACAGTATTTCAGCAGAAGCTTAGTTTAAGTGCTGGTCTTTACTGAGTTTATGCCCTTTTGGATACGGCAATAAATTAATGAACATCCAGTGTGTTTGTTTCTATTTGTGTTTCTTTTAAGTAGTTAAATTTTCTCACTGTCTGTGAAAAATGTCCGGCCCAGCTCATGCCCTAAGTCTGAATATCTGGCCCGACTGAATTTCTAATTAAATAGTCTTGCCGTATATATATATATATATATCCCCATACATAACATTTATAAAAGCACCCATATACACAGATTACATAAATATAGACATATATATATATGCATACTTGTGCTGCCAGACGATTAAAAAAATTAATCAAATTAATTACCGGATTTATAATTAATTAATCTAATTAATCGCATTTTAATCTCATACCTGCTTAAAGTACCCAAATAAAGAATTAGAATTCTAGGATATTATAAAATTGTTGTGCATGACTAATCAAATGAATACACTAAGAAGTGAAGATTTGTAAATCCATGTTTTTATTGGTGACTAAATAAAACCAAAGTCAGGGCAACTTGTCCAGAAAATTCTAAACTCAATCAGGCAACTCAAATTACACTTTAAGTGTGTTTCATAAATCAAATTCAAAATAAGAAAAAGGTCGAGGACATCCAGCAAAACAATTAGGCCTGATGCATTATTAAAGAATGTAGTACAAATATAGATAAATAAATTCAAAAATAAAATAAGACTAAGTCTTAAATATGCCATTCCTGTTGTCACCTGGACTTTGTTTGGTTTGACTAGAGATGCATGTGTGAAGTGCGTGCCACTGCCATGTACGGGTCCTCCAGCTGGACAATATCAAAATGTTTGTGTGCTATAATTATTTTTGTAACGCATTAATTTGCGGTGTAATTAATTAATCTAATTAGTGCACTAAAGTGACAGCCCTAATATATATATATATATATATATATACACACATACACATATATACATATATATATATATATATATATGTATATATATATATATATATATATATATATATATATATATATATATATATATATATATATATATATATATCTATACACATATATATACATATATATACATATATATATATATATATACAAACATACATATCCTCAAACTTACACATACAAATACACACATACACATGTATACATACATTCACTCATATACATACAGACATATATACATACCCACATACATCTATACATATACACACCAGCCTGTGTGTAAGCCTGAATAACAGAAGGAGCTGTGATCAACACAGGTGTGGTACATTTTATTGGAAGTGTAAGGCAGGCAGCATTATATTGACCATGCAAATAATAACTGAATGTATTCTGACACTGATTCTTATAAAGCGTTCTTACTCTGACAACGGGAGGTTATTTGTTCTGTTCCCATGAGTCGTGCTCTCTGGAGGGGGCACTCCCTGCTGCCCTCAAGCCCTCTCCAGCAGGCCGCCACAGCTCGACAAACAAGACCCGGGGTCCAGTCAATTTGTCTGGACAAATGTAGGGATTTGGGGCCACGGCGAGCTATGCGGGGACGAGTGCTAATTGTTTGTGTGCCAAGCAGCTCCCCTCAATCCTCCTGCTCCCCTCAGTCGCCCCTCTCACCCCGGCCTTTGTCTGCCGGGTAACTTGAACCTGACACATCAGAGAAAGTGGAATTTCAGATATTTTTTTCCTCATTTGCAATTACATCCTTTCTGTGTCATAGAATTAATTTTCCTGGTATAACGTGACACAAAATGTTGTTTTTCTTCTGTGTTTGGTGTTTTGTTGTTGCTTATACTTTCTGTTTTGTCCCGAATAGTCGTGAGAGTTTTAAGCAGATGAATGGGGGCAATGTGATCTACTTCTACCTCCACACCCTTGACAACATCAGCTAAAACTCACTTTATGTAAGGGCTGGGAAATATATTTCGATCTAAAGTTCATAGATATATTTAAAATAGGTAACTGGGTAAACTAATCTAATTAATAAGGATTTTCTTAATGCTCAGTTTAAGGATTATTTACAGCAGGAACTTATAACTTATAAAGGTACTTATTACCTCCACCAAGAAGGTTTGTTTGTCTGTTTGTTTTCATTGTTTGTTTGCAAGATTGCATGAAAACAACTTGGAAGATATTGCTTAAATTTGTAGTAGTTGTTTGTAATGGCCCAATTTAAAAATTATTAGATTTTGGTGGCGGTCCAGATAACTGATAACCTGGTAACGATTGTTTTTGCTCTTTAACTGTCCATCTAATCACAATATCAACATCATTCGAGTGCTTAGTTTGGGGTTTAAGGGCCAAAGAATCATATTATTATAGTCTTTATCCTGGAACTGTTGCTTCAATGCCCCAGCATGCAATATTGTGAATATTGTGTACTGTAGGGCTGCTAGATTTAGAAATAAAAGACAAATATGAAACATAACTACTTACTTATTGTAAACAATGGACCACATGCTTTCATTGAACATATATTCTTCTAATGCTATCATTTTAAAGGCGCTATGAGGAGAATCTATTTCCGGCAACAAGACTATGCTACCCATGAGCAGGTGCGGCAACTGTCGTAAAGACGTGACCCAAGCCAAAGCGTGTTTGTTGTGATGCTAATGAATGCAGCTCGGACCTTCCTCAGAACTCTGCATTGCTTTACAACTTCTTTTTTCAACAACTTACAGGATGCAAAGCGATGAGGTAATGCATCTCTTTCTAGTTACGTAGCGGTAGTTTTTGATGTGTGACAACAAGCAATTTTTGGAAAACTTAGTATCGTAGTTTTGTAGCCAGCTATATATCGTTACTTACAGCCCGGTGCTTTAAGACTTGTCAGAATAATATAAATTTGCTCTAGTTTTAATTGTCTTGTTCCCGAAGTTGAGTATCGAGGTCAGTCCAGCCCTGTCCGACCCGACCGCGAAGCTGAAGAATAGCATTTATAGATAACCTATTTTGATGCTATAAAACTCATCTAATAATGGCAGGGATATGGATTTCTAAAAATCCACCCAATGTTTACTAATGGCTTTTTTTTTTTAATTCAGATTTTTTTTTTGCATCCATAGAAATATACATATCACCACCAAAATCTAATTATTTCTAAGTTGGATCATTACCAACATCTCCTGAAAATCTCAGCAAACTCTGTCCTTCAGTTTTTGCATCATCTTGCTAACAAATAAACAAGCACACACAAAAAACGATCAAAACCAGGATCCACATCCATGTAAACCGATTAATGTCTGGCTGTGCATCAGTGGTGAAGGTCTTTCAGCTGGAAGGTCAAGGGTTTGATCCCAAGCTTCTGCAGTCACAGACTGACGTGTTCGTGGGTAAGATTGAATAAAAAAAAACAACAACAGCTGCATCAGTTTTGTGTGACTTTAAGTGTGTAAATGAGATTTAATGGGAACGTTTGCACTAAGTGGTCAGACAGGTTTATCAAGTTCATGTTGAAAAATAACTAAACATAACCAAGGTCTAACTTTTGCTTCAGTTCCCCAGCCTTATAACAAGTTTGGGTCAGTTTGA
This sequence comes from Scarus forsteni, assembly GCA_036419115.1. NCBI lineage: Eukaryota > Metazoa > Chordata > Actinopteri > Labriformes > Labridae > Scarus > Scarus forsteni. The sequence goes on along the minus strand of JAZDUH010000380.1, from coordinate 1,696,667 downwards.
GAGAGTGCCTGCAGCCTGGCGTTACCTCAACCCCCTCCTGGTCCTCCATCAGACCGGTCAGCCCCCCCACCCCACACCCCACGGGCTCTCCCGGCATGCTGATCAGAGGATTAAACCCTGGAGACGACGTCGAGTCAAGAGCATGTGGGAGAAAGGGAAAGGCATGCAGAGAAGATGAGGTACATGCTGCTTTCACACGCACCCACAACCACACAAGGAGGTGAGCAGACGTGGAGCTTGAGGACCACACACTCCACTGCAGCAGAGAGAGCCGGTCAGCAGAGGGCGCTGTCGAGCACTGGTCAATCCAGGACAGAATAAAATAATCAGAGCTTCAGAGGTCAGCATAAAAACACAAAAAGCCTAAAAAAAGCTACTTCAATTTCTGTATTAGGATACCCTCTTATCGAAACCAATAGATAGATAGATAGATAGATAGATGGTTCTGAACCTAATTTTGAACCGCTTGATGTGTTCATACGGAAAAAAATATTGGTTCAGAAACTATCCATGGTTGATGCATCTATAGTATTAGCACCACATAGGCATGAGGTCCCTCTGAAAATGGGATGTCACATCTCAAGAGGCCTTTAACACATTTATACTTAACTGAGACAAATATGGAAGGGATGTACTTGTGGTCTGGGCAACCATGAGTTCCTCACTACCATAAATTCTTGTTTTCAGTAAAAATATCATCGATTATACTTCTATAATATTATCACCACAACCATTCAGACATGAGGACCCTCCTGAAAACCAGATGTAGCATCTCAAGATGCTAACCTCTAATAAATCAGATGACAGGTCTATGGTTCATGGATCTGTCACTAACTTTAGTTCTTACTTTAGTCCACTTGTCTCCTCTTACCTCCCTTCCTTCACCCTCACACCAACACAGCATGGTGTGGACTTGCTGTTCATCATGAGACTGGGATCCACATTCAAGATTTCCTGCTGCTTAACAGAAGGTTTTTTCTTGAGCCATGATGGAGGGATTCATGATTGGCTATTTGGATTCATGTTGGGTGTTGGATGTATGTATTTGTATATTTGTATTTTTATATGTATATATGTATCTATACATATATGTGTATCCATAAAATGAAGAGTTTTATGCTCCATTGTAAAGTGTCTTGAGATAACACTTATGAATTGGTGCTATACAAATAAAGATTGATTGATTGAAAAGTTGGTTCATTTCTGAAACCAAAATAAGCTGGTTCCATCTTGTGAACTGCGCCATCATTGGTGAGCGTGTCATATTCTTTGTTGCTAAAATGAGCAGGAATTTGAGGAAGTTGAGGAAAATGGAGAAGGAGAGCATGCAGTGGTTGTGAAGAGACAGAATGTTGCATGTTTCATGGCTGGATGAAAAGTAAACCTTACATAATGCAACGCTTTCAGAATATCGATGCAATGTGCCATTTTGTTGGGGTGTTGTTGATGTCAGGCAATAATGCCCTTCCACTTTCCTTGTGCAAAGCAGTCCCAGAACATAACTGATCCTCCTCCATGTTTCACAGAAGGTACAGTGTTCTTTTCTTTGTATGCTTCATTTTGTGAACTAGATGTAAAGTAAGTTTTGTGTTTTGCAATCTGATACTGATGTACCTTCACCTTGGAGTTCACCTCTAATCACTTTGGAAGTTGTTCTGGGCTCTTTGGTTTCCATTCGTATTATCCGTCTCTCCAGTTTGTCATCAGTTTTCCTCCTGCAGCCACGTCCATGGAGGTTGGCTACAGTCCCGTGGACCTTAAACTTCTGAATAATCTGTGCAGCTGTAGTCACAGGAACATCAAGCTGCTTGGAAATGGTCTTATAGCCTTTACCTTTAACATGTGCGTCTATGATATTCTTTCTAATCTCCTGAGACAGCTCTCTCTTTAGCTTTCTGTGGTCCATGTTCAGTGTGGTAGACACTATGAAACCAAACAGCACAGTGACCACTTTTCAGCCTTTAAATAGGGAGACTAACTGACTACAAGCTTGAAGACATCTGTGATGATAATTACAGGGCACACCTTAGTTTAACATGTCCCGATGGTCAAATTTTCAATCTTTCTTGTGGTACCATATTTTTTGTCCAGGCCAGTTTCATTTTTCTATTATTCTGTTGAACCACGATTCAAAAACAATGTCTGATTTTCATTAGCTGATTTTCAGTAATTTTTTTATTTTTCATTATCTCCGTCAGTTCCAAGTCATTTCAGTGACCATGTCGGTTTTCTTTCTGTCAATCACTTGTAAACATATACGTCAGCGCTAACGTTCATGCCGGTTGTGTCTGACAACAACTGACATTCTCGCCAGAACGCTCTTAAACAATTTGTCCCCATTTCAACCAAAGTGAAAATCCTGCTGGCACAGTAGACTGAATGGCTGATGACCAAATGTATTTCAGAGACACGTCCTCCATCTCGGCCTCATTATGACATTAACGCTCTTTGCTTAAGTGGTGAGAACAGCTCAGGAGGCACATACAGCTTTGGCTGTGTTTGGTTGTTATTCTGTTTTATTGGTTTTAACCCAAGCTGTGACCTCAATGTAAAAAAAGGCAAAGTTTCTCAAGAGACGACTGAATAGAGAAGACTACACGGGATATGTTACAATATCTTCTTCCAAATAATAAAAAGAGAAAAAAAACAACAATTTACAAACCAAAAAGTTGTCCCTTAATTGATGTTTAACTCCTGTGTTCTCACTTTAAAAAAATCTGTTGATGGTTTTGTTCCGAATTTTTTTTTTAAAAGAGCATGCTTAAAAAATTAATATAACTAATATCTGGAAAAGATTTTATTGCACTGGATAAATAATAAAAGTCCTTCTGTTTAAGGCTGGTTTAAAGTCACACTGGATATGTTACCACAGGAATATCTCACAAGTTCTCTACATCAGTGTTATTTTTGACAGCACTTTTTAATTTAGTTTTAGTCTTTTGCCTAAAACATCTTACAGTTTTAGACGTAATTAAGTAATCTAAATTGTTGTATTTTTACTCCAGTTTCAGTCGATGTAAATTTAGTTGAGTAAAATAAGAAATGTAAAGTGTAAGGCATATTTATGTTTACTTAATTTCTGAAGTCATGCTTCATACATGGATAAAATGAAAGCTCTAATAACTCTTTTCTGAATGTTAGTAAAGTCTGAATGTCTAAATGAACAGAAAAAAATGTTCCTTTGTGTGAAATGCAGTCCCCTTTATTTAGGCTACCTGGCAGAGCATCTCAGTTACAATACCAGAACTGACAACAAACAGTGAACCTACTCTACAGCAGCTCTGATTGGATCGCTCCACAACTTATCCCACCACCACCACCAAGCTAAGGCAGCTGTGATTGGATGTCCCTCTGAACTCATCCAACCTTTAACACAACCAAAGTAGCTGTGATTGGATAGATGCATCACTTGTCTCTACTTTCTACATGACCATATTAGGTCTGATTGGATTAAGTCTCCATGCCGAACATAATTAGTCATCACAATCAACACTGGTGTTAATTTTGATGACTAACTATGACAACATTTTCCCCCTGAAGAAAATAAAAACAAGTGCACATGGACAAAAACTAACACTAAATTATCTGACTTTTTTGTTGACAAATAAAAACTAGACTAAAATGTCTGACAGACTTAATCCAATCAGACCTAATTTGGTCATGTAGCAGTGGCGGCTGCTGGTCAGTCAAGGAGGGGAAGCTCATTTTTTTTCCCGGCCTACATCATAAATTTGTTTATTTATGTAAATGATCTGTGACCCTGTTGTACCAGCTAGGTGTCTTTTCCGGGGATTTTATTCCCCAAAACTAGGTTTTGACCAGACAACACATTTTATTTGTGACAGCACCACTTCCAGTGAGCCAGCTCACCTTGTCATACCAGGAATGCTGAAAAGACCTGTCTCTTTTCCCCACCCACCTTTTCACCCCACCTTTTGCACTAAATCAATCTTAGGAGTTGATCTGCCCTGCTCTTTAACTCTAATTTTCTCTTCGTATGGAAGACTATCAAATGGGTTCGACAAAATCCGGTCGACAACATTCATACTATCTGCCATGATGTGCAGCTTGTTAGCAGCTGGAGCTGCTACGTGAGACTACTGTTTGACAGGCTGTGAGTGTGAGTGAAAGGGGTAGAGGCTCTGCAACTGCTCGTTTGTAAAAAGAAAAAGTGAGAGGAGAGAATCTTCAAACACAGCGCTAGTCGTTTTTAAGAAAGATAAAGTCGCTTGTGATCGATAAAGCCTCCGGATCAGTCCACAACTGAATGTAAAACTTAGAAGATGCCCCGGTGGATGGTTATACTTCAAGATCGCTGATTGGCTCATTTCACTGTCAATCAAAAAGGGATTCGGCCTCAGTCAGATCATCCAATCATCATGCAGAAGCCGAGCGACCAGGCCAGCCCACTGCCTCATAGACCCCCAGAGACGCTGAGCGTCCGATGGGCGGGACAAAGCCCAGCGTTATCCAATGACTATCCAGTTTCCACGGTGGAACAACCCACTCTACGCTTCCCCATCAAAGTCAGAAGACGCTCAGCGTCCGACTGTGATAAAGCGCTGAGACGCTGCGGGGATGAATGAGAAGGAAGTCGCACCAGTTACCTGTGATAAGTAGCTGATTCTGAACAAAAGCTAAAGGTATTCTAGCGCATATTTAGTCAGTGAAATGTACACACAGCAGGACGTATCACCACTTTTTTGGGGAACATTTTAGTGGAAGCTGAGCTTCCCTTGCAGTCTTAAAGCAATCGCCGCTGTCATGTAGAAAGTAGAAACAAGTTAGGAATATATCCAATCACAGCTGCTTTGGGTGGCAAGACTAAATTAGAGCTACTCTCTTTAGGAGGGAGGGAAGTTGGAGTTTTCTTGCCAAGAGTTCGCCATGTTCTGATGAAAGAATCACACCAACGCCTGGGATAAAAGGAGAAAAGACAAATGGACACATTTCACATTTGAGGCTGTGGAGACCAAGTTACTATGCAAACCTTGTGGCGTGATTATGACCTGTAAAAATACAACAAACTTTGGCATCCCCAGGTGAGTCGTCCTGACATCCAAGCAAGAGTTAGTAGACTGAAGCTAATGTATCTCTTTGGTATATTGGTGTGTTTTTACCCAGCTTCGACACTGTAGCAGTGCTAATGAGGTGATAAAATAATGACATCTTTTATGAAGTGGGTTGCTGTTAATGAAAAATGTAAATAGATGTATCCAAGTGTAAACATAACAAAATCAAGGAAACATAAGAATGCTTTACCCTTTACCAAACGTATAGTACTCAACTCCATTACTTGAATGAAAGTATAAATACTCCTGGTCAAATATTACTCCAATACAAGCGAAAGTTGTACTGGAGTACCTGCTTTTGAAAATACTTAAGTATTAAAGAACATTATTCCCTGCACTCTTCGTCTGTGGAGTAATCTGTATCTGCGGTATTCATCATCACTGCCCGATCTGAGTGGTGCATGCAAGAGGTACAGGCACGGCATCACCACTTTAACAAATCACACCCTGATCACATTTTAGAAGAGAAAAGAAATGTAATCGACTGACCTCAAAGCTATACTTAAAAGTAACAAGTAATGAAACCTTCATGGGAATGTAGTGGAGTTTAAAGTTCATTATTTGTCTTTCAAATGCAGTGGAGTAAAATTCAGAATTCCCCCCCAAAAAAGAATACTCAAGTAAAGTACAGATACTCAAAAATGCACTTAGCATTAACTCAAGTAAATCTACTTTGTTACTGTCCACCCCTGCCCTTTACACTTTATAGTTCAGTTGAGTAAATTTACAGTAGATTTTGTGGACCAAAATGTTGTGAAATTTGATTGAATTTCAATAAAATTAGACTAAAATCAAAACAGTTTAGATGACTAAATTATGACTAAAACTAAAATATATTTTAGGCAAAAGACTACGACTCAAACTAAATTAAAAGTACTGTTAAAGTTAACTGCTTTACATACAAAAACAAAGTGTGGCAGCCGTACTTGGACGACCTTGGGCCGTCTTAAGGGGAGTCTTTTAAACCTGGACTATTCATGAGCATTATAAGCAGCATGATGTCAAACCTGATTACTTTGTGATTTTGCTTTTCTGAGCTGTTGTTCTTTTTGGTTGTTTATCGCCTGTCCTTTATTTTTATTTGTTTATTTTATTTTTATCTTATTTGCACCATAAATTATAAAGAGTTACATTGGCATTGAAATAAAAAAATGCAAGAAAGTGCTGGAGAGGTGGAAAAAACCCCAAACTGGGCTTATCCAACATACCTCCCCAAATAGAGTTAATAATAAAAATATAAGAAGAAAAAGAAATAAAATTTAATAAAATGAAATAAACTCAAAATAACTCAACAACAAGCAAATGAATTCATTATGAATGAGAACAAAAAGAAGCTTTGGGATCTTGATGTATTATATATGACTTTAGTCTGAATTTAAAGTTGGTCAGAGATGTTTTTGTTAAATGATAATATGATTTCCAAATTGATGAACCTCTGTAAGTAAAAGAAAACTGACATTGTGAAGTACAGCAAAAGGGAGTATGAAGTTTAATGGCATGTCTTGTATTGTGTGAATGAATCTGAGAGTTGATTGTAAAAAAAAATACATGAAAGATTCTGGTAGCAAATGTGGTAGATGAATATATTTATAAAATATACAAGATTGAAGAGTATTAATACCGTAAATAGACAATAAGTTCAGCTTTTTAAATAGATCTCATCAGATTATTATGGCTTATATGATTGCTTTTTTTCAATATAAAACCAGAAAGTTCAATAAAGATACTGAAAAAATACTAAATGAAAAAATGTGTAAACTTTTAATCGATCTGCCTGTTTTCTGGCTCCTAATTTGCAACCCAAATTAGCCCTGAGGATGAACCACACACACACGTCAACACGAGTTTCTACAAATCTTTAACAGGGTCATTAGGGAGCCTCCCTCCCACAAATTGCACCCATTCATTCCTCTTGTGTTTTTTGTGTTTGGTCCTGCCCACCGATCAGGAGGCAGGTGGTCAACACGGCTCAGAGTGTCCCGCCTTAACGTGGAGCGGAGAAAGTGTGGCCTCTTCCTGCGAATACCCCAGCAGTGACCCTTCCTCTGATCATCCTCGCACATACACACACTCATCAGACACCTTGTTAAACTCAGCGAGGGGCTGCTGGCTCTTCTAGTGCTGCTGGTGGGGGGCCTTCTGTGTGAGGAAAAAGAGAAGCAGCAGGACAAGAACACATAAAACGCAGAGTGTGCCTTTAACATCTGCATCAGGAGGGAGGCCCACAGCTACAACCTGCATTCTCCAGAGTTTCTGACCCCCTAAAAATGCCCTGGATTCAGTTTGAACAGCTGTGGAGGCTGTAAACAAGAGGCCCGATCAAAAACAACTTTATTTAAACGGAAACGGTGGATGGGGATGCTCCTGTTTCCACATTTTAAGAGGTTTTATGTCTGTGACCAAAAGCAGCAGCACTTTAACCACCAAATTTAAGTTACCATCCATCAGAGAACAGTTAAAAGTAAGGATGCATGAAATTGAATTTTTGCTGATATGCCAATATGTTTTAACTTATTAAAGCAGATTCCCTTAATTTTCAATAAGCATTATGTCTCCATTTTACTGAAATGACCTGATCTCCCACGGTAACAGTCTATCAGTGTTAGAAAAAGATGTGCATCAAGAAAAACATTTTATTCTTTGAAAAATGTTATTTTTTTTTATTACCAAAGTGGACATTAAGTGATAATAATGTTCCATTATGGCATATTTGTACATTCTGTCAATATTTCAGCCAGTTTATGGGATATTTAGGGTGAAAATGTGACAAAAACTTTGTGCATCCCTTTAAAAAAGAAGCTACTTGATAGAAGACCATGAAAACTTGGAGGTGTAATCTTTCTCCTGCTTCTGCAGAGTTAAAAAAGTCTGTTTTAAGAGCCGTTATTTGTTATTTTCCAACATAACCAGAGAAAATAAGAGAAATATGACAAATTCCGTAAAGTTTTTAACTTCAATGAGGACAATTAGCTTGTGTAAATAGTTGAAGAGGACACATTTGGACAAAACCCTTTGTGAAATCTATGTAGTATTTGGTTTATATCTGCTAACGTGGATTATTAAACCCTGTGTATTTTGGATTTTTTTTTTCAAAAAAGCAATAATAATAATAATAATAATAACAAGTTTATTTATATAGCACCTTTCAAGAGCAACAAAGTCACAAAGTGCCTCCAAAATACATTAAAAAAATACAAGCAATTATTAACCCTTTAACTTCCAGCTCAACTGTTTGGCAGAGGTCAATAAATTCAGGAATATTTAATGTATTAAAAAGCAAACAAACAACACAAACCAAAAGAACTGATATTGTTTTTGTGTGGGATTTAAAGGTTAAAAATCTAAAAGCTGTTATTATTTTTGAGACTTAACCATTTATTTATATGATGGTATTTGTCAATCTCAAGATGACAATTTTTATTTTTTTTTCTATTTTATTCACAAACATTTCAACCCTTCTTTAAGGATTTTGTCCCTTATGTTTGTGCATTTTAATGCCATCACATAATCAACTGTTAGCTTTAAAACCTTTAAATTCCACACCAAAAAATATCTGTTTTATTGGTTTTGTTTGTGGTTTCCTATCTTCCCTGAAATGTTAACAGAATCAAGCAAGAAAATGTTTTGCTCTGTTTTTTAAAACATTAAATTTCCCTGGATTTATGGGTGACATCTGCCAAACAGTTGAGCTGGTAGTTAAAGGGTTAAAGGTACAACAAGTTTCCACTTTACTGAAATGATCTGATCTTCCACAGTAACAGTCTATTTGTGTTAGAAACAGACATGCATCAAGAAAAACATCCTAAACTGTGAAAAATTTTATTTTTTATTTCCAAAGTGGACATTAAGTGATAATGATGGGCACATTTGTACATTCTGTCAATATTACAGCCAGCTTATGGAATATTAAGGGAGGAAATATGAAGCAAAAACTTTGCACATCCCTATCAAAAAGGAGTAACTTGATATATATGACCAAAAAATATTGGAGGCTTAATTTCTGACCTGCTTCTGTTCGTTGTTTGCCAACATAATCAGAGGAAATAAGAAGAATTTGACAAATTTTCATAATTTTTTAAACTTAATAAGTTCTAAAGGCTCTTGTAAATAGTTGAAAAGGACACATTTGGGCAGAATCCTATATGAAATAATAAATAATAATAATAAATGTGAATTATCCAGCCCTGTGTATGTGTTGGCAGATACACGGGCCTCTGCTCCCACTTTGGTCGTCACAGGTTGGGCACGGACGCCACAATATGGGTTTTAATTCAGACCAACAGCCTCTCTGTCAAAAAGGAGGGGACGGAGCAATTAGCCCCGCGGAGGAGAGAGAAAGAAAGAGGGAAGAACGGAGGGAATTGTGGATTTGACACATTAAATGGTTTGCCATCATTAGCATGTGGCTGGGTAGGGTTTGGGCTGTATTCATTGGATCCTTGAATGCATATTGCTTCACTAAAACGGTCGTACCCCCACCTCTCTTTCTCTCAGTCTGTCCATCATCCGCACGGCCACCTTTCACGTGTAATCACCCTCTTTGGACTCCTTTCTCATTCAGTTTCTTCGTCTTTTCTGCTCGCCTTCATCTTTTTATGCCATCACGCTGACTGGAAAAGAGTCCCTGGAAACCCTGAAATCAAAACAAATTAAGCCGGTAATTAGATGCAGGAACAAATGAAATGTCAGACTCCAGTTGGTAGGCCCAACAGCAGTAACAGCATGAGCTTAAGCTAGCCTTCAGGAAAACAAATTTTACTTTGACAAAACTGACCAAAACCTGTAAATGTTACTGAGAAGCTTTGGTGGAGTTTCTGAGGACGGATTCAGACTGGTTTTAAATGTTTTCTGTCATTGCAGCTTCAGTTAAAGTTGACTCTCAGCGTGTCGTCTCTGCTTTATGAAGCTGGAAAAGAGCAAAGTAACGGCCCAGTGTGGTGCCTTCTCCTCCATTGTGCCGAGATCACCTCATGCCAGCTTTCCCCTGTCACATTAGTGCACATCACGACGCTGAGCAACACGCGGCCTGCACGCACAGGAAGCTTCTCTTCATTGGTTCATAATCTCTATTTAGTGGTTTTTTGTGTGGAAAACTAATTAAGCAGGTCATCACTGATTTAGAGAAATTATTAATCAAAGCTAAACAATTCATGGACTGAAGGTACACATTAGTAAGAAGCCAAACACCAACATGAAAATGAAAAGAAGAAATTTCAACATTCTGTTAACAGCAATGAATAAATGGACTTCAAAGTAAACCACTGTTTTTTGTTTTATGTTAAATGTTAAATCACACCGAGGGCCAAAAGTGGGACCCTTTTGGTTCATGCTGCCAGCTATTTGCATTTAGGAAAGGCCACTTTAACAGCTTTTCTCCTTTTCTTACTGAAAATCATCCCTTTTAGCCCTTTAACTCCCAGCTCAACTGTTTGGCAGAGGTCATTAAATTCAGGAATATTTAATGTGTTAAATAAACATGACATGTCATAGTTTGTTTCTGTCAATGTTTTATGATGTAGAACTGCAAACAAACCAAAAGAACTGAGATTTTGTTCAACGGTTTAAAAACTAAAAGCCACCATCATTATTTTAAAATACTTAATCATGTACTTAGATTAAGATATATGTACATATCAAGTGTGCTATTCATCAAAATACATTTTTTTCAATCAGTCAATCTTTATTTGTATAGCGGCAATTCATAACAAGTGTTATCTCAAGACACTTTACAATAGAGCATAAAGCTCTTCATTTTATGCATACACATATATGCATAGATACATATATAAGATACACATATACATATATATACAAATATACATCCAACATGCATCCATATAGCCAATCATGAATTCCACCATCCATCAATTTTTGTCTTTGTCAAACTCAATATCATCTATTTTAAGTTATTTTTGTATTTTTTAGATACATTTCTGCCTTTTCTATTTGATTCTGTACCATTTTTTTTGCATTTTTATGTCTTCACACAATCAGCTGTTGTATTTTAAAACCTTTCAATCCCAAGAAATATCTTTTTTGTTTGTTTGTTTCTGTTTTCTTTGTTCCCTGAAATGTAAACTGAGTCAAACAATGATTTGATTCATTCTGATTCTTAAAAACATTAACCCTTTAACTGCCAGACAACAAATCAACTAATCAAATCAGTGTTTGATTCTGTATACATTTCAGGGAACAGAGAAAACAACAAACAAAAAAACCCCAGATATTTTTGGTGAGGATTTAAAGGTTTTTAAAAGCTAACAGTTGATTAATCGATGATGTAAAAATGCACAAATATTAGGGAAAAATCAATTAGAAAAAGACACATTTTTGTGAATAAAACAGCAAAAAAAACTTGAAATAGCTGATATTGAGATTGACACATATCATATCAGTAAATGGGTAATTATTAAATAATAACTTTTAGTTTTTCAACCTTTAAATCCCACACAAAAAGACAATACCAGTTATTTTGGTGTGTATAAGCAAAGATGTGTTGTGTTTTAGACACATTATATTTTCCTGAGTTCTTTGACCTCTGCCAAACAGTGGAGCTGGTAGTTAAAGGGTTAATGAAAAATGATGGTTACTGTTTGTAAATACAATGAATGGAGAGCAGTTTTTGTTAAAACAGAAAAGTATGCAGAGGAGGTGAGTTTGCACATGACTTACAGATGTAGCTGGAAGTCCTAAGGTGAGTCTATGTGTTATTTTTGTGATGGTTTAAAAAAGAAACAGTGATGGCTGACTTCTGCAGCCTTGCAGAGCAGAAGGACTGGCCTGATTTTGAAATCTTGAATATCGGCCTTGCTAGCTTCCATTGTCCAACGACTTCACACGGCTAAATGCTTAACGGCCCAATCAGAGAGGAGAGGAGGAAGCTGGGGACACGACGGCAACAGGAAGTTACTGCACGTTTGAAAACAATGGCAATTTCTGAAGCGTAACAATATCTGAAGTTTTTTTAAATCAGAATTAGACTGAATTTATTCTTTGATAGGGGAGCAAAGAACGTCACTTGAAGCTTGTCTTATGAGAAATCATGTTTTTGCTCTTCTCCTGACCGAGGATCACTGCGAGGAAACTGGGTGTGAACATGGGAATCCTCCATTGATATGCCGGTTAGTTTATGGCCGTCATTGTTACTTAGTGATACTAGGCAAAGTCTGCTCTCCCCAGAAGTTTAAAACTTGGTAGAGAGTACCTGTGTTCAAAATCGTCCACTCATTCACTCACTCACTATCCCCTATGTAGTGTAAATGATATAGTGAACTACATAGGAAATGACCAAACGACATTTTCGACACAACACTGAAATTTTTTAAACGTTGTAGCGTCAGACGATGAGCCGGACATCACTGTGACGGAAGTGGACGCACCAAAATTCACTTAAACAAACCAGGCACTTGGGAGGATAAGTAGCAAATTTTGAAGCTGTTTACAGCTGCTAAAAGACGTTAAAGAGCTACGCTACGGACGTGTTAAAGGAATATTACACCCAAAGAATGATATGCCTTAATTTTCTACTCACCCTCATGCTGAGCAACACTCTGGAGCACTTTTTTGATGTCTCAAATGCAGCTGGAGGTCCGGGGGGATTTTCGCTGTCAACAAACTTCCATCTAACAGGGGACGACGGAGCCCGAAGAAAAAGGTCCATAAAAGTCCACAAAAACGTGCTTATTTTCCTTCATACTGCTCGTCCGCTGGCAGCCGCGGCAGACCAATCCAGACGGCTTACGTAGTGCAGGGAGCGCGCGTAGACGTGCACTGCGGAAGTACGATATAGCACTGTTTAGGCTCGAAAAATGTACTAAATGACCTCGTTTCGAATTAATTATGGACGTTACCCACTCAGGACACTTGGATTACAGCGGACGAGCAGTATGAAGGAAAATAAGCACGTTTTTGTGGACTTTTATGGACCTTTTTCTTCGGGCTCCATTGTCCCCTGTTAGATGGAAGTTTGTTGACAGCGAAAATCCCCCCGGACCTCCAGCTGCATTTGAGACATCAAAAAAGTGCTCCAGAGTGTTGCTCAGCATGAGGGTGAGTAGAAAATTAAGGCATATCATTCTTTGGGTGAAATTTTCCTTTAAAGATACTTTAAAGTTTTTCACAGTTATAAATGAAGCAGCTCCTAACAGCCTTCTTTCTCTTCTTCTACAGGTAAACACGACCGCATTGCATTGTGGTATACGGGAGTACAACATAGGGTACATCATATGTACACTCACATTTGCTGTGCATTGTGGGTATTTTGTAGTGCACTGTAGTGAATGAAATTCACTGCTGAGAATTTGAACAACACTACAAAATGGCGAACACACTAAATAGTGCACTATATCCATGATAGTGAGCGATTTTGGACACAGCTATTGTCTTTGACGAGATTCATGCCACATGTAAGTGTTAAATGATACACCTGTGTTTTTACTTCTTCCTTGTGCCATGACAAACATTCCCCCAAAATGTCCTCAAAATCTGTTGAGAACTTTTTAAGCATTTGGCATTAATATGGAAACTGCCTTTGCCAAGAAGATCATGTTTTTCCCTCCATTCTTCTGTTTGGCTGTCTGAAGATAACTCAGAACCTTCTCGACAGACTTTTCACTTTTAGGGGACGTTGGTCATGGTATATAATGAAGAAATGATAAGATTGTGGTGTTGAATAAAATCCAGATTTGGATTCTGTAATTTGTTTTTGGAGTTATAAACTTTGAAAGATTTGTATGTTTTTCCACATTTTCTCTAATAACTCAGTTAACAGTGTCAGAAATGTCTCTCTAAACACTTCTAGTTATTGACAATTATATATTTTGGTGATTTAACATAAACATGTTATACACATTATAATTTAAAAACACACTATTTCTGTTACTTGTGTCTAATGGGGTGTGATTGGTGGTCAAGGGGCCTCACAATGTCTCCTTAGCAGCAGCTTGCCAGTCAATAAGATTTTCAGACAATGCATCTAAATCAGGAAAACAGCAAAAAAAAAGTTGAGTGAAACTTTTGCAAAATGCAACATTTTCAAGATAATGGGGCGGTTATTGGCTACCTTGTTTCTGTAAAATTCTCTTTAGTGTACTATAACATGCATTTGAAGAAGAAAAAATAGAAATTTATTTAAAATAATATTTAATGACCAATAAATGCTCTCATGAATTTTATGTAAATCCATTAAATTATGCATTACTTCTTACATTTGAGACTAAATTCACCAGGGTGTTAGAGCACCTGCTTCATTATGACAGATATGTACACATTTGGTTAATCATGAGAGACTGTAAATAAAAATAATTGAAAAAAACATGCCCTGAGGAACAGTAATCATCTTATCTCGATTACTCTGAGTATCTTGCCATTTTTATCTTGGCCCTTGCCTGTGTTTCTCTTAACTCTCTCTCTTTCTCTTTTATTGTCTATTTATGTCCTAATTCTCCTTTTTTTATTTTACTTAATTGTTTTTATCGGGGCTGTTCTAGCTTTACAGTTGTCTGGGTATATATTACTTCAGTGACCACTTTCTTAATTTAACTGTTGTTTTTCTAAAAAGAAAAAACATTCACATAACTCTTTGTAAATATTTTAATACAATTGTTTACATCTGCAAACACCAATAAAACAGCCTAAAAAATATTATTGTGGTCCTCTAGTTGGCTGAAGTTTCCCATCCCTATATAAAATGCATAAAAATTAACATAATGTGCTTTTCTTATAAAATCTTTCTGCTTATACACTCTGCAATTACATTATCAATGTCAAACCTTTTTATAAGGAATTAACTCTTTTCCCACACTGATAAGATGGTGGAATAACTTCATGTCTTGATATTTCAGTAAAAATACTGATACAGTATTGTGCCACAAAATACTTTGATTTATTGTTGTTACCTCCCCCAATGAGGTTGTGTTTTGCTGCAGTATGTTTGTTCATCTATGTTGAAATTTTCAGGAGATGTTGGTAATGACCCTACTCAAGCATGATGATGGTGATCCAGATAACCACCATTAGTGAGATATTGTTTTTACTCAATGACTGTCTAACCAATTATGATATCAACATGATTCTGAGTGCTGCTGCTGAGGAGTCACAAAGCCTCAATAACTACAATTACAGACATAACACATATTTGGCCATTTCTTTAGCCACATTCCATTCCCATTATTATTATAGCTGTTAATGTAGATATTAGCATGATCTTTCTATCCATGGTTGATACATATATAGTAACTATATCACCACATAGGCATGAGGTCCCTCTGAAAATGGGATGTCACATCTCAAGAGGCCTTTAATACATATATACTTAACAGAGACAAATATGGTAGGGATGCACTTGTGGTCTGGGCACCCATGAGCTCATCACTACCATAAATTCTTATTTTCAGTAAGAATATCACCGATTATACTTCTATAAAATTATCACCACAACCATTCAGACATGAGGACCCTCCTGAAAACGAGCAAGAGGCTAACCTCTAATAAATCAGACGACAGGTCTATGGTTCATGGATCTGTCTCTAACTTTCGTTCTTACTTTAGTCCACTTGTCTCCTCTTACCTCCCTTCCTTCACCCTCACACCAACACAGCATGGTGTGGATTTGCTGTTCATCATGAGACTGGGATCCACATTCAAGATTTCCTGCTGCTTAACAGAAGGTTTTTTCTTGAGCCATGATGGAGGGATTCATGATTGGCTATATGGATATTATAATATTATAAAATGGTGCTATACAAATAAAGATTGATTGATTGATTATGGTGCTAACTATCATGAAAATGAAACTGTTGCTTATAGATGTAACAGTAATATGTGGGGCTTGTGCTCTCTGAGTGCTTTCTAATTTTACCTTCTTATATCCCTATTTGAAAGTTGCCAAAAATGTAAGTAGTTGGTCTTCAGCTGTCTAAATTGCACAGGTAGGTTGCCAATCTTTGGATAAGTAGATAAAACTGGTGAGAAGTTGTTCAGTTTTACCCATGGGACAGAACATTGCCAGCCAATCTGTGTTGTTCAGACAGTGTGGGTGCATTAAAAAAAAACATCTTAATAACATATTTATTTTTGTAAAAAAAAATATTTTACATGCCTTAACATGGTCTGAGTTTAATCTCCCACTAAAACGATTTCCACTGCTGTAACCTTCTGAGGCTTAGTGAGTCCAATACTTTCAGAATGCTTGTGCAATGTACCAGACTGTCCACAAACTTAATCATAAACTAGGTGACCTTATCCCAATCTGTGCTCCTAGGCACACCTATACCACCAGGTATAAAACTTTAATCACTGGGGAAAAAAAAACAACCTTTAGCTTTGTGTGCAGAGGACCACCGATTTGGAACGAGCTTGATGACACACTAAAAATGCTACACTGCATCTCCACCTTCAAGAAACAACAAAAAAAATAAACTCCTAACAGTATGTTTATTGTGCTGATTAATAATCATACCAGGGATCATCAACCACATTTGTACAAGGGCCAGCTTTTTCTTGCTTTATGCAATTAGGGCCAGAAAACGGTGATAATAATTACAAGACAATAAAAATGAAATATTTTGGTCAACTTACAGTATTACTTGTTTTGAGCCCCATTCACCAGCCCTGAGGCACAAACATGTAGTCTCAAATAGTTTTCTATCATTAAAACACACGTTCTTAGTCCATACATGTTCTCATTTTGGTAACACAGAAGACCATAAGGGCCAAAAATAAAGAAAGACAGAGACGAAAAGAAAATTAAAGGCTGAACTTGTTTAAGGTCCAAATTTTGAGATTAAATTTAGAATTATAAGAAAAAAGTGGAGGGAAAGGTGGAAGTCTGAGAATAAAGTTATACT
Source organism: Scarus forsteni (assembly GCA_036419115.1). Classification (NCBI taxonomy): domain Eukaryota; kingdom Metazoa; phylum Chordata; class Actinopteri; order Labriformes; family Labridae; genus Scarus; species Scarus forsteni. The sequence continues at coordinate 1,679,749 of JAZDUH010000380.1, read as the reverse complement.
TAATTTGTGAATTCAAAATTTAATTTAAAAAATCGGACTTTTTCTTAAGATTCTGATTTCTTTCAGTCATAAAAAGTGTTATCCTTAGATAATCATCATAATCATGGGGCCAGATTATTGCATCTATTAAATTCTCCTGGTGAACATTGCTACTGTGCATCACATCAAATACAACGTAAACCATAATACTGAGATCGTCTGCTGTTTATTGTCTATTATCGATCTGTATGTTGTCCTTAAGGATATCTAGTCAACATCTTATATTTATGGAAAACTAGGACCCCTATTTAAAGTTTCAAACAGTCGGGGTGCTGGTTTGGGGGAGTGGTTATCAACCATGCACGTCCCACATACATACTTCTGCTGGTCCGGATTTGAATCCAGACTGTTTTGCAGAGTGTCTTCCTCTACTCTCTCACCCCCTTTCACAAGCCTATCCACTGTCTCTCTCCTATCAAGAAAGGCACAAAATCAAGGGCGTAGTTTTAATTTTGACATTGGTGGGGACATAAAAGTACACCAAGATAGCACCCCTGAAGGTTGATGTGCTTTGCATTTATGACTGTTTATCAATGTCATGTAGAGCTAATCAAACAAACAAGCAAACTATCATATTCACAAAAAACTACCCTAAAACTCTCCTGTCTGTTCCTTGACAGAAATATATTGATGCATGACACATGAACAGTGGGACAGTTTGGGATCAATCAGAAACTTTGATGGTATGGTTATAGTCTGATAAATACAGAACCAAAACCAAAAAGGACTACCAATAAGAGTAAACTCTAACAATATGAATGTATAAAGTCATGTTATTAATCTGAGGTTTCATTGTGTTTTTCCCAACAAACTTTTATTGTTCATCTTAGATGGATGCTGCCTATCAAAAATAATACATGGATACTAAATAAAATAACCTCTTTATGTATTTGGCATTTAACATAAGCATTTTTTAGTCGTCATGTCATATATTATGCTTGTGTTTTATGCTAGGGACCATGCAGTAGTGATTTAATATTGATAGGGACGTGTCCCTAGCATCCCTACCCAATTCTACGCCCCTGCACAAAATGCCCCAAAAATACATTTGAAAAAAAAAAGCTGTCATGCAATATGAGCCAAGACGTACAGAATTGAGTACATCTTAAATTGAGAAATTATATCTTGCATGATTCAAACTACATCAGTAAACATTAACATGTTTAAAGTCCCCAAAAGTAAAAATAAATGCCCAAAAACTACATTTAAAAATAAAGTTTCAAACAGCTTCCTTTTGGGTGACCCTTTTCACGCATCCAATTGTGCAAAAAAATACTTGTATACACTGTGTTGTATTTCCTGGATGATGTGGGAATAAAACTGCACTAAACAAGTTATTAAGATTTTTCAGTTTTTTAAGCATCAACTACAGACAGGAACAAATAAAACAAAACAGAACAGGGTTTACATTTCAACACATGCAGCATTGCTCTTTATGTCTCAACACATTTATATGTCTTGATTGTTGAGTGTAAGTTTACCTCATGTCTAACCTGCCTCATGGTAAAGCAGACCATAGAACATTATAAACGCTGAGTCCTTCTAGGGTCAGTTTTAAGGAGTTCATTCACTCGTTTACACTTGTTCCTCTCTCCTCTCCTGTTGTCTGGTAATCCCTCTCTGCCAGTATGGCCTTCGCCCCCCTCTGGCTTCTCAGCCTCTCTCCTCCTGTTAGGGCCGTGCAGCCCGAGCTGTCAGAGCAGCAACAATCTCGCTCCATTAGTATGGAAATGAGGCTGTGGGCCGACAGGTGGCCTTCTAGACAGCTCAATTAAAGTGCTCATTAAAGAGAAAAGTTAACGAAGCTGCAGCCCGGTGCCAGTGCGGCTTTAATACACAATGTGATGTCACAGGCGACAAATTGCTGGTGAGTAGGGGAGTGTGTCACTCTGCGTGTAGGTGTGTGTTTCCTGGCTGTGCACATGCTGATGGTGTGTGAGCCTGCCTGTGTGTGGTCAGAAACTGAAATGGGAGGTCAGGGAAAGTTAGATGGACGTTGCTAATAAGGCAGAGCAGCAGCTCAGTGATCAGATAACATGAGAGACGGGGAGGAGATGTGGGACGGGGAGCCTCAGTCACTCAAACTTGGCCTTTTACCGTCCCATCAGGAGCCCAGATCTCTGCATCATTATCTGGAAAAGAGCATTACAAAGTTCTAATTATTAAAAAACAGCCACAAATACACAAAGAATTATATTCTCATTTTCTCTAAAAGGCAAACCAATGTCTCTCATAAGGAATCTAAACTGCCCAACTGAAAATAATACATCGGTGGCATCGAACAACTCAACAATTACATAAGTGGAAATTAATACTTACAGATCCCTGCTGGAGATGTGAAGAGCCTGGAGCTTGTATCTCGCATGTACTTTGGACCTGTACAGCAATTAAAGACTGGTGGAACAATATACAACAGGTTTTGTATGAGGTATTGAAAAAGAAATTACAAGTCTCTGCTAAACTGCCTATTTTGGGTTCAACCACGGAACTTAAAGGTGTATTCAGTGATGTGTGAGAAAACGAGTGGAGAGGTTTAGAATTTAGACCTGCCCACCGAAAGCTGATGGACGTGCATCATCATGGAAACGGCCGTAGAAACTGCGTAGCTGACCAACGTAGCTAAGGTAACCCTGACTCGTCAGACAACTTGACTGACATTATTGATAACATCACAACAACAGTACATTCTGGCAGATTAGACAATAAGATGAATGCCCCGATGGCTCCTACTGTTATGTGAAGCACCACAAAGCTAATGTTGCTAACCTATCCAGCAGAAAGACGGCGACATCCGCGTCCGTTTTCAGGTCTTTCAGTTCGCGGAGTTCCCTCCACCGTCGGAAAGCAACACCAATGTTGACCCGGGTCTTCGCTCTTTCATGGTCATAGCCCTTCTTTTTCACTTTTCACTCCTCTGAACTTTTTCTTTTGTGCTGTTTTTCAGCCATTACTACTGCACATATTGTATCTCTCTCTTACGCTAACTGTGCACGCTACGTAACCTACTACTCCCCCTCCCCCCTCTGTCTGATCTGCGCATGAGTATGATCGCCCCCTGGATGTGGGGGGGTGTACGCTGTTTTGGTAACTTGGCCCGAGCCACAGTATTTACCTGCTGAAATTCAGAGCCAAGGCTGTGTATTGAAACGAGACTTTTTTTTTTCAACATGCTCAGTGGTGACATCTTGTGGATGGAGAGGAGAAATACAGTGAATTTGACAAATAGTGCATTAGATTAGAAGATTAGAAGATCGCTGACTACACCTTTAAAGACTGGGACTTGTCATTTTTAGAGAGACGATGGATTATTTTGGCCCCTACTGTCACTAAAAGAGCACTCCTGAGGCACTGGAGGAGGGAGCACCCGCCTCCTTATGAAGAACGGGCCACAACTGTGGCTCAGTTAGCAGCTTATGAAAGAGTAACATACCCTCTCTTGGACAAGCTACATCAATATGAACTAACATCAGACCCTTTTACAGCTTGGCTTTCAGTGTCAGTTACTTGAATGGTCAGTTAGTTTGATCATTTTGACATTGGACAGATATAGTTATAAGGAGAACAGTGTGTACTTTATTATACTATGGTATTTTGTTTTTTTCTGTTTTGTTTATTTGTTTTTGTTTCTCCCATGTAGTATGTCAGTAACAAGATTCTATGAAGAACACAGGAAACTGCTTTTCTTTCGTTTTATGTTAAAAACAATAAAAATGTTGAAAAACAGGAAATTAAACTGCATTGTAGGGCTGGTTTGGTGAAAACCAAGCGGTGCATTCAAAGGCAATTGTAGAAATGAAATTTGTTGTTACTTCCAGAGCTGTACATGCAGGGCGTGCGTGGGGGAAATCTATATCGTTTAAATCATTACTTTTTCAATATTAATATCTTGGATGTTCATATCTCAATATCGATACAATAACGATATATCTTTCAGCCCTACTGCATTTTTAAATTTTTTTTATTTATTTTTTGGACTTTAAACATGTTACCGTTTACTTATGTAGTTTGAATCATGCAAGATATAATATCTTAATTTAAGATGTGCTCAATTATGTACGTCTTGGCTCATATTGCATGACAGCTTTTTTTTACAAATGTATTTTTGGGCATTTTGTGCCTTTGTTGATAGGAGAGAGACAGTGGGTAGGGGAAGACACTCTGCAAACTGGTCACAGGCTGGATTTGAGCTTGGAGCGGCAGAAGTGTGTATATGAGACGTGCCTGGTTGCTAATCACTCCACCAAACCAGCACACCATGATGTTCATCACTTTTAAGTTTCTTTTCTTAAGTTCCTTCAGGACTTTTAAGATCATCTTCTTTAGTTCTTTCATGACTTTTAAGTTTCTATTCTAAAGCTCCTTCCTGACTTTAAAGTTTCTCTTCTTAAATTCCTTCATGACTTTTAAGTTTCTTTTAAGTTCCTTCACAACTTCACAAGTTTCTCTTCTTAAGTTCCTTTATGACTTTCACAATTCTTTTTTTAAGTTTCTTCATGACTTTTAAGTTTTTGTTTTTAAAGGGACTGTGAGGAGTTATTAAGTACTTACAAAAAAGTCTCACTTTTAGATATATGCCTGATCGAAATACACACTTTAAAATGAGTTTTATAGCATTAAAATAGGTTATCTATAAATGCTATTCCTTAGCTAAGTGGTCGGGTCGGACAGGGCTGGACTGGCCTGGATACTCAACTTCAGGAACAAGACAATTAAAACTAGAGCAAATTTATATTATTCAGACACGTCTTAGAGCACCGGGCTGTAAGTAGCGATATATAGCCGGCTACAAAACTACGATACTAAGTTTTCGAAAAATTGCTTGTTGTCACACATCAAAAACTACCGCTACAAACCTTGGGTCGCGCTTTTTGGTGCATTCCAGTTGTAGTCAAGAGTAGAAATTTCCGAGTTCCGAGTAGGAAACTGCAACTGGAACGTCCCCTGAATCGGAATTTCCTACTGGGAACTGGGTGATACTTCGCCACCCCCGAGTTGACAATGGAAGATGGATGCCCCCAGTGTGAACAGTTATTTAGCTCCTGTAATAATCCATTTATTTGCACTTCTGACTGGGGTTTGTGGCTCTAGATCAGCTGTATACATAGTATTGTTAGACTTATATTTACAAAAATGCTGCCATAGTGATAATCACATTCTTCATGTGATATTTGTGAACAACAACGCAGGGCGTGCTAACAACAGCTAACAATAGCCTGGTAGATCAGCATGGTTTTTCCGACTTCAACTGGAACGCCGATAAGTCGGAGATGATGTCACTCCCAGTTCCGAGGTCACTGGAACGCAGCATTACGACAGTCGCCGCGCGTGCTCATGGGTAGCAGAGTAATAGATTCTCCTCATAGCACCTTTAAGTTCCCCCTTGACATTTAAGTAAAAAAATACATTACTGTGTTTATAGAATTTTAATATACATATTGTGATACATAGTAGGGCAGCAGGTAGTGCACATGCCTCATAGCAAGAAGGTTTCTAGTTTGAATCCCAGGTCTGTGCTGAGTTTGCATGTCCTTCTTGTGCATGCGTGGGTTCTCTCCAGACCCTCCAGCTTCTTCCCACATATGAAAACATGCTCATCAGGTTGAGTGGAGACTCCAAGTTATGCTTAGGTATGGGTGTGAGCTTGAATGGTTGTCTGTCTCTCTATGTGGCGCTGCGATTGGCTGGCTACCAGCTCAGGGTGCACCCCTCCCTCTTTCCCATAATATTGCCACCAGATTTTTGCCAGTACACACCCTAAATTATCACAATTTGATGTTCATATAGTGTATGCAATTCCCAGGCTATATTCACACAGCGTAATCTGCAAGCAGAGTTGCAGAAAGATCAGAAAAAATACTTGGATTTAAAACACAACCAGAACAGAAATTACTAAACACAAAGGTGAATATGACCAGTGTCTAACTAAAAAATAAATAACTAAAGGCTCATAACTTGTTGCTGCATTCAAAATGAATGACCCCCTCACTGGGCCATCAGTAATTTATGCAAATACAGTTTTTACTCTGTTCTTATTTTAATTCGATCAGTCTGGTTCGGATGGAGATGAGGGGCATTGAGTGCAGCATGTTTCACTAGTCGCATATTGTTTATTAAGTATGAGAATAAAGATGAAACAAGACATGGTAATCAGTTTGTAACCCTGACCAATTTAGTTTGTAATCCGGGGGGCGTGCTCTCTCAAGTGTGAAAATGGGGCCATATGTGTCGCTCTCCTCTCTCTCTCGTTACAGTCCCTGCGTCTGTGACATGGAGCATCATGGGAGTTAATGGGGTAGGACTGCGGTCAACAAACGGGGTTATGTATGGGCACAAACAACAACACAGTGAGAAAACAGACCCGCCAGATTCGCTTAAAGCTGTCTGAAAGATGTCTGCCCTTATGAATATGCTAATCCCAGTTTACTGTGAACAAAAAAAAAATGCTCATTAATTAATCAGAAACAATGGCCTCCTTTAATGACACAATAGCTGCCGTTGGAGACAGACACTAATGTATGTGTGTGTGGGAGTACAATATTTAGAAATAATAATCCAAACTATCCTCATTTATGATAAATCACAAAAATATCAGAAACTTAAGAGTTTGAGAAAAATCTTTAAAGTCATGGTGCAGTAAAGTTAAAATAAAAAATAACTTTTAACTACTAAAAGTATTAATGTATTTAAAACAGACTCCATTAAAACATTAAATACGTTCTTTTAAATGTGTTAAATTAATGTTATTAAGTTGTCATATGGATTGACGGTGATTGACGGGCAATGAGCGACAGGTTTTCAGACAGTCACTGTCAAAAGATGGAGCTTTTTCTCTGCAAAGGGTATTAACCTAAATATCACTGATCGCCTCATTTCAGAGATGATGTGAAGCATATTGGACATTTTCAGGCTATTTACACTCACAAAGTAGACCAAATCTGCAAACAGTACACAGCAATAACAAAGGGCTTACGTTTTCTTGTTTGAAGCTGCAGGACTAAAAGTAGCACTGCAGTGAGAGAGCAAGAGAAACTTCTTGTTTATTTGCTGTTTTAGGTCTTCACTAGAGCAAATGTGGGCAAAGTTAAGAAATTAAATTCAGAAAAAAGTGTAAAGACGGTCCCTGTTTTCATTCTTGATACTTGGCATTACAGTTGTCCTGCTTAAAATAAGCCTGTCCTGTTTTCGTCACAGAAAAGAGATTGTAGCCTGGAGGGTTGAAGGGCTAAAAAGAGGTCTGAAAAGAAGCTGCCATCCTCAAACACTGCAGATTTTATTTTAACTCACAGCTTTGGGCACCTTCATGTGGCACAGAGAACACAATTTAAATCAGGGAAGGTGACTTCAGCCTCCTAGAGCGCCACATTAATGTTCACGCTGCAGGGCCACACTACAAACTGAAAGATACTGATTATATTAAACATGTTATTACTGAACTGGTTAACTTCAGAGATGATGTGAACCATATTGGACAAGCTTAGACCAAACCTGCAAAGACACCACAATAACAAAAGGGCTGAAGTTTTCTTGATACAAGCTGTAGGACAAAACAACGACAGAGCACGGAAGCTATTTGTATATTTGCTGTTTTGACCAGATGTGGAGCTTTGTTAGAGTTTTTCTTTAATTTAGACTTTGCACAAATGCACACTTTGACTTAAGGATTTCAACTGTATAGGTCAGAGTTATTGGGCTTAATGTTCCTCCTTTGCTTGTTGAAGCTGTTCACCGTGTGTTGTGCATTTCGTTACTTTCACATCCATGTATTTATTTATTGGTACTTTGTTTAAAGATAATGAAAAAAATAGAGTCCAAGTTGCGAAGATTTTAAACACATCTGGTTGTCAGATGTTGAACACTTTTTAAGTCCCTGTTATTGTAATGATGGAGTAGTCAAGTCAAGTCAAGTATATTTATAGAGCAGCTTCGAGAAGACAGCAGTCGATCAAAGTGCTGTACACAAATACATAGAAATAAATAAATATAACAACGATCATGCTGTCTGGAGTCAAAGGGACAGCATGATCTAAAACGTGAAGCAAACCGGCTGCACTTTCGTTCAATTTGAATCACTCACAAGAGTTTCCTGCAACTGTAAAATATGAAAAATCAGCAGAGAAAGAGACAGGGGAGCCCAAATCATAATATCTTTTAAAATACTCAGTCCTTTTTTAATTATTTACATTTATACGAGAAAACTTTCCAGCTGTGCAACTGCATGTCTTAAAGTATGAATGTCTACGGTGGTTTGCACCCTGGGGTTTAGTTTTGTAAGTCTTTCTTTCAAAATGTACATTAAGTGCTAATCTTAGTCTACAAATAGAGAATGTTACATACCGCGATAATGAAAAATGAGTCACAACAAGCACACAGGACTAATAAGAGTTGCCGAAGAGTTTATCTGATGACTGTAGGCAGAGGCAGGCTAACATTACCCACTGACTCTCCGTATTTGAGCTAAGCTAATTTGCAGGGCGAGCTCTATCTTGTTGCTTCATGCACAGTCGAAAGAATGGTGTCTATCTACTTGTCATGGACTCGGAAGTGAGGCAAGACATAAAAACAAACAAAAATGCTGCCGTAACCGTTTAAAAAATAGTATAAAAATGTCAAATTTGTGGCCTATGGTAAAGAAAACAAAAGGAAAAAACAACTTACTTCATTTTCTCTGATCTTATGACTGTGTGTCATTTATTTATTTGTTGTTTTTGTTTTGTTATGTAGAGGAGCGCCTTCTGTCTTTTTCCTCCTCCCTTCCTCTGTGCTCCTGCTCATGCTAGCTGCAGGTGGAGCGTCCTGATTGGACGGCAGCAGTGGATGAGACTCGTGCAGTGGTGCATTTTGATTGGCTGAGAGCTGATGGCTGGTGTTTTAAATGTGACAGCAGAAGAAGAGAAGCCGACCCTCCTCCTTCCTCAATACCAACTCCACAGTTCTCAAAAGCCGATTGTTGAAGCTGATTGTTTTTTTGTGATTTCATGAAAATGATTTAAGTAAGCAGTAAGGTAATGAAGGGTAGAGTAGAGCTCTCCTGTTTTATTGTTAGGGAGACACTTTAGATCTGTATTAGAGCTGGGCGATATGGCCTAGAAATAAAATCCTCGATTTTTTTCCACAACACTCGATTTACGATTTTAATCGATTTTTCCCTCCCTAAAAGAAACAAAACTCCCAGTGACATAAAAATGAAACAAATCAAGTTTTGCCTTTATGTTGTCTAAAAGTTCCCCTCTTAAAGTCAAAGTCTGGGTCATAAAAGGTTGATTATGTAGTATAAACGTAGGCAGGTTTGTCTTCATAAACACTAAAAGGCTGAAGTGTTTCTACAGTATTACTGAAACTCTCTGATCAATATTTAATCTACTTAAATAACAAATACAAGCCTATGAATGTGCTTGTGCAAACCCTACAAGGCTGACCATCATGAAAATTGTACTTTTTTTTCAAAAATTGCAACTACTTACAATTGGACTAAGGCAACAAAAAAAATCTCGATTTTAATTTTTTAAATCTTCAGAAAATAATTTGAGTTAATCGATCTAATCGATTTAGCCCAGCTCTGTCTGTATCTATTTTCTTTTTCTTAAGTGGTTAGGCAAGATTTTTGATTTATGAGAGTGTGTTTTTTTGTTGTTTTATTTTAGCCTACTATCCCTGGGGTCATTTTGTTTTAGTTTGTAAAAACAAAAGAAGTAAAGAATTATTAAAAAATATTGTTGTTTGGACTGCAAAAATTGTGTTTTTTTGTGGTTCCTTGTAGGGCTGGGTTAAAAAGTCAATTTAAGTGATTTTAATCGATTTCCCTTTAAATGGTTCATAATCGATCCATAAAATCCAAAGATCGATCTTTTAACATGGGTAGTGTTTTTCTTCATTGTACCGTCCGAGAAGCAGCCTGTGGTATCAACTCTGCTAGTCTTGTGTTTAGTGCTGCTTTCCACTGAACAAGATCTGGTGAGATGTTACTGCAAGCAGTCAAAAAAAAAAACATGGCAGAAGTGAGAAGCACTATGGGACACCACCGGAGAGTTTAATGATTAGCGTCTGGACATTTCAGATTAAACAAGCATGAAAGAAAAGACAAGATGTACAAAAAACAGGAAACATGTAGAATATTAATTAATGTATATCATTAATATGTGATTAATGTAACTGCTTTGGGTTCAGTTCTTAATGTAAAAACAGTTTTTAATAATATACCAGGTCGAAAAGTCATTTACAGCATTATTTTTACTGACATAATCCAGACTGAACAAATATTGAATGGAATCGTGAATCAAATCGATTTGAGACCTCTTAATATCGAAACGATTTGATTCAGAAAATCTGAATCGATACCCATCTCTAGCTTCTTGCTGGTGTCTTAGGAGTGACAAAGGAGTGGTCAATTTTATGTTTCTTCCAGTTTCCTCTAGGCTGGTCGTAACACTGACCAAGTAATAAAAAGTTGCCATGAAGAGAGCGAGGCCATTTTTGGACTATTTAACCACATTCTTTTCCCCTCCTGTAACTGTCTGACCTGTCACTCCACACCACCTCTCTGGGGTCCCTACATCTGTCCTCTGTCCCCTCAGCAGCAGAGGATCATTGAGGTCCAGGCAGTCAGCAGGCAGCAGCCCGCTGCTCCATTATGTCACTAATTGGTGGCATGAGTTAGATGGCTGCCATATCAAAAGGCAGGAAGCAAAGTTTGGAGGGTGTGGAGAGAGGAGGGGGCGATGGAGAGAAAGAGGGAAGGAGAGGAAACTGGAAGTCAGAGGGAGAAAGGGAAAGATTAGTTCTCATTAGAGGAGGGCGTGTCCATTACCAACGTTTAGCAGCAAATTAGTTTGACAGCGAGTGACAGGCTCTGTGGTTGTGTATGTTAAAGAGAGTATGTGGGGGCCATGTCCGGCCGAGGGGGCTCTGGTAATAAGTGTTGTGTACAAGCTGGACAATGGAATTAACAGGTGTGGGTATAACGCTGCCTGATAAGCTGCTCTAATAGTGTTTGCCATTTAGGGGGGAAGTAGGAACTCAAATGTGGGAACGAGAAGGAACGAGAGATTAAAATGGAGAAAGTGAAAAGAGTCTGAAGTGAAAGACGTTCAGCAGTGATGTCAGGCGGCTCTGCACCTCGCTGGGGTTTAAATTCACCTATTTATCACATTTTTCTGTTAAAGGAAAACTACACTTAACAAATCCTTAAAAAATCCAGGATCCACATCACATTGGGCTCTCTATGCATGGTTGTATTGATTGTACATTCATAGTCGGCCTGTGCTCCAAAAATCAATACCACAAAACATCGTCATGCACTCCTTGGGGATATGTGTATCGATACGGATTCTGCAGAATCGATACAGCCTCAATGTTGGGACAGTTGTTGTAAATACTCTTGGGTAATGGTAACAATGGCACAGTTCAAAGTAAAAGCCAAGAGACATGATGAAGTACATGCACCAAATTTAAACGTAGGTGTCTACCAGCTTTGGGGACCTGAATTAAAGTTTTTAAGTTGTAGAGCCATTTAAAACTCATCATTGTTCCTTTTCTTCTTGTAATTAAAACAAAAGTTGCTGGGAATTCTGTTAAAAGTGCAGTCAATTTTCACAATTTATGTGTATCGGGATACGTATCGCATCGTGGGGTTGCAGGAAATACCCAGCCTTAATTCATAGTAACTTCTAATGAGATGCTTCATCTCAAGGAGCCTACCTTTGAATACATTTATACTCAACAAAGACAAATATGGAGCCATACAGATAATTGTTTAATCCTTTCATGCATGAATTACCAAATCACAAAGGAATACATTTTCAAATGTTTATTTTTGCTTCAAAAAAGTTAAAAATTATGGTCATGTTTATAAGTGTTATATTTTGAGGGAGTTATGCATCTCTCCATGACACCATGCATTAACTGTAGTGTAACTTAACCCCATAAAGCCTGAAAACACAAATAATAGGCAGAAAATTTTACACTTTTGGAGCTGAAATGTTTATTTCACTTTCTAATGAATTTTTTTTTGAAAAAATCAATAAAATGTAACATGCATTCTTACTGAAAACAAGAATTTATGGTACTGACGAACTCATGGGTGCCCAGACCACAAGTGCATCCCTACCATATTTGTCTCCGTTTAGTATAAATGTGTTAAAGGCCTCTTGAGATGTGACATCCCATTTTCAGAGGGACCTCATGCCTATGTGGTGATAAATATATATACTATAGATGTATCAACTATGGATAGAGTGATCATGCTAATATCTACATTAACAGCTATAATGATAATGGGAATGGAATGTTCCCAATGAAATGGCCAAATATGTGTCATGTCTATAATTGTAGTTAATGAGGCCTCGTGACTCAACAGCAGCAGAAGCAAACAAAAGGGGCAAAAGCAGATGTGGAGAGAGAGAGAGAGAGAGAGAGAGAGAGAGAGAGAGAGAGAGAGAGAGAGAGAGAGAGAGAGAGAGAGCCCAATGTGCCAGATCCCCCCCAGTATTAGCATGAAACTCTCTGATCAATATTTAATCTACTTAAATTAAAAAAAATACAAGCTTATAAAAGGCTTGCGCAAACCCTACGAGGCCGACCATCATGAAAATTGTAATTTTTTTTTCAAAAATTGCAACTACTTACAATTGGACTAAGGCAAGAAAAAAATACTCGATTTTTAATTTCTTAAATCTTCTGCAGAAAATAATTTGAATTAATTGATTAAATCGATTTATTGCCCAGCTCTACAATAAATATTTTAAAAGTTGCCAAGTCCACAGATTATACTACAAATTGAGAAAATAGCTAAGTTAATATGTTATTTAGGGGGTCAAACATGAGGAAAAATGTTGCCATTGTGCATAAATAAAATCGAGAATAAAGATGAAAAAACATCAGCTGCTGTATTCTCAAAGGCAAAACATTGATGCCCTGATTGGCACAATAAAAGTGCATCATGCTAAAATCACCCTCTGACATGCCTTCATATGGTATTTTTATCTACTTTAAAAATCTGTGGAAGTGCAGCTTGGTCTGTGCGGCCTGTGGAGCCGCCTGTCTGATAGCATGTCACTAAAGACAAGGGTTAACATTCTAATAACAATCACAACAAGTGATGTAATTGTATGATTGTGTCTCTTTGTGTGATCGACACCAACACCAGCGTGCCCAACATCCCCTCTGGGCTCGCTCTCTTCTGCCCCGGGGCGTCCCGTGTCCTAATCGTCCCTCGCTCACATCACTTCCACTGACCCCCCGTTGTGGCGGGAGAGAGCGACATCACATCTTAATCTCACCCGCTTGATGGAGAATGCAGGTCTCTGAAAAGCTGCATTTTCTGGTTACATGAACCCATTGGGGGTGAATCAACCATATGCCAATTGACATGGCTGCGGCTGAATGGCCAACGTGGATTGTAACAGTGGTGTGGGGACAAAAAGCCCCCCCGCAGGCTCCCACACCTCCACCACAACTGAACAGACGTTCAGGGTGCTGCTGACACAAGGCCAGAGCCCCCCTGCACACAATGATACACAAACACACACAATATTAGTCCATCACAAGCCTCTGATGTTAGTGTGTCTGATATGATGTGGGCAAAACAAATGTGACACCGAGACATTTTAGGACTTAAATCAGGATGCACTGAAGTCTGTTTTAGCTCCTGTATGGAGACCCTGCTCTCAAAAACTTTGCATTTGTATGATTTACAGTCTTTAACAAACACATTAGACCAAGGTTATTATCATTAGTCAACATAAATATATTAGAAATCCTTCAAAAACGTGTTAAAACAGAATATCTTACTGTTATTGGACTTTAACCCTTTAATTACCAGCTTAAACATTTGGCAGAGGTCATCAGCTGAATCATCTTTTAAATCACAACTTAAAACCTGCTTTTTTACACTTGCTTTTACATGATTTTCTTCTTTTTTTAAATTATCATTGTTATTTTTTTTACTCTTTTAACTTACTTGTTTTATCCACTGCTTTTTATCTGTCTTATGATTTCTCCTTATTTTATTCCTGTTTTTACTTTCTTTTCTTGTTTTGACACACTCAGTTTCTATTATCATTATTTTATTTCACTTCCTTTTTATGTATTGATTTATTTATTATTATTATTTTATTTATTTATCCATTAATCTATGTATCTGGATATCTATTATCTGCCTACTGTCTGATTATCTCCTTGTCATTATTGCATTTTTACCAGCTGTTTCAATCCAACCAGTTTATAATATTTTCTCCCATTTTGTTGCTTTAGTTAACATAACCCTCTGTGCCTTTTCCTCTGACTCTCGTGGTCTCTGGTGAACTGATTGTTGAATTTATTCTGCTTTTTTCTACCTTTGCTCTGTCTGTTAAAGCACTTTGTAAACTTCTGTTTTTAAAGGTGCTATATAAATATTATTATTATTATTATTAGGGTGACATCAGGTAAAATGGGCCATCAGGTAAAATGGGCCATTTAAGCTTTAGATGTCCCAGCCCCTCTGATTTTAAGAGCCAATGACAGCAAATGGTTTAAAATGGTTGACACAACTGTACTTGACAAGAAACAACAGATTTGATTGGTCTGTAGTTGTTATTGTGGGAGGATCTAAGATTCAAATCCACACTGCACCAGAAAACTGCATGGTGAGTTGACTGGCATAGGGATTTCTGATAAAAATGATAAGGATGATAACTCAATTTAAAAAACGTGTATATATAAAATTTTTGATGCATAATATCTGTCTTGATGACACCTATTAGAAATAATGCTTAAAGTGTGGTATTTGGACATATTTTTTGGAATATTGATGCTTTTGTTAGTGGCCCATTTTAGCTTAACCTACTCAGTTAAGTTGGGCCCCCGGTTTCAGCTAAAATGGGCCACCCTTTTTATCAGCAACAAACGCACACATGCACATGTTTGGAGGGAATGGGGCCTGTATGTGGCCTGATGAGCAAATCAGTTGGTGTTCATTTATTCATTCATCATTTACTATGTAATTAATTGTCCTGATAATATGAAATTGTTCTAACAAAGTATGTTGCCATATTGACAGTTGTTTTACAATAAAAATTAATGACTATCCCTTTGCAGCTGGACTGGCCCAACTTACCTGATAAGCGTCCCATTTTACCTGATCTGCTGGCCCATTTTACCTGAACTCTGCTTGTGTAAAAAAGTTGGCACAGCTGATCTATCAAGACCTGTAGGGCCTATAGAAATATATTTACTGCACAATTCCAACACAATATGTAAAGAAAACAACCATTATTAGCCATAAAACAACATTTTAATAGAATACGTTGTATTTTGTAAGTGCCTGAAGCTATTTACCAAAAAGTGGCCCAATTTAGCTGCTATCATCCTGTTATTATCTATAAATTCAGGGATATTTGATGTTTTAAATGAGAACAAATCAAATCATTGGTATGATTCTGTCAACATTTCAAGGAACAGAGAAAACTACAAACAAAATATATGCAAGTCTTTTCCAAAACACTATGAATCAATTTTCATTTAGAAAAATGACATTATTTACCCAGACCCACCACTGGGTTGGCTGTGGAACTGAACTTTGAAATACAGTTTGAACAGGGATGTAAAGCTTTCTGGCATTAAATAGGCTACTGATAGGGGAGGTAGTACAATCAGTATACAAAAGAATAGCACTGAGTAATATGTTTTTTAATTTTGGCTTTTATAGCATTTTGGAAAAGAACTCTTCTTTTATTTTCTTAGTGTGTGATGTAAAGGTCTAAACAGTTAATATTTGATAATGTGGTGACAAAAAAAATCAAATATTTGTGGCAAAAGACATCAGAAAAGGCAAAAATGTTTGTAAAGTAGCATTCAAAAACAAAATAGACGATACTGTGTTTGATTTCATATAAATAAATGATCACATCAGCTTTTTAACAAATGATATTTTTAATGCTGAAATACAATTACTGTTGTTATTTAGGAATAACAACATATAAGACAGTCGTGTGGCAACTGTCTTATAAACAAACACATGCACAGCAACCAGTTTGAGAAGGAACAGAAAGAAGCAAAAAGCTGATCTAGTCCTGCCCCTTCATTAAAATAACAGATACAATACTGAATTATAACTCAATACCTGCTGTCATTATTCATGGAAACACTGTAAAATCATGGCTAATAGTACCCTCCTCATTCCAACAAATTAGCCTTTTTGCATTCTATCGAAAAAAAGTTGAATAAACTTAAGGTGTGATGATTCCAAGTTTTTCCTCAAAAATGTTTCTCTTCTTTAAAAGTCTTGATCACAGAAGCTGTGCAGGGACTCTGACGTATTTCTGTGCAATATCCAGGGTGTAAATGTTTGTTTCTAAGTGGCCACGTGTAATTAAAACGTAATCAGGTTGACTGTGAGGGACAAACGAACACACCGATCCTCCTCTTTTCTGCACCACTGATCCAGTGATCCCACACGAGAGCGTGAGACGGCCAGCTTTAGTCAAAATGTGCCCTGATTGGAGAGGCAAGCTGGCCCTGCCACTCCAGCGACTGTACCACTGGAGAGGCCAGTGCGTTCACCATATGGGACAGGGATGGTCAATAGGATTACGTCGTGCACCTCTCCTTCTCCCTCTTCTGTCCTCCTCACATAATCAATCAGAGGATGAAGTCCCGGCCCACCAATCCCCTGCTGAAGTATCCCAGATCCCCTTTTCCCTACTTGGGCAGGGAGAGTGGGGCAGTGGGGGTCTCGTGGACAGAGAGAAAGAGCAGGGGGGACCGGCAGATGGATTAACATATTCAACAAGAGGCAGAGATCAAGCCTTTATAGAGTGAGGACAGAGGGAGGCTTTCTCTCACACATACAGGGTCTGAGAGAAAACAGAAATGAGTGTAAGCTGGATTTGTTTTCTTTGTCATGGAAAATCAGCGATGGGACGAGTGATAACTCCGACACTCACATGTAGCCTTCAGGCTTTTTCTGAATTTTTTGAATGGGAATAGGCCTAAAAGTCCAGTCCTGGAAAACAACCTAACTCTAGGGGCAATTTTGTTCTTAAAACACAAAACATAAACTCAGAGGCTACTTCATTCAGTACACCTTTCTAGTACCAGGTCAGGCCTTCTTTTATCCTCGTACAAGGTTGGGCCCTTATTTTTGTCAACAACCTCTGTTCCCTGACAAAAACTAGATATTAACTAAAAAAAAACAGTGGACAAAGACAAAAACTAAATTAACTGACATTTTCATCAACAAATAAAAACTAGACTAAAATGTCTGACAGAGACTTAATCCAATCAGTCCTAATTTGGTCATGTAGAAAGTAGAGACAAGTTAGGAATCTATCCAATCACAGCTACTTTGGTTGCGTGGAAAGGTTGGATGAGTTCAGAGGGACATCCAATCACAGCTGCCTTAAGGCCCCTACACACCAAAAGCGGCATTCATTGTGTATGTGCTACTGCCGCGCAAGCGGTGGGCGGAATTCAGCAGCGCGCAAGTGCACTGTGACGACATCTTAGCAAATCTAGTAGGAGAGGCCAGTTCAGAAAAAAAGTGTCCGCTGATACAGAGTTACGAGAGACTGGCTGCCTGAAGTTTGTCTGCATTCTTACCAGACTTTGACCAACTCGGAACAACAGGCTCTCAAACTGCTCCTTGGACAGCCTGTAGTACATTTGGAAGCACTCTATGAAAATGTAGCTCCCGAACGAGCCTGTACTCCCCCAATACCTGCCTTGCCATCAGGATTGGGTGGACCCACATCCTTCTCCTTCCCGCTGCTGATGTTGCTACTCTGGTCCAGCTCCTCAGGAGGATTACAGCTACAGGTTTTTGCTACGTAGTTGAGAGCATCATGTACTACTCATCGAACCAAGCGCGCCAAGAACACTTCCTTCTCTGTCACTTATCAACTGGCACTCGACGCGCCGTGCCGCCGCCATGCTCAGCGCTCACTCTGCGCAGTTACGCGCGGCAGCCGCAAACCGCTTTCGATGTGTAGGGGCCTTTAGCTTGGTGGTGGTGGGATAAGTTGTGGAGCGATCCAATCAGAGCTGCTCTCTTTATGAATTGATATATTCATGTAGAGCAGGTTCACTGTTTGTTGTCAGTTCTGGTATTGTAACTGAGATGCTCTGCCAGGTAGCCTAAATAAAGGAGACTGCATTTCACACAAAGGAACATTTGTTTCTGTTCATTTCATTTCAGACTTTACTAGCGTTAAATAAAGATGTTTGATTTTATCCAAGAGGAAAACATGACTTCAAAAATTCAAGGAAACATAAAAAAGCCTTACTCTACACACTTCATATTTTAGTTGACTAAATTTACAGCAGATTTCATCGACTAAAATATTGTGAAATTTCATCAACTAAAACTAGACTGAAAGTAAAACAATTTAGAGACTAAGTTGATGTTTAGGACAAAAGACTAAAATTAAATTAAAAAGTTCTGTCAAATTTACCCTAGTACTGGTCAGGTCCTCTTTTTTTTGTCACAACTGCTTCAGTTTTTCGTGGCATAGATTCAACAAGGTGCTGGAAATATCCCTCAGAGTTTTAGATCCATATTGACACGATAGCATCACATAGCTGCTGCACATCTGGTGCAACCTCTTGTTCACCATCCTTCAAGGGGCTCCAATGGATTGTGATCTGGCGACTGCTGATGTCACAAAATAACAGTGAACACTAAGAGTGGGAGAAGAAATCAAGTCACGTAAGTATCAGGATTTTTTGTTTGATGATTTTTAAAGGGACTGTGAGGAGTTTCTAAATAATTACAAAAAAGTCTCACTTTTAGATATATGCCTGATCGAAATACGCACTTATTGATGAGTTTTATAGCATCAAAATAGGTCATCTATAAATGCTATTCCTTAGCCTTCCGGTCGGGTCGGACGGGGCTGGACTGGCCCGGATACTCAACTTCGGGATCAAGACAATTTATATTATTCAGACACGTCATAGTGCACCCGCTGTAAGTAGCCATATATAGCCGGCTACAAAACTACGATACTAAGTTTTCCCAAATTTGCTTGTTGTCACACATAAAAAACTACGTAACTAGAAAGAGATACATTACCTCGTGGCTTTGCATCCTGTAAGTTGTTGAAAAAAGAAGTTGTAAAGCAATGCAGAGTTCTGAAAAACGCTCTGGGTCACGTCTCATGCTGCGTTCCAGTTGTAGTCAGAAGTCGGAATTTTGAGTTCTGAGTTGGAAACTGCAACAGGAACGTCCCCCAAAGTCAGAATTTCCTCCGGGGAACGCGGTGAAACCTCGTCACCCCCGAGTTGACAATTGAAGATGGATGCCCCCAGTGTGAACAGTTATTTAGTTCCTGTAATAATCAATTTATTTGCACTTCTGACTGAGGTGTGTCGCTCTAGATCAGCTGTATACATCGTATTGTTAGACTTATATTTACAAAAATGCTGCCATAGTGATAATCACATTCTTCATGTGATATTTGTGAACAACAACGCAGGCGTGCTAACAACAGCTAACAATAGCCTGGTAGATCGGCATGTTTTCACACTTTGTAACTGGAACGTTGATTACTCTGAGATGATGTCACTCCCAGTTCCGAGGTTACTGGAACGCAGCATTACGACAGTTGCCGCTCGGGCTCATGGGTAGCAGAGTCTTTTACGTTGCCGATAATAGATTCTCCTCACAGTCCCTTTAAAAAGATTCTTTTGCTCAAAAATCATTTTTTTCCCCAAATTTAAATACTTCATTTTAGTCTGTGTTAATCACTTTTTTTTAAAATGTATTTTTTGGCCATTTTGTGCCTTTATTGACAGGAGAGAGACAGTGGATAGGCTTGTGAAAGAGGGTGAGAAAGTAGGGAAGACACTCTGCAAACTGGTCACAGGCTGGATTCAAACCTGGACCGGCAGAAGCATGAATATGGGACGTGCATGGTTGCTAACCTCTCCACCAAACCAGCATCCCAATAAACCACTTTTAAATGCAGTCCAGGCTTCTGAAGAGAGAGTATAAACACAGGGTTCCTACAGTTCAAGCAAAGTTAAAAAGACTTTTTACAAGGCCGTTTGAAATAAAATTTAAGACCAAGTCGACAACGAACCACAATTGAAACAAACAAAACAAACAAACAAAAACACCACATGAATTACCTGGGTTAGAGGCAATTTTAACCCATTTTTTATTTTAAATAAAAGATCACTTTTTGCCTTCTTTTTAACCCAATTTTTACAACTTTATGCCTATTTTGCCCCCATTCATCTTTTTTTGGCCACTGTAAGAACCATTTTTGGAATTTTTACATGGTTTTTGAAATTTAAAATCAAATTTAATTCCCAATTTTGCTGCCATTATGAATTTTCCTAAGCCACTTTTGGATTTTTTGCAATTTCATAACTATTTTGCACCTATTTATTAACCCTTTTCCACTTTCATACCCTTTTTACCCAATTTTTGCAATTTCAGCCCTCTTTTTTACCTCTATTCACACACTTTGTCCCACTTTTGGACCATTTTTACCTTTTCTTAAACCCGTTTTTACAACTTTCTACCAATTTTGCCCCCATTCATCTTTTTTTGGCCACTGTCAGAACCATTTTTGGAATTTTTACATGGTTTTTGAAATTCAATTTCAAATTTAATTCCCAATTTTGCTGCCATAATCAATTTTCCGAAGCTACTTTTGGATTTTTTTTTGCCATTTTTTCCCCATTTTTTTTCTCTCTCCAGGCACTGTAGGTAGAATCAAGACATACGTCTGCTCTGAAAGATCCGGGTGCAACCACATCACCGTTTTGTTAGTTCTGCTATTGTGATTACACGATGTTGCCATGACAGTAAATCTGTGAATTATTTTTGAAAAATAGATAAATGTTACTTATTTTTTTTTAGTTCAATCTAACATAAATCTTGCTAATGTGGTCAAATTTTTAAGACTGCCAATTTAATGCCAATTAAGGCCTTATTTTTAGAATTATGAATTCAATGTCTTTTAAGACTTTTCAAGGATCCCTGAGGAAGACTTTTCAGGAGCCCTGAAACAGCTGGTTAAAATATATTGCTGTTTAAATCCTAAAAACTGACTCACATGTGATATAGTCTGTAGGCATCGACATTGTTCGTCTTTTCAGTGGTGTTAAAAAAGCTAACTAAAGATTGCAAAAATCGGCAATATCGTAGAAACTCAATTTAAATCCAATCAGTCCCTAAAAAATGGTAAAAATTCAAATCCGGAGAAAAGTGTGAGTGTGTAAGTGTGTTTTTACAAAACCAGTATCAGATGATTTGAGATTTGTGACATGGAGCATCGTCCCACTGGACTAAGCAGTCAGAGAAGGAGCTAAAAAGATCCTAAAAGATGCAGGGCTGCACAAAGACCCAACAGCGGCCACTTCCAGATGTAACTCAGTCATGTAAACACAAGTGCTGGATCAGAAGCATCACTGCCTTCCTCTGACCAATATTAACGTCTATGAATGGGTCTCAAACTTACTGCTTATTATTTAAATGCAGAACTAAAGAAGGTTTCAAGCATAATTCTGCAAAAAAAAAAAAGAGGCATTAAGAAATGATTTTCTAGAGGTACATTGATGAATATTTAAGTGCTTGCTTATTTAGATTTTTTTGCAGGGTATGGCAAATACATTTGCAAAGAATGTTTAGATATGATTGTATTTCTTTTCTGTATGAGTAATGCACTATACATTCACTGTACATGTTTCACAATTACTGGTTAATTTAAGACAGTATTATGATTACAGCTAGGCAGTATCATAAAATCAAAGGGGGTAAGATTAGATAATGTGATACTTCTTCCTTCATCTTTTGTTCATGTAAACTGAGAGGCTTGAGAAACTGCAGATTGAAGTTACTATCTTGTTTTGTTTTCATTTTTTGATTATCACTTAATTTGTATTTTTAACTGTTAAGCTGTCATTCAATTGTTGGAGTCCTATCCTCTTTGTATTCTCCATTATTTGCTGCTAACCCAACTTTTGTTCCAACATTGAGGGTCAAACGGTTCAGTCCAATTAACCTCATAAAATGAAATTATTATGGCACATAGGTTAGTAAAATTTCACCAAAGCCAACAACTGCCTGTTTTTGTATATTTGATAGTAAGTGAGTTTTGGGTTAAAAGTCATAACTCCTTGAATTAAGGACGGACTATTTCTAACCTTAAAGGAATACTACACCCAAACAACGATTTGGCCTCATTTTCTACTCACCCTCATGCTGAACAACACTGTGGAGTAGTTTTGGAACATCTAGGATGCAGCCGGAGATCTGGGGGGATCCTTGCTGTCCACTGATATTGATATCATGACTTCAGTCAGAGCCCGAACGAACAGTGTCCTTAAAAGTCCACAAAAAGTCGGCAATATTCCTCCATACTGCTCGTGCGCTGTAATCCAAGTGTCCTGAGCGGGTAACGTCCACCATTTACTCGAAACAACATCATTTAGCACATGTTTATAGCCTAAACAGTACTACTTCGCATTTCTATGATACACTTACGTGCCTCACGGGCCTGGCTGAAAACCAAGCGATGCACTCTGCAATAACTAGGATGTAGAAACGTCCCACATTCTGCTGTGAACACAGCCGTGGACAGCACAAAAGGGGTCAGCAGAATGTGGGATTTCTTGGGTTCTGCTTTTTCTGGACTTTATTGCAGACACTGTCTGCTGTATCTAAAAAGAAATCAATGTCAACATGGTAACAGCTGAGATCCAGGGGTCTCCAGCACGATACAGTGCAGGTTGTTATGTGTGGTAGAAAAGAGGCCAAATCGTTGTTTGGGTAGTGTTCCTTTGGGCAAGGATGAATATGATTAAGAAATACTATGATGGTAATTACAAAACTCAGGTAGGCTGGGGTGAGTCCCCACCTTCATTTGAAAGAAAAAACAGGCTGCATGAAATAAAAACAACCAACAGAACATTAGTTTGTTTAAGGCCATTTGAAAGACTTGAGTTACAAATACTATGACCACAGATTAAGCTAATAGAAAAAGAAATAATCCCCCCCTCCATAAAAAGAAAAAACAATTGGTATGAATAAACCGTAACCAACAGAACATTAGTTTGTCTGTAAGGGGATATAGTTTTATAAATAAATAAATATATTTTTATTTATAGTTTTTCAGCAAAAGTGTATTTTATACTTTCTTAAAACTCAGAAACATTGTGCCTGCAGGACCTTCAAAGTGAGATTTCACCAGTTTGAAGCTGCTTTTTTTTTTTTTTTACGAAGGTCAAGGATCTCAATACTTCCATCACCCCTGACAAAACCACACACAGACAACACACATCACCACCATGCTGGGAGCGAACTTGTGGCCCTGTCCCAGCATGGGCACCAGATTAGAGCCCCTGTTTTATTTCACTGGTTTGCTGTTCTCATGATGTGTGAAAGGCCAGAGAGATAGTAGACCAACATTATCCTTCACATTCATCTCCACATCAAAGATGAGCCCAACGGTCCGAGGGATACCACCCGGAAAGACGGCAGAGACCCCGCTGATGGTGTAGAATTAGAGATCCAAAACAGAGAGAAGTGTGTTTATCAGACACGTTTTCTTTGATTTCCCCAAATCTTCCTTAAAGAGGAATAGTTTGAGTGTCTTGTTGTCTGTCTCTCTTTGTTATAGAAAAAAGAAATCCATTAATTACACTCAGTAATTACTGTTGTAACATCTTAACCTACCAGGAATCAATATTTTGTTCCACTGTAGCTGACTGTAACACAGGTCATTGATAAAAATAACTCTCAGACGAAAAATGTTAAGTTCATACTTTCAAATGATGGCCATCTTCTGTCTTCTAAGTCTCTTCCCTATGGACTCATGCTTTAAACTAGACTTTGAACGAGGATTTGGATGGATTTATTTCCATTCAGCCATGTGAGCTTTGTTGAGGTCCAGCAGTGATGCTGGATTGAAAGGTCTGGTGTCCCAGTTCATCCCAAAGGTGTCAGATGGGTTGAGGTCATTGCAGGTCAGCATCACAGGGTTAAATCCAGATGGGAGGCTTGTAAAATTAGCTCTCAATTTTGACAGTTCTGAAGCAACAATATTTAACTTAAAAAACTTAAAGGTGCTATGAGGAGGATCTATTACCGGCAACATTAAGACTCTGCTACCCATGAGCACGCGCGGCGACTGTCGTAATGCTGCGTTCCAGTAACCTCGGAACTGGGAGTGACATCATCTCCGACTTATCCGCGTTCCAGTTAAAGTTGGAAAAAATCATGCCGATCTACCAGGCTATTGTTAGCTGCCCTGCGTTGTTGTTCATAAATACCACATGAAGAATGTGAATATCACTATGGCAGCACTTTTGTAAATATAAGTCTAACAATACTATGTATACAGCTGATCTAGAGCGACACACCCCAGTCAGAAGTGCAAATAAATTGATTATTACAGGAACTAAATAACTGTTCACACTGGGGGCATCCATCTTCAATTGTCAACTCGGGGGTGGCGAGGTTTCACCGAGTTCCCAGTAGGAAATTCCGACTTTGGGGGGCGTTCCAGTTGCAATTTCCTACTCGTAACCCGGAAATTCCTACTTCTGACTACAACTGGAATGCACCAAAAGACCCAAGCCAAAGCGTGTGTTTGTTGTGATGCTAATGAATGCAGCTCGGACCTTCCTCAGAACTCTGCATTGCTTTACAACTTCTTTTTCAACAACTTACAGGATGCAAAGCGACGAGGTAATGTATCTCTTTCTAGTTACATAGCGGTAGTTTTTGATGTGTGATAACAAGCAATTTTTGGAAAACTTATTATCGCAGTTTTGTAGTCGGCTATATATCACTACTTACAGCCCGGTGCTCTAAGACGTGTCTGAATAATATAAATTTGCTCTCATTTTAATTGTCTTGTTCCTGAAGTTGAGTATCCAGGCCAGTCCAGCCCTGTCCGACCCGACGGCGAAGCTAAGGAATAGCATTTATAGATAACCTATTTTGATGCTATAAAACTCATCTTAAAGTGTGTATTTTGATCAGGCATATATCTAAAAGTGAGACTTTTTTGTAATTACTTAGAAAGTCCTCACAGTCCCTTTAAAATACAAGTTGCAAAGCTGATCTGATAGTACAAAATGTGTAACCAGTAGATTTATGTTTATTCTATTTCCGTAGAGAGCCCCCACTTCACTGCTTTATGCACTATGGTTCAGCAGCAGGCTACAGTGACAGGTTAATCTTCTGATAGGAGACAGACTCCCACCAAAAGATTTACAGACTGCTTGGCGGACTGACCTTCAACAAGCAGCTCAGCTCCACCCAAAAATTGCGATTTCCACCCAACATTATTGTCCTATATTTCTTTAATATGCACATTGTGGAATGAAAAATATCAGTCTGCAAGGAGTGTGATTGTTGCTAAATAAATATCATCCAATGGAGTGACCTAGTTAGAAGTGGGTCTTGTAACTTGTTGACTGACCCAGTTTGCTGCTGCTTGTGCAGATGTTGGTGTTGTGCACAGTGTGGCACTTCCAGAAGTTGCCAGCCTGTCAGTCTGAGCAAAACCATGGCGCTTTGGTAAGCGGCGCATTCACTCTATGTGGTATACAGTGTTGTGTGTAACGCGTTTTTCCACGGACAGATCTGACACGTGCGCTGCCTTCTCAGCTGCCTGCATTAGACACGAGCAGCGTCGCCAAGTCTGCTTGTTATAAGCGTCCAAGGGCCAAACCTCATGGGTCACGGCCACGGGTCACGTTTTTTTGGGCTTGTTTCCAAACATTAAGTTGCTTCTTGGGGCTCTTCTGTCTGTGTGACTCTCCCTGATTATCTTCCAGCTCCTAACATAAAGCAAAACACGAGTGCGATTATCGTGCACGCCCCCAAACACAGTCACGCACATGGCGCAAACTCCAGAGCCAAAGTTGCCAGGTCTGCTTATTAAAAGCTACATTCTTTTTTTTGAATAGATGCTTGGCACGGTGATATTGAAATGTAATGTAGACAAAAATAAACACACTTTATGTAGATTTTTCTTTTTAAAAAGTAATATATCACATTAGGAAAGGAAATAGATGGAGGTTGCTTATTTTGGGCATGTTTGTATCAACCTGGTTGCTTATTTCAGAAGCAGAATGTCACAGGGTATGTGACATTTTGTAAAATAAAGAGCACAAAAGAAATAACTGTTATGTTCTCTGTAGTGGAATTTTTGTAGGCCTTCACATTGAGGAACAGATATGGGGTTCTGTTCAAGGTCGAGCAATGTAAAAGTAACGTAAAAGTAACATAAAAGTAACGAGTAACGTGAAAAATTACTTTTTATAGAAGGTAACTAAGTAAAGTAACAAGTCACTTTTTTTATAAGTAACAAGTAAAGAGCAAACACTACTTTTTAAAAGTAACTTCCCCAACACTGGTGGTATATGTAGGTTAGGTTTTTACTCACATACACATAGACTTCTGCTATGAGAGACTATTTCCATGTTGACATTATCAGCAGCCTTGTTTCGAGTGATTAAGAGACTCCATTGGAAATGTCTTCCTCCTCTCTGCTGTGAGAGCAGAACAGCTTTCAGAACTGCTTTACCTTTCACTGTTCTGTGAGACAGCAGATAGAACAGTGTGGAGAACTCCTCTGGCATTGCAAGGGAAGCTGGGAAATTTAGCGACATAGGCTTGAAAAACTAGATTAATCAATTTGCAAATAAACTAAATGAATGGGAATTGCCATTATAAAGTTTAATGTTTTATTGTGATGTCAATCTGGATCGGATCAGCACCAAAATGAAATGGCTTCTTCCTTGCACCAAACTTCACCTCTGGTAAAATTTTCATGTAAATCCATCTGGTAGTTTTTGCGTAATCTTGCTCACCGACAAACAAACAAACAAACAGACGGGCAGACCCTGACGAAAACAGAACTTCCTTTGCTTATAAGAAGAGCCAAGGTAGGGCATGCTTGATCAAAAGTATTGTGGTTCATTTGTTATTTTTGAAATGAATGTCATACAACCTCACTTAAAAAAACAAGTGATCCCTTTAATGTTGGGCCATTAAAATTTTCACAACCAAGACTTCAGTCTAGACCTGCTAAATCGGCGCTTTACAAATACAGATTTATTGACTGACCTTCACAGCTAAGAACAGAGGAAGGGTCTGTTTAAGCACCATTTAAGGGTAACATATCAATCTCTGAAAGTTTTGCTTCTGTTCCTGTCTAATGAGTTAACATGAGCTCCTGAAGACAGAAGGACCTTTTCTGTCTTATGAGCATGATTTAAACACAGTGGATGTTTGAAGCGGTTTCTCTGACCATCTAATGTGTCTTCAGAGAGTAAAAGCCCTGTCTTGCTTTTCCAAGAGTCTTAATGCAAAAAAAAAAGACAACGTAGAAGGATTTGTCGAAGGGCGAGGGGTCAAATTCTCCATCAGTGATATTAATCTGTTGAGCATGTTGGGTGGGATGAGATGAGAGAAGAAGACGGGGAGAATGAGAGCGACATATCGATACAGAGAAGGAGGCAGAAAGAGGACAATGCTTCAGCAGCCAGAGAAAGAGGGTGAACCTGCTGCCTGGCTGCTGGTGTTGTGATGGATGAGGTCACTCAGGGGGCTTCCCCAAAACGCCGAGGGTCTTCACAGGGTCAGGCAGAGGTTGGGTGGAGGTCAGAGTGCAACTAAAGGGGAGACGTGGAGTCTGAAAGTGCCACGATAAATTATACTAAAATTATTGTCAGGAATATCTTTTGGACTGTTTCTGAGAGAATAAGGCTACGTTCACACTGCAGTCAAAAGTGACCTGAATCCCATTTTTAGGCTCAAGTGTGACCTGTGTCTGATTTGTTGAGTCTGACATTTTCAAATCAGATTCAGGCCACTTTCAAATGTGGTACTGAATCAGATACGTATGCGATTTTCTTCAATGCGACCGCGGTCTGAACAGTCAGGTCGCATTAATGAGACTTTGACGTCATTAGAGCAGCAGCAGTTTACCTCGGGACAAAGTTTTCAAAGTCACTTCATGGACAGAACATAATCAGAGGTTAGTACAGACATGGTAGTTAAAAAGTGTGTGCATTTTTTTCCTAAAATAAAGAGTTTTAGTTGTTTTTCCATCTACAAGCTTGATTAAATAATGCATAAAGGGAGGAGTGATGAGAGAAAGCGAGAGAGGGGCGATCAACTGGTGTCTCCATTACATGCACACTAATCAATAAATGTGAATGAATCATATGTTTGTATTATGATATCTGTTAAACTTAGTTTATTAACTCTGCACTGACTTTTTGAATGGGTTTTTCAGGCTAAAATAACAGTTTACAGGACGCAGACACTGATGATCCACTGCTGTCCACCTCATCTGTGCTCATTTACGCGCTGCTGTATGTTTCTATGAGACAGCGTCAGTCAGAGAACAGTCTGCTCCTGTCTGATCTGCTCTCAGACAAACTACGAAACATCAGAAGAGATGACAAAAGTAAGTTTTAACCTCTTTGTTCACCTGTTTAACGTGCTATGGTTCTGAGATGTTTGGCTCTCAGTGATCTGTCATCAGCGGGAAAGAGCATCTGCCTTTAGGTTTATAAGAAATAAAATATAGCCATCATTACTCTAATAAGAGCTCATTCAAGGTGAGCTGCTGTACATCGGGTTCTGCATTATGGGAACAAACTTCTCCAGCATTGTGAGGCACAGTTTTGGTCTGTATTTGTTGCCCTCATCATACTGTTCTGTGCGTGTTGTTAATGTTAAAGGTGCTATGAGAAGAATCTATTTCCGGCGACATAAAGACTCTGCTACCCATGAACGTGTGTTTGTCGTGATGCTAATGAATGCAGCTTGGACCTTCCTCAGAACTCTGCATTGCTTTACAACTTCTTTTTTCAACAACTTACAGGATGCAACGCGACGAGGTAATGTATCTCTTTCTAGTTACGTAGCGGTAGTTTTTGATGTGTGACAACGAGCAATTTTTGGAACTCTTGGTATCGTAGTTTTGTAGCCGGCTATATATCGCTACTTACAGCACGGTGCTCTAAGACGTGTTCGAATAATATAAATTTGTACCGTACCATCTTCTCCCGCTTATCCGTGGTCGGGTCGCTGGGGCAGTAGCCTAAGCAGGGAAGCCCAGACTTACCTCTCCCT
Source organism: Scarus forsteni (assembly GCA_036419115.1). NCBI lineage: Eukaryota > Metazoa > Chordata > Actinopteri > Labriformes > Labridae > Scarus > Scarus forsteni. The sequence goes on along the minus strand of JAZDUH010000380.1, from coordinate 1,650,627 downwards.
GGCCACCTCGTCCAGCTCTTCCTGGGGATCCCGAGGCGTTCCCAGGCCAGCTGAGAGACACAGTCTCTCCAGCGTGTCCTGGGTCTTCCACGGGGCCGCCTACCGGTGGGACGTGCCCGGAACACCTCACCAGGGAGGTGTCCAGGAGGCATCCTGACCAGATGCCCGAGCCACCTCATCTGGCTCCTCTCAACGCAAAGGAGCAGCTGTAGTTTTAATTGTCTTGTTCCCGAAGTTGAGTACCCAGGCCAGTCCAGCCCTGTCCGACCCGACTGCGAAGCTAAGGAATCTCATTTATAGATAACCTATTTTGATGCTATAAAACTCGTCTTAAAGTGTGTATTTCGATCAGGCACATATCTAAAAGTGAGACTTTTTTGTAATTACTTAGAAACTCCTCATAGCATCTTAAACTGAGTATGCGTGTCACTGCTGAAGCCTGAGCTTTTCACATCACAGTCTGCAGTCAGACCACATTTACAGCCTTAATTGAGCATTAAGGTGCTGTGGTTCGAACGTAGCCTAAGAGACCATGATTGTGTCAAAGTGAGTTTTCAACCGAAACAGGCTCCTGGTGGCCTTCTACAGTCAACATAAATCCTACAGTACATCAGAATATGTCGCTTGTTATAAAGTTGCTGAGGAGTTTGTAAAGTCCTGTCACCTCCCAATCTCAAAGGACTGTCGATTAACAAGTACAAATGAGGATCAGTGTGATTTTATTTAGAAGGAGATCAATTTGGTTAGTAATTTTTTTTCAGCTTCTTCGTAACACTGACTCACCAGATGGACTGTTCGAAATATCTATGGGATATATTTCATATCCACCTGGATAAAATCACCTGGATGATGTTTTGGAAGAGCAGAACCTTTCAGTAAATAAAAAAGATATACAAAATCGAAGGGCCCAAGAGCAAAAACTTCCGTCAAGCTCTTTCACTCTTAGCAAAATTAGATCTAAATCCACATCTGAATGACCATCAAAATTAAATCACTTCTTCCTTGTTCTCGGAAAGTTTCATCAAAACCTGTAGTGAAGCTTTTGAGTCATCATTCTCAGAGGTGAACAGAAAGACAGATGGACAAAGGAAAGGACAAATGGATCAAAATCTAATAAGTGTCATCGAAACATTCCCTTTTTACAGTATGAGAAGCATATGACTCAGTGTCAGGCTGATCTGTCTTGTCAAGCTCAGATCTACAATGATGAGCAAAGCAGCACGGCCCAATCAGCTTCCTCTAGAGAAGGAGAGAGGGAAGAGGTGGAAGCTAAAAGCATGCCAAGAGATTAGCATTGATGCTAACAGCTGTAGTAGTGGATTAATCAGTTCTTTATTAAATGAAAACAAATAACACTACAAACTTCTCAATAGAAAATGTATTTTTACTTAACTTTCTATGTATTTTGCCAAGAGTTAGTTTGTTAGATGAAATTACTCCCTTTCTGTCCTTAACACTGCCCACTACATTACCTGATTGGCCTGTAATTATTGTGATTTCAGGTTCACACGGAGCATTAAGGCGGTCTTTCGATTTTTGAAAGTCCAAAATGGATGTTGATGCTTGGTAGAAAGCAGCCGCACATGTCAGAAGGGCTGGAGGTGACATTAGTTTGATATTTTTTCTCGGAAGAAAAGAGCTCTCAGAATCAGGAATAAATCTTTTTTGTTGTGATTTGGACTCACCTGGCTCAAAACAGGACCAGTCTAGATACCTGCAAGACCGAGGCTACCTTACCCGCTGCCCTGTGAATGTTTGATGACAAAATATGCTGATTGAGAGGACAGTAACAGATGAGAGGATATTTCTGCAATAACAAAATTCTGACCGTTAATTACCAAAACACCCAAATTAATAGTGAGACCAAACCTGCTCACGTGTTAATTCCAGCACGCATACAGTCCTCGTCTGTGCTGTGACTTCATGTCCCCGTGTGGGAGGGCCGGCTGTGGAGTAGCGTGTGTGAAGGTAACCTTTTCAACCGTGTTGGAGCCACTTGGTAAACACACACTATAATTACTGCTTATTAGAGGCTATAGGGGCCCATTAGTGGCACCGGCCCTACCCCTCACTCTGCCCACCACCTCATTATAGGAGGCAGCACAGCACAGGCTGCCTCATTACCACCTGCCTGTTAAACCCAAACACACACCCACACACACACACATGCACACACACACTGACAAACAAAACAAGTAAACAAACACACATTCACTCCTGATGACAGAAGCTCACTGCAGGTGCTGCAGACTGAAGTCAGGTGTTGACTTGTTAACTGCTGCACTGTAAGAATAGCTTTGTGTGCGTTTGTGTGTGTGTTTGTGTGAGAAAAGAGAGACCGAGTATTACTGGGCATCAGAATAACTGTCGCATCCAATTAGTTGTGATTGATTAACACATTTTAAATGACTTTTTGACTGAAAGGGACAAGTTATCATGTTTCAGAAGACAAAGAAAAGGAGTGCTACCTGGACTCGACACAGTTTGTTTGAGGTGCTCTTTGGAAAGGGATTCAAAAAGTCCTTGAAACAAAAAGAAGAGACTCCAAGGCACTCTCTTTATACTATTAAAATGCCTTTATTTTAACAGCATGGTCACCTATACCTTAAAAACAAACTTCGACACGTTTCGGCATCAAGCCTTCATGAGGAAGTCATGCAAAATGCGTCACAAGTTTGTTTTTAAGGTATAGGTGACCATGCCGTTAAAATAAAGGCATTTTAATAGTATAAAGAGAGTGCCTTGGAGTCTCTTCTTTTTGTTTCAAAGTTATCATGTTTACAAATTTCTTAAACAAAAATGACTTCAGGCAGGACGTCACTTATTTTTGCTTCTATAAATGAAACAAAATCTAAAATAGCAGGCATTAAATTAAGTATCCTGCATATCAGTAGAAAAACATATCCTCAGACACATATGGAATCACAGTAAAACTGGAAACTTTTTATGAGTCTGTTTCTTGCCAGAGAATTTTTTTTTTAAATAATCTACTGTGATTTGATAAATAAAGAGCATTATTTGATCATAAAATCGAACATTTTCAAAGATAAGGATTTTTAAAGTATATTAATATACAGGTTGAAATGTTATAACATTATACAAATTTATGAGATACTTTGGCAACAACAACAAAAAAATACCATTCCTTTATGCCAGTTAAGAAAGACATACTGTATGGTGGCAGTATATTTGCCAAAATAACAAAAGAAAATTCAAAGAACTGTTTCATTAGGTAAAAAACCACAACAAAATCTAAATGTGATAAATATTGATAAATGTAGGGATGCATAATATTTGATTTTTACCAACATCCATAGGCTGATATTTCCAAATTCATTCAAGTCTTTGTATCAACTATTCTCTCACCCTATTAATAAAGGCAGAAAAAAACCCAAATACTTAAAAAACACACAAAAACAAAAACAAAAAAGGGGATCATTTGAGGAGCTACGGACTTCATGCAGACCTTGAGATTTGCACAGCTAAGATTTATCTTATGAGCCTTTACCTAAAATTTTAAACTAAATCATTACATTTAAAGATGCTATGTGGAGTTTCTAAGTAATTACAAAAAAGTATCACTTTTAAATATATGCCTGATCCAAATACACACTTTAAGATGAGTTTTATAGCATCAAAATAGGTCATCTATAAATGCTATTCCTTAGCTTCGTGGTCTGGTTGGACAGGGCTGGACTGGCCTGGATACTCAACTTCAGGAACAAGACAATTAAAACTAGAGCAAATTTATATTATTCGGACCAGTCTTAGAGCACCGGACTGTAAGTAGAGATATATAGCAGGCTACAAAACTACGATACGAAGTTTTCCAAAAATTGCTTGTCGTCACACATCAAAAACTACCGCTGCATAACTAGAAAGAGATGCATTACCTCGTCGCTTTGAATCCTGTAAGTTGTTGAAAAAAGAAGTTGTAAAGCAATGCAAAGTTCTGAGGAAGGTCCGAGCTGCATTCATTAGCATCACAACAAACACACACTTTGGCTTGGGTCACGTCTTTTGGTGCGTTCCAGTTGTAGTCAGAAGTGGGAATTTCCGAGTTCCGAGTAGGAAACTGCAACTGGAACGCCCCACGAAGTCGGAATTTCCTACTGGGAACTCGATGAAACCTCGCCATCCCCGAGTTGACAATGGAAGATGGATGCCCCCAGTGTGAACAGTTATTTAGCTCCTGTAATAATCAATTTATTTGCACTTCTGACTGGGGTGTGTCGCTCTAGATCAGCTGTATACATAGTATTGTTAGACTTATATTTACAAAAATGCTGCCATAGTGATAATCACATTCTTCATGTGATATTTATGAACAACAACGCAGGGTGTGCTAACAACAGCTAACAATAGCCTGGTAGATCGGCATGTTTTTTTCCGACTTCAACTGGAACCCCAGTCGGAGATGATGTCACTCCCAGTTCCGAAGTTACTGGAACGCTGCATTACTGCGGGAGCTGAGAGGGATCCAAGTCCGCTGGAGAATGCTTACCTGTCAAGTATAGGCTCTGAAAATAAGGGAAGCCCGCTACGAGCTATCTCACAACCCCAACCAAACTCCATTATCCTTCACACTTTAAGACAGGTGTACGAGAAATCTAAAACACTTTGTTTTTCTTGGTTTGTTCTGTTTGCTCTAATCTCACGACAGCTGCCACCCAGGCTACTGCAGTTGGACATTCTCACAAGGCTTTTTCTTGTTTGGTTTTACGGTGGTTGGCATCCATCATTTTGGAGCATTACCGCCCCATTCAGGCTAGAGACAGAGTTCCGTTTGGAGAGGCAGAGGAATGTTTTTATTATTATATCGTCACATGGGAGATTTACGGGAGCATACTAATACAGGAGGACGGCGGGAAAGAAGATAAAATACATAAAATACAGCAGTTTCAGGGCCAAAATGGGAGACTTGACAGCTATAGGTAGAGGAACTACCTATACGACGATCAACATCGGGCTGTGAGCACTAACTAACTTTACATGTTTGTTTTTTTAACTTTACTATGATAATGTTTTGGTGTTTTCTTACCGCTGAATGAGACATGACTTGGTGGGAGGGGTGGGAGGACATAGACGGAGCTCTGAGGATATGCTACATTCATATTCATGTTAGTTTTCCAAAATTACCAACCCTAGCTTTAAGAAGTTGTGTATTATCTTTGACTTGGACATTTAAATGTTGCTAACATTGTGATCACACAGTAATCAAGTATTTTAAGGTTGGAGCCTGAGTCTGACAATGCTGTCCGTTGATAAGTACTGACACACATGCATCACATGTGCACACTAAACATAATGCCCCTCTAATTGCCTCTCAGTGTGACCCAGCATCTATTAAAACAATAATGTCACATTCCAGACCATGCCACCCTATGCTGTTCAGTGTGCCGTCTGTGCCGCTAACAAAAGCCCCCTCTCTGTCAGCAGGCACTGAACCGGGTGCAGCTGCCATGGCCGTTTCTTCTCCTTTCTGGCAATGCCCGGCCGTCTCAACAGCGCTGATTTACTGAGGAAAACAGACACTATTTTCTTCCCCAACCGACCCTCTGCCTCCCTTCCCTCCCATCCTCCTCTGCCCTCGCCGTGCCCCCTGTTAGGGTAACACTTTCTGAGCGGGTCTGTTTGACTCTGCCAAGGCGGAGGAGCTGCCAACACACTCTGCGTCTCTCTGATTCTTGTTGTTTTTCCTTTGTCAAGTCTTCCCTTCACCCTTTTCTGTCGAGTTACAGTAGTTGAGTGAATGGCACCATGGTAGCACTGGCAGTTGAACACTTGTATCTGTCTCAGTTGCGCACTCTCTCAGTGTTTTTCTTCGCTTCGGTCTTGTTTTTCTGCTCCTCCAGGTGAATGTGAGGCTGGTGTGGGTGCCAGAGAAGCAGATGGCTCAAAGAAAGTGAAAGAAAGCAAAAGTTAAGAATAGAAAAAGAACAATTTGGTGGAGGAGATTGAAGAGAATACTAAACTCTATAGGCGATGGAGCGACAAATCTGCATCCCTAAACTACATAGAGTGACCTAAAAAAAACAGAGAGACACTCACTAACCAACTTGTTAATTTTATTATCATCACACACCTAAAAAAGTTTCATTATTTCTTATTCCACTTTTGAACAGCTGAGGTTGATCTGTTATAGCCCTATTTCTATCAGATGTGAAAACGTCACACTCAAAAACTGTCAACGTGGAAATAGAGATGCAGCAATTCTCAATAAGAAACTAACCACAAGCTACGGCCTCTATGCATCAATGTGCATGTTGCAGTATTTTCACTTTGTATTATCTGTTTTGAATTTGTGACTGTTGTGATCAGAGGAGAGGAAACTCCTACTATGCAACAGGCAAAATAAGGATGGAGGTACTGAAACTGAAGCTTTCATAAGTACTCTTTTGGTATTGATTACTCCCCTAAAATATCAATACAAGAGCACTCTTACAAATTTTTATCTGTAAACTTCTAGAGACTGTTTTCCACCTTTTCTTCTTCATACCAAGACAGCAACACTTAGCACGATCAGCATGTGACTGTGGAAACCAATCAGAGAATGTAAGCATTCACACATAAACTTGATACCATTTTCTGGCACGTGAGGTTTTAACACATCATTTTATGGATTGTTACTAAAAAAGAAATCTCAAAAATCAATTTGAAAAAGTCGGGTATCCTCCATCAGTAGCACGAAGACATCCAACTTTACTTTGAGTGGAGAGGCTGAAATATGAGGCTGATCTGTTGAGGGAGTAGTGATGAAAATAGTTCAGCAGTAGCTACACCTGAAAATCAGTAAATGTTAATACGGCCATGGGAGCTGTGACAGAGCTCCATTTTATGAAACCACTGACACACAAACATTTATCATGTATCTGACATAAAACATTACGTGTTGTGCCTGTAGTCTGCTGAGGCCTCCACTACAGTTTGATACCATACTGGCTTTTAAAGAAGGAAAAATCCTCTTTATTGACTCAAAATGGCCACAAATAACACATCTGTAATCAAAATAATTTGTAATAAATCAGTAAACTACTGTTGAAGTCGTCTGTTAGATCAAAATTAACGAGCCTTTGGGGGTTTAAAAGAGTGGATGATAGCTCAAAAAAATGATAATCAGAAAAATTAATGTAGGTGTAATCATGATGTGTACAAATACAATTAAAAAAGAGAAATTTTGTTTTTGTTGAAAAACTTCATTAACCCTCTATCTACCAGCTCAACTGTTTGGTAGAGATCAATAAATTCAGTATCTAATATGTTAAAAAAAGAATTTTTTTTTAAAGATTTGATTAGAATTATCATGAATATTTCCAGTTTGATCTTTTGTATCTTTTATAGTGCAAAATCTAATAAACAAACAAAATAGACAAACAAATAATTCCAGTCGAGAATCGTTAACAGCTCCATCAAAGAATAGATATCATGAGTCTTTTTGCCAATCAATTCCCTTATCAATTCCTTTCACTGACAGGGTTCAGAGGCGTCAGAATTGTGGCTTAATTTTTTTACAAAAGGCTCCTACTGCACAATCTCAAAGGTGCTATGAGGAGAATCTATTACCGGCAAAATTAAGACTCTGCTACCCATGAGCACGCGCAGCAACTGTTGTAATGCTGCGTTCCAGTAACCTCGGAACTGGGAGTGACATCATCTCCGACTTATCGGCGTTCCTGTTGAAGTCGGAAAAAAACATGCCGATCTACCAGGCTATTGTTAGCTGTTGTTAGCTCAGGGGTGGCGAGGTTTCACAGAGTTCCCAGTAAAGAATTCCGACTTGGGGGGATGTTCCAGTTGCAGTTTCCTACTCGGAACTCGGAAATTCCTACTTCTGACTACAACTGGAACGCAGCAAAAGACCCAAACCAAAGCGTGTGTTTGTTGATGCTAATAAAAATGCAACTCCAACCTTCCTCAGAACTCTGCATTGCTTTACAACTTCTTTTTTCAACAACTTACAGGATGCAAAGTGACGAGGTAATGTATCTCTTTCTACTTACGTAGCGGTAGTTTTTGATGTGTGACAACAAGCAATTTTTGGAAAACTTAGTATCGTAGTTTTGTAGCCGGCTATATATCGCTACTTACAGCCCGGTGCTCTAAGACGTGTCCGAATAATATAAATTTGCTCTAGTTTTAATTGTCTAGTTTCTGAAGTTGAGTATCCAGGTCAGTCCAGCCCTGTCCGACCCGACTCTAAGGAAGTCTAAGGAATAGCATTTATAGATAACCTATTTTGATGCTATAAAACTCATCTTAAAGTGTGTATTTCCATCAGGCATATATCTAAAAGTGAGACTTTTTTGTAATTACTTAAAAACTCCTCACAGTCCCTTTAAGTGAGTGGAAACACCAGCAACTTTCAGAAACAGTTATCTATGCTGTGACGTGTGTTTGACATTGTTGATCCTTAAAGTCTACAGGCCAACATTTGCCCACATGGAAAATCTGCAGGAATCAATAAGGGAATCTTTAAAAGCAGGATTGTTAATTGCACTGGTATTGATAAAATGGTATCAATTCCCATCCCTAAAAATCAGTGAAGACATTTTGCTGTATCTTACTCACAGGCAAAGAAACAATCAAATTGTCAAATGGAAAAACTTTGGCAAAAACATTCAACCTCCTTGATGGAAGTAAGTTAAGAGATCAACACTGTCTTGATTAAGCACCTTGTCCTCAGAAATCCCAGGAGAATGAAGTGAGCAAACATTTTTGACTCCGAGCTAAGAATCATCAACCTGGAGCACCTGTTATTCTCTCGAAAAGATAACTGCCTGCAACAGGTTCCTCTGAGAAGAATCCCTCAAACTCTTACCATGTGTATCTGTTAAAAAGATGGCTGATAAAGGAGCATGTGCGGCATTCAACATACGAGCATATGTGTGTGTGTGCTCCCACTCCAGGGTGCTCCAAACTTTGAGGACAGCCCCTCCAAGAAACACAGGCCTGGTCCTCCAAACTCAAAGGACGTGCTCCATTCACCGCCTGGCAACCGTGCTGAGAAATGGAGAAGAGATGGGCAGGACGGAATGGATGGGCAGTAAATTACCAGCTTTTGGAGGCGAGGACACGGTATTTATTTATAGCATTCAGTCAGGGCACTCAGGGAGGGTTGTACTGGAATGGGGGGTGAACGTATTTTGCAAGGGGCATCCTAGGTGGTCAGCATTGACCTGCACTAACCCCTTGTATCCTGTCTCATTCTCCCACCCTTCACACTTGTCTTGTACCCAAAGATCCCGAGACCTCCCTGGTAATTAGGGAACGAGTCACACCCACTCCCTGCCCCCTAAGGCAGTAAATTTACCTCCTTCTCCTGGCCTTGTGACACACACACTCACACATCCTCAGATTCGAGGCTTCACGACACCATTCAGCCCGATCCCTACTTGCTCTATCCCCCACTCTACATTTTATCACCACCCCTTGTTTTGTTTTGCTGTCTCAATCCATCAATCTTCCCATTAGCCCTCCATATTACGGAAACCCAGGGGAACGCCCCCTTTACACCAGCCCTTCAAATCAGTCTTCCTCTGTGCACCTCCCTCAGCCTCCTGCGCTCACTGCTGGTTCCTTCGTCCCCTCCATCCTTAACCCGGTCCTCACTCGTCCCACCTGTTGCTTTTGGATTATCATACCCTTCCAGTGTGGGGTAGGCATCACTCTGCGTCTTGTGCGTCCTGGCACAGGAGAAGATGGAGATGGACAGAGAGAGGGAAGGATTGGGGATGCTGTGGGTGGACGTTGGTGGGGGTAGCAGCACTTTGGGTGGTATGTTTCCTGCGAGGGTGGGACACAATGCCCCCAGTGTTCGGGCAGGCCCACAGGAGCTTGTTTTACAACAGGGGAGGGGCGGCCATCAATGGCCAGATGATGTGAACCACCCTGAGCCGATTCACAGTGACAAACAGCCCCCTCCAAGCATGCCCCCACCTCCTCCTCCTCCTCTTTTCTACTTTCTCCCATCGCCTCCCTCCGTCCCTCCACACATTCTGCTCTGCTGGACCAAAACCAGGGCAGCAGAGGGTACGCAGCAGCACCGCAGCTCAATGGACTGGAAGTGAGGGTGCACTCCCACACACACACACATCAAAATTTCTCACATACATAATGGGCATACATGCAGACACCCACGTGCACTGACACACACAGGAACAGACCCTTTCTGTCCTCGGTCCCCTAATGACGCCTCAAGCATCTTGCTGGAACATGAATTGGTATTAGTTTAATTAAACCAGCGTGGCCTTCGTTTGTGCTCCTCTCTTCATCCTCAAAAAGGCAACATGACTTGATGACGGCATAATTGCTGAAGAATTGAAGGAGAGCTTGTGTGTCAGGCTGCCAAGTGGGCCCAAAAGCCCCCCCACCCCCAACCCCAACATCTCCATCATCCATCCATCAACATCTCCAACTTCTCAGGCCCTGTGCTGAAGACCTGTCCCTTCTCTTGACCCCAGTGTCCAATAATATCTCTGCCAATGTCATTTAGTTAGACCTACCCGGGGCCAAGAATTCTCTCCTAAGTATAATACCCCTTTCATACTGGCCAAAAAACCTGTTTAAACATGGTAGCAATCGGCTCCTGTGGGCAGTTTGAAAGGGTTTAATCGACATTTCGACCGGGTTGACTGACGGGTTTTTATCAGCTTTAGTGGGAACATCACACCTGGGTTGACCTGCTAATTTACGGATGACGTCGGCGTAGTGTCCCCATGTCTGTAACTTACATGAATCTACCTTCTCAGAAACAAATTCCATCCACCTTTGTAAAATCAACACTGAGTTTGTACATTTTTAAAGAGAAACTAAAGTACAAAGTAAGGAAAACCATGTCCATATCTTCCATGCTCCCTTCTAATGTTTACATGGCCGTGTTTTGTCACACTGATGATGTCATCAATGTGATGGCATCAGCTTGATGCACAAGAGGAAAAAAAAAAACAGCCATGCAGCTCGTCTGCTGGCGATTAGACCGGGGTCTGCTGGCAGTGGGAAAGGAGTCACTTGCCGATTGTTACAGGGTTGAATAAAACCCAGTGTTGACCCGCTAATTTTAGTGTGAAAGCAAAATAAAAGTTTTGACTGGGCCCAAACAATCAAGCCCAACCACACTGGAGTCCATGGATTTTTTTCTCTGAGCACAGCCCGGCCCCTAAAATTACATTTTTCTAGTTCTGGCTTCATCAATTAAGGCAGGGGTGTCCAAACTATGGCCCGGGGGCCAAATGCGGCCCGCTGCCCATTTTGAGTTGGCCCCTGAAACAGTTGAATGAATAACGACATTTCAAATACAGCAGCAAATACCATCAATCATGCACACTTTCTGCCATATTTACTTTGTCACAGGATCTTATTTACGAAGTTTATCTTGATACTCCTCTTCAAGTAGAGCATGACACAGGAGCAAGTTTTCACTCCTGTCCTCTCCCACTCCCAGAGAAAAAAATACCATTCCCTCCCAATCCCGGGCTGGAGTAAAAAATTTAATTCTGTCCTGTCCACTCCCGTAGAATGACTTCCACTCCCATCCTGCTCCCGCTCAAAATCACTCCCACTCCTGTCCCGTTCCCGTTTGAATAAAACCAAACATGTTGAAAACATGTTGCATTTTTTATTTTGGGTAAAAGTGCAGTGCATATAAAAGGCCTTGTCTTTAAGTTTCACAAGCCTGACATTCGGTCGGTGTAAACAGCTCTCTTTTCGACGTGTCGTCTTTTCCCTCCACGTTGTTTTGTTATGTGTCGCCGGCAGCCGCTCCGAGTCGCTTTTCACTTCCGGTGATGACAGGAAGTCAAACCACTTTTGTAGTTCTTCTGTGCTGCTAGCGTGGTCAGGAGTGTTGGCTCTCACTGAGAGATGACTACAAAAATGGATGCATCTGTTCATCTGGTTGTTTAACACGGCTGAAAATGATCATCTATTAATGTCGTTCCCGCTCCTGCCCGCTCCTGTTGCTTTTTTTCCCGTCCTGTCCCGATTCCAGGATTAATTAAAAAATAACTCCCATCCCATGGGATTACCACGGGAATCATGTGACCCACGAGAATTCCCGAAAAAATGTCATCCTCTATCTTCAAGCACCAACATTCTTGCACTTTATTCTTGTTTTGTGTCTATCAGTGAAGATAAGCCACCAGTGTCTCTGCTGCTCAGAAGATCAATCTCACCCTGACTAGGTGTGAATCCAGTGATAGCCTGGGGTCACAAGGGTCCCTGAACAGATAATAATCAACTCCTAAGCCCTAAAATTTGACTAAAATACACTAAAAGTGAGGTACACTAAGTGGCCCAGTCATCGAAGTATTCTTCTTTATGCGGTCCTAGATGTAAATAGTTTGGACACCCCTGAATTAAGGCTTTGCAGTGCAATTTTCAAGTTGCTTTAATGTATTTTGGGCATTTGTGGCCCTTTCTTGACAGTAAATAGACTTTGCAAGGAGGGAAGAGACAGCAGCAAGCAGACCACAGGTGGGAATCAAACTCAAGTTGACCAATTAATTTCCAGGGTGTAGGGTTGATTTAACATTGGTAGAGACATAAAAGTGCTCCAAAGTGGCACCCTTGAATGTGTTTTATGTTTATGACTGTTATTTCACACCATGTTGAGCTGATCAAACAAACAAGCAAACTATGATATTCAGAAAAAAACTCTTCTATCTACAATACATCCAGCCTCTCCTCCTCCATCTCAACTATCTGTAAAAATATATTGATTTATGACATATAAACAATAGGACAATTTGGGTTGCAACAGTCATAAATTTCGATGGTATGATTACAGTCTGAAACACAGTTTCACAATTATGACCGATAAGCCTAATTTATACCTTAACAATATGAGGCTTTATCCGAGGCTTTATTGTGCAAACTTTTATTGTTGGTCTTAAACGGCTGCTGCCTTTCAACACAAAAATAATACATGGATAATAAATAAAAGTACCAAAATGTGTATCTCTTTGGTATTAAATATAAGCATTTTTTAGTTATGATGTTATGTAAATTTTGAGTAACTTACGATTTTTTTCAGCCACGTTTTACAAGCTAGCTGTCTGGTCTCGTATCTACCGAGACCAGATAAAGGGACAGTAGGGATGGACAATCATACGTTAGAAACAGAGAAGCCAATTGAAGAGCGATAATAGGTTAGAGACGGGATTTTGTTTAACATAATGCGGCTGGCCGTCACTATGGCTAATGGGCGGGATGACGTAAAGAGTGATTTTGCGTTAAAATGATTGTGTTTTGTGTTAAGGACCATGCAGTAGTGGCATAATATTGATAGGGACCCGATTAATATTATGGTTCATGTATCATTTCTATCTACTCCACCACCTTTTACTTTTGCTTTTTTAAAACTTTTACTTAATGGAAGAAATGCACTCTGTTTGAGACTTAATAGATAATCACAGCTACAAGGCAAACAAGTTGAAGTTGGTCCATGCCTCTGACTTTCCTCCACACATTTCTTGGTAACCTGTGGGCTGTGTGATGACCTGCTATAGACCAATCCTGAGAAACACCGGAAGTTGTCGAGCCACCATTACTGCAGTGGTAAGTCGGGCAGCTGGCATACGTATGACTGAGAGTCATCAGGAGAGTGGACTGAACAAAAATTGATGTTTTTTTTTATCGCCGTAAAAACATGCCAGGACGATCTGGGAGAACGTGTGCTGTTTTAGCCTGCCACAACAGTAGTGTCCAACATCATCAATCCAACTATTCATCCTGCTCTCACAGCCAGCCAGGACTGTACTTTACTGTACTACAGCACTACTGTACTGTCGATCGTAGTGACGTCATCCACCACAAGATGGACACGCCCACAAACCCAATGCATATGTAAATTAATTGTTATTCTCAATTACATACTATATTGTTCTTACATTATTTTATATTCATTATTTGTATTTTATACGACCAGCTCTCTTTGTGTAACTATCATGTAGCAATAGTCCCTCCTGTTCAATGCCATCACGTAAGCAGCACATGGCTAATTTAATATGCATGAGTAGGAGCCGGTTAGCTTAAGGCTATCCAGGCTAACAGCAGTGAGGACGTAAAGCCGATGGAAGAATAAACAGCAAAATGACAGCACTAAACTAACAAACGGAGGACAACACTTAACTGTAGCTGAACCATTTCTCACGGCTTGATGTTAAAGTTTAACAAAGATCGAAATCGTAAGTGGGTGAGCAACATAGTTCATGCAAATGTAGACGTTATTTTTTAAATATATATTTGACATGAGTAAATTTTTAGCTGTGAAATATACCAAAAGTTTTAGCCCTTAGTTTACAGTACTCTTGTGGTTCTGTGACGTTTTGATTACAAATGTTCATGCCGCTGTCTCTGACAGCAGGTGGTAGTAGATGCGCTGATAATGGCGGCGCCCACAGATCAGCCGTAGGATTGGTCTATACAGGTGATGGATAAACCTGCCAGAATCCATAACAACTTAAAGAAATCAAAACCAAAAGTCTTTTTGCTTGACAGTTCCCCTATAAATCCCATTCACTTTGTTCTGCCTGCCCTAATCAAGAACAGAGGCAGTCAGAAGAAATGGAAAACAAAGAAGTCAAAAATGTCATTATGCCTTACAAGGGCCAGAATTGGTCAAAGTTGTGGTTTTGCATTTATTTTGGAGACAAGAGTCCCAAACTTAGAGACAGAGGAACAGAACAGACTTGTCTTAGTTTTGATAGTTCAGTTTTCTCCGTCATTGATTGAAGAGGGTGCTATTTCATCTGATGGTGTCAGGTCACCTGAAGAGTACATGAAAAAGCTGAAATATCCACAATATTAATGTTTTTTATAAGTACTCTTACTCCCAGAGGTGTCACCACATCTCCTCCTGTCTTGAGTGTCTGTATGCATGGCAGTGTGTCAGTCTTAGGATAGGGGGGTGACAGCTGGTTAGCAGTCGGGTGGTCATAAAGTAGTCTGCCTCTTTTGTTAGGGATGATGAGCTTGTATGTGTGTGTGTGATGGGATCAGGAGGCTGGTAGTGAAAGTAAAGGAATGTAACCCAGCCTCTCACTCCCTCCATATGACGCTAATTGCAGCAGAGTGGGGATGGCCTGGGCCGCTTGTGTACGCCATTGTTATTCCTCAGCCCATTGTCTCCAGCCTTCTGACAATCGCCATCTGAATGAGACCCTGTTAAGCCTGGCAGATCCCCATCATTAGACCCCTTTACACCCATTGTGATGCAGCACTGAGGATACTGTAGGGCTATCTGCGACTTTCAGTGGGACCGAGGCCACGTCCACAATAACACAGATAAATTTTCTTTTTGTTTCAGCCGTCCAGCTTCACAAAGACAGCGTGTTTCGCCATTCAGAACTTTTTTGTCAAACTCTCAAGGGTGAACACGATTTAAGACGCCTCTTGTTGACTCCAGACTCTCCTTTGGTAGCCATGCAAAGAGCAATTTTAAACCAAGACCAAACAAAACACTTGCAGCTACAGATTTGAAAACCTGATGAAGGTCTGAGACCGAAACGTTGCAAATAAACAAATTTCTTGCAAGTTAGACAGTGTGCGGGAGTCCATCTTTGTGTTTAAATCGACTTTTTTCTCCGATGCACCTGTCTCCTAACTTAGATGTGTGAAGTACTCTCCTGATTTAAATGACCAAGTGTAAAAGACATGAAATACCCAGAATAGTAAATATCAAGCAGGTAGTCAGAGAAATAAAATAGGAAGAGAGAGAGAGACAAAAAATAAACCACAACATAAGACATAAAAAACTAAATTAAACATAAAGTAAAACTGTACTGAGAGGCTGATTTGTCTCCTACATACAAGCTTTAAAGCCACCAGAAAAACTGCGGGGGGCTGCCAATCTGGCACATCAAGATAAGGACATACAGTCATGGAAAAAATTATTAGACCACCCTTGTTTTCTTCAATTTCTTGTTAATTTTAATGCCTGGCTCAACTAAAGGTACATTTGTTTGGACAATTATAATGATAACAACAAAAATAGCTCCTGAGACTTTAATTTAAGAACTAAGAACTATTCATTTTCCATGGTTTTCTTGATAATAACCAAAATTACTTAAATTCTTACATCAATAGCTATGGCATTGTACCGCCAAAAACACTACTTTTAAGCATTCCATGTTTTCTTTTCTGTTTGCTTTAAACACATGATACACACAAGAGTTAATAGTTGATTGCATAACCATTGTTTTTGATGACTGCAGCCATGCGTCTTGGCATGCTCTCCACCAGCTTCTGACATTGTTCTGCTGTCACAGCAGCCCATTCCTGTTGGACAAATTCAAACAAATTTTCTTTGTTTTTGGGCTTGTGGTTCTCCATTTTGAGTTTGATGATTTTCCACAGGTTTTCAATTGGATTAAGATCTGGTGATTGAGCAGGCCAAGGCATGGTCTTGAATGTTGTGGTTCTCCATCCAGGCTTTAACTGACCTTGCCGTGTAGCAAGGGGCATTGTCTTGTTGGAAAATCCAGTCATTCGAGGCAGGAAACAGTTTTCCAGCTGATGGAAGAAGACTGTTTTCAAGGGTAGTCCTGTACATGACCTGGTTCATTCGGCCTTCACACAATTGCATTTGCCCTGTTCCACTCAGACTGAAACAACCCCAGATCATGACTGATCCACCCCCATGTTTTACTGTAGGGGCAAGACAGTCTGGGTTGTAAGCTTCTCCAGGCTTCCTCCTAACCAGTAAGTTGGCTGGAGTGGGCATCAATTCAAAATTGGATTCATCACTGAAGAGAACCTTAGCCCAATCATCAACAGTCCAATCCTTGTGGTCTCGAGCAAAAGAGTAACCGGGCCTTCCTCTGCCTTTCATTGATGAAGGGCTTCTTGCGTGCTCTGTGTGACTTCAAACCAGCTTCAACAAGTCGGTTTCGAACTGTCCTTGCTGAACAAGTCACATTTCTCGACAGTGCCCACTCATTTTAAGGTCCCTGGAGGTCTGGACGACGATTCCTGACTCAGGAGCGGATGAGTGCACGGTCATCTCGTGGGGTAGAAAGACGTTTCCTGCCACGGCCAGGTAGCAATTTGGTAGTGCCATGTTCAGCTTGTTTTTTTTTTGTTGTAATGAACGGCTGTCTTGGAGATCTTCAGTTTTTTCGCTACCTGTCTCTCACTCATGCCAATTTCCAGCAGTGCCAAGATGGCTGCCTTTGTGGCTTCACATAATTCTTTTGTTTTAGGCATTATGTGAGAGCTGACAACTTCTGAGTTGTGCTACGGCTTGAATGTAAGCAGGAAACCACTCTAGGCCTTTGCATGTGCAGTGCTGCTTGTGACATGAAATGGCCTCTTATATACCCTGGGAATCAATTAAGCTTAAGAATGTCAAATAGGACATAAAGTATTATGTGACCAGCTGCATTTTTTGTTGTGTTCATTGTATTATACGATTAGTGGTACCAGATATTAGAATGAACAAGAACATGAAGAAAACAAGGGTGGTCTAATAATTTTTTCCATGACTGTATGTGTTCTGCTAATCTATATTAGAAATGCACATCTTATTCAAAGCAAAGCAGTTATGGCTGTTTTATTTAACCTGGCTGTCTTTGTCAAATTGAGACTCATTGTCTCATAACAATGCTGATGTTTGTCCCCCATTTAGCAAAGTTAAGTCTAGTTAATTTTGCATATTTCATCTCCTCATAGGCTGCAACTACACTTCTCTGGGTAAACCAACAGTTGGGCCAAGGAAGATCCCTCACTTTGCAACATTTAACTCTTAAAAAAGGAAACTCTTTGTTTTTAAATTAGCCATGAAGTGATGATATGGCAAAGTTTATGGTACACTTGTGTATTTTTCAGATATTACAGTAGTGCATCTTAGTCTCACAATAAAATTGGATAATGATTATGATTATTTAGTTAACAACATTATTTGATATCACAGTGCATCCTGATGCAATGCAGAGTTGATCTTACATACTACAGCCCCAGGCTGCTTTTCAAATCAAACAGCCCTCATTTAATTAATTAGAAATGGCTTTTAAGATCAACTGCAGCAAAAATGTCTTTTCATTGTGATACAAAGTGAATATCTGTCATAAGTTTCATCTTCCTGCTGAGCAGCAGTCTCTGCAAAATTCTCCGCCAAGGAGGTTATGTTTTCGGGAGAGTTTGTCTGTCTGTCTGTCTGTGAACAAAATAACTCAAAAAGTAATGGATGGATTTTGATGAAATTTTCAGGAAATGTTCAGCATGGGAAAAGGAAGAACTGATTCAATTTTGGTGTTGATCCGGATCACCGTCTGGATCCGCCATGATGAAAAATGTGATTTCTGTGAATAACTACTGAACTAAAATAGATATCATTATGAATCCAATTGCTAATGCTATGTTTTCATGGTCAAGGAATCTAAATATTTCGATGAAATAAAGGTACGACTAATATTTATGGTGAAAATCCCAATATGGGAGAGGACTGTGGCGCTGGTGGAGGTCTGCGCTCTCCGAGTGCTTTTCTAGTTATTATTAACTGTCTCTGCAACGATGTATCTTCATCTTCATCTACGTCGAATGCATCGATTAAAAGATTATTTTTCAACACCCCTAGATTTTACTTCTTATGTAGGGGATATGTATGGCAGCTGTTAATCTCATCAGTCAGTTTCAAAATCAGCCAAAACTAATATTCAACTTTAGGCCAATATCAGCTGTTACAGATGTTGTCGTGATAAAATTGTGAGACACACATTTTATTCTCTAGTACCCCTTTCACACTAAAATTAGCAGATCAATGCAGGTTTTTTCAATGCAGGATAACCCTCTAACAATCAGCAAGTGACTCCTTTCCCACTGCCAGAAGACCCCGGTCTAATCGCCAGCAGACGAGCTGCATGGCTGTTTTTTTTCCTCTGGCACATCAAGCTGATGTCATCACGTTGATGACATCATCAGCACTACGAAACACAGTCATGTACACATTAGAAAGGAGCAGGGAAGATGTGAACACGGTTTTCTGTACTTTGTACTTTTGTTTCTGTTCAAAAATGTACAAACTCAGCGCTGATAATAAAAAGGTGGATGGAATTTATTGTTGAGAAGCAAGGAGTCACACAAGTTACAGACGGAGGGGTAGGCTTGATATTATGCTGTGGGCACATTATGCCGACGTCATCCGTAAGTTAGCAGGTTGACCCGGGTGTGATGTTCCCACTGAAGCTGATAAAAACTCGTATTGCTTGCAGG
Organism: Scarus forsteni; assembly: GCA_036419115.1. Classification (NCBI taxonomy): domain Eukaryota; kingdom Metazoa; phylum Chordata; class Actinopteri; order Labriformes; family Labridae; genus Scarus; species Scarus forsteni. The sequence goes on along the minus strand of JAZDUH010000380.1, from coordinate 1,631,421 downwards.
GAAAGTCAACCCGGGTCAAAATGCAGAATAGATGGGGTGCTGGTTTGGCGTAGTGGTTAGCACCCCATGTACATGCTTCTGCCGGTCCAGGTTTGAATCCCGCCTGTGACCAGTTTGCAGAGTGTCTTCCCCTGCTCTCTCTCCCCCTTTCACAAGCCTATCCACTGTCTCTCTTCTATCAATAAAGGCACAAAAAATGCCCAAAAATATACATTTAAAAAAAAAAAAAAAATGCAGAATAGATTCTTTCAAACTGCTGACAGGAGACAATTGTCTTGTTCCTGAAGTTGAGTATCCAGGCCAGTCCAGCCCTGTCCGACCCGACCGTGAAGCTAAGGAATAGCATTTATAGATAATCTATTCTGATGCTATAAAACTCATCTTAAAGTGTGTATTTCGATCAAGCATATATCTAAAAGTGAGACTTTTTTATAATTACTTAGAAACTCCTCATAGTGCCTTTAGCTTATCCAACTTAAGTTTTTTGTTGTTGTTTGGAAAAAAAAAGTGTTTTTAAGATACACAGAAAAGTGATACAATGACACATTTCAATAAAAAAAGAATAAAAAAAAAAAAAAAAGAAAGTCTAAAAAATATTTTCACCATATTTTCCCCCATTGACGGCATCACTCGAGTGAACGTGACACTTTTTTGTCCACAGAAGTTTGGTCACGGACCCTCTGAGGAGACAAACCACCAGCTGGCCTGCTCTGGGCAGAGAGAGTCTCGGTCTAGTCCTCGTCTCCCTAAGACAAGCATCTGGAGGCCCGGGGAGTGAATACAAGAGTGAATATATTCATCCCCATGCTGCTTTGTTAAATCTCTGGGCGTAAAGCCGTTGTACCCCCGTGCCCTCCTGGGTGACCCCCGAGGATCAGAGACCAGGTTGTCGAAACATTTGTAACATTTGGCCAAAGCAAATCTCCGGCTGCCTGTTGAATTGAAGCTCAGACCAAAGAGGGGAGGAAGAAAAAAATCCCCCCGGACCCCTCAAAACACTCCTCACATTGGACCGGGACCCCCCTTCGTTCCTTATCCCTCACGCACGCACACACTCACACACACCGAGCACGGAGGCTCAACCCCTCACAACCTCCTGCAAATCCCCTTTATCTTTTCCCAGCCAGATGGGGCCGCTGGAATAATAGCCCGAGCCCAATGAGTTCCATTCAATTTGTCATGCCGTCTAAAGGAGCTTGTAAGCTTCCCATTTGCAGTTATGTTATAGTAACCATGGGAGGCTCTGCAGTGTTAGGACTTAATTACCTCCTAATAGCTGTTGTGGAGATAAAGCCCCCGGGCAGCATCACCTCACCGTCCAGCCCCTGACACACAGAGAGTGACGACACCCCGTTAACTCGATATGCCTGCTTCACCCTGCTCGTACCTGCGTCTTTTTAGTCTTTACAGTTATTGGATGCAGATTAGCTGTAAGGGGACTACAGTTAGACAAAGGCCATTTTCGCCTACTATAACAGCAGTGTGTACTGATTCGCCCAAAATGTAGTATGCAGTATACGGTATGGCTGTGTCCAAAATGGCATACTAACGTACTACATACTACATACTCATGTGTGTATACTGTATACTACACACAGTATGATTAGAATGCGACTGTTCACACTGTAGTATACTACTAAGTTTCCCATGAGCATTTCAAACCTCCGACGACAAAAATCAGAAGCACACCAGGCTAACAAATATCTCTGTTGATTCACAACATTTGAAAGTTCAGGGAGCATTTTAGGCGAGAAAGTCACCATGTAGAATACCAGAATGTGGTCATTTGAGCCATAAAATGCACGGATACAAATTTCATTTCAGCATTTCGGACATTTCGTTATAAGCACCATTATGCTATCGAAGAAACTTCCAGTCGGCTCCTAAACAAGAGCCCAATTTACAAAAGCCTAAAAGAACTAAAAGGAGATAATAAAAGATGCTTTTATTTAAAAAATGGGAAGTTTGCTAGTGGCTGAGTTTTAGCTGAATGCCGGTCTCAAGATGATTCAACATTTATGATATTAATAATATTATAATCAGCAACTTCCCAAATACAATAAAATGTTGACTGCCCACAGACACCGAAGACGATCTGTCCGTCGTCTCCGTATCACAATGCATTATGGGGCGTTTGAGTGTGACTAGTATGCCCACCTTGCATACTTTTTTCTAATATAGTATGCAGTACATCCGGGTATTTCTCGCACACTCAATCTTTTCATAAACTCTAATGTGAACACACTACAGACTCATTTTGACGTCACACTTAGTATGAGTAGCACGTTAGTATGCCATTTCGGACACAGCCTGCGTGAACAAATGTGCACAAAATTCTTGCTTCTGTTACCCACAATGCAAAGCGACAGAATTAAAAATGACTGAGAGTGGAGCACCAACAACCAGAGCAACAGGCGAATACAATTTAAGTGCTATTACTTGTTATTGTTACCTTTTCAACACATGCTATTGTGTAATAAGTTGTAAGAAGGTCTCTAAGTGCATTTCCATTACCCTTGGAAAATGTAAATAGTGCAATAAAAACTGGTAATGGAAACACCTGAATTTCGTAAAAGCACTAAAATATGGCTAAAAAGTTTTTACACTTTCATGAGGTGGTTTTTCAGATGTTTCGATATTTAAATATATCGCAAAAGCGCAATGGAAACAATTTTCCGCAGCTGGTCACATGATCACTTCTGTTGGAGTAAACATGGCACGGTACGTCTGGACAGAGGAGGAGACGGAGACTTTTCTTGTTATTATTCTTGAGAAAAACACAGCTGCCATACTAGACAGCAAACAACAGAGGAATGCAGAGTGTTATAAGGAGTTTGTTTTCATTATGTCATTTTAGCTCCTGTGTTTTCTCTGTTTATTCAAAGTGTTCCTCAGTCCTCTAATTCTGTTTCCTGTTAGAATTGTCTTTGTGTGTTAGATCGCTTAACCCTTTGACTTCTGAACTAAGAAATACATTTGCAAAAAAATAATTGCTGATAAAATTGTTTTCCTTCTTCATTTAGCAATATTTCAGGTTTTATTTTTCAGATTGCCCAACTGGGAGGCAGATGTGCAGGTCAACCTGCTGGTTGGCTTGCCAGTTTAGAGTTATCCTGGACATTAATGGATTATTTTATGTCTGCTGCAACTTTTGTTTTTCATATGAAAACATCACAGAGGGAAAAAATTTACATAATTAGCTGCTGACTCAGTTTTCTGAGAATCATTGATACACTTTTTATTGTTAAATTATATCCTTCATGTAATTTATGAAATCTTGGATCAGGAATATGTGAAAAGATTTTTTCTTACTCCATTGTATGCTCTTATTGTAAGATTTCTCAGGAGCTATGCAGAAAAGATTTGCTTCAGAATTTTTCTAGTTTTCAAACAATTATATTCAATGTTATTCAGTGGATATATATACTGGTGTGACAAACACTACCAAGAGGCGAATAAGGAAAAACAGACAAAGATAGACTTCAGAGCTTTAAATACAGTGGTGACAAAAGGTCAACCGCACGGTTACAATGCCAGTCAAAGGGTTAAGTGAGTAAGGGTCTTGTACTTTCATGGTATTCAATCTTCTTTTAATTTTTCAGTTTTAATATTATCTATCTTTTTTTTATGTAAAGGACTTTTACACGACTTTGTGTGAAAAGTGCTCAACAAATAATGGTTGACTAAAAGGAAATAATCATAAAAAAGGTTTTAAGAAGTTGCTGAAGTATCTGCTGTTGCTCTCAGTGGTGCTGACCCTGAAGACACACAGTGCTCAAGCATGTTAAACTTCCACACGATACTCTTGATCATGCATGAGCACAAACAGAGCACAAAACAAGATAGCCCCTCATTTGTAGACTTCAGATTATTTATGATAATTGACGTCTGTTTTAATTCCTTGTGAATCCACCACATATGGAGCTATAAGGTGAAAATTCTATGGCAGATTCTAGACGTGGAGGAGCTCCGCCAAAGCATTGCTTAGTGAGTTTCGTCAAAAAGCTCCCACTCTGTCCTTCTCTTGTTTTTGAACTTGAAATCCTGGCTGTTGAGTGATCTTTATTGTGGACTAAAGAACCATGAACCACGTTCCCGCTGGTTTAAATTCTTTCCGTGGCAAAGTCCAACGTGTTTAAAAGGAAATGTATTGCTTTCAAAGTTGTGTTATTTTCAATTGGATTATGGGCGACATTCAGGTCTGCAGCTCTGGCTCTTCAAGCTAGAAGCCTCCATTATGAAGGCCTGATTGAGACAGGATTGAAATACTTCTGCCCAAACTTTTGTTGTACAGTAAATCTCTGGAGCAGGAGATTTTCATGTGAATCTAACTAGAAGAAAATGTTACAAACACATTCACAGTAACCGCAGAGCCGGTGGCAGCAGGCGGCATCTCACGTTCCTCACTACACATTTTCAACAAAAGCGAGAATTTTGCTTCATTTCGGTCCAAGATTTCCAGAGAATAGGATGGAGGGGGAGAGCCAGGACATTATTCATGTCTTTGAGTTCATTTGGCCTTGGCCGGTTCAGCTTCCCAGACAGAAAGAGAGACCTTCTCTCCTGTTTTTCCAGCCTCCTCTCTTTTCTGCTGTTTTTGTTCCCTTTCTTTTTTATTTTGGAGGCAGATTAGCAGGATTAAGTATGGCTCACATATGCTCCTCCTCACTATTTGTATTCACCACGACACTGGGCCCTCTGCCACCCAGAATGATGGACAGAGAGGGGCAGAAAGACGGAGGTGATGGAGAGGAGGAAACGCTGGAGACACTTTTGTCTGCATACTTTCAGCGCCTTTGGTTTGAGGCCATTTCCTCCACTTTGAGTTTCCTAAACATACGAGTATTCTCCGACATATGATAACATTTTTGACGTTCATGCGAGGCTCCACCCTGCTGACCATGCATCACCACGGAGAGCCACATCACTCTGGAAGAACTTGTCTTGTCACATCAGGTCTTTAGCTGAATGAGAGCTGACTGTGAGCCGTGCAGGCCGAACAGCCAGAGTCAGGGTTGGACCTCTTGTGGCTGAATGAGGACAAATCCCTGCAGCAGGTTTGAAATCTGCTGGAAAGCCTGAAAGCAGACGAGTGAAGGCCTGTAGAGCTGCAGAATAATGCATGTGCTGTGGGAACGGTGGGAAAGACTTCTTCTCTCCCTAAGAACAAATAAATAAAAACACTCGCAGGATTCAGGAGCACTTTTGTATGGCCTCTAACTGCATGAATTTGGTGTCTTTAAGGATAACTGCTTTATGTTAAGGGTTTTTTCTAAGGAGCTCTAATAAACCATCTTCCTTTGGAATTTGTGTGTGCAAAGGGCGTATACAGACATGCATACACAATGCATGGATATGTAAATTTATATATGAATTTAAAGACATCTTCATGTATATAGATGTACATAAAGGTGCGGTGTTTAAGTATATATGGATAGGTAATCAGATAGGTAGAGAAGTATTTATATGTGTATAAAAATAGGTAGGTGAATGTTTAAATGGATTTTGTAAGTCCATGTCATTTTCTTTCATGATAAGTCTATTGGAGTACATATGTTGAATACAAGTCAAATATGTAACAGGGAATAAGAGGTAGGACCAGATAAGTTTTACTTCTTCCTGCTCCTTTTCGAGCATGTACATTGTAACTCTTGATGAATATTATAAATTAGTTATCTGTTTTCTTATTATTTCCTCTTTTTTTGCATATATTTTTGTTGTAATATGTTCGAAATAAACAAATAAATACGATAAAATAAATACATTTAATTTCTAACCGACATAAAAAGTAGTAGTAGTGGCATTCTTACTCAGTCATCCCAAATTCTAAAGACTGTTAGGGTAAAAAGTAACATATAAAGTAGAGATTGAACAGGCTTAAAAGTAAATACTCTCTCATCAAATTAAGGTACAATCTTACTAAAAAGGAAAATCTGCAATAGCAATGCCAATTTTGACAGCTCTTTTTAAATGGACTGTGAGGAGTTTCTAAGTAATTACAAAAAAGTCTCACTTTTAGATATATGCCTGATGGAAATACACACTTTAAGATGAGTTTTATAGCATCAAAATAGGTTATCGATAAATGCTATTCCTTAGCCTTCCGGTCGGGTCGGGCAGGGCTGGACTGGCCTGGATACTCAACTTCAGGAACAAGACAATTAAGACTAGAGCAAATTTATATTATTAAGACACGTCTTAGAGCACCGGGCTGTAAGTAGCCATATATAGCTGGCTACAAAACTACAATACTAAGATTTGCAAAAATTGCTTTTGTCACACATCAAAAACTACCGCTACGTAACTAGAAAGAGATACATTACTTCATTGCTTTGCATCCTGTAAGTTGTTGAAAAAAGAAGTTGTAAAGCAATGCAGAGTTCTGAGGAAGGTCTGAGCTGCATTTATTAGCATCACAACAAATACACACTTTTGCTTGGTTCACGTCTTTTGGTGCGTTCCAGTTGTAGTCAGAAGTTGGAATTTCCGAGTTCCGAGTAGGAAACTGCAGCTGGAACATCCCCCAAAGTCGGAATTTCCTACTAGGAACTCGGTGAAACCTCGCCACCCCCAAGTTGACAATTGAAGATGGATGCCCCCAGTGTGAACAGTTATTTAGCTCCTGTAATAATCCATTTATTTGCACTTCTGACTGGGGTGTGTCGCTCTAGATCAGCTGTATACATAGTATTGTTAGACTTATATTTACAAAAATGCTGCCATAGTGATAATCACATTCTTCATGTGATATTTGTGAACAACAACACAGGGCGTGCTAACAACAGCTAACAATAGCCTGGTAGATTGGCATGTTTTTTTCTGACTTCAACTGGAACGCTGATAAGTCGGAGATGATGTCACTCCCAATACCGAGGTTACTGGAACGCAGCATTACGACAGTCGCCGCGCGTGCTCATGGGTAGCAGAGTCTTAATGTTGACGGAAACAGATTCTCCTCACAGTCCCTTTAATTATAGTTTGATTCTTTTGACTGAAATATCTTTTAGTTTTTGTCATAAATTAGTCTCTAAATTGTTTTAAATTTTGCTCTAGTTTTAGTTGATGAAATGTACTGTAAATTTAGCCAACTAAAATATAAAGTGCAAAGACATATTTTATGTTCCCTTGAATTTCTGAAGTCCTGTTTTCCTCTTGGATAAAATCAAACATCTACTAAGCCTTTATTGAATGTTAGTAAAGTCTGAATGTCTAAATGAACAGAAACAAATGTTCCTTTGTGTGAAATGCAGTCTCCTTTATTTAGGCTACCTGGCAGAGCATCTCAGTTACAATACCAGAACTGACAACAAACAGTGAACCTGCTCTACATGAATATATCAATTCATAAAGAGAGCAGCTCTGATTGGATCGCTCCACAACTTATCCCACCACCACCAAGCTAAGGGAGCTGTGATTGGATGTCCCTCTGAACTCATCCAACCTTTAACACAACCAAAGTAGCTGTGATTGGATAGATTCATCACTTGTCTCATTTTAGTCTAGTTTCTATTAGTTGACGAAAATGTCAGATAATTTAGTTTGAGTTTTTGTTCATGTACACTTGCTTTTATTAGTTACTGTCTAGTTTTCATCAGGAGAAAAAAGGTTGTTGATAAAAACTACAATGAAAAATAATTAGTCAACAAAAATAACTGATCTACAGAGCATTATTTTGGGAACCAAAATTGAATTATGCATTTAAAATATTATTTTGGTATCATATTTATTCAGTTTTAGACAATTTAATCCTTTGTTGATCCCCAGAGGAAAATGCAAGTTGTCACATGCAGGAGATAGCAGTGTAACGTTTAAATAGGTAAAGATAGATATTTAAAATAAAGCAGTAAAATTCACAGTTAATATATAAAGTAGAAAAGTTTTGATACAGGACAATATCACATTGCATATTAAGTTACATAAATTATATTATGTGCAATAAATGTATCTATTAGATGACTTAATTTGACATATTGTGAAGTAAATTATATATTTTAATGACTGATGTATTGATTGGACTAACTCAGTGGGATATGAGGTTTAGATTACTAAATAGTGTGATATAGTGAAGTCTGCTGTTGTTCTGTCTAAAGGGGATTAATATATAATCAGACAAAAGTTATTATGAAGTTAAATCTAACTCTACATCTGAATCAGATGATAGCTTCAAAGTTTGATGATTGTTTTTATGATTTAGAATGTACAAATGTACTGTAACACTTTACTTAATCACTTAAGTGAATGTCTACACTTAAGAGAAATACGTTAATTAAAACTAAAATATTGTTTTTGTTGTTCTGCATTTGTTTTTTACAGAGACTGTCAAAAATGAGAGGACCTCAACAGTTTTAGTAAAGTAGAGACTTAGGAGACTCAGGAGTTATGTTGATCCTAGAAAATAAAGTGAAAATACAGCAATGTTTAAACCCACTTTTGCCTTCTTTATTAACATTTAAATTGTATTTCCCGACATGTGTTTCAACTTCGTTTAAATATTTTTAAGTGTTCCCTATTATATTATAATTTTTTACAAAATTAAAACAAAAAACTGAAAACATTTTTGAGGTATCCAAAATATCCTAAATGTTATCTTAAATATAATATTAATTTTACCTTTTAAGTTCAACATTTTAACTGTTTTTTCTTAGACTGTATTTTAATAAATGACTGTTCTGTTTCTGTATTGTTTTTTCTTTTTTTCTTTTTTTTTTTTTTTTTTACAGAGTTTCTAATGCAGAAAAGTCTCCTGCTCTCGTGTTTCTTAAGGTTGATTTTATCACAGAAATGTTCCCAATAGCGTCTTTTTTTTTCCAACATAAAAGTTCCTTAACAAATAAAAGAAACTTTTATGTTTTTAACTTGATGGCTATATAAGTGGAGTGTTTGGATGAGACAGAGAAGGTGAGGAATATTTGTTATAATGCATAAATAAAAACATCAATATTTAGAAAAATGTGGAAATGACAGCAGTAATGTTGATCCTAGAAAATAAATAGTTTAATAACAAATAAATGTCCTCTAAGGATGAGAATTTAAGATCCCACTTTTGCCTTCTTTATTAACATTTTAATCACTGAAAACATTTTTGAGGCATCCAAAATATCCTCAATGTTATCTTAAATATAATATTAATTTTACCTTTTAAGTTCAACATTTTAACTGTTTTTTCTTAGACTGTATTTTAATAAATGACTGTTCTGTTTCTGTATCGTTTTTTACAGAGTTTCTAATGCAGAAAAGTCTCCTGCTCTCGTGTTTCTGTCTGGAGTTTTTTTTTGTTTTGTTTTTCAGTTTAATGCAGAATCTGATTTTATTACTGAGCCATTTTCAAAAAGAACTTATTTGACATAAAAAAAACAAATAAAGAGGGAGACTGGGGAGAAGAAAATGTAAACAGAAACACCTCTACGGTTACAAAAAGCTAAAATAAAATAGGATAAAAAGCATATTAAAAGTAAGTTGACTAAAAGAAGTGAACTGAGGACACAATGAAGGAAACATAAATAGTTTAATAACAAATAAATGTCCTCTAAGGATGAGAATTTAAGAAAAAAGATCAACAAAAAGGGGAATCATTTGAAGTTAATTATATTTTTTATAACTAATTTGACAGTAAATCCAAAAACATGTGAAACCATAGGCTACTTAACCCTTTAAAGCCCAAGACCATAGATTATAGCCAGAAAATTTTAATTTTTTGGAGCTGAAATGTTTGTTTCACTTTCTGCTAAAATTAATAGAAAATCAAAATGTCCATAAAATTCAACATATAGATTTTTCGTATCTCATTTGATACATTATGTGTTTTTGGCAACTGATAATCCATTTGAGGACATTTTTATAATTTATCTGGTATTATAAAAGTATGTATCAAATATGATACAACTGGCTTTTTAGAGTTGAGAAATATAAAACTGATGATGTGATTAACAACAGACCTCATCACATGATCTCTGAGTATTCAAAAATTATTTCTGAAATGTTTAAAGACATTATAGGCAGGTTAGGAAGTGCTTTTCTATCTTAGTAATATATACTGTGGTTGCCTTAACAGCAAATCTGTTGGCAACATTTGGGAAAGTGCTGGTGTCTTTTCTGAATGTGCCAACAAGTTTATACGATCTTAGAAGGACAAAATTTACTAATTCAGGAATCTGGCAGTTTATACGTAAAATGACTTAAACTAGAAAAATTAATGAATGAATAAAATAATAAGTGAAATCCTGACACTACGTCAGCAGGGGTTTCCTTGCCAGTTTCACCTTTAGTCAAATTTTGCTCTTAAAAAAGTTTCAGAGTGTTTCGTCCTGCATGTGTGGGCCCCCCTCTTGTCTCTGCCCAGGGCCTGTAAATCTCTACAACTGCCCCTGTCTGAAAGAATAAACTATCAAAACCACCCAGAGTCAATGTAAGGCCAAAACAATCAAATAGTTATAAATAAAAAAGAGCATCAGTACAAAACATACACAAGACAACTGAACATCTCTACATACAAATATAAGATAAAAAGAATAAACATTGAGGGAACACATTATTTTTTTTCTATGTAAATATACTGCACAGGATAGTTGAATAATTACTGAATACCTGCAGTGCACATGGTGATGAATACCTAAGATGATTATTTATCATCTGCATGCCAACAAATCAACCCTATAAAGCCAATTGTATCATATTTGATATATACTTTTATAATACATCTATCTACTCAATATGATTAACAAATTACAAAAAAAAAACATCTGAATACAATCAGATAAATGATAAAAATGTCCTCAAATGGATTATCAGTTGCCAAAAACACATAATGTATCAAATGAGATACGAAAACTCTACATGTTCTACATTTTATGGACATTTTGATATTTTTAGGATTTTAGCAAAAAGTGAAGCAAACATTTCAGCTCCAAAAAATGAAAAGGGTTAAAGGTGAGTATTTTCTGTCTTTAACCCTATAAGGCCAAAAACCGTAGGTTATAGCCAGAAAGTTCTCATTCTTTGGAGCTGAAATGTTTTTTTTTAATTGTAATTTGTTGATCATATTGAGTAGATAGAGGTATTATAAAAGTTTGTATCAATGATACAATTGGCTTTATAGGGTTAATAGGTCTATATCTGAGCTCGCGCGTCTCCATGTTTTCTGATGGCTGGTAATCACTGATTTATAAAAGTAAGGTGACTCCCCTGAGACCCAGAGGAGGATCACAGTGAGACTGTGGGAATGTGTAATGAAGCAAACTGTGGCGCAGGGACGAACCTCCTGATTTAAGAAGCCTCTTCAGCTTCATTACCATAATCTGATTTAACGGACACAGGACAACAGGCAAACATGACGGCAGGGGGCGGAGTGTGTCCGGGAACATTATTTATTTATTTGTTTTGTTGTTTATCATTTTGACACGTGATGTCGAGCCCGACAGGCAGTTACACAGTAAAACCCTCAAAGGTCACATCAGACTGTCGCTGTGACCTGATCATCACCGATCCTCCTCAGTTTAATGTTTCAGCTCGAAGCTTCAACACTTTTTAAAAAACTTTTTTTTATGCAGAAACACTTTTTGTCGCATTTAGAGTCGCAACCAAATTAATTAAATTGTTGAACAAATGTAGAAAAATCAGGTGCAGATGTATCCTCCTGTCTAACCCAGCTTTTACATGCCCCTGCTTTAAAGATGCGAATTACACAAATTAATAAAGTTTTACTTTTTGTTTTGGTTGTTTCGGCTTTAAGTCTTAACCTAAAACATTTTGGTGTTTTCAAAGAGAATTTTATTTCTAAACTTTGCGTTGTTATAGGCCTTGTATTCTTGTTTGGTTTCTGATTTAAGAAAATATCAAAATTGGCTAAAATATCATTTTAATAAAGTTTTTATTTATCTATTTATTTTAGAGCTCTCTGCAAAAGTTGGGTCTAAGGTGACCTAAAAGAAGTTTTTATTTCTTTTTCATTCTCTTTTACACATCTTTCCTGTTGGTCTGTATTTATTTACTTCATACAAAATCTTCAAGATACTGTAACAGCGTCATTTTGATGGATAATTAATCTGATTATCTATTAAACTCTCGGCATAGAAGTCCAATTTAAGGTAGAAAAAAAAGCTGCATTTATTAGTATTCGTTTCAAGCCAAGAAGTTTAACAATAACTCAAAAAACATGGGTGACATGATAATCGTCTATTAATCGTGTGAGTTTACGGATTTTTTTCCATTATTAATTCATATTTTTATATAATTCTGTAAACTTGGATGTACTTTTAGTTGAATGAATGAATGAATAAGTGCTTCATTTCGGTTTAAAAACAAAAATAAAATCATATTTTTACAAAAAAGACAGCAACATATGTGAATAAATGAATAGACAAAATAAATAAAGCTAAGTCGGTAATAAAATAAACAAAATGAAATAAATAAAAAAAAGTAAGACTCATTAGAATCTCACAGCTTAATGATTTGCACTGGCTTAAAAAAATCATGTATTGCGTCAAATTTAAAGGTTAATTTTTATCCTAAATCCCTGTCTGGAATTTACGGACCATAGACTTATAATATTTTAATAAACAAGGTGGTTATTTACTTGAACCTTTAACGGAGAAAAACTTACATCTAGAAAAGTTTTACAGTTAAACTAATCATATTTTATTGATATCTGATCGATGAACATCCGGGTCTTTAGGGCTGATTCTGTGAGCGCAGTCTGATGAAAACCTGTTGAGGTAATTAGCGCTGATTGCGTCTGACTGCACAATCTTAACTTTGTCTATTTGAGAACAAAGCAGCTGTCGGCTTCAGTTAACGAGCGCGAGCCAATCAGCGACTCGAGCCCCTTATGTCAGCCTGCTGTGCGCGAGCGGCACACATGCAGCAGGGCAGGCCCGCGCCGCTGTCGCTCGCGGGGCACTAATTGAAATGTTACGGATCATAACCGTTAAAAACAATTTTTCACACTTCATTAATTAACGTTAAAGATGCTCCTAAACGGCAGCTGCTGGTCGACAGCGGGCACAAACGGAAAAACAGAGAATCAGCAGCAGAACCGCGAGCAGGAAACATATTGAACTGCTTATTAAGGTTCGACCCGTTATTACTGATTATCTGAGGATTATTGATACTCACAAAATGGCGGTTCTCTTAGTACAATAAAGTGAAGAGAGGTGGAGAGGAGAATTTACAACCGCAAGATGCATAAAAGGAAGTCTTTATGCTTCTGTTTTTTTTTAAATTATTAATTACATATTTTCTCTATGTGCGTCTTTTCCTGTTTTTATTTTCCTTGTGCATAATGTTAAAGATTATAAGTTATTTTTGTTGCTTAGCTTTCCAAATTTTTGAACTTGCCTTCCCTCGCCATTATAAAGGGAAATGGATGCTCATTTGAAACAAATAAATGTATAAATCTTAGAAAAACAGACAAATTAACTCATGTAAATTATATTAAATACGATTTAATTTCCATCAATTTGTCCCTGGGTCAAGGATTAAAATTGATCATCTCTCAAGAAGGGTTTAATACTGTTAATAATTCGTCAATAACAGTTATAAATCCACTCATGCGCGGGCCACTATTTCCACAGAAGGGCCCATATGTGTGAGGGAGTGTGTCCGATTTCACTTAATGCGCCCTGTTGGTAATTACATCAGGCTGGAGGACCCCCGTCACCCCCTCTCCTCTCTCCTCCCACTCTGCGTGGAGCTGATTGGTCGCCGGGACAGACACGGCGTTGTCCCGGTGACCCGGCCTCTGTGCGCTCGAGCGCGGTATAAAAACGGGCAGCCTGACGCAGGCGTGCCAAATGGACTGTCAGACACGACCCTGGAGTAACAAGTGGATTTGACGTTTGGCTTTTCTCACCACGGCGCTTCGAAACACTTCTGGTGAGTTTTGTTCCGTCATATGAATGTGTTTTTGTTTGTTTGTTTAGATGATATGATAGACAGTTGGAACGTTTTACGTAAACTTTACGCATGGTTTGCTATGGCGTTGTTTAATTTTACTTTTTGATGAGCGACAATTTAGTGTGTCATGGTCGAATAATAACACAAGGATAAAAAGATGCTTAAGGAAATGCAGGTTCTTTATACAGTGCTATTCTCTGTGGGCTTTCTTCATGTCCTTACAGACTTTTGGCGCTTTTTACGCACATTTTACGCACGGTTTTCTCCGGGTTTCATTTTGCATTCGTGAAATTAATGGTGTGAGGGTAACATGCTGTGCATTATGATCGATTAAGAACTCAAGGATAAATAGATGCAAACATCATTTAAGAAATATGAATCATCCATGTAATGTCTAAGCATAAACTGAGGACGTTTGTCGTGCGTAAAAAAGTCTAAATTTTAGCGGTTCAAGTTTTTCTGTCTGTTTTGTTCAGCTAATCAAAAGAAATATATTTTGAATCTCAATGTATAAAATGCACCTTTATTTGTGGCATTTTTCTAACCAACATTGCAAAGTAAGTTGCTTTAAGACATCAAAACATGCAAAGGCATACAGACGTACTCAATAGATAACACTGTAAACGTTAATAAAACAGCTGATGACACCGATACAGAATAAAAACAAGGATGTGATAACCAAAACAGCCAGAGCTGAAGCTAAAGGGAAGTGAAAGTGGCAGTGGTGTTGTGAAGTAGATTCCTCAAACGACTGAATGTTTGGGTATTTATTTCGGATTTTTTGTACGTAAAGGCAGTCTAATCTTACATGTCACTTTCCGCTTTTAAACACATTTTAGATGTAGTAGTATCATGCAGCAGTTTGTTGATAACTGTTGGGTCTGAAAGTTTCTTGCTGAGGTTTTGGCGCTTTGCTGCTGGGTCAGGTGTCTTCTGAGGGTGTTGAATTCCTTAGTACATATGCCAACGCACTGTGTAAATCCCAATTAAAAGTGCTTCAGATATATTATTTAATTATTTAAAGCAGTTTATTTCATGTATTGTGCGCTGCTGTATAGAATCAGAATAATTTTAATATGGTCTTAATTTGATCTATTTCAGCACCCTACTGGACCAGGAACATGGACTCAGACACAAGCCGCGTATCGAGCAGACCGTCCTCTCCTGAGGTAGACGACATCTTCCTCTCAACTCTAAAAAAGTCCGTGCACGGTTTCTCCGGGGCAGTGTCCTCCACGCAGAGCGACTCTCCGTCAGAGATCCCCGGCCTGCGCGGCCTCTCCGCCTCCGACGAGGAGTCTCTGGCCCTCCGGCTGGCCTCCAAGAAAGACCGTAAACTTCTGTCAGAGAACGAGCTTCAGTCCATCCGCCTCAAGATCAACAGCCGCGAGAGGAAAAGGATGCACGACCTGAACGTGGCCATGGACGGACTCCGGGAGGTCATGCCGTACGCGCACGGCCCCTCTGTGCGTAAACTCTCCAAAATCGCCACCCTGCTGCTGGCGAGAAACTACATCCTGATGCTGAGCAACTCTCTAGAGGAGATGAAGCGGCTGGTGAGTGAGATCTACGGCAGCAGCGGGCACCACGGAGGCTTCCACCCCTCCGCCTGTGGGACTATGACGCACGCGGGAGCCGTGCCGGGACACCCCGCCGCGTCGCACGCCTCGCACCCGGCTGTGCACCACCCGCTCCTCCCGCCGGCTGCCGTCTCCTCAGCGTCTCTCTCCGCGCCCGGCATCGCAGCTGTCACCTCAGTCAGACCCCACCACGGACTCCTCAAAGCCCCCACAGCCAGCGCGGGGCCGCTGGGCAGCAGCTTCCAGCACTGGGGCGTCGGCACCGGGATGCCGTGTCCGTGCAGCATGTGCCAAGTCCCGCCTCCGCATGTGTCCAGCATGAGCACCGTGACCATGCCGAGGCTGACCAGCGACTCCAAGTGACTCCGAAACAGACTTTAGACGAACTTTTGGGGCTGTTACAGACTTTTAGCCCACATCATGACCACTTTTATTTATCATGGTTGCGTCCATGGAGCCGGTAAACACCGATGTTGATCCTCAGCAGTGGAACTTTTGGGGGTTTATTACTAACTCTGAATTCAAGCAGGGGTGGAAAAAGACAGGGCTGCTCTATCTATTACATTTGCTCATTGACAACATGATCTCAAACATCAACATAAACACTGAAAATCACAAACATCTAAAAGTAATGATCAGATCAACATGTTGAGATTTGCTCTTGATTATTTATTTTATTGATCATCAGGAGCAACAATTAAAACTAAAAATGAAACATTTTTTAAAAAGTTGTGTAAAGCTCAAACATGTTTGACCTAATCTGAGCTCCCTCCAAAAAGCAGTTGCGTTGAATTAACTCAGAACAGGTCAAAGTTAACTTGAGTTGCAGTTTTTAAAGTTTGATTTTCCAAAATAATTCAATATATCTTAAAAGTCAGTGTGTACACCTGATATTGCAATAAAATCCCCATGAATATTTTACAGACAGGCAAGAGGGGGATAAATATTACTTTTTATTCTTTTGAATTGTGCCCTCAAATATGAAATGAACAACTCATTCAACAAAAGAACCTTTTCAGCACCAGGTATGTTTCATTTATTGATTTTACCGGACAAATGTTTAATGTCCCGGGCTATTTTTGTTTTGGATAAAGCTGACATTTTCAAGGAAACCAATAAATAAAACACACATGGTGTTAAAGAGGTCAATGGAGTTGAATAAAAGAGTTCATTTTAAGGATTTTTTTTGGCATAATTTATGAATTCAAGAAGAAAAGAAATGCTGCAGTTCATCAAAAGGCAGCCAATAATAACGGTGGTTTAATCGTAAGATTTACTGTCCACAATGTTAAGTTCATTTTTACATGTATGTTGGACTTTAAAAAGAACAATTAAATAACTTTTTAACATATTAAAACACTTCCTCTTGAGGTACATTGGCCTTTATTTTTAGGTTTAAAATAGGGTGTGAGGGTTAAAAAAGATCTTCCTTACATTTGACAGCAAAACAAAAGAGAACATGAACCTCCAAACATTTTAAAGCAAAGGTATACCTTTAAATTAAACCATGCAAATGGTTCATTTTGACTGATATGACTGATACTTACAGAGTTTGACCCGCCTTTCTTTACTGTTTATTCTAATACTCCTTACAATGTTTTCAATGGCATGTGAAATGCTGTGAAGCAAAATACTTCCTGCTAAATTTACTGAGGTTAAAGAATAATAATAATTGGACTAGAAATGCAGTCCCAGTTCTTTTCCACCCCTGGTTGCTCCAGACTCTCTCCTTATTCTCCTTTTCATTTCATTCATGGAGCCGGTGAACACATCGAGCACCGACTCCCCTCTCTGGTGTCAGAACTAACGTAGTGTTTCATGGTTATTAACATCAGCTGTAACATCTTTTACTCACAAATCACTGTGAGAAAAACACAAAATGTTTGACGGCCCATTCAAGGGCAGCGGTGGACAGAATATACAATCTTGACACTAAAGCAAAAACAGTCCTGTTAAATTTTACTCCACTACAATTGAAAGTTTCTCAGTCAAACTATAATTTAAGAAAAAAACTGAAGAGTTAGCTTTTATATTTCCAGTCAAGAACACTTTGGTGTATGATCAGTGTTACAGATGTTCAGACTTACTGCTGCAAAATAAAAAAAAACAACCGAAAGTGACCAGAATAAAAATGTAAGCAGAGTTTTGCATGGTGGAAAAACATTCACTTTCTTATTTAACACATGCAGAGCTGCACAAACATGACTATTTACATTTAACCAGATTTTTTTAAATAAATAGATTACAACAGAGTTCACACAAATGGAGCAAACTAGTGCGTCAAAGTCTTGTTTCCTTGGATAAAAACCTTTTTAAGGAATATTTTAAGTGACCTGCAGCCTTAAACATGTACTTGAGTAAGTTTTCTGTCCACCACTGCTCGAATATCAAACTTAATAACAACGATTATATTCTTTTACGGGCCTATATGGGAAAGTAATGTTCTAAATTCACCCCTGATGTAGATTGTAAATATGTAGATGTACTCTTGAGTTGAAATAGTTGATTATATTATATATTAGAGTCTCGTTAATGCGTGGGGACGAGAGGACCCCCCCACTCCTCACATGTTGCACCTGCTTTATTCAGCCCGTCTTCTCTGAAGCTTCCCCTCTTCTCCTCAGAAGGCCGTCGACCTCTGCAAACAACGACCATTCTTTATTTTTTTAATGAATAAAAAATATGAAAATATTTATTTACTTATTTGGAGGCGGACGAATCTCTGATCATGTTGGGATTTGAAATGTAAAATAAAGATGATTAATTGAAAGTGAGACATGTTTTTTTGTTTTGTTTTTCTTTCTTTATTTGAGTAAATAAAGGAGTAAAATCTGTGCTTTAAAGCAGCAAAATCACGACCATCACAGAGCTCATGTCAAACAGGAATTAAAGACATTTCAGGACAGAATGCTAAGTTTATCTGAAAGTTGACCCATTACAAGTTTGAGGGCAAAACAAATAAAAAAAATGCATGGATAAAAATAATCATAAACTAAAATGATCCAGCAGTTTGCTTATGTTAATACTTAAAATTAAAACAATAATTCACATCAATATGTGGCACTTTTAATGACATTGTTAGACTGTATTGAAAATATTATATAATTCCTACTAAAGAAACATTTTAGGGCTGCTTGATATCTAGATCATGTTATTAAAATACAGCATTTCATCTTTTCAAATAAGAGCAAAAATGTGTTTTCTTAGCAGAAACAACATATGCATATTGATATTTTTGCCAAAAAAATAGATGTTTTATGTCTAGAGACAAATTAAAAATATAGATATTCAAGCAGCAATATTTTCAGCAAAGAGTAAATAAGTTGACATTTGTTTCTTATTGCACTTAAACTGAAAGTCAAATATTATCTATGTACTGAGTTGAGACATAAAGGAAATCCATCAGGGTCGAGATGATCTCTAGTCGCCTGTTTCCATTTTTTGTGCGATTGCTGATAAATTTGCCTAACTTGCGCCAACAACAACAGGAGAGGATAAAGTTTGATGATGAAAAAACAAATTTAATATATCCTGACTGAGTGCCATGACACCCTTCATCTATTATTTAATTTCAAAAACAATAAACTGATATTCTTAACTTTCAGTGAAGGTTCTTTCATATGTCATAAAACATTTCCTGAAATTTGAATTATTGTTAATCCCTTCAAAGCATCCACTCCCACCTCCTTTATGACATTCGTGAAATATTTAAACTCCTTAAATGAGTCCAGTTAGGACCAAAGCTGGAAATAAACTTTTCAAAAAATGTACCAGACAGCACAATGCAGTTATGCATAATGGTATTATAAAGGCTAATAATTGAGACCATGTGTTATTTATGTTGAACAGTATTTAAACTAAAAAAAACAAACAGTTACAAGCACTTAGTATTGCACAAGAAAGTAAACATTTTGACCTTACTTTTTGACTTTAAGGCTCATTTGAGTGTCCATTACAGTCAACATCATCTATTTCTGATTATCTGCAATTTAAACAAAAAGCAAAGATAATATAAATGTATATGATACGACGTATGAGTAGGGTCATCAGAATAAATCATGTTTATGATGGAGAGAGTTTTTTTTTGTTTTGCCTGTGCTCATCTGTCTGTTAGGAGGAAAACTCAAAATGTCATGAACAGATTTTCAGCGGCTGTTGGTCTAGAACAGGAGAGAGGTCATAAGATTTTTATTGGAACAAATTCAGATGTGGATCCAGGAATTTTTTAATGATATGTTAAAAGAACAAGGTCAGGTATTTTTCCCCATTTTCACTAAATCTTAAATTGCTATCAAAAGATTTGAGGACATTTTCGAGGACGGTTAGTGGCACAGGAAAGAAGCGGTACGCTTTTGCTGGTGATGTGAATCCGGATGTGGATCCAGGAATGTTTCCGATGATCTGATTACAGAGGAGAAAGGACGGTTTTCCACATTTATTAAAAATAATTCTTCCAACAGTGTTGGAAATGCCTTGGGGAAGGTTTGTGCTCTCAGAGCATTTCTTCTTCTTTCTTTGTTAATACTTAATATCTAACTTTCCTTATTAAACAGACTTACAAAGTAAACATAGAAAGCTGGCAGTATCACAAAACGTGATGGAAAGAAAAGCAAAAGAAGCAAGGGACACAGTCTAAAAGTCCAAAGCTGACAACAAGAACTAATTCAAACAGAGACCATCCCTCTTTTAACAAGATCCTGGACAGAAAGCAAAACAAAAACAGAAGCACATACAGTATATGGGTGGGAGTCGGTCAGAATCATCAGTCAGTGTGTAAATTAAGGCAGAATTTGTACATATATCGTCAAAACAGCAGCACAGACCATAATGGATAAATTTAATCCAACACTGTCAGAAAGAGTTTCCACACCTTCATGTGTGATGAAACGATCTGTCCAATCTTAGCAATGAGGGGCATTTCATTGATCCTCCTTTTCAAACATGGGGATGTTGTAGACTTCCAGTTTTATCATTTTTTAGCTGCAGCCATGCCTGCATTGAGAACATGTTGTGGGAGGGAAGGGGCCGTGTTGAGCTGCTGAAGATTACCAAGTTGAAGCAGATTCACCAGCTCCTGTATCCAAACACCTGCATTTGGACTGTGGCTGTGAGCGAATGGAACAGAACGAACATCAGTCTTCTCCTTAACACAAAACACAATGGCATCATCTCCACCCAAAAAACACAGCACGGTAGCTGGATCCACCTGATGTCTGTAATCAGGCAGGTCCAACTTCCCAAGCTCCAATCTACAACGACTGTGAGCGTCTCAAAGTGGGAACGAAGAATCAAAGTCCAAGAGGAGGGACGACGGCAGGAAGTGACAGCTCGCACAGAGATTAGCAGAGATGCTAACAGCTTCAGTAGCAGCTTTATCAGATCTGGACCACATATCTTTATTAAATAAAAACAACACTGAAAGCTGTTGGAAAGATATTTAACTCCATTACGACATGTTTTGATGAGAGTGTGTTCCTCGTAGTGGCTTATGTTTAGTACTTCATGCCGTGGCAGCAGCGCCTGCTGACTACATCACCTGATTTGCCCTGAATGAATGTGACTGATGGAACGATTGTCTAATCGCCTGCCTGATATGTTTTTGAAAGGCTCTGCCTATTCCCAAACACTTTGTATGGGCTCTTTCCCAGATGGACTAGTGGAATATATTGAGATTATCTGGTGTGTCAGGCTAAAAAATCAGCCCACAAAGGAGGATGTTTTCTCTCTAACGGTCATATTTCAGTGTTTCAAAATTTCAATATGCAGAGCGTCTAGGACGGAAGACAAATATGTTTGCAGAATTCAGTGATATCCGTTTGATCACTTGAAGATGATAAGATTCCAAATCCTACACTGACAAATGTTAACATAAATGCTGTAAAAAACTACTTACATATATTTTATTTTATTTTAATTCATAAGTTTCATTCTCTATCTTGTCTTATTGCACATTTTAACACATTTAACTTAAGTGAAATTTCTGCAGCACTTAGCAAGTTTCAGAATGTAAGTGCTGGTGGGATCACCCAACCAATGGTACAAAGCAGCTATTATGAGTAAAACTCTATCAGTTGCCAGAAATCTTTTGCAGGCCCACATATGTGGCCCTGGGGAATAGCTTTGTGACCTATTTAGGGTACCAGCCCACCAACTGACCACTCGCCTAGAGTTTTTCCCTTATACCCCTTTCAGACAGGCCAAAAAACCTGTTTAAACCAGGTAACAATCAGCTCCTGTTGGCAGTTTGAAAGGGTGTGATTGGCATTTCGACCCAGGCTGATTGACACGGAAGCTACACAGGTTTTAATCGGCTCGCCTCTGATCCGTTCTGTGACAACATCACATCTGGGTTGACCCGCCAATTTATGGATGACATTGGCGTAGCGTCCCCACAGCATAATATCATGAGATATCTGTAACTTACGTGACTCTTTGCCGTCTTAGTAACAAATTCCATCCACGTTTGTATCATCAGAGCCGAGTTTGTACATCTTTAAAGAGGGACAAAAGTACAAAGTAAAGAAAACTGTGTCCACGGCCTCCATGCTCCTTTCCATTGTTTACATGGACGTGCTATGTTGTGATGTCATCAGCTTGATGCGCCAGAGGAAAAAAAACAGCCATGCAGCTTGACTGTTGCCGATTAGACCCAGGTCTGCTAACAGTGGGAAAAGAGTCACTTGTCAAACGTTAGCGGGTTGACCCATGTTGAAAAATAGGTGTATTACAGAAGTATTTAAAAAAGAAGCAAGCCCCCCTTATTTTTTCCCTACTAAAATATTTCACATCGACTAATCAGAAACATCAACACAATCAATGTTTCAGTCAAATAGGGGGGACTTTTTTAAATCAGGTTAACAAGGAGAAATAAGATGATTGTGTCAAATTATTAAGCTAATAAAACAGAGCTGCAGATTCAGATGTTTTGTGGTCCTTGCTGTTGAACTTTAGCTGCTTCAGTTTTCACTCAAATATCAAATAGAGACTTGAACAGGCATTAAAATACCCAACTGGACTTTCGTTCTGCAGGCTTCATCGAGTTAAAAGAGATTCATACAGCTGCTGTTTTATGGCTAATATACCCCAACAACATTAAAATCCTTAAACCTCAACATTTGGTAATCTAATTTATATTAAGATTGACCAAAAAATGTTGTTGATACAAGACAAATATAAAAAAGACATCCACATAAAGATTAGCCATATTTAATCAAGAGAAAGAGAGCTTTGCAGAGATGGAGTAACGGCAAAATTTGGTGTTTTTCCATCACTCCCCTTCAATTAAACCTACTTTTTGAAATGTTTAAAATGCTTTTTGTACAATTTTGATTCATTAAAATGAAAAATTACCAAGAGCTGGGTGCCGATTTGACGTCTAGTCTTGCTGCTGTGATATCAAACGGGTATTAATACCTTTGACTTTAATAAAAAATACATTCAAGTTTGTAATACCGGAAAAGACAAAGTAATTTGCTCTCCACGTGTATTGCTATTGAACTTATAACTTACAATTAAAGCCCATGTTCCAAAGCTCACCAAGAATCAATCTGTCAAAAAACAGTGTCCAAAACATTCATAGCTTTAAGTTTTCTAAAATAAATGGTTAAACGGTCTCATGAGAATCTCCTCAGGCAGAGAGGGTCCAGTGTGGAGTGCAGTCCAGTACACTTTAGGAAAAGGTAGCAGCTGCACAGCAGATTGTGCATGCTGTTGCAATGTTTTCCAAAGGCTTTTGAAGCTGGAACGATACGAACTAAATCTCTGAATATTCATGCATGCATTTGTTTATTCTTCTCATTACTGGAATTGAATTATTCAGAGTCCTTCAGTGTTTTGTAGGACGTTTCAGAGAGGAAGAGGTCATTTGGTGCAGTAGCTTAAAATGTACAGTCAGTGAATAGGTAGGAGTTTAGAGTGTTTCAAAAGGGATGAGCAGACGGATAAAAGAATCCAAGTTTTAAAAGTAAACTCGTTTGAATCAGACATTTTTGTTTTTCTGACTCTCCTGCAGATTACATTTGTCTACTGTTGATGGAGCTCATATTAGGTCACCACATAACAAACATCTACACACATTAACATTATTCTCCATATCTACAGCCCAAACAAAAGAATGACAACAGAAATATAAAGAGCAAGACACAAGTAGAGATGTGACACAGATGAACGACTTCAAGGTGACTTAAACATGCACAAAATGTAATTACTCAATCTCCACCATGAAAAGTTAGAAGAGTGCTTTTCTGTCATGAACATAATCAGATTAAATTATCAACTTTTTTAAAGGTGCCTCCTTATTTGCACCAAGAACTGAAGCTCAAAGGGATATACCAACATTTTGTTTGCGTTTGTGTCTTATCTCTCTCCCGAGTGGAAACTATGATGAAAATAGGTAGTCGACAAAATTAACACTGTGGTATAATGCCTGTCAAAAGAATATTGTCTATCTGCCGGTCATAGAGTGAGTCAAGACACAAAAACAACAAAAATGTTTAGAAGTTTAAAAATCAGTTTGACAGCAAACATCATGATACATCTGTGGTATCAAAGTTCTGTACAGTCTATTCATAAGTATTAAGATGCTGAAGGATGTAAAAATCGGCGTAAAGCCTCTTGGGAAAAATCTACAACCCTGATTGAGCAAATTGATCTACAATTCTCTGCCCTGTACTGATTTTTTCTAATAGGAGCAACAGAATGGGGACAGTGGATTTAGAGTGTGATGATTATCATTATATGATAAGAGTTTATCTCCTATTTTCCTATTCTGTATTCCTCGTTTTATGTGTTTATGTCTCTAAATCTGTACTTAAGGACTAAAGTTAACCAACTCAAATTCCATGTAGGTTTAACATACCTGCCAAAAAAGCTGATCCTGATCCTTTTAGCAGTCTGTTTGAAAGTACATTCCCTTTAAAGGTGCTATGAGGAGAATCTAGTTAACCATGAGCACGCGCGGCGACTGTCGTAATGCTGCGTTCCAGTAACCTGGAACTGGGAGTGACATCATCTCCGACTTATCTGCGAAGTCTGAAAAAAACATGCCAATCTACCAGGCTATTGTTAGCTGTTGTTAGCACGCCCTGCGTTGTTGTTCACAAATATCACATGAAGAATGTGATTATCACTATGGCAGCATTTTTGTAAATATAAGTCTAACAATACTATGTATACAGCTGATCTAGAGCGACACACCCCAGTCAGAAGTGCAAATAAATGGATTATTACAGGAGCTAAATAACTGTTCACACTGGGGGCATCCATCTTCCATTGTCAACTCGGGGGTGGTGAGGTTTCACCGAGTTCCCAGTAGGAAATTCCAACTTTGGGGGACATTCCAGTTGCAGTTTCCTATTTGGACTTCTGACTACTCTTCAGTATGGCAACTGGCAGCCAGGGGGCCACCAGCCCCTAATTTAAATGAGTCTGATTATCCACTACAACACCACAGGAAAGATGCATTTAAATGTAAAATATGGAAAATAGTTCCACGTTTGCCCTAAATTTTGTTTTATTTTATCATTTATAGGCTTCAATATATTTAATGTTTTATAATGGTTTATGCAAAGGGTTGTTATGAAGCATACATTTGATGAAAAAAGTTAAACAACTGAACTGAAATAAAAGTCAAAAGTATGATTTTTCAACAACTAGTTCTTTGTGGAACTTACTGGTAGAATGAAGGTAAAGCATAGGGACGCAGACGACGTGTCCCTGCTTCCAAAAAGTTGTCCCCCCCCCCCCCAAAAAAAATCCCATTCAAATAAGATTTTTCCAGTGGTACAGTAACATGTTATGATGGTACAACACAAGTAATGCTACTTAAAAATACACTGTCAGACAATTTTAACTGTTAAAGATTACAACCCCCCTCCCCTCACAATGGTTTGGTCCAAACTGTTTCTGCTGCAGAGCTGTGTTGGACAGAGGCAGGCGGACACAGCGGTGGTGATTGGACAAACTAAGTGTATTAAAACACAGAATGGTTGATAAGTTGTTTGTCACTCCACTTGTTCAATAAGCACAACATGAAAAACAAAATTTCAACTCCTGTGTTCGAGTCTGCAGGCATGTTTTAAATGTACAAAGCACGCAGCTACTAGGGTGTTTATTTTTAAGCTAAAACAAATTTTGCACTGTATGTAGCTCATCTTTCTTCTTAGTTTGTAGTGAATCTGTGAATTGTCCAGAGTTTTTCTCTCCTCTCTGCCTGATGCAGCAGACTGCGACAGTCAGAGAGGACAGACAGGTGACATGCTGACATCCTCATCCTCTCATAGATGACACAAATATCACACTGTATTAGAATTCTCTTTAAACATTTATTTACTTTACTTCTATTTCAGATTTATTCATTTTAAAAGAAAGTAATTGTTACTTGGACTTAGATGTTCACTTGAACACATCTAGTATCTGATTATGTTCTGACTGTTTATTTCCGCTCCTTGTATTTCTCCAATTAAAACACTTATGACATTATTCTTTAAGTCAGGTGATTTCACACTGGATATTTAGTTTTATGAGTTGTGGACTTGCAGCCTACACATTCAGACCAAAACAGTTCATTGATTGATCCTATCTATTGTGAACTGTGCAACCAATACAACTCTTGGAATTGGTGGTTGAGCATAAACGAACCAGTAGACAGGTAGGATATGGACTAACAAGGAACAATGACTTACAGTTATTGTTTAATACAACTATGCAAGACATTTGAGAAAGTGTCAAAACAACACAGCAAAAATATAGCATTTATTTTAATGAACCCCCCCAATAATTACTCTCTGAAATTTTACTGTTTATTGTCCCCCCCTCCCCCACCAACATTGAAGAGGGATTTTCAATTTTGTACAAGAATGAAGGAAAAATGACCTTTTATTGGCTCATCCATGTTTAGCTCATTAAATTTAGCATTACTGTTTGCTTTTGAGCTTCAATGTACATGTAAATACTACCAGGAGACAGATTATTTTTTGGCAATTTATAGGTATTATTGATCACATTATTAATAGTAGCCTTTATTGTTCATGATTGGCCATCTGAGAATAGCAATGCTGGTGACCAAAGTTGCCCGTCCCGACCTAAGCCTCATGTTCTGTGTTGAGGCACCGATCATCTCAGATGTTTTGTCTCTTAATGATAAAAATGAACCAAACATTAACCACAGCTGTGGCCTCTAAAATGGTTTGGCTTTTTCCTATTAAGGATTTAACTGACTCTAAATTGAGTTATTTGTGTTTGACAGTTATATTGCTCATTGAGTTGCTTTTTGTTAGATTTAAAGGTGCTATGAGGAGAATTTATTCCCGGCGACATAAAGACTCTGCTACCCATGAGCACGTTCCAGCTGAAGTCTGAAAAAAACATGCCGATCTACCAGGCTATTGTTAGCTGTTGTTAGCACGCCCTGCGTTGTTGTTCACAAATATCACATGAAGAATGTGATTATCACTATGGCAGCATTTTTGTAAATATAAGTCTAACAATACTATGTATGCAGCTGATCTAGAGCGACACACCCCAGTCAGAAGTGCAAATAAATGGATTATTACAGGAGCTAAATAACTGTTCACACTGGGGGCATCCATCTTTGATTGTCAACTCGGGGGTGGCGAGGTTTCACCGAGATCCCAGTAGGAAATTCAGACTTCGGGGGATGTTCCAGTTGCAGTTTCCTGCTCAGAACTCCGAAATTCCGACTTCTGACTACAACTGGAACGCACCAAAAGACGTGATCCAAGCCAAAGCGTGTGTTTGTTGTGATGCTAATGAATGCAGCTCAGACCTTCCTCAGAACTCTGCATTGCTTTACAACTTCTTTTTGCAACAAGTTACAGGATGCAAAGCCATGAGGTAATGTATCTCTTTCTAGTTACGTAGCGGTAGTTTTTGATGTGTGACAACAAGCAATTTTTGGAAAACTTAGTATCGTAGTTTTGTAGCCGGCTCTATATCTCTACTTACAGCCCAGGGCTCTAAGACGTGTCTGAATAATATAAATTTGCTCTAGTTTTAATTGTCTTGTTCCAGAAGTTGAGTATCCAGGCCAGTCCAGCCCTGTCCGACCCAACCATGAAGCTAAGGAATAGCATTTATAGATAACCTATTTTGATGCTATAAAACTCATCTTAAAGTGTGTATTTCCATCAGGCATATATCTAAAAGTGAAACTTTTTTTTGTAATTACTTAGAAACTCCTCATAGCATCTTTAAGTTTTAAGTTTTCTTCTGAACTAAGCTGATGCAGCCATCTGAGAGTTTTCTTCTGTGCACTTAAATAAACCCAAAGTTTAAAGAAAAACAAGGCAGAAAAACATGTCCACAGCTCTGTTGTTAATAGCAGCTGGGCTTCACATGCCTCAGACTGGATTTGAATAAACAGCTCCGTCTCCACTGTTGGTGGCAGGCTGACTTGCTCATTGATGCTGAGGGAGTGAGGTTGATTCTGTGACAGCTTAAATATTCATAACTTTGGACAGAAGGGGAGCATCGGTCTAACACTGTTGTAACTGGATTTAAACCTTTGAGAAAACAGTGCACAGATGTACACTCTTTCAGCCCAGCGCATCGTGTTGTGTTAGCTGAAGGGATTAAAGATTGGAGGGATGCATCAAAGGTGGCCGAATAACAGAAAGAGAAACAGTCTATGACGGAGAAAAGGAGGAATAAGAGAGAGGAGATAAACAAACAGAGATGCTGTCACAGACAAAGAGAGGATTTAACTCTGACAAGGGAATAGAAGGAGCTAGAAGGTGAATATGAGGCCTCCGAGGTCGCTCTTTCCCAGGGGACTGATGTTTACTTGGACTGAGCTCATCTGCTCATCTTTAGCCACCTTTAAACACCGTGATGGACTCCAGCTCACAAAGACACCCACTGTATGGGGAAGAAAAGCAACAAGTGGAGGCTCAGCTGAGCTCTTGGATGACATCTTTGTGTTGTGTTGTTTTGTCCTGGGTTTAGGCAGACTGTCATTTCAGATAACACCCACTGTCTGTTAAGATGAGCTCTGATGGGAAAATCTATCTAACTTTAAAACACTGTTGGAAGTTTAAGATCATTTTAACTTCCTGATATCAAAAACACAACCTCTGTTTACAGACTTTACCAAAACTAGCACTCCTTTTTATAGTACACCTCCTTAAACCTTTTATTCGCCTTTTTTTCCCTTCAATTATTTTATGGATTTTTATTTGATTTTTTAAATGTATTTATTGTAGTAATGTGGCTGCTACATGGTTCTAGGGAGGGGTGAGGGTTTTAGTATGATGTTGGAAGAGGAAAAAATAATAAAAAGGTAATAATGAATAGTGGGTGCACCAATATCTTTTTTCTATCTCCTTCACTTTGTTGGATCATTTCTTTATTTCACAATGTCCAGAGGACCATCATGTAAACAGTGAACAGTTGTAAAACTTGCACTCTTAAAGATGCTATGAGGAGTTTCTAAGTAATTTTAAAAAAGTCTCACTTTTAGATATATGCCTGATTGAAATACACACTTTAAGATGAGTTTTATAGCATCAAAATAGGTTATCTATAAATGCTATTCCTTAGCTTCGCGGTCGGGTCGGACAGGGCTGGACAGGGCTGGATACTCAACTTCTGGAACAAGACAATTAAAACTAGGGCAAATTTATATTATTTGGACAAGTCTTAGAGCACCGGCTGTAAGTAGAGATATATAGCAGGCTACAAATACGCTACGATACTAAGTTTTCCAAAAATTGCTTGTTGTCACACATCAAAAACTAGAAAGAGATACATTACCTCATTGCTTTGCATCCTGTAAGTTGTTGAAAAAGAAGTTGTAAAGCAATGCAGAGTTCTGAAGAAGGTCTGAGCATCACAACAAACACACACTTTAGTTTGGGTCACGTCTTTTGGTGCGTGCCAGTTGTAGTCGGAAGTAGGAAATTCCGAGTTCTGAGTAGGAAACTGCAACTGGAACGCCCCCCCAAGTCGGAATTGCTGATAACAGCTAACAATAGCCTGGTAGATCGGGATGTTTTTTTTCCGACTTCAACTGGAACGCCGTTAAGTCGGAGATGATGTCACTCCCAGTTCAGAGGTTACTGGAACGCAGCATTACGACAGTCGCTGCGCGTGCTCATGGGTAGCAGAGTCTTAATGTTGCCGGAAATAGAATCTCCTCATAGCACCTTTAAATAAAGCAATAATAATAATTATTAAAAATAGCCTCTGCACAAGCACAAACTGTTTCAGGCTTAAGTTTTTACAAAGCCAGTAATGAGAGTGGTAGATTTAATCACAAACTTCTGTTTGCTGGAGCTGCAGTTTTAGGCTTCTCTTATTTATTTATTTATTTATTTATTGTATTTAATAGGGACAGTGCACATTAATGGACATCTATTCAAAGAACAATAGATGTAAATATGCCAGATTATAGCATCAATGCTAATTTACATACGTAGTCCCTAGGCAGGTAACACACAAACATTATGCCAAAGACACCACGCACACAAAAGCAGGACATAGAACAGGACAAGGGATCATAGTAAGAGCACAACACAACACAGTTTATTTCTAAAACCCTCTTCATCAAACAGCTAAGCTGTAAGGCTAAAGAGGGAAACATGCAACAAATATGGAGCTGTGCATCTTCAGGTGTCTCATGATTCATTTATCAAGTTAATGATTCAATTTGAGTATCACAACATATCACCATGCAACACAGTCAGAAGAATATTAAATTTTACATAATACAGCACCAGGCTGCTTTTTAGGAAAAATATAAATATTCAGATAAATATAAAGTTTATTAATTAGAAATGGCTTCTGAGGTCAACTTCAGGAAAAATATTTTTTAATTGTTAACCAACTTGCAAAAAAAATAGTTTTGACACCTCTAAAAGCAGTTGTACAAATAGTTTTCAAGTTGTCTTTTATTAGGTTCATAAAAATCCCACATTAATGTTTTCATTTTGCACTGTTAATCAGCATAAGCTCAAACCTTTTTGTGCCTCTTTGCCGCTTTTGAGAGGCTGATAAATATTGTGTATGTTTAAATAAATCAGGAGTACATGAATGGAACCTTTTAGGGAATTTGAGAGCACAAAAATACAAACTATAAAGTCATCTACAACCACACAGAGCACATAATAACATGAAACATTTCTTTAGTCTAACTTTTATCATAATTCTAGGAATCACTGGTATACTGCATGTCTTTAGTGACCATCTAAAAAAAGAGGCGTTTGTTAGGATGTGTAAAGATGCAGCACTTTTATCTGGACATTTCCCTAAATAGTTCACAATATATACAGTTGCATGAAAAAGTATGTGAGCCCTTTGGATTACTTGGATTTCTGCTTAAAATGGTCATAAAATATGTTCTGATCTTCATCTAAGTCACATCACTAGACAAACACAGTCTGTTTAAACTAATACTGCACAAAAAAATTCAGTTTTCACGTTTTTATTGGACACAATATGTAAACAAACAGTCACAGTGCAGGGTGGAAAAAGTATGTGAACCCCTAGGCTAATTGCTTCTCCAAGAGGTAATTGGAGCCAGGAGTCAGCCAACCTGGAGTCCAATCAATGTGATTAGATAGGATGTGTTGGTTAAAGCTGCCCTGCCCTATAAAAAACACACACCAGTGAGGCATTGCCTGATGTGAGCCATGCCTCACACAGAAGAGCTCTCAGAAGATCTACCATCAAGAATTGTTGACTTGCATGAAGCTGGAAAGGGTTACAAAAGGATCTCTAAAAGCCCTGATGTCCACGTGTCCATGGAAAGACAGACTGTCTACAAATGGAGAAAGTTAGCAGCACTGTTGCTGCTCTGCCAAGGTGTGGTGGTCCTGTAAAGATGGCTGTGAGAGCACAGCACAGAATGCTCAATGAGGTGAAGAAGAATCCTAGAGCGTCAGCTGAAGACTTACAGAAATCCCTGGCACATGCCAACATTATTGTTGACAAATCTACAAAACGTAACACATTACACAAGAATGGAGTTCATGGGATGACACCACGGAGGAAGCCGTTGCTGTCCAAAAAACATTGCTGCATGTTTGAAGTTTGCAAAAGAGCACCTGGATGTTCCACAGCACTACTGGCAAAATATTCTGTGGACAGATGAAACTAAAACTGAGTTGTTCGGAAAGAACACTCAACGCTATGTGTGGAGAAAAAAAGGCACAGCACACCAACATCAAAAACCTCATCCCAACTGTGGAATATGGTGGAGGGAGCATTATGGTTTGGTTTGGTTTGTTTTTGGATGCTCACTGACATCTTTTATTCTCTATTAATTTTCTAAATATTTTTCAAGTCATGTTCCTAAGCACCATTAGACCATCTGATCAGTAGCATGTGGTCATACAGCCATGTCAACCATGTCCTTAATTTTCCAAAAAAAAAAAAAAAAAAAAAACACTTAAAAAAAGAAACACTGGCACCATATCAAAAAATCAATCCCAGTGCAGGGGCAGCCTTTAGATTTATTAAACATTAAGGCCAAAAGCGTTTTGAACAAGGCTGTAAATATGTTCATATAAGGCAGTAAAACCATCCATCTCCAGCCAGAATCTTGAACCTTAATTTTAACGTAGCCTCAAGCGGTGAAGGGAAGTTTTTGGCACTTTTTGCGTTGGCTTCATTTTCCAGTTCCTGAGTTTGCCACTTGGGTTAGGGTTAGGGTCACAGCATAAAAATGAAGCAATGTGTAACTAAATGATTAATCTACAATAAAATTCATTGGTGAAAAATTCCGTCATCAAATTCTGTTGACATATCTCATCTCTAAGCTCAAGAGCCAGATTTAACCCCTGATGGGGTCTCATATTGACTGATTAAGTTGGTTATGATTGATAAACTATTGCTGTTAGTTGTAGATTATGGTTTTGTTAGATAGCCTCAATGTAAGAGACTTAGCTTGGAGAAGAAGTGAGAGCAAATATGGGAGGATCAGGGCCTCTATACTATATTCAAATTACTCAGGATTTCTTTAACACTGGGCATTTAACAACTTAACAATAGTTGTGCGTGTGTGTCCGCCCAATAATCTATGACCAGCAGCAGATGAACTCCCTGATCGGGTGGATCAATGTGTTTAGTAAAAAGCCCAGAGGGACAAAGACAGAAGGGAATAAGAGAGAGAGAGAGTAAAGGAAAGCAAAAGAAACAAAGCGAATGAGCAGAAGATCCATTGAGTGTGTTTTTTTGTGGCTGAAGAATCGTCCCCAGCGGCTTTGAAAGGAGGGATAATCCTGTCAAGTAAGCAGACCTTTGGATATTCATGACTGGCCGAGCGGCTCGCAGGACTGAAGGAGGACACAGTCAGGATGGGATTAAACATCAAAGTGGATCTAAGGGGAGAAGGACCGGGACATGAATCAACCAGTGCAGAAACACAGAGGTCTCAGAGGGGTTTGCTGGGGTCCGACGGGGGGCCGGCTGTCTGGTGGGTGGACAGCACTTTGATGGGGGCCTCCGGATGGCCGTTCAGGAGGATGATGTGGTGCCTTGTACACCTGCCCCCCAATCTGACAAACATAAGAATCAAATTCAATGACCATACTGAGCTCTTATTGCTGTCATCCATCAAGTCAAAGAGGAAGTGATGCAACAACCAGAGGCGTCGGACCAATAACAAAAACTATGGCTGCGGTCGATTAGTCACCTCTTAAGCCCTTTCCTATCTACTTTTCCTTAACCCTGATGGAAAACATCTTGAGGTTAAGGAAAGGCGAATTCAGAAAGGACTTAGGAAAGGAAAACTATACCTTCACTACGCTACGTCATCATGTGACAGAGGATGTTACTGCTGCGCTGAAACTACAATTTTCCGAAGGTGGACCACAAAAGATGCATCATAGAAGTGCTCTTGTATATGACAATGTTGTTCCTTTCAGACAACATTGCACATAATAACCCGGTAAAAATGACATCTGTCCTCTCATGATCAACATGAACACCAATCATTGCATGAAAATAATGGTAACTGAACAAAAGAAAGGCATAAACTGTTAAGACTACACTCTAATAGTGTACAAATTATTAATATTGAACCAAGTTTAAAACATAATTGACATCAAATGTCTCATATCCTGCTCTCTTCAGAGAATCAGACTGCTGGAAAGTTAAGGCAGGTTTTGGTAAACTTTAGAAAGGATGAACAGCAGTGGGAACTCACATGGTCTGAGGGATTTGTTGTTATTTTTCGCTTGAATTCAGTAGCAGTTGTATAACGTGCTGTTCATAAATGCTGTTGCTGCAGAGAATTGTGTGACAGAATATTCTCCTCTCCTTTGGTAAAGGATGGTCTGGTGTATCCTATGCTAAAGGAGCTAATAAAGGAAGCATTGAGCCTCCTTTCCTATGCATTTAAACTATTCGATCAGCTCTAATTATGAACTACTTCCAGTTCATTTCACTTTGTTAAGAACCTTCCTATACAGGACTATTCGACCGCAGCCTAGGAACATAAAAAACTTGCTCAACGTTGGCTGATGCCTGATGATCAGGTTGATGTGTAAAGGTGCGTTCACACCGCGAGCGACCCAGCTACCAAAGTCGCGTCGCCCACAGATGTAGCGTCGCGCGTCCATAAATACCTGTTTGGTCACCATTGGCGTCGGCCGTCGGTCGGTGACGTCGCGTCCGCTCGAGTTTTACCGCGATCATATCATATATCACATAATAGGATGTATAAGCGGACATTATTCCAGCTGTATCCTTTTCACTCACTTATCAGACACAAAACTCTGCAGCTGATGATGCAGCAGCATTATCTGTGAGTTTACCGCGGTCCGTCTGCAAATGTCCTCACTGAGATTAGTTCCGCCTAGAAGGAAGTCATTCGCCCTGTAGTCCGGATGAATAACTGCACCGTCACACGTACACACACCGCTGATTGGCTGATGCCACACAGCCACACACGACATCGCCTGAAAAGATCAACTTTTTTTTAACTTTGACATCGCGCGACGAGTGAAGTGGTCGTCTTGTCGCATCGCGGGAGGGTTAGCCCCGCCCCATCGCAGCTGTACATTGACTTTGAATGGAGACTGATCGCCGAGGTAGTACAGGTAGCGTCCGGTGTGAACGCACCTTAAGGCTATGTTCACACTGCAGTCAAAAGTGACCTGAATCTGATTTTAAGGCTCAAATGTGACCTGTATCTGATTTTTTGAATCTTACATTTTCAAATCAGACTCAGGCCACTTTCAAATGTGGTACTGAATCAGATACGTATGCGATTTTCTTGAATACGACCGCGGTCTGAACAGCAGGTTACATTTAATGTGACTTTGATGTCATTCCAGAGCAACAGTTTACCTCAGAACAAATGTTTTCAAGGTCACTTCATGGACAGAACATATTCAGAGGTTAATATAGACATGATTATTAAAAAGTTTATGCATTTATTTCCTGAAATAAAAAAGTTTTAGTTGTTTTTCCATCTACGAGCATGATTAAACAATGCATGAAGGGAGGAGTGATGAGAGAAAGTGAGAGAGCACTGGGGCGATCGACTAGCATCGCTATTACATGAACAATAAATGATAAACGTGAATCAATCACACGTTTCTTATCTGATAAACATGGTTTATTGAGCTGCACCGACTTTTTGAATGGATTTATCAGGCTAAAATAACAGTTAACAGGACACAGAGACACTGATGATCCACTGCTGTCCATCTAATTTGTGCTCATTTGTGCGCTGCTGTGTTTCTACGAGACAGCATCTGTCAGTGAGCAGTCTGCTCCTGTCTGACCTGCTCTCAGACAAACTAAGAAACATCAGGACAGATGATTAAGCTAAGTTTTCACCTTTTTTTTTCACCTGTTCAGCGTGCTATGGCTCTGAGATGTTTGGCTCTCCAGCTCTCCAGATCTGTCATCGGCAGGGGTCGGGAAAGAGCGTCTGCCTTTAGGTTAATAAGAAATAAAACGTACCAATAATCGCTTTAATAAGAGCTCACTTAAGGTGAGCTGCTGTAACATCAGGTTCTGCGTTACAGGAACAAACTTCTTCAGCATTGTGAAGCACAGCTTTGGTCTGTGTTTGTTGCCCCTCATCACACCGTGCTGTGTGTGATGTCGTTAATGTTAAACTGAGCATGCGTGTCACTTCTGAAGCCTGAGCTGTTCACATCACAGTCTGCAGTCAGGCCACATTTACAGGAGTAATCTGAACAGTCGAACTAAAAAATCAGATTTGAGCAACAAATCTGAATTGAGCTTTTAAGGGCTGCAGTATAAACATAGCCTAATGGCCCTTTTCCACTAGCACGCCTTGGCCCTACTCTACTTGGCTCTACTCCATTTGCAGCGTGTTTCCACTAGCCCGGTACCTCCTAAAACAAGCTAGTTTTAGTACCTACTTCGCTCTGGTTCCAAGCGAGCTGAGTCGATACTAAAAGATGACGACACCGACTGCAGGCTACAGATTGGTCAGACAATGTCGTCATCGATGAGTCATGAGCGCGACAAGCTAGCATGCTAGCGTAGCTACCATTAGCTTACCCTCATATGTCTTTTCTTTGCAGCTCGATTGCTCTCGTCCTCGGCTTCATTCTGTTGTATAGCTTCCAAAACTCTCCTGTGCTTCTCAAGGGGTATTTCTTCTTGCCACCTGCAGCCTTCTTCTGCTTTCCTTTTTTACTCAGTTTGTGACAAAAAGCCACAGATTGTTGCGTTGGGCTCAAAATGACGTTGTTTTGTGTCCACCTGCCATTGTTGTTTGTGAAAAGTTTGTCTTCACGAGAAATACATGTGTTCTAACATCTGTTTCTCTACAAAATTACATTGCCAACTACTGGCCTGGCATGCACACAGGCATTTTTGTGCCTCTTTTTGACAAAAGGCATAAGAAAAACTTTTGCATTTTTGGTGATGACGTTGCCATGTAAACGGGCTTAAGTTAAATGGGCTTTCTTGTGGAGAACAGGATTTGAGCAAGCTGGTGAGGGCTAAACTGTGGTGGCTAGAGGACTTGGTCAGAGCATTTCAAATCTGCAACACTTGTGGGGTGTTCCTCGTCTGCAATTAATCAATCAATCAATCAATCAATCTTTATTTGTATAGCACCAACTCATAACACGTGTTATCTCAAGACACTTTACAATAATGCATAATACAATATTACATGGCTCAAGAAAAAACCTTCTGTTAAGCAGCAGGAAATCTTGAATGTGGATCCCAGTGTCATGATGAACAGCAAATCCACACGATGCTGTTTGGTGTGAGGTTGAAGGAAGGGAGGTAAGAGGAGACAAGTGGACTAAAGTAAGAACTAAAGTTAGTGACAGATCCATGAACCACAGACCTGTCATCTGATTTATTAGAGGTTAGCCTCTTTCAAAAGCACTGGGTTCATTAGTGCTTGTTGGGTGTTGAGTATGGAGCTCTATAGTAGGAGACCAGTCGGGGTGGCAGGTGGTCATAACATTCTTAATCTGTACCTACATATTAAGTTATGCAATGCTAGTGCCTGACCAAATTATATCTTGCTCAGGTCTGATATTTGGTCTGTGTATTGGTATCAGTTCTGCCTACGCAGCCACCACGTTGAGACCATGATGTTTTAATAACCAGAACGCCAATTTGTCAAGTTACTGAGGCCTGCTATCATGTTGCGCTGCAGCATATGTCTGTTCTCTGAGTTGTTGCCTCCCCAGGGGTCCCTGCTTCATAAATCAAATTAGCACCACTCTCAGGACGGCTGTCATCTGTTTCACAAGCTCAATGAACAGAAAAAACAACAACATTATGAATCCTGATTACATTTCAGATCTGTTTTAAGCATTTTACCAATTAAAAAGTATTAAAGTAACACGTCAGCAGGTGACATCATCGGAGGTAGTTATGGTTCCTCGGTGGGGGGCCCATCCTGAGTTGTGTCAACATCTGTGACAAACCTGCTGCAGTTTAATCAGAGTGGAGCCTGAATAGAAAGGGAGAGTGGAGGCTGCTTCAGGCTGATCTCTCAGGTCTTAGAGGGGATTTTGATGTGCTGAGAGGCTGTGAGGAGCAGGAGCTCAGTGGGAGGTGAATGAGCCGTAGGAGGAGGAGGTGGAGGTTTTGGTCCCTCAAAGGGGGGTTGGTTTAACTGAGTGTGAGTGTTTGTGTGTGATACAGGCTGTAGGCTGACAGATGTGTCCATCAACGCATGAAAGAATCATCTTACATCCACTGCATCCATCTGCCAGCCCGCTGTGGAAAGATTTTGTGAAATCTGAACAATGTCTTCAAATGCAAAATAACGTTCTCTATTCACAAAACATGTGAGAAGTGGAGCTTCACAATGAACACAAAGAATTAACCTTTAAACTCTGCCAGCGGGGGCACACTCTTGTTGTGCAACTGAGCAGAAGTCAAAGAAAATGTGTGGCTCCACATAAGAGTTTCCAGAAATATCAGCATGTCCGACAAAGTTTTACGAAACACTGTCATCATAAAAATAAAAAGTTAATACTTCTCCCTCTATTTATATATACACACAACAACCATTAAAAGTTGTTGTCTTGAGTTGTAATGCAACACCAAATCATTTAATTTGATGGTGTATAAAAGTGAATTAACAAATTAAACAACTGATAACTGAAACCCCCCTGCAGTTATATGTTCCAGCAAGGTCAACAAATTGCTGCAAAATATAGCTGTAGGTTAAAAAAGAAAGACGAGGTGGTTTACAAGTAGGAGGAATGGTACAAATCTTGTTTAATGATCTGAGTTGGTTTTAAAAAAGGAAGGAAAAAAGGTTTTCACACCAACATAGTCCATTTCAGTAAAACAAACAAACAAACACAACAAACAAAAAACACAGTGGATTGCAGCTCCTTTTGTTGCATTTTTGGACTGTTTGATACACATGGGTGGGGATGCCCTTATATCTTTATATCATAGCCACTTCCACTGCATAACAAAGTACTGCCATGACCACAGGCTGTGCACTGAATCACGGGAAGGAAGTTAGCAGGCTAAGCTACCAATCAAATGATTTGTGGTTAAGAGAGAAGGTCAAATTTTTATTGAACGATTACACATCCATCGATCAGTTTCAATATTATATTTCCCTTTTTGGTTCCGAGTGGTGAAGCTGATCCTAGCTGACACCGGGTGTGAGGTGGGGTACACCCTGAACCTGTAGCCAACTGAGTCACCAATCAACCTAAAGAGTTTATTTTTGTAAGCCAGATTTCCCAAAGAGACCCAGACACCTTCTTGTTGTGAGGCACATGCACTACCTGCTGCGACACAGTGCCAACCCTACGTTGCTGGTCTCTTATTACCCCCCTTCCATTCTAATCTATTGTCTGCACACACTACCTTACTTAACAGAGACAAATATGGTTGGGATGCACTTGTGGTCTGGGCACTCATGAGTTCATCACTACCATAAATTCTTATTTTCAGTAAGAATATCATTGATTATACTTCTATAAAATTATCACCTCAACCACTCAGACATGAGGACCCTCCTGAAAACCAGATGTAGCATCTGAAGAGGCTAACCTCTAATAAATCAGACGACAGGTCTATGGTTCATGGATCTGTCCCTAACTTTAGTTCTTACTTTAGTCCACTTGTCTCCTCTTACCTCACTTCTTTCGCCCTCACACCCAACACAGCATGGTGTGGATTTGCTGTTCATCATGAGACTGGGATCCACATTCAAGATTTCCTGCTGCTTAACAGAAGGTTTTTTCTTGAGCCATGATGGAGGGATTCATGATTGGCTTTATGGATTCATGTTGGTGTTGGATGTATATATTTGTATAAATATGTTTGTGTATTTTATATATGTATGTATGTATCTATGCATATAGTGTATGTGTATCCATAAAATGAAGAGCTTTATGCTCTATTGTAAAGTGTCTTGAGATAACACTTGTTAAGAATTGGTGCTATACAAATAAAGATTGATTGATTGATTGACTACCTGCACTACCTAATGTGCCACCATGATGCCCCGCGATTATACAAAGGAGCATATTCATCAGCATTTGATGTGACTTATAAGAGTAAAAAAAGGGGCTTTAACTGCCTGATGGGTTTGAGAGTAGACACTTTTTACCCTGTTACGTCTTTGGAAAGGACAGCAGAGACACTGACAGCGATGTGAAAATTAGATGAATTCTTCTGCTTTAATGAGCCAGACTGAATTTTGGAAATCTAAATGTGCCTGAGTACAGATAGATCCAAAACTTTAGAATTATCTGTAGTACTTTAATATTGGTTGAGATAGAAGCTGCCTGGCATAGGGCAAGGTAATATGGACCAAAATTAATATCTTGATATTTTTTGTTGAATCTTGATATTTGATATACATTATTACTCCATAGAGAAATAATACAAGCATATTCAAACAACTCAAACAGCCCTGGACACCAGTCACACTTCCAGGGTGAAACTACAACAACCTACCAGTGATTCTCAGGTAACTGTGCACATGCCGAGTTTTAAGTCAAATCCACATTAACAAAAAAGCAGTTGTTGCACATTATTAACTAAGTTTCACATGCAAACAAGTACAATGAAAAGGACACGACAATATCTCATCAATCTTGTTTTAAAGAGGATATCTTTGCAAAGTTTAAGGGAAAACATTTACACATTCTTTAAGATATAACTAAAAGAATGGAGACACTTTCCATTCATATAAACTTGACTTGAAAAATTGCAAATCACTTCATCCTTGTGTTTAAGTGGACATTTAAGCAAAGTTTAAAGAAAATACTTCAAAGGGTTTTAGTATACTGGACTACAAGAAACAGATAAACACCAGTGGAAAATAGTCTATTTAGTTAGTGCTTTGTTTGTGCCATAAAAAGTTAGGTTGTGCTGCTATAGTTTTATAGATATTACACACTTTATTGTCCTTCAATAGCGTCATGACCGGAAATGCTCTCCTGCCCGTTACTCTTCATTGTTTTGGCTGCGGTCACACAATGGATGTGTGAAGGTCTGTTATTAATGTTGATATGCCTGTTCTGTTTCACCTTCGTGTCATATTCAATAATAAGATTTCTAAATAGCTCGTCTTGCAACAGTGCCATTCCAGGTGCTCTGAGTATGAAAAATGTGCAGAAACATACAAAGCTACATGGAAATAAAATCGATTCGAAAGAGCTATTCACTCGGTGTGGCCACACGAGCCGATCCTTGAGTGACCGCAGCCAAAACTAGAAAGCACTGGGAGAGCGCAGACCACCGCCAGCGCCACAGTCCTCAGCCATATTGTGATTTTCACCATAAATATTAGTCCTACCTTCATTTCATCTAAATATTTAGATTCCTTGACCATGAAAACATACCATTAGCAACTGGATTCATAATGATATCTACTTTAGTTCAGTAGTTATTCACAGAAATCACATTTTTCGCCATGGCGGCCAGATGCTGATCCAGATGAACACCAAAATTGGATCAGTTCTTCCTTTTCCCATGCTGAACATTTCCTGAAAATTTAATCCAAATCCATCCATTACTTTTTGAGTTATTTTGTTCACAAACAGACAGACGGACAGACAAACTCTCCTGAAAACATAACCTCCTTGGCGGAGGTAACAAATGAAGAGCAGCGGCATGAGAGCATTTCCAGTCGTGACGTCATCAAAATAAAAAATAAACAAAATGAAGTGTGTAATATCTATAAAACTGTAGCAGCACAAACAAAAGTTTTGATGACACAAACCAGCACAAACGAAGCACTAACGAACGGCATCATTTGGAGCAAATGGGGGGCTGGGTGAACTCTGGATGACCTATAAAATAATATGTAATAACTTAAAAACCATAGCAGCACAAACGACAATTTTTACGGCACAAACCAGCAGAAACAAAGCACCAACGAAATAGACTATTTTCCCAAAATTTTGTGTGGGGTGGGGGGCTATGACTTTGTAAATCAGTCTGTCCATGAGCCAGAGTGTGTTTGAGGAAGGTCACGTGCAAGCAGTGACTATGAGGACTAGTGACCCGACCTGCACTTCCAATATCTGATCAAGTCATCCTTCAGGCACAGTGGACATTTGTCCGAACCTTTAAGAAAATAACTCAAAGTGATTTTAAGATATTGCATTGACAAGCATGGCCCGGGTGAAGAGAAGGACAACCTTTAGACCTACTGTGTACAGCTAATGTCTTGACTGTACAGAAACACAAAATGTCACGTGGCACCACCACAAGCCCTAGTTTCAGTAGGTTACAACATAAAAGTAGCCGAGGAGTGTTTGTGTGGTTGGGCAGGTGGATGGATGAGTAACACAACTTCCTACGTCCCCAAAACTGGAACAAATCTATCAAAGTGTGAAACCACTGATCCAACAACCGTCCATTCATGCAGGGCGTAGCAAACAGAGTCAATTAGAGCAGCAAACACATTTCCTCCAGCAGCTCCTTTCATCCCACCTCAGAGGACTCCTCACTGCCCCCGTCAGCTGGGAGATGTGATCCCTGCAGCGTGTCCTGGTCCTGCCTCAGTGTGTCCAATGGGCTGCTAATGCGCGAAATTTACTCTCATGGAAACCTCCAGCAACAAATTTGAATGGCCTGGACCACACATATTTGATATACGATTGTAGGAGTGTTCAATCAAAAGTCACCGAGGTCCGGTTAATAAAATGTCCTCTAATAAAAGGTCCAGTTGTGTCTTAAAGCCTTCCCCTTCAACATTATTTTTATTGTCAATTTTTAATACAGGATATGTTTTATTGAATGCACAGCTAGCTCTTTTATCATAAAAAATAGTCCTAGGCAAATTAATGTAAGGGCTTTCTTTTAAATTAAAGAAAGAAAAACTTGAAATACAATTTTAAAAAGTGCAAATAGAGCCAAATAACACTTTTTCTCTTAAATTAAATTGGTCCCAGCCAAGAGTTGAATGCCTACACATCAAGAAAAAGTCAACATCTTCAGAAAACACTAAATAAAAGATGGCTCTATTTAGGAAATCTACATTGTTTCCTCTTCTTTTTTCTTAAATAGCCTAAAAAATGAAGGCTTACACTTCCAGTAAAAAGTCAACATCTTCATAATACAAGAAATTAACTCTTAAAAGTAAAATCATCAGTCATCTGTAACTGCTCTTCCACTGTGTTGTTGCAATATAAAGTAACAAGAAAGTGAAAGTAAGACAAATAATTTTTGCGCAGGCTCCAGATTTTCTCTCTCTCTCTCTCTCTCTCTCTCTCGGTCTCTCCCACACGCATACAGTGCTACATCCACTTCATGATTTCACATAAGCTGATAAAATAAACAGAAGAGTTCTGCTAGAGCTTGCAAAATGTGAAACATTCAGAAGAAAACTAGGGCTAAAAACTGAAACAATGAAGCAACATGAACAGTGAACAATTAGAAAAGAACAGGATCAGCCTTGTGGAGAGTGCAGTGCCACTCCAGTGCAAAAGCTCTCAGCCCTCATCAGTATTTCCCACACAGGTCGGAGGCAAAGCCTGCAGGTGACAAGGGTCTTATGTTTTTGCACAGGCAGTTTATTTGTCTCTGTCTTGTGTTTGCTAGTGCTTGTGGCTGCTGCAGCTCGGGCTGCAAACACGATAGCGGCGGGTAAATCACCTCCACTAAATGAATGATTGTGTGTCGTTCCTCTTTAGTGCTTCATAAAACAACATTATAAGCTTCAGAAAACAAACAGAACATATATTTAGTAACACTCATGGCATGACAAGCCTGTGATTAGACCACAGTAGCGGTTCTAGTGTTAACTGGAGTAGCAGCGCCCGCTGTATATCCGCGCCTGTCAGAAAAAATGCTCAAATAATATCTATTTTTGTGAATTTATCACAGATTGGTCGCGGGTCCAGACAGAGCCATCGCTCTCCCTGGACCATTGGGTGATGCCCGCACTATTGCATAAGATAAAGTATATTTCACTGTTCCCAAGGGATAGTTTTTGTCTCTGTCTCTGACCTGCAGTTAGAAGAGTATAAATGTCCATATATCGAGATGAAACACTTCCAAACATAAAAACATTCTCATTGCAGACACACTGACACACGGCACAGTGTCTTTGCACATCCATCATCACCTCTTTTGCAGAACTTATCTGACATAACATGATAAGCTTTAATGATAGTTTATATTCAGAACCAAGGCTGCAATAAAACTGACATTGTTAACGTGATATAAACACTCAATAAACACATTGTGAGCTCAAATTTGTAAAAATAAATTACAAATATTTTTCACAAAGATTATCATGTCTAAATGTCATATATAAAAATGTTCTTGCACATTTTGCTAAGATTTAAGTTGACTCCTTTATTAATTCGTTTCATTAAAACTTTCTCTGGACGTAACCAAAGTCCGTGATTGTCTATTGTTCTAGCAGATGTCCCTTTGTGAAAAATACCACATTTAAGATTTCTGCTAATAGGAAGTGTCAGTTACCCCTCTAAGTACCCCTAAACCCCCCGATCCTATTTAAGCGTGACAATGATGGATTCACAGGCACTAAACTACCGCAGGAATCCTCGTCCAAAGTCAAACACACGGCTCCTTCTCCTCGCTGAGTGATTAAGGCCACAGGAGTTAAATGTTGTGGGGGCGGGCTGAGATGTTTCTTTTTGGGGTTTTATTGGCAGTACAAGGCCAAGGGTGGGTTTTCAGAGGTTATCCGAGTCTGTATGGAGGGCGGTGCAGTGAGGCCAAAGTCACTGTTAAAGTGAAGGCTGATAGCAGTATGATGGATGAGGATACACGTCCTCCAAATCAGACTCTGAAAGTGAAACTTTATGGCAAAGGAAAAGGGGAAGAATGAGG
The DNA here is from genome assembly GCA_036419115.1 of Scarus forsteni. NCBI lineage: Eukaryota > Metazoa > Chordata > Actinopteri > Labriformes > Labridae > Scarus > Scarus forsteni. Next base: position 1,587,193 of record JAZDUH010000380.1, on the reverse strand, counting down.
CTCTGACATAAAAAGACGACAACAAAAACTGGTTTCAGGCTCATAATGTTGGTCTCCAGAGTCCGTAGGGGGCAATAGATTTTTCTAAAATGGAACGTGAGGTTTGACATCCTCTCTCAGGTTTGATCACAGCAAAGGTTCACTGTAAAAAAAGGCTAGTTGTTTTAACTTAAAAAAGTTAGTGTCAGGGCTGCCTTAAAATTTTAAGTCATCTGAATTTAGAAATTTAAGTTCAGTTGAATTAAGAACAATTCAGATCAAGTGAACTTCTTAAGTTCAATAAACTTGATATTATTATTCTACTTAAATTGTTTAGTTTAACAAACTTCTAAAAGCAATCCAATTCAATTGTATTTTTTATGCCAACACAGTAATTAAACTTCTTTAAACTACAGTTTTAAAGGTAAAAATTGTGTTGTGTCAAAATTATAATTTGTTTGCAAAGATTTTTTTTTTTTTTATCGCATATTAAAGAAACAAAATCGGCTCCATAGGAAACTTGTAGTATCACACACTAACCATTTTATTGACAGGCTTATCTCAGAACTTCCAAGTTTGAAATCAATTATTAAATGTTTCCACTTACCCGCTGAAATGTGCGTACACATATCCCTGGTTGTGTACCAGAGGTGGGAGCTACTAGGGAGATGACAGCAGGAAGTGACTGCTAATACAGAGATTAGCAGAAATGCTAACAGCTTCAGTAGCAGTTTTATGAGATGTGGACCACATGTCTTTAACATTAACAGCATTTCTTGACAGAAGTTATATTTTCACTTCACTTTCAACATGTTTTGGTGTGGGTTCGTTCTATGACATGTTTCAGGGTTTGTATTTTACACTGCTGCAGTTATACCCACCTGATACATTACCTGACTGGTCCCGAAAGAATGTGATTGGTGGGATGATCGTCTAAAGACCTTACAGGTAGCTTTTGAAAGGCTGTGCCTAATACCGAACACTTTCTATGGGCTGTTTCCCAGATAGTGAAAGAATGGTCCATCTGGTGTGTTTGGTTAGGGGTGTTTGAGACATTTTCACAGAAACTTATTGTGTTTTAACAAACAATTCTCTGCTTTGCGAACTATTTCCATTCAATGATTGTGTGTTTCAGGACAAGATGATGGATTTACCCATAGACCATAACCAGTTTACATTTAATTGTTATTGTGCATCACTCATTTTTTATACTTCCTGAAATAAGGTATGTTTTATGATTGTTTTGTTTAAAGAAATGTTTTCTTTATATAAAACATGCTGGTTCCTCACAACATGTTTTTGTTTCATGATGTTTTCCATCTCTACTTGTTTAAAAATATAAATGAACATTTTTTGATCTGTAAATTTTTTTCATGTATTAATATTTTTTATTCATTAAAACTTTAATTCTTCTACAAATGGACTCATTGACTGCATAACTAGATAAAATATTTTTGTTTTATATGAAATTATTTTTTTGCTTGCAGTAAGTCGGTTTTGCACTAAAATGTATCAGCAGTTGACCTTCATGCCCACCTTAAACACAGCTATCAAACATAACAAAACAAACTTAAAAATGTGTTGTCAGAAAGTGTCAATGGGACACTTAGCACCCTGAAACATAAATGTGGCAAAAGTCCATCTGTATTTAAACAACCGTGACCAGCTGAGCGTGTGCAGCTATTGAGAGAGAAGCATTTAGTCTCTCTTTCACAAAAGGCCCAGGGGCTGAAACCTTACACCCCTCCCACCTTCATTATCCCCACGGCGCTATGATCAGCACCAAATGCCGACTATCCCAGGAAAGCGCCCACAAAGCATGCTGGGAAGGACAAAAGTGCACCTTCAGCCGATTGGTTCCACCTTATTAACAGCTTGTAATCTTCTCATGTCTTTGGCTGCGGCTCACAGAGCAGGAGTGAGAGCGTTGGGAGGAGCGTGTCCTCCCGTCATGGCTTTGAAGCGGAGCAGCCTTTTCCCTGAAAAAGTGCTGTTCTGTTATGTTTCCATTGTGTCTGCAGCTGCACCTGTTGGCCTGCAGGGATGCACAGAGGACAGCAGTCACAAGCAACTGTTAATTTCTCATTAGACTCAGTCTGCACAATGTAAACAGAGGACGGTTTGACATGTAAAGACTGAAGCAGGTGCAACTCCTCATTTAACACTCCTGTTAGCAATGCTGTCAAAATCCTGCCAGAAACACCATTTATCAAACCAAACAAGGTTTTCAAGGGTTACATGTGTGGTAATTACGACCCAAAATGAAGGAATTGGCAGGTTTTTGCTTTTGCAAATATTATCTTATTTGTTTCCTTCTTATGGTAGGAAGAAATGTTTGTTTTTTTATGTTAACCCTCCTGTTATGTTATGGGTCAAATTGACCCATTTGAAGTTTGAAGATCTAGGAAAAATTGTTTTAAATATTTTTTTTAGAATGAAACTTCTTCTGCTTACCTTAATTAGTGTAATCAACATACAAAATGAAATTGGTTCATCTCACATATTTGCAACCATCCCCTGCGTGTTTATACCATATAGATACTGTTCAGGTCAATTTGACCCAGCAGTCAAAGTGAAGGTCAAAGGGTGTCAGAAATGTCAGACTATTTCTTTTTTTCTTCCTTTGCAACTGTGAGACATAGGAACACCATTGCACTAAACATTGATAGGATTGTTAGTAATTGAGTTAGTAAGGAATTGCTTGGGAGGATTTTTTTGGTTTTTGCACATCATTTGGATAAATAAACATGCACCGGTCAAATTGACCCAGGGAACATCTTTGCTGTTCCTGACAAATGAACATAACAGGAGGGTTAAAGCAGAATTCATATCAACAGAATTACAACAATGAGTCAGATAACTGCAGAAATCGACTGCTAATAAAGAGATAAGCAATGATGCTAACAGCTTTAATAGCAGTTCATTGGATCTGGACCCCAATTATTTATAAAATGAAAAATAATTAACAACACTACAAACTACAATATGGAACAAATTTGTGTTTCATTATTTTGCAATAAAATAAGATAATGAGTTTTGTCTGATGTAATTTGTAAAATCATTAGTAAAAACATTCTCAAATAGCTGAATTTAAAAATATGGTGGTCATACCTTGTGCTCCATTTAAAACTGTTTACAAGATAAATCTTATCAAATGACTGGAGACTTGCTTGGGACTTGGATTGGAGGGACTTGGGCAATTGTCTGATATCTAATGATACTTTTCCACTCAAATACTCTCCAAGAAGTTGAATTTGTAATTTTCCATTGACTCTCATAATAATATTTTTCCCAGCTTTCTTCTCAGATTAATAAGTTATTTTCCTTTTCCCACCTTTGTTTTATGAGTAAAGTAATTTTGATTTAACACTGTAAAGTCCTCTACATATTCTTGAAATTATTTTTAATCCTGAGCCTCCATTACAGGCACTTATGAAAACTTTGAGTAGATAATTCTCAAAAGCACTTTGACCCCCAACTGAGCATCAGAATTGGACATGGAGGTCATTTAGGTGACTTTGAAAATGGCATGATTGTTGATGCCAAACACTAAAACAAACGGATCTGTTGAGATTTTTGCTCCCAACTATCTGTGAGGTTTACAGAGAATGGTATGAAAAAGAGAAAATATCCAGTGAGGTAAGAGGAGAATGGCTGGAGTGCTTTGATGTTTTAGAAAGGCAACAGTAACTCAAGTAAACTAGAAAAGCACTCGGAGAGCGCAGACCTCCGCCAGCACCACAGTCCTCAGCCATATTGTGATTTGACCATAAATATTAGTCCTACCTTTATTTCATTGAAATAGTTAGATTCCTTGACCATGAAAACATACCATTAGCAATTGGATTCATAATCACCTCCGCCAAGGAGGTTATGTTTTTGGGAGAGTTTGTTTGTGTCTGTCCGTCCGTCTGTGAACAAAATAACTCAAAAGTTATGGATGAATTTTGATGAAATTTTCAGGAAATGTTCAGCATGGGAAACGGAAGAACTGATTCAATTTTGGTGTTGATCTGGATCAGTAAATGATGAAAAATGTGATTTCTGTGAATAACTACTGAACTAAAATAGATATCATTATGAATTCAATTGCTAATGGTATGTTTTCATGGTCAAGGAATCTAAATATTTCAATGAATTAAAGGTAGGACTAATATTTATGGTCAAAATGACCTTATGGCTGAGGACTGTGGCGGTGGGAGAGGTCTGCGCTCTCCGAGTGCTTCTCTAGTGATATCTATTTTAGTTCAGTAGTTATTCACAAAAATCACATTTTTCATCATGACGGCCAGATGCTGATCCGGATCAACACCAAAATCGAATCAGTTCTTCCTTTTCCCATGCTGAACATTTCCTGAAAATTTCATCAAAATCCATCCATAACTTTTTGAGTTACTTTGTTCACAGACAGTCAGACAAACTCTCCCGAAAATATAACCTCCTTGGCAGAGGTAACTAGAAAGCACTTGGAGAGAGCAGACCTCCGCCAGCGCCACAGTCCTCACCCATATTGTGATTTTCACCATAAATATTAGTCCTACCTTTATTCCATCTAAATATTTAGATTCCTTGATCATGAAAACATACCATTAGATATTGGATTCATAATGATATCTATTTTAGTTCAGTAGTTATTCCCCAAAATCACATTTTTCATCATGGTGACCAGACGCTGATCCGGATCAACACCAAAATTGAATCAGTTCTTCCTTTTCCCATGCTGAACATTTCCTCAAAATTTCATCCAAATCCATCCATAACTTTTTGAGTTATTTTGTTCAGAGACAGAAAAACTCTCTCGAAAATATAACCTCCTTGGTGGAGGTAATAATCGTGACAGCTGAGGTAAGCAGAAGACCATTTCTGAATGCACACCACATCCAGTCTTGAAGGTGATGGGCTACAGCAGCAAAAGACCACATCAGGTGCCACTCCTTTGGGATAAGAACAAGACATTAAGGCTACAATTCTCAGGGCTAGGACAAATGTTTCAAATCTTATGAGTCTCAATTTTGCCTGCCACATTCAGATGGCAGCGGAGTTGAGTCAAAGACCATCAGTGGTGGTGTGACGGAGTTGAGATTTTCTGGCACATTTTGGGCCCTTCAGAACAAAATGTCCATTTTAAAACATGCTTACCAAGTCCATCCCTTTAAAACATCCACTGTACCCACCACATGATGACTACTTCCAGCAGGATAACACACCAAGTCACAGATCATCTCAAACTGGTTTCTGCAACATGACAATGGGTTTGCTGTCTGCAGCGGCCTCAACAGTCACCAGATCTTAGCACAATGATATTGGCTATATCACCTTCCAAATATTATTTTCTGAGGTTTTTACCATCTTAACAACATTAAAAGGCAACAATGCAACTATTTTCCAAATAAAATATTTTCATAATATGCAAAATAAATTCTTAGCTCGTCACGTAAACGTGAGGAACCAATCAGAATAATGCATTCAGGAGCTTCAACGAAACAGAAAAAGACATTCAGAGTGACCAGATAAAAGGAGAATAGCTTTTTAATCACACAAAATTAGAGGATTCTTCAAACACTGACAACAAGATAACTCATCTTACTGCAGAAAAACACACCAGCACACCATCCAAAGACTCACAAAAGGCCTCAATGAGACACCTGACTCAAATTGACTTCATTAAGTCAAGATGGAGTCTGAACCTGCAGCAGTCTGCCTGTGAGTCTGTCTTTATACACAGTGAGGTGGATTCATAATTGTACCAATTTGAGCTCAATTAATGACACATAAAGGATGTTTTGTGTTCTTTCAATAGGGAACAATTGCTCTACCCTGGTGGTCCAATGTAAAGATTTAACCTGTAACCAAATCTGAATCTTGAAGTAATTGATTATAAACTTCAAAAGAGAGTAATCAAGTAAATTTGCTTCTCCAACTCGGGGAAGGTTTGATTTCTTAGACATATGCTTAGCTGAAGATACATGTGATGCTCAGACTGTGAAAAAGAGGACAAATACTGACAATGTTTAAACAACAAACTAGCTGGTACCAGCACTGATGCCAATTTTTTTAATTTTTGTGATTTATTTTGCCACAAAACCATTTTCCCACTCCTTCTTTATCCCATAACTGACTTTATGTCCAACAGACCCTAATTAGAAGAGTCAATGTAGATTGTTTTCTTGTTAAACAATACCTTTAAGAATTCCTCTCACTTTGCCGAGCGCTAAGCAGCAGAAACATAAATAAATAAGTCATAGATGTGATTACAGCAGAAAGGGAACAAAAATGGTCAAAACTGTGGCTTCATTTACACAAATGACACTAACAGCACGGCATTCAATTTCTGTGCAATTTCAATTTTGGGACATTTTCCTCAACAAATAAAAACTAGACCAAAATATTTGACAGAGAATCTAATCAGAGCTAATTTGGTTAGTTTGTTAGTTAGTTAGTGATTTATTTCATTCATATATCAGAAATAAAACATTTTCATACAAGCATATAATTAAATGACAAGGAACAGAAAGAAGAACAATCTTACATTATCTGCTCCTTTTAGGCACTTAAAAATATTTCAAAAACAAAAAAAAACAACAACAATACAATAATAAAATAAAACAGCTGTCATCAACACTGTTGGTCCCTAATTTTTTTTTATTCTCAATGACGACAACAATAAGCAACAACCACCAAAATAATACTAATAATAATGTTTGAGAGATTTCATCAATTACAAAAATGGTAATGGCACTTACTTAACATACCGCCCTTTAATGTTCTTCTTAATGTAAAAGTTGATATGGATTGTTTAATGTCTTTGGTTAGATTAGCTCCACTGCAAGCATGAATTAATCAAGTCAAATCAAATCAAATCAGATTATTCCATAAATTAACCCCTTTAACAGAAACACAACAATCCACCTTTTTTGTCCTAAATTTTGTTTTGGTCATGTAGGAAGCAGAGACAAGTTAGGAATCTATCCAATCACAGCTACTTTGGTTGTGTCAAAGGTTGGATGAGTTCAGAGGGACATCCAATCACCGCTGCCTTAGCTTGGTGGTCTTTATGAATTGATATATTCATATACTGAAATATTGTGCCAGGTTTCCCAAATATGGGTAATTGCATTTCAAACAACAGTTAAATTTGTTTCTGTTAATTTATACATTCAAACTTTACTAGCATTTGATAAAGTTCATTAGATGCTTCATTTTATCCAAGTGTAAAACATGACTTCAGAAATTTACCCAAACGTAAACATGCCTTACCCTTTACACTTCATATCTTAGTTGACTTAATTTACAGTAGATTTCGTCGACTAAAATATTGTGAAACTTCATGAACTAAAACTAGATAAAATTAAACAATTACATGACTAAATTTGTACTAAAACTAAAAAATAATCCAGGCAAAAGACAATAACTAAACTAAGTTAGCATTGAATAGAATAGAATAGAACTTTATTTGTCATTGCAGCAAGTACAACAAAATTGCAAAAGCCCTTCAGTCAGTGCAAAACAGTGTGAGACAAATACGATAAAGAGAGCAGTTAGCCGCAGCTACTGTGAGCGCCGCCATCTCGGAAGATGCTGTCAACATTAACACTACTGAACAACAAGAAATCAACAAGAGAATCGATAAAAAATGGAACCAAAAAAGTCACTGGTAAAATCTTAAGCAAGGAAAAGATATGGAGCACCCCCAAAATTACCAGAATAACTGACTAGTGCCAAACCAAAGACTTGAAATAAGGTGAAACATTACAGTAAGCGCTCTTTTAGTGTTTTTTTGATAACGTGTAATACTACCAATACAAGGAGACGCTCACGTGCAACAACAGACCAGTCCTCACTGTTTTCAAGGGAAAAGCCATAAAGACATATATTATCACTTGATAAATGCTGTAGGCCACTACAAAGCAGAAATCGAATCTAGTTTCTGCATTGTAGTGACTATTATGTTGATAAAATAGGCAAGAATGTCATCAAATATACTTCTATAAAACCACCACAACCATTCAGACATGAGGACCCTCCTGAATATGAGATGTAGCATCTCAAGATGCTAACCTCTAATAAATCAGATGACAGGTCTATGGTTCATGGATCTGTCACTAACTTTAGTTCTTACTTTAGTCCACTTGTCTCCTCTTACCTCCCTTCATTCGCCCACACACTTCTTGAGCCATGATGGAGGGATTCATGATTGGCTATATGGATTCATGTTGGGTGTTGGATGGATATATTCATTTATATATGTATATGTGTATCTTATATATGTTTATACATATCTATGTATATATGTGTATCCATAAAATGAAGAGTTTTATGCTCTATTGTAAAGTGTCTTGAGATAACACTTGTTATGAATTGGCGCTATACAAATAAAGATTGATTGATTGATTGATTGATAAAATCTGATTCCCAATCCAATTCTATGAGGTGATCCTAAAAAAGGTAGACTTATAGAAAAAAGGTTTACAATGTGGATTGATGTTTTATGACAATTATGAGATATTTAAAAGATTTATACCAGTTAACACTCCCACTGCAATCTTTCAAAATATATAAAAATATACCAGCTATATATCTGCTCTACTGGAAAAGTCCTGAATCCAATAGTAAAAAGTAAAATCAAATTATAAAAACTGTAAAATTTGAGGCTTTGGATTCTAAGAACACCAAAAATCCCAGTGGAGAAAAATAAAGTAAATCAATAACATTTATTTTTTTGTTATTTTGATTGTCTGGGTGGCTTTCGCAGGACAGTCAAATAGTGATAGCTGTCTTTTTTTCCCAATGGTATCACCCGCGGTGTCTTTTTCACCCTGCATTGAGAGACAAATTGACCCAGGAGGTTGGCCGAGGTGTCTTCCTGTCTGTCAGCCGCAGGAAACGGCCCGACACAGACGACTCATTGAGCTCCCAGGTGCAGAGCCGCCATTGGCCGGTTCTCGCCCAGATGGATAGTCCTCCTTCCGCCATAAAGACACTAGTCTTCCCCCTGCCCTGGAGCCACCGGTGCTCCTGCCCTGCTCCAGCCTCATCAAAAAGAGGCGGATATGCTGGCCTCAAGCCCCCAATACACCAAAAACAGCTCACTGTTTTGTTTCGCTCTTGTTAATGTGGATTTAAAAAAGTGGGGGAGGTGCCGTTTTCTTGTAGACACCAGCTTCTTTATTTCTTTGACTTCTGCATGTGCGGTTCCTTGCAGGTGTCCCTTTTTCCCTGCACATCCAGAGATACAGTCAAAACCATGCGGCCTTGTTTTCTTTCACTGCTCCGTTTATTACCTCTCATTGTTGGAAAGGCATTAGTATCAAATCGAGCTCGCAGGCACGCACACAAACAGACACATTCATGGTGGCTGCCTGCACTCTGTTCTCCTGCAGGTGCGAGGGCCATCCGCCGGGCCATTTTCATGAGGCCCTCCCTTTCCTGTCCGTCTGCAGACGTCCTTTCAGCTTCAATCACAGCGGCAGCCGGACGCCACCGGACCGCTGGCGGGGAAGGGAAGCGCCTCCGCACACATCTTTCACTTGTTGAGCGACAAGAGAGGAGCGGCTGGGGGAGAAAGAAAGGGTCTTCCTCCTCTGCGACTCCTTCTGCTTTCATCGTAAACAACTTGCTTTCTGTGTGTGACGGTGCGGTCCTCCTTTTCAGACGCTCAGATGGGCTTTACAAGAAAAAGGAGGAGGAGGAGGAGGAGGGGTGCGAAAAGAGGACAGAGGCCAGGCTCCCCCCGTGCTACAGAGTGATGCTGAGGTTCTTTTTTGTGGTTCATGAATGGCACGTTTGAGGTTTCCAGCCTTGCTCGGTGCCCCCGGCCAGCTTCACCTGTGGTCGGAGTCAATTGGTCTGTTGTGTGCCTGTCTGGAAGCGTGCCCAGTCCTGTGCCAGCTAATTTGGTTAGCTTAGCCGCTGAGAACCGGGCAACAATAACCTCCACCTCTAAACCATCAATTAACTCCCGACACACAATGATGGATCCATTCACTGTCTGCCAAAACTGTTCTCTGACACGATTAATGCGCACGCTAATACTGCTAATACCTGCTCTCTGTCACATCACAACAGCACTGTTGACTTTGATTTGAATTAAGAAGAGTTTAATGATTCTGGTGCCTCTTTCCATCAAGACTCAAATGTTGTTTTTGGCTTCTCTGCTATGGAAAGTCTGTGAGTGGAGATTAAAGACAAAAATCAAGGAATTATTGTACCCTCAATCAGTTTTGGTTTGTAAAAAAGAAAGTGTGCTTGAAGACACTCTAGCCTGTAGAAAATGCAAGACAACAGTTATCTCATAAAAGGGTTACAACATAATTCTGTTTACACACCTTCAATTTAGGCTATGTCCACATGCAGGCGAGTATTTTGAAAAACAGAGGCCTTTCTCCTTTTTTAAACACATCCCTCTCCACACAAACAATCATACACACACTGTCAAAGGGACGTTTTAGTTTATTTTGAAAAACTGGGGGGTTGCTCGAGATCCATTGCACTTCTACATGTTATAGACAATAAAGCAACTAGTCTACTCTGACCCTGACGAAGGATAGTCGTATGGATGCTAGCCAATACATTTCAGTCGATGCTGCCCCTGAAAACCCACTTTTAATGCTGCGTATTCTTCCTGCAGAGACTCCTCAGATTTTGATCCATTTTGACACAAATTGGTGCAGTCAGATCTGCAGCTGCTGCAGGATGCAGATTTGTCGGCTGCACATCCACCTGTTAATGTCCTATTCCACCATATCCTGCAGGTGCTCTATTTGACTGAGATCAGGTGACCGTAGAAGCAGTAAATGCATCGCCATGTTTAAAGAACCAGTTTGAAATGGTTTGTAAAAAGTGGTTCTTAAAGTTACTGTTGCCTTTCTATCATCTTAAACCACTCTGGTGAATTTTGATAAAGCTTTCAGGGAATGTTTGTTGTTGCACAAAGAAGAAGAAACGAGATTTTGGTGATGATCCGAATCATGATTTGCATCTGGCATTTTTATGAAAGGATTTGTTAACATTGCATGGTAGTGCAGTTTTACTCAATTTTGCTGATAACTGATTTTAATTTTTTTTTACCTCCTTTAAAGGTGCTATGAGGAGAATCTAGTTCCGCCGACATAAAGACTCTGCTACCCATGAGCACGCGCAGCGACTGTCTTAATGCTGCCTTACAGTAACCTCGGAACTGGGAGTGACATCATCTCTGACTTATCAGCGTTCCAGTTGAGGTCGGAAAAAAAACATGCCGATCTACCAGGCTATTGTTAGCTGTTGTTAGCACGCCCTGCGTTGTTGTTCACAAATATCACATGAAGAATGTGATTATCACTATGGCAGCATTTTTGTAAATATAAGTCTAACAATACTATGTATACAGCTGATCTAGAGCGACACACCCCAGTCAGAAGTGCAAATAAATGGATTATTACAGGAGCTAAATAACTGTTCACACTGGGGGCATCCATCTTCGATTGTCAACTTGGGGGTGGCGAGGTTTCACCGAGTTCCCAGTAGAAAATTCCGACTTCGGGGGATGTTCCACTTGCAGTTTCCTACTTGGAACTCGTAAATTCCAAGTTCTTGGAACGCACCATAAGACGTGACAATTTTTGGAAAACTTCGTAGTTTTGTAGCTGGCTATATAGCGCTGAAACCAGATCCGGCTATATATAAGAAGTGTCCAAATAATATAAATTTGCTCTAGTTTTAATTGTCTTGTTCCTGAAGTTGAGTATCCAGGCCAGTCCAGCCCTGTCCGACCCGACCGCGAAGCTAAGGAATAGCATTTATAGATAACCTATTTTGATGCTATAAAACTCATCTTTAAGTGTGTATTTGGATCAGGCATATATCTAAAAGTGAGACTTTTTTGTAATTACTCAGAAACTCATAGCATCTTTGAGAAAGTTATGCTTTCGCTGTTGTTATTTTTTTAGTAAGTTGGATTGTTTGTTAATAGACTAACTAAAAAGATTCTGACCAGATTTTAATATTTTTTGGAGGATTTGTTGATAGGGCATTTTCCTACAGCTTTGACAAACACTCACCTTATGGTGTTGGGAATGCTTTGGCGCAGGTTTGTGCTCTTGCAGCACATTTAGTTTTATTGAACGTCTACTTGTACAGTCATCAGCACAGGCTGTCTCAGCCACCTAATTCACATATTTAGAAATATCAGACTCATTTGAGACAATTAATATCATTGAAAACTGATTTGACACGTAGTATTGAGTTTTCCAAGTTTACTCCAAAGATGGTTATTTTATTCCACAGTAGTTGTCAGATGATAATCTGATATTATGACAGCCCAAACTGAAATAACTTAGAATTAACATTCCTTGGAAAACAATGAATAAGTGAAGCGTCCCATACAAAGTCTGTTATCGAAGTGTCTTCACAGGAGTTTCCTGGAAAAGACGGTTGCAAATATTTGACAGTATATGATGAAAAAATGCAAGGTTTGCATCCATCTATCCATCCGTCATGTGTACCACTTATCCCTTCTGGGTTGCAGGGACTGGAGCCTATCCCAGCTGCACGTGCACTACCTGCTGCCCCAAAGCGCCTCCCAGTTTAAGTCCAGCTGACAAAAAATCTCATAGATCTTCTTTTGTTAATTAAATGTTGTCATCCAACAAAAACAAAATCACGCATCAAGTTAATAAGTTTGTGCTCATGGAAATATTTTAATGTCAATTAAACCTGGGCAAAAGGCAAAGTTTCAATTTTAATTACAGCTACTGCCTCCCACAATTTTAAATCCAGAAGAATACGAGATTGAATGATTACTGTGCCACATGTATTTGTTTATTTGTTTATTAGATTTTGCACTATAAAAGATACATAAGATCAAACTGGAAATATTCAGAAAACAAAGAAATGTGTCAGGAGAGGTCAAGAAGCCATCAGGCTCATGCAAAGGAGCTCACCTTTCTTTAAGAAAAAGCAGAGAACAGTCAAGATTTCAGTAAGAACACAAAGAAATACATGCATATATGTGTTTAACCATGTGTGATGAAACAAAAAGAAATAATAATCAACAATAAAACAAACATTAACAGATTTAACAAAGAAACAAAAAAATATAGAGACTGTAGAAGAGTTGACAAAATTAGAATTAAATTTTAAAACATAGGAAAAAAAGTAAAACTTAGCTTCATGAATTAAATGTAAACGCAATTTCCTTTTAAAAATGTGTAATGATAATGAGCTCTCAGCTACATAACACAACATTTGCTCTAGTTTGATCATTTTTTAATAATTATTTTTAGGTAATTATACTTCTGTCATATATTTTATTTATACCCTGTTTGTTAATGCTTTTAAGACAGGTTTAAGAGTGTCTCAATTAAATGATAACATGTTTGTGTGGATGGAAAAATCAGCAAGCAGTTGCGATCTTAAAATCTATCAGAATAATCATGATTGTCACTTTGCAATCATCAGACAGCCCTAATGTCAGTAGACTCTGAATTCTCCCAGTATCATCTATTTTCCTCTTGTGCATGCTCAAATTAGTAAAACTTCTTAATGGGTTTGGTAGATGATTGAGGAAATAATCCACTTCCACTTTTTCTTTCCTCAGACTGCCCAAATATCACTGAGGTTCTGCTCCAGTCCTTGTGAATTATCATCTGTTTCTGTTGAACTGATGGATTTTACAGTCAGTTGTGTTTGTGAGGAGCACATGGTGCGTCTGGGAGGAGTTGAGCTGAGGTGGGGGTATCTGAGGGGAGCATTTAGCTCACTTATCCTCTGTGTGAGCTGTCATTCTCCGCACACGCAGCTGTGGAAATGAGATCAAACTGAGCTAAAGCTCTCCGCGGGCACACAGGAGACCAACAGGTGGAGGGGATGAAGATCTAACTCCTGCTGCTTGAGGATTTTTTGGGGAGCAGAAGTTTTGGTAAAGACTTTTTTTTATTCTTTACAGACATTTAGAAACTTAAGAAGACAAGATGAATGTGCCGGGGTTGAGGGCCCAGGAGCAGCCTCATCCTCTGTGTGGCCCCCCCTCTGTGCAGGATCTGCCCCACTGCCCCCCGGGGTTCAGTCTAAGCTCTCGCCTGAATCCTGCACCCATCCTCAGCCTGCAGAGTGCCCAGAGGTCCTCCAAGCCTCAGAGGGAGCTGAGCCCCGAGGAGCAGCAGGAGCTCCGCAGGAAGATCAACAGCAGAGAGAGGAAGAGGATGCAGGACCTGAACATCGCCATGGACGCTCTGAGGGAGGTCATGGTGCCGTACGCCTCCACGCCATCTGCCTCGGCCTCCTCACAGTCCCATCCGCCTGGAGCCCCTCCAGGAAGGCGGCTCTCCAAGATCTCCACTCTGGTGCTTGCCAGGAACTACATCCTCCTCCTGGGCTCGTCCCTGCAGGAGATGAGGAGGCTGCTCGGGGAGGTCAGCGTCGGGATGGGGGTGAACACGGGCCCAGTGCCCCGCCTGCTCCTGGGGAGCTGGCCCCTCATCTCGGGCCCCAGTCAACTCCTCCTCACCCAAGAGTCTCTGCTCACTTCAGCAGCCTCTTCCTCCTCCTCTCCTCCTTCATCTTCATCGTCCTCTGGTGCTAAATGTCCTCTGCTGTCTCCGGGCCCCATGGAGGCCTCGCTGGCCCCTGTCCAGTGGAGCTCTGCAGGGGTGTCCGGAGGGCCACTGTGCCCCTGTGGAGTGTGTAGACTACCCAGATTCAGCCACTCCAATCCCCCGCCCAGATTCCCCAAATGACACTCTGAGGAGGATTTCAGAAGACTTGATGACTCCTTTGTGTATGCAACAGTTTTATATGGTGTTATTTAACATTTTTAATGTGTTTGAAATAATCTGATCCTTATGACTGAGTCCATTCAGGCCCAGTGGATCTGCTGTGTAGTTTACTAGATGTTTTTTAAATGCTGCAAATATAATGTTCTTTTCCAATCTAAACATTCATTTGCAAACAGAGGCTTGTTCTGTAAACCTGGACGACACTTTAATGGACCCATTTCTGAAATGTGCTCAAACTCAAGGACAACAAATCAGTTTTGATAATGAGGATCTGTGGATACTTTTGTAAAGTCTCCTTAATTATCATGAAACACATAAGCTATCTTTCAATCCTCTTATTTCTGTATTCATGATTTTATCTTTTCTTTATTGTTTAATAAAATGAAAATGTGTATTTCCTGGTACTAATTAAAACTAAGCAATATACTCATATAATCTGATGATGATTAGATTTTCTTGTATTTCTATATATAATTTTAATAATATCGTTTTTTCAAGTTTTATATCAATCAGTTTTCCTTTGTGTGAGTTTATATGTGTTTGTAAGAGAAGAGTGAATACTCAACACTTGGTCTGACTGTTGGAGTAGTAATACAGAGATTAAAAACCAGACTGACTTCTGAAAGGTAACAGTTTGGTGGTCAAATCAGTAGAATTAATATCTAAGAAAGACAATGACTGAGCAGCATTTAATAAAAATCCTGTGTTTTAAAATACTCCAAAGCAAGTAAAAATCTACTGTTTAGTGCAAATGCAGCAGTTTCAATTTATGCTTGATTGCCAGCACATTTACTTACTTTCATTTTGTTAGATATATTTTTAAGATATACTTTGCCAAGGAAATTTTACATACTATGAAAGAGGAATAGGAGATGTGCAGGAAGAAAGAGCAGTGGATGACATGATGCATTATATGATTAAGAGTTAAATCTGCATCCAGTAAATAAAGACTGCATCATCTCTCTCTCTCTCTCTCTCTACATAGATAGATAGATAGATAGATAGATAGATAGATAGATAGATAGATAGATAGATAGATAGATAGATAGATAGATAGATAGATAGATAGATAGATAGATAGAAAAATAGATATATAATATATTACCTGAAACAACAGTAAGGTGTGCAAGATGGCATAAAGGAATAATATGGGCTGTTTAACACTTTTTGATATGTATTTGATTGGGGACTGAGGGTGCTTGAAAGTAATGTCATTGGCTGAATGGAGACCAAGCAGATCCAGGTTGGGAACCACAGCTGGGGGTTGTGAGGCTCTGCTGTCAAAAGGTCAGCTTTAGATTTTTGTAATAACATGAATTATGATAACAGCTGTGCTGTAGTCTATTAAAGGGCTGTAGATAAAACTGCACCAAATGCTGGTGCAGTAGGTTCAGTTTTGCTCATGCCCCAGAGCAACAAGGTTGCTGGTTCGACTCCTTAAGCCGGGCAGGGCCTTTTTGGGTGGAGTTTGCATGTTCTCCTTGAGCTTGTGTGGGTTTTGTCTGGGTTCTCCAGTTTCCTCCCAGAGACCAAAAACATACTTGCTAGGCTAAAAGGTGTTCTTGGCTTGGTGGATGTGTTTGTGAATGGTTGTCTGTCTCTCTATGACAGCTTTGTGATTGGCTGGTAAATAGTCTAGGGGCTACACTGCCTCTTGCTGTAACCCAGGTTACAATAAAAACAATAAATACTACAATTTATTAGAACTTCATGTTAATTTCCCATTTATTTGTCTGAGATCTGTAATGTTTTTTTTCCCCTCTACAGCTAAAAATGTTAAAGGTCCCTTTTCCCAAACTGGTGTCCTCGAAGTAACTCAGTTTGTTTCACCAGTATATTTCAAGTAATAAGAGAAGATAGACATTAAGTTAACTGACATCTCCCAATTTAACATTAAAAATGAAATATTTCCAAGACAATAGAGCTGCAACTGGCTGTACAAGTGTCTTTATCACTCCTTTAAGTCATTACTGAATGCATCTGAAAAAAATAAAGATAGAAATGTAACAAAACACACTCTAACAAATACCATGCTCTGAAACCTGCACTGGAAAGCATCTAAAACTAGCTTGTATTTAGTTTTGAACTTCAAATTAAACATTACCTTTTGCATTTCAGCTACAATATATAAATGTTGAAAATCAACCCTTTATGACAGCTCCATATGTAGATTTGTTTGATTATATGAAGAGCTCTTTTCCAAAACGCTATAAAGCCATTTTCATTTAGAAAAATGACATTATTCACCCAGACCCACCACTGTGTTGGCTGGGGAACTGAACTTTGAAATACAGTTTAAACAGGGATATATAGCTTTCAGGAATTAAATACAGATAGGGCAGGTAGTACATTCGGTATACAAAAGAATAGCACTGAGTAATACATATTTTTTAAATTTAGGCTTTTATAGCATTTTGAAAAAGAACTCATCGTACGTAAATATCTATGTTGGATTCAGAAATACCTACTATAAAGGGCTTTTTGGGAACAAAATGTTGCACATCCCTGTGCTTAAACACTCAGGTGGAATTATCTGTGCAGACAGTTAAAAAAATTAAACACCTGAGTAGTCTTTCGTCTCCGGTCACTACCTGACCAGCTGCTATCCTCTCAGGCTTTTCAGCGTTCCAATACAGGTTTTTTTTCTTTCGCTGGTATCTTAATGCTAATATTTCTAAACTCATTATAGCTGATACTGATATTGATTATCATTGTTATATTTCTTGTCAAGTCCATTAATCAAATTGATTACAGGCAACTCAGATAATGCAGAAGGCAGGTGTTACTGCTGCAGTGTAAAACACAAACTCTAAACCACTTCGTAGAACAAACTGGCCAAAATATGTTGGGTATGGAGCAAAAAGATCCTGTCCTTTGAGAAATGCTTCCAGTGTTGCTTGTTCTTCATTTAATAAAAAAATGCAGATCAGTCAAAGCTGCTACTGAAGATGTTAGCATCAATAGCAATCTCAGTGCGAACAGTCACTTCCTGTTGTCTTTCCCATAGCTTACATCCCTTCCTTCTCTTAAGGACACTGATTGATCCATGCCACTTTGGGCTGCTCACAATCATTGTAGATAGGAGCTTGGCAAGATGGTTTTGCCTGATTACAGACACTGGAACAGGCCGATCCAGCTGCACTGCAAAGATAGTGAAATACAATATGTCCAATTTCATGGTTAATGCTGCGGTCGATTTACATTGGAACTGAGAAGAAGGGGGAGGGAAAGACGTCATATCCAAGTTATCAACTATCAGTTACAAAGTCGGAAAAATACTCACTGATCCAACAGGCTATTGTTAGCCGTTTTAGCACAGCCTGCACTGTAGTTTGCAAAGACCACATGAAGAATGTAAATAACACTATAGCACCATGTATATATAATAGGGGTGTAACGAAATGGTCAACTCACGAAATGATACGAAACACGGCTCATGATACAAAATAAGGATAATAGAGAATCCCCAACAGTACGAAGTTGTGCAAAAAATCTAATTTTATTTATTTTCTTCCTAATGCAGACATGCAAAACGTATAGCTGCATCAGTACAAAATAAATGCTCTTTGAAAAAAACCAAAATTGTAGTTTTTTTCCCTTATTTAGACTACAGTGCAAATACAAACATAAAATCTCAATAAAAAGTGCTCTGTTGTTGTAACAATCAGGATAAGTACATTCTTGAATGAAAAGGAAAACACATAGCAGTCCTCAGAGCTGCAGTTTAGACCTATAAATGTCTGAACTGTGAACTATAATATTTAGCCTATAACAGTGCATATACTTCTGATCTTCAAGTATGATCAAATTCTGTCAACTCAACAGTAGATGCAAAAATCAAATATTGTTTTTTATGCAGACTTACACAAACATACAGTTGCTGCGTGTCTCCAGTTCAAAGTAGTTGATAGTTGTACTCGCTGCAGTATACGGCGAACTGTAGCGGCATATTTTGCACACGGTTGTTGTTTTGTCTGCAATCTTCTCACTGTTCTCTCATCTTTTACATGAGAAGCCAAAGTAGGTCCACACAACCGATTTATTTGAGGAAGGAGTGTCAGCTAATTCCTCCACTTCGTCTTCCTCCATATTGAAGCGAGTGTTTTGTTACGGTAGGCGAGGAGGGTAAAAATCACCGGTCGTGCGCGCGCCCCTACGCATTTTTTTCATTTCGTGCGTCTTTGAATTAATTTTTTTTTTAATTTCGGGAAATTTCATGGCACGAAATTTTGTTTCACCCCTAACATATAAACATTGAACAATAGTATTATAGTGCAACAAACACTAGTGCTAATTAATGGAATACTACAGGAGTTTAAAGCTGTTTACACTGGGGGCAGCCATCTTTGATTATCAACTCACAGTGGTGAGGATGCCCCGACTGCCCAGTAAGAAACATGGATGTATTATAAGAACTGGATAGCGTGGCTCCGCCTTCTACCATTCAACGGTTTTGAAGCCATAATATCCCCGTCAGGGTGCCGCCATTGTGCAACCAGTGGAGAATCTGGACCATATCTGGACGCAGCTGTCATAAACGGTCGCAAAACTCTGCAGCATACAGCGTACACAATCATTGTGAAACTGCCGTAAACCGCGGTTATTTTTTAAACTCTAATAACTGATGAAAAAGAAACTTTTCAGAAAAAAGAGGACTTGGAAAAAACACAGCCCAATAATACTTTCATATCACCACAGCATACGGATGGGAGAAATATTTGTACGGGGTGTATTAATTTTTTGAAGTTTCACTACGGCCCGTTCAGATGAATGGGGGAGACGGAGAGTTGACCTATACTGCAGCCAGTCACCAGGGGGAGCAGTTTTCGTGGCGGCTTCAATTCAAGCCCAGCAACATGACGTCCATGTTTTTTACAGTCTATGGTAAGAAATTCTGACCTCGGGGTGTTCTAGATGAAATTCTACAGTCAGAACTTCGAAATCAGACATCTGCAAAATTTTCATATTTGCCGATTTCGAATACTGATCCAACAAACTCCTGTTTTGCTCGATGCTCACTGGATCCTCACCAACAAGGTCGAAGAGATGCGGGGCAGAAACACCGCCTCCACCACCCAGAAACAGTGAAACAGTCCCCGTCTCTTCGCCCATTCATCACCCCAACAAGCAAAAGATCAAAACCCACCCGTGTAATTACATCTCACATCCTTTTGATTATCAGCCCCCTTCTCCCAAATTCTTTATGTTGCTCCGTGTTAAGGAGCCGGGGACGAGTGATTCGCTGCTACTCATTACACTCACTCCACAATATGTTCAAACGCCCAGAAAATGTGTCTCCCTGAATGGGCCTTCACTCCTGCGAGCTCAGAAGAAAGCAGGCGGTGAGAATAAGAGGGCGCGGGTAGGAGGAGGGATATTCTCCTCCGCCGCCGCAAACCTGGCCCTTAGCATGGCCTGCATGAATAAAAATAATACAAATAATCATAATCATAATGCTGATAAAATGCTCAAAATAATTGCTACCCTGGAATAAGAGGATTATGGAGGGGAGATATGTGAATGGTGGCGAGTGAAAGGCCGGGGATCTATTAGCATCAGCGGACACAAAAGAGGAGCTGGACACCATTAAGTGAGATTAAGCTAAATAAGGCTTGATTTTCTTACAAGGACGAAGGAGGAAGGAGAAGAGGGTGAGAGTGAAGGAGGCGAGGAGGGGGGAGGAAAAAGGAGGGAGGGTCTGATTCATGGATCAAAGTAAGATGACCAAACTTCACGTCTTTCATTTACATATAGCTGCTTTATCTCGGCAGGGATTAGCTACCTTGCTTTTTTCTCCGGGTTGCTCTCTATCCCGCCACCTTTTGCCCACCGTCCATTTCCTCCTGCTCTCAGGATGGTCCGGCCCTTCTTCTTTTCTTCTCTCCCTCCTTAATTTCTCCCCCCTCTCGTTCTGCGCTCTTTCTCTGGCCTCCTCCAAGAGGCTCTCACTTTCTCCTGTTTGGTGGTTTCATTGTGGCAGCGACGCAGGGGTCTGCTCGGGCTTTGTGCGAGCACTTTAACTCATCTCCATTTCATCACTGTTGTTCAATGGGCCGCGGAGAGCTCGTAAGACAATACACACACATGCACACACACACAGACGCACATGCGGAGACTCAGCGCTTAACACTACATGGTAAAGGCAGAACATACAAAGTCTTGAGTTTGCCAACAATGAAGCAAACAATTGATTTTACACAAAACAAAAAGTAAACTGGTATGTGGATCAAACTGGTGCACATGTAATGCTTCAATTAAAAATGGTTCAAAAGGTTAAGCAGTTTTACCTGAAACTAAACCAAACATACACATTTAACCACTGGCAAATTTACAGCCCTAAAAACAATGACCAGCAATGATTCAGATGGATAAATACATAGATAGACAGGCAGATAGACTGACGGGTAGATAGATAGACAAACAGAAAGAGATATAAATACTCATGGTCAATTAATTACACCTGTTTGTATTTGTACATAGACATATTACAGAGCTGTACATCTGCTCTTTTCAAATCTTTATATTTTTTGTTTTAATTTTTACATTTCTACGAGTATTCTGTATTAATCTCTAAAAAAATCTATATGAAATTGTTATTATTGTTACTATTACTATTATCATTATTCATGTATTTTTCTTTCTTCTCATATTTAAAAAAAAAAGACATCTGCACAGATCTGTTAGTTTATCATTTAATCTTTGGTTTTCTCTGCAATTTTATGTTTATGTAGACTCAAGCTATAGCAATGTCAACGTATGTTTCCAAGCTAATAAAGCTCTTTTAATTGAATAGATAGAAAGACAGACCAATAGATAGATAGATAGATAGAGAGATAGACTGACATAGCACAAGGGAGAAGTGTCTTTACTGTTTTTACTTCCAAAGGACTTACCGCCACACACTAGGAGTGAAATGAAATGGTCAATTCACGAAACGATAGGAAATACGAAACAGGGCTCATGATACGAAATACTCACGATACAAAATAAAGATTATAGAAAATCCCCAACAGTACGAAGTTGTGCAAAAATCTCATTTTCTTTATTTTCTTCCTAATGCAGACATACAAAAACTATTGCTGCATCAGTACAAAATAAATGCTCTTTGAAAAAAAACAAAATTGTAGTTTTCCCCTTATTTAGACTACAGTGCAAATACAAACATGAAATCTCAATAAAAAGTGCTTTGTTGTTGTAACAATCAGGATAAGTACATTCTTGAATGAAAGGGAAAACAAATAGCAGTCCTCAGAGCTGCAGTTTAGACCTATAAATGATCTGTGAACTATAATATTTAGCTTCTAACAGTGCATATACTTCTGGTCTTCAAGTATGATCAAATTCTGTCAACTCAACAGTAGATGCAAAAATCAACTCATTTTTTATGCAAATATACAGTTGCTGCCTGTCTCCAGCTCAGAGTAGTTGGTAGTTGTACTCGCCGCACTATACGATGAACTGTAGCAGCATATTTTGCACACGGTTGTTGTTTTGTCCGCAGTCTTCTCACCGTTCTTTCCTCTTTTACATGGGAAGCCAAAATAGATCCACACAACCGATTTATTTGACTAAGGAGCATCAGATATTCCTCCACCTCTTCCTCCATATTGAAGCGAGTGGTACGCTACGGTAGGCGAAGAGGGTAAAAAATCGCCAGTCTCAGTGGTGCGCGGTGCCCTTTCGTGTTTTTAATTTCATGCGTCTTTGAATTTTATTTCGTCATTTTTTATTTCCTGAAATTTCGTGGCATAAAATTTCGTTACACCCCTACTAAACACTGTCCAAATTGAACAGTATCATGTAACACGGACTTTAATTTCTGTTGACATTGTACCCAGACAAAAATCAATATTAACTGATTTACATGTGGATTTTCAAACATAATGGAAGTTCTGGACCTTTAAATTGACCTCCAAGTTACATTGAAGTTATAGGCTGTGTCCGAAATGGCATACTAAAGTACTACACATACTAAGTGTGACATCAAAATGAGTATGTGCGTTCACATTAGATAGTATGCAAAGATGGAGTATGCGAGAAATACCCGGATGTATACTATATCGGAAAAAATTTTAAGTATGCGAGGTGGGCATACTAGTCACACTCAAACGCCCCATAATGCATTGTGAGCCCCATTCAGCTAAAAATCAGCCACTATCAAACTTCCCGTTTTCAAAATAAAAGCATCTTTTACTATCTCCTCTTAGTTCTTTAACGCTTTTGTAAATGGGCTCTTGTTTTGGAGCCGACTGGAAGTTTCTTCGATAGCATAATGGCGCGCATAACGGAATGTCCGAAATGCCGGAATGAAATTTGTATCTGTGCGTTTTATGGCTCAAATGACCACATTTTGGTATTCTACTTGGGACTTTCTCACCTAAAATGCTCTCTGAACTTTCAAATGTGGCGAATCAACAGAGATATTTGATAGCCTGGTGTGCTTCTGATTTTTGTCGTTGGAGGTTTGAAATGCATCATGGGAAACTTAGTAGTACACTACAGTGTGAACGGTTGGCATTCTAATCATACTTACAGTATGTAGTATACAGTATACACATTCATTTGTAGTATGTAGTATGTTAGTATGCCATTTCCGACACAGCCATAGTTTTATATATACACAACCTCTTGTTCTTTTTCTTAGTCTTCTTTCCACTATTTTAGTCTGTGTGTATGAGTGTGTGTCTTTTAGTGCATGTGTGTATGAGTGAAGCATTATGTCCATGTGTATGGGTAGGTGGGTTTGAGAAATGTTTTTATTTTTTCCATGTAAAGCACTTTGAATTACCTTCTATGTATGAAAAGTGCTTTATAAATAAAGATTGATAGATTGATATGCTTACTGTCTCATTCCCAGTCATAGTTTTGGAGCAAAAAGGAAACCTAGTTTTACAGTTTATTCTGAAGTACTGAGGAACTATGTTTGGTTCCTCTTGTTATCTGGTTTACCAATGAAAAGTATATTTAAACACGTTTTTAATCATCCTGAAGAATTAATGCAAACTGTGTGGGAGAGCTTGAGTATTTATTATTTTGACCCTAGATTTGAGCTTTAACCCACTGTTGAATGTTTTACTTACTATCTAACTGCAATATCAGCACATAAAAAAACCCTATTCAATTTATAATCAGCCTCCTAACAGCCCTAATCCAGATGATTTGCAAATCTTTAGGGACAGCCACAGATTTTGTAAAGACAATGCCTCCCTCTGTGACCACACACCCTCTCAGCTGTCTTTTAGCCGCCACATTCGGGGTAATGAGGTTTGATGGTGGCCTGTAAACTTGTAATGAGGGCGGCAGTGTGAATGGGGCGGAGGGCTGGGATGGGTGGGAGAGAACACGATGCTTAATGAGCGGGCCGGCGGGCTCAGCGGTAACCCCGTTGTATCGGCTCGGTCTGAGAAAGCCGGGGTGACGGAGGGGATCGAGAGTTTGAGGGTGGGGACGGCACAGGAGGGCCCAATGTTATTTCGGGAGGGGGGGAATAAAGGCTGGGTTAGAAAGTAAATGGGGGTCCTGACCAGCCCCTGTGCTGGGCTCATTGTGGAGATTAAATTTATGGCTCAGGACTTCCTCAGCCAAGGACTCCCCACGTTGACGTGTTAAGAGTCGTGAAACAGTCGACAAAGAACGGAGGCAAACAACACTCTGAGATGAGAGGCTGCAGGAGGGGACAACAGAGTGGACCATCAACATTAGAGACACATGTTGGAGTAAAAACATACCTCAACTGAATCAAAATGGAGGAAAATGTCCATGTCTAACACAATCTGTCAGCTGTGTGTGAAAAACTATTGTAAAAATTCAGAACATCACACTCTGAGCCAAAGCAGGAAGACATTTTGGTTGTAAAATAAGGAAATAATTTGGAAGATATACATTAAATTGAAATAAGCCCTCTGTTCAGCATTTACAGTTTGCTTCCAGAACAAGCACATTTTTCACCCGCAGGCTAATAGTGCTCTCACACTGTGTTGTGTTTACTGTGGTCATCTTATCCCCCCCTCTTATTTTACTCACAGCTTCATCAGTGGACTTTTCTGAGACCTTCTTCACTTCTTAAAGGTTACAGGAGTTAGCTGCCTCCTTAAGAATAATCAGTTATGTGACTAGCTCAGTGCGATTTTTCCATTGTATATTCAAAGATGATCCGCTTTCAGACGGAGACGCTGGAGACGAATTAAACCGCTGCAGTGTGCATGCCGGTTCAGTAGATGGCAGTGTAGGTTTGCAGAGAGGCAGGAAGAAGAAAATCTTTTCACAAACAACAATGGTGAGTGGACGCATGAAGACGCAGGAGTTTCTTTTCTGGACAATAGACCTGTTCGTACAACAAATCTGTCTGGATAGTTTTGTCTGGATAACAAACCGAGCACGGTAAGCGGCACAAATGTGACTTGGTAGACGGCCAAAGCCAAAGCTGTTGTTCCTGGTATGCGTGCAGCCTTCATGTGAAAGAGTACTTCACATGCAGTGACGTCAGCGCTTCACCCTGAAACGCTTTGAATTTGGTTTACAAGGCGCTACATGGAGGAGCGTATTGAAAACTCTCCACTCTGGACACTTGTTTCAAAAGTTTACAGACTCAGGCACTCGGCATTAGCCTTGTAGAGCAGACTGACCTGCCTGATTCTGAAATCATGCATCTCTGTCTTGCCAGCCTCCACTGTCCAACAGTTTCACACGGCTAAATGCTTAACGACCCAATCAGGGAAGAGAGGTGGGAGCAGTGGGAGCTGTGGGCATGATGACATCAGGAATCGACTTAACAGGAAGTGAAGTGACATATAACGGCGGCTAATGTCAGTTAGCCCGTGGTCATCATGGTTACTCAGTGATACTTGGTGAAATATGCTCTCTTTATAAGTTTACTTAGTAGGGATTGTCTTGGACGAGGTTCATGTCACATGTAAGTGTTAAATGGTACATCTGTGTGGTATAATTTAATGTGAAATGATAGTCTTAAGGTAGTTAAGCTATCGGCTAACCGCTGTTAGCCTTTAGCCGTAGCGGTTAACAACAGCTAGCTGCTATGGCTAATGACCATTAGCTGTTGTTTGCCCTTTTAAGCCGTGAGCTGTACGTTTAGCCGCTACATATGCTATGTCCTAGCAGCACTGCTTGATATGGATTGGTCTGTGATGAGCCGAACATTCGTCCAATCATAAGCTGCTGTTGTTTTTGAAGGTTCTGCCCCTGAAAACATTTTTGCAGGGCTCCTTCCCAGATCGATTAGTGAAATATTTCCAATATGGAGCTGTCCATCTGGCATGTCAGGTTAACTCCGCACAGAGTTCCCATGCAAATGCAAGGCCAAAAAATGCAATGAAAACTCTTCGGATTTGACCGTATCTGGCCTTGTGTAAATGGTCACTCAGATCACACTCTCCTCTGACACTGAAACTGATATCAAAAGTCCTGCCCCTTCTTAATGTTATTGGTAAATAAGGAAAAATTTAAGCTTACAACGAGAGTCACTTTGTTTATCACTCTTCAAGAGACTGCACCTACTGGACACTGTGCATCTCTATGTCACTTTGTGCACTTTACTGGTCACTGTGTGCCCAGACCCTGCATTTTGGTATTACATAAGCATCATCTTTAGCTTGTTCTCTCCATTTTAGCTTATACATTTTTTAAAATTGTATTCTATTTTTTTGCTAAATTATTTGGAGTCATTTGCAGTCGCGATCACTTGTGTCTGGTGGCATATTGCTCAGCATGCATGTTATATCGTTGTACTGGTATTCCATGTCTTATGTGTTTATTTTGTGCCTCTCGCTGTAATCCAATTAACCCTCTGGGACACAAATAAAATTAAATCTTGAATCTTGAATTGACTCTGTCATCAAGGCACTATTCACAAAGTTGGACTATGTCTAGCTAAGAAAGCTTCCAGTGCACGGACACACAGATTCATTTTAACCTTTGTCATATTTTTGATTATCACCTGTAAGAATAAGGTAGTGTTAGAACTGCAGTATGAAGATATATAACATATAAATAACATCTAAAGGTGACCACTAATCTCCTTCTGTTAATTGAGGATTTCTTGATCAAATTTGAGCATTCAAGCTGTCAAACTCAAAGATATCTAAAGTTGATATTGCTGGTGTTATTCCACTCTATCTCTTTCGTTTTGGATCACTGCATTTTTACAAATTAACAATAATCCTCACCCACACGCAGATCAGCTGATGTGACAACTGAATATTGAGTGACATTCACCCAAAAGTCAGAGCTTTTGTATTTTTGCGACGTAACCCTTTAACTACCAACTTTTTGGCAGAAGTCATCAATAAAGTCAATGATACGTTATTTTTTAAAAAGCAGAACAAATAAAATCATTGTATGACACTGTTAACATTTCATGGAACAGAGAAAACTACAAACAAACCAACAAACAGATTTTTTCTTGGTGTGGGATGTAAAGATTTTAAAAGCTAACAGTTGATTATATGATGACATAAAAATGCTCAAATGTTTGGGTCAAAATCATTTACAAAAGGCAGAGATGTTTGTAAAAAAATAGCAAAAATATCTTAAAATAAATTATATAAACATACAGTTTTTATTGATGGATATATCATATTGGTAAATGGTGAAGTATATAAAATAACTAGAGAATTTGCATTTCCATGCAGGAAATGCATTGAAATGCTGAGTGTGACTGCTGAAACTGTGAAATGAAATTGCTAGAAGTAATGCAAAGAAAGTTGAAAATGTGACATGAATAGTTGTAAGCAGTAAATTAGGGCTGCAAATGTGTGAAATGTGCAATAAAAATGTTTGCAGAAAATTATAGATAATGGAGCTCAGGTCCGCAGGTCACATGACTATGCTCTAACTTCAAAGAACTGTACAAAAGTTGATTGAGCTTCAACAGTCATATCTCAGAAACTGTAGCAGATAGTGAAAAGTGCACTAAAAACTGTTTGCAGTTGTGAAAAAAAGCAGAAAATGAATGACTGTTTTGTAACATGGTTAAATGTTTTGATATTTGTAGATGTACCTAATAAAGTGGCCAGTCAGTGTAATACGTCCAAAGTAAGGTTGAGAGTGTAAAGACAAGCATGATTAAGCTATTGTAATGAAGAGTCTGTACTAGATGGAAAGAAAAGTACGTCTGCCTCAGCCTAGATTTGAACCCAGGCCTCTCACTCCATAGTCTGCTGCTCTAATCTTTCAACCACAGGGATAAATTGCTGGGTCGTGGAAAGCACGGTATTTCTCCTTTTTGTCTCATAGAGCACTCTAATTACGCTCGGTACTTCCGGGTAAACGAACGCTCGCTGTGTCTAAACCGGAATAGATATCAGGAAAAGGATTTCACCGTGAGCATCCCAAGAACCTGCTGAAACGTTTAATATAATTCTCATATCTGTACTGTTCAAAATGTTAACACAGTGACGAGTTAAAAACGCGCTTCAAACTGCAGCACTCGGCTGTCCGGGGCTTCAGTCTGACGTCACGTGACACGCTGAACACACACAGATTTCCTCAGAAGTTGGTGTTGCTTAAAAAAACATATTTAAAAAACTGTAGAAGACAGCAAAAAGCTGAAGATATGTAAAAATAGTTGAGAAGTCAGTGCAGCTTTTAAAGCATGAATGAAGTCTGGGTGGAAGCATGCCCAATCTGTGGAGCTTCAAAGTTGCTGAAGTTTTCAGCAGACCTGCGGAAATGTCCCATTGATTTCAATATAAAAATACATGCCGAAGTTATTTTTTACTGTAAAAAGTATGACTGTTAAAGCTGTGAAAAATACAAGCGCACTTCTCCTGAACATGCTGCATATGTCAAATTTTTTCTGTGAAAATCTGTGCAAATTTGAAGCCCTTGAAAAGTGCCAAAATCTGAAGGAATAAGAAGAAGAAGAAGAAAAAGAAAAAGAAAAAAAAAAAAATAAATTTTAGGAAGAACAATTTGTTGAATAATGTTGGTAATATTTTTTAGGCATTTTAAATCCTACACCTGGAAAATATCAGTTATTTTGGTTTGTTTGAAGTTTTTTTCTGTATTCTAAAACATTGGCAGAAATAAACGATGTTTTTTTTTAACACATTAAACATTCCTGAATGTATTGACTTCTGCCAAACAGTTGAGCTGGGAGTTAAAGGGTTAAAAGCTAAAAAATATTAAGAGACAATCAGACTCTGGTAAAACACAGCAACAGAACATTGAGAACACGTGGAAAAAAAGCAATGCAGAGTTCTGAGGAAAGTCCAAGCTGCATTCATTAGCATCACAACAAACGTATGTTTGGCTTTGGTTGCGTCTTGACGACAGTCGCCGAGCGTGCTCATGGGTAGCAGAGTCTTTATGTCGCCAGAAATAGATTCTCATCATAGCACCTTTAACATAGGCTACGTTCACACTGCAGCCCTTAATGCTCAATTCCGACTTAAAAATCTTAATGCTCAAATCCGATTTTTTTGTTTGGCTTTTCAGATTACTCCTGTAAATGTGGCCTGACTGCAGACTGTGATGTGAACAGCTCAGGCTTCAGAAGTGACATGCATGCTCAGTTTAACATCAATGACAACATGCACAGCACGGTGTGATGAGGGCAACAAACACAGACCAAAACTGTGCTTCACAAAGCTGGAGAAGTTTGTTAACATAATGCAGAACCTGATGTTACAGCAGCTCACCTTGAGTGAGGTCTTATTAGAGTAATGATGGCTATATTTCATTTCTTATAAACCTAAAGGCAGATGCTCTTTCCTGCTGATGACAGATCGCTGAGAGCCAAACATCTCAGAGCCATAGCGCACTGAACAGGTTAACAAAGAGGTGAAACTGAGTTTTGTCATCTGTTCTGATGTTTCGTAGTTTGTCTGAGAGCAGATCAGACAGGAGCAGACTGCTCACTGACTGATCTTGTCTCGTAGAAACACAGCAGCGCGTAAATGCACGCAGATGAGACGGACAGCAGTGGATCATCAGTGTCTCTGCGTCCTGTAGACTGTTATTTTAGCCTGATAAATCCATTCAAACAATCGGTGCAGTGTTAATAAACTAAGCTTATCAGATATCATAATACAAACGTATTATTCATTCACGTTTTATCGATTAGAGTGCGTGTAATGGAGACACCAGTTGATCGCCCCAGCGGTCTCTCACTTTCTCTCATCACTCCTCCTTTTATGCATTGTTTAATCATGCTTGTAGATGGAAAAACACTAAAAACTCTTTATTTTAGGGAAAAATGCATAAACTTTTTGATAATCATGTCTATATAGTAACCTCTGATTATGTTCTGTCCATGAAGTGACTTTGAAAACATTTGTCCCGAGGTAAACTGCTGCTCTGGAATGACGTCAAAGTCACATTGAATACGACCTGGCTGTTCAGACCATGTTGCATTCAAGAAAATCAGATACATATCTAATTTAGTACCACACTTGAAAATGGCTTGAATCTGATTTGAAAATGTCAGATTCAATGCGACTTGTGCTGTTCACATTGTCAGAAACAAATCAGATACAGGTCACATTTGACTGCAGTGTGAACGTAGCCATAGAAACTGGATTATGTTCAAATATTATTAAACTTACTAGTCATTTTGCTTCTTTGAAGTCTTGACACCATTTTTTTGAATCTGACAACATCAAGAAAACAACAGATTGCAGTAAATCTTGATATAAGCACCGAGCTTTGCTTGAGAAAGTGAAACTATCTGAATGAAAAATCAATAATCAATCGAGTTGTCATCTGCAGAATGGAAATCAAATTGAATTGTGAGATAGGGAAAGATTCATGACTCTACAAACTACTTATGGCCACTTGTGAAAAAGAGTTACAGTAAAATACCAAATAATAGCCGGGGCATTTATTCGCTTTAATCACTGAGCAGACCAGGCATTTATTTTGGACAAGGCGACTATTTGGAACAGGCGATTGATTCCTTTCCTTCAAAAATCTTGCTTAGCACGAAAAAAATATGATAAATGTAATCAAATTATTATTATTTTTTTTATTTATTTACACCAGTATGAATATAACCCTTACGGCAAGATTACAGTTCTGTAGTTATAATCTCGTCTTCTTTCAACTCAGCACTCTCTAAACACTCTTAAAACTGGTAATTAAGTTAAGGTGTTACTTCTTTTTTTTGGCTGCACCGGGTCCGTGGAGATAAGCAGCAATGTACCGCTAACTGACATGTCCAGCCTCCTGACGTTAAGGGCAAATAACGTGCAGCGGCAGTGGAAATGTCTTTTTTTATTATTATTTGTGAAGCTCCAGTATGTAAGATTTCGGCTTTCTGCGCTCTAGTGGCTTCTGTGGACGTTGAGTGTAACTGCACTGTCGTAAAACAGAGCGCTGTACACCAACCTGCATTTTTGACATACAGAAGGAGGAGAAGCCGACAGGATGTCCAGAGAGTCAAATAAACCATGTGAACTGATAAGGTACAGTCTAATCATGTTTATTTTCAAGCGTGCACTGTCAGCTGTGAGCTCAGCGTTCAGATGTGTGCTCTGTAACTTCGGCCGTAGCTCGTAGGCTGCGCCAAATAAATTACAAACGGCATTTATTTGGAATGGGCGTCTATTTGTCAACACTCGACGAACTTGGTGTTTATTTGGTATTTTACGGTATTTGACTTTATGGGTTGGTGTTAGCTTTAGCATTATCTACTTCTCTCTTTGCTTTGCTATAACTCATCAAACCTCAAGTCTGAATGTAAACTCTGGTGCAAGTGAGGTTAAATCTAATGGTCACAGGTATTTGGACAATGAAAATTAGTGATGTCCAGCCACACATGTTTTGAAACCACCTAAAATGAGCAAAACTCCCGCTATGTTCCTCTTAAATGTGTGTGTGTGAGTGTGTGTCACTGTGGTAATGAACCCCCGGCCCTCCGTTTGCCCTCTGAACCCTTGGTGGCCTTGGAAGCAGGAATTCCAGTTAACACATCACAGCTCGCTCCTCTTTTCTTCTCGTTTTGTGCCTCTGTCTCTTCTTGGCCAAACGATTGTGCGGGCTGTGAACGCAGCCTGACAGCCACCGGCCCTCGCCCTCCTCTGTTTTCCTGTCCGCTTTCTTCCCTTCCTTTCACTGGCTCCTCTGTTTGGGCTCCTCGTTCTTGCCTCCTTTTCTGCTTAATTGAGTTGTTTGGCAGGCGGGCTTGTCAGACAGCGCCGTCTATGTGGGGAGTCTGAGGGGCAGGGGGGCAGCGCCATTGTGCGGGCAGAGACGGGTTAGTTTTTCACTGTTACTGCTGCATGAGTGAGCGTGGCCCAGATTCAGAGAGGAGGGGGGAGGCACTGTTAAATTTAGGTAATATCAGTATTGACCCTTTTTGTGAAATTAGACTATTTCCAAAAACTTCTGTCTGTTTTGGCTACAAGTTGCTTTGAGTTTTGTGGTGGCTTATTCAAATATTCTGTGGAAATGTGTTGCCTTTAGAAAATGATTTTCTGTAAGACCAAATTTGATAAAAAAGTAAGGCTGAGAACTGCCATATCATTTATTTTATTTAATTTAATATGCTGTTTTTCTCATTACAAATAAAAACTTAATATTTCTTCACCATTTTTTTTTTAAAAGAGCCATTTGGTTTTGGACATGGATTTGACGTAATGCTGGACTTGCTTGTTCTGCAGCAAAAACATTTTCAAAACTCATTAACTACATGCGCGCCAATAACTTAAATAGTTCTCTAAAACTGCCATTTATTCATAAACTGTATTTATTTTATTTATTCGTTTACAGGGACATTTCAATTGTACATAGTCACAAAAAACTATTTGCAGCTGATTCCATGCAAGTGGAGTTTATAGCCAAGGCTAATTCTCAACTCCTGTCCCTGGTTGGGCCTTTCTACATTACATAAATCAGAAATTACATCACATAAAAACACAAGAAATTACAGTGAAACATCAATAAAATCTATTGAAACAAAAAAAAAAACTAAAACTACTATTAAAAACTAATACTATTAAAAATAATAAATAAATAGGTAAATCCTTCTTCACATGCACACAGTATTCTTTAAAAATGGGTACAGGATTGTTTTGTTTTTAGCCTGGCGGTGAAGATATTGAGGAAGTATACAGTATGTATAAAAAGACCATTTAAATGATGAAGTTTGGATGCTTAAGAGACATGAGAGTGTCCTCAGTTTAAAGTGCTCTGCAAACCCATAAATATCCCGCCCATACGAGGCTGTGGAGTGGTGTGAAGAAGGCAAACAGTGAGTGTGTGTTCAGTCATCAATCATCAGGATGGACCTGAGAGAGAAGAGGATCCCGTCTCTACTTTCTCCTCAGGCTGCCGCATTAGACCAGCTCAGTGTTGATATGACCAGAGGAATAAAATAACCATGTTTATTTAGTTGGAAATGAGCTGGGTTTTATAGACACTGGAGCTGAAATATAATCAGAGACCAATCTGCTTTCCTAAAATCTGAGACTCTACTTATGGAAGCCTTTCTGTGACACTTCTAGTTGAATTCCCACACATGATAAACTTTATTCCACTTCATGAAGGGTGATCACATAAAGGCCAGCAAACCAAGCCAAGGTGCTTAGATTTTTGCATAGAATTTTTTTCCAAGTTTATTATGGAACATTTTTTAAACAAATAAGACAGTGACAATCAGATAAAATGCATATATACATAAAAAAACAGTGTCCATCAAGCATCACATCTGCAAGTCAAAACAACCCCCCCACCCCACCCTCAACCCTCCCAAGGCCGAACCTTAAAAATAAGTAAATACAAATAAAAATAAATACATACATAAATAAATAAAATAATAATAATATAAAACAGAGTAAATAAATAAATAAAAAAGGGCCATAAACACTTAGAAAAACATAAATAGGACAAACAACAAACAAAAATCAATCCTCGGGATCAAAGGAAAAATCAAAGATGCATAGAATTTTTTAACATCACCAAACGGCAAAATGGGAAACAAGAGGGGAACATAGCAGGAAGCTTGAGAGCTTTCCCATCAGACACTAATGCCATAAAACATTCCTCCTCTGTTAGAAACAGAAATATGAAGTTTAATCTGTTGCAGGGCCTAAAATATATATCTTTTGCACTAATAATCAGGAAAAGACATACCTTTTAATTTATCATTTAACCCTTTCATGCATGAATTATTAAATCACAACAATGTGTTTTTCTTTGCTTCTTTTTACATCCAAACAAGTTAAATATTGTGGTCATTTTTTTTGCAATGTTACATTTTGAGGGAGTTTTACATCTGTCCACTTAACCACGCATCAACAATATAACTAGTAAATTAATGAACTTAATAAAGATTCACAAACACATCTTTGGTAAACATTTAATAAGATTAAAGAAATGACAAAGCAATAAATGAAGTAAATGTTTTAGTGCTGTTAAATCAAACTTTTCACTTGTGAATTACATCAAAATTTAAAATAGGAAATACAACATTTTTTAAATTCGAAATAGCAAAAACCAAATCTGCCCCCGTCAGCTGTTTTGGATGTTGGATGCAATATCTCGATATTGTAGGAAAAAAAGTGCAAAGACAATATTAATATGAAACTTAAGACAAGGATTTGGGAGTTCACCAACTGGTAGTTGGACATGGTACTGTAACCGAAAAGGGATCAAAAAACATTTTAAAAAATTATTTAAAAAAAACTTATTCCAATTATCCGTCTACTGCAGTGGACACTATGCATGAAAGGGTTAAAGTTAACAGAAGCTGCACTTAATAAAACAAAATTAAACCAATCTGACCCAAACACAAAGCCAAAAAAGTGCAAGCAGTGAAAAAGAGCTATATATATTTATCCTATCCTGATAGTGCATAGATACTCTTTTCTCTGGCTGTTAAATTCACATTCAACCGTGGCCTACACATTGTTAGTTACGTTTTGAGCTTTTTACACTTGAAACTACACTTTTTTTAATCCTGCACTATTTTTTAAATCTCTTACTCATACTCCCAAAATACAAAAACACACAAGTAGAGCTGCAGTTATCAAGGTTAAAGGAATAACAAAGTCATCCAATTTTTTTAGAGCACTATTTCTGCGCTAAGACAGAACAAAAAACCCCCAATATAATTCAGTAAGACAGAGCAAGACAGGGGGAATGAGAGGGAAATTCTAAATGAAAACAGATCTATATAAAAACTAATGGAGAGAAATCAATAATTAAATGTGGAAATAACACAAAAATGTATAAAATAACCAAAAACACTTGAATTCAGTCATAAAAAAATTAGATTATTCGGAGTGGACATAATATAAAATTCAGGGTCTTCTTCATTTGATCTTTTCCTCGCCTTGTCATCCATTGCTGCTGTTAGTTAAATATGTAGATACTTATTAAGGCCATATAAACCATGTTCCTGCTCACATCTATATTTTCTAATATAACAATAATCAAGACACATAAAGTGTAACATTAAGATAATTTTACACCTTATAAACAGTGTGAGGTTAAGACTCTTAGAAGAGGATAAACAGACATGAAGTTCTCTGAATTTGGCTCTATAACAAAACTATTTGCTGTTAATTATTTTAAACACCTTATTTATTTTGAATTAACGTCAATCAGACATTGAAATGATGATGTCATTCACCTATCCAACAAAACAGAAAGATATCGCTAGTGCCTTTTATTCTCTTATTTTAATCAATTCTTCACATCTTTCTCATGTTGTGGAAATTTTGTGGGGAATTCTTGGAAAATATCCTGTTCAAAAATGAATTATTAAAATTATTTGGTTAAATCCATACTTCAACCATGTCCAAATTAAATTGGTGCTCAAGGTCAAGTCAACAATTCTTATGTTGATCATCTTCCTGCAAAAACAGCGACTGAATTTAAGATCTGGACTTTAAAAACTGAAGCTAACATCTGAGGATGTGGCGAAAATGGTTTTTGATGTTTTATTTTATCTCCTGGTTTGAAATTTTGATGTTTTTGTTGTCTTTCTTGTTACGTTTTTGAGTGTAAGTGAAGCTCTCTCGTCTCTCCTCAGGGTCGCTGAACCTGTCCATCTGCTCAAACACACCCCAAAAACAGACCGCCAAGGGCAGAGCGGGGCTTTTGTTTATGTGTGTGTGCAGTTATGACTTTTTTGACGGGTCGGGTGTGGAGTCAGTTTACATGATACAAGGTCTGGACCAGAGCCACTAGACTTCAGCTCCCTCCCTCAGGCTGCCCCACCTTTTACTTTAAAATCATACACACATATACGCACACACGGGGTCATCGCTGACAGCTACATCCCTTTAAACACACACACACAGACACACTCATGCCATCGCACAGCCGTTCTCTTTCTGCTGACCAGCAGAAACCCTGAACGCTCCAACCCAAGGACAGTGTGTGTGTGCATATGTGTTTGTGCATGTGTGTGTTGCTGGAGGCCACAGTCCTCTCCTGCAGCCTGCTGGAATGCCAAAACCAGCCGGCAGGGTCATCGCAGGAGTCAAAACACTTCAGAGGAGCGCGGCGAGGCCGAGCGGCGTCGTGCATTTTGATCACACGGGTACACGATTCTGACCCAAAGAACAATAAACTGGAGCGACTTCTACTTTGAGGGCTGGAAAACACTCCGCTGTGAGTTAAAGGTGGAGAACGTGTGTTGGCGGAGCTGCTTTAGAGGTCAATAATGAGGTCAAATCTGATCTTGACGCTCATAAACACTCATCGGCAGTGCTGCTGTGTGATAGCTGACTGGAACAGAACGAGATCTAACAGCTTCAAATGTTCGACGTGCTCATCATAACATACACCCTCATAAAAGTTTGGAGCATTATGTTGGCTGATTAGCAATACCTACTAGTATTGAATTCTAAACCTTTGGAAAGACTGATTAGTCTCCTTTAAATGAGGTAAAACTTGTCTCGATCGTACATTAGTGGAATGTGCAAGGCAGCTTAGCATGTGGATAGAAGCCCCTCTGTCCCTGGAAGAAGGCCTACAGTTTGGTGAAGAGAGGGTGACGGTCTTGTCGGGGTTTTGTCTTCCTGGGACACCCACTTTGACTTTAGCTGTCTAATAGAACTTGGTCCCAAGTTTGGAAACAGTAGCAGGGCTGACTATGAATAATGCTGCCAGAAAAGCACCTGTTAATAGTTGCAGGATACTTTTGCACACATTATGTTCAGCTGTGTTTCTCATTTCCTGAAAGCAGAAACCGAAAAGTTGTAAAGGTGACTGATCAGATTTGATCAGGACACCGGTTGGTATTATTAATGAGCCAGCTCCCTTTACATTAGAGCAGGGTGAAGCCAAAGTGAGTGAAACTGGACTTAAAGTATGGGGCAAAAATGGAAACAACCTCCTCACAGAAAAAGAGTCAAGGGTTTGAGGTTTGACAGCCTTTGAGAAGATAAAATAATGCAACATCAAAACATACTTCTCATACCTTGCTGGGATTTATTTTTCCTGCAGAGAATATCAATGAATCAATCAATCTTTAATTTTATGACACCAGTTCATAACAAGTTCTAACTCAAGGCACTTTACATTTGAGCAGGCTGAAGCCAAACCCTTAATTTTATAGATTCACGTACATGCATATATACAAATATATATAAATATATTTGTATATATATATATACATTCAGAGATGTGTCCATCTAGGCAGAGACAAAGGGACATAAATTCAAATACAAGAATTTATGATAGCGTTAGGGCTGTCACTTTATATTCGATATTCAAATAACCGTTAGAATATAGGGGTAAATAGCCGTAACCGATTGTAAATACGGTCCAACACCTGGAGCAGTGGATCGTCCTGTCCAACAGAGGGCACTCTAAACGCAGCTTGACTGTCAGTCACATCCGCTGCTCTCTTGACCTCAGTAAACAAAGAGTATCCACTTCGAGCGGACATTAACATCTCTGAATCATCTGAGGAGAGCTGTGTGGAAGTAGTTTTGGTTCTACATCATGATGGCAAACTTAAAATCAAAGGCCAGGCTGTGTGTTAATGTGAAATGTAGATTAGTCACTCATCCTCCACGTAAAAGCCATTGGCTTTTCATCAAAGTTATACGGCTGAGTGCAGCGGCGCTTCGTCAAGACTTTAACCCTGTGTGACTTGGGGGGGAATTATCAAATATCTTCGATTATTTGGGTGCATGTTTGAAAACTGTTCGAGTTTGGAGTTTAGGGAAAGTGATAGCTTTAAAAGCGACAAACCCATGGATGCCCAGATCATAAATATGTCATCACATTTGTCTCTGCTGAATATCGAGTCAATCATTCTTTATCTGTGTAGCACCATATTTGTTGAATATAAATTCATTATAGGTGAGCCCCTTAAGATGTGGCATCTTTTATTTCATGTTATGGTTGTAAAGATAGGTACTCTGCATGTATAATCAATAAAACCATGGATAAAGAGATCCATCTAATATTACATTTAATATCTATGACTATAATCTGCAGAGAAATTATGTTGATTAATGTAACAGCATCAAGCTGAACTGCCATTAATATACCACTGCAACTGCATCTTCTTACTTTATTGCAACAGCCATTAATCGAATTAGTGTAACTAATAAACTGGCCTACAAGTGCACATAGGATTCAGGCGAGTTTTGTCGGCAGGTTTGTATCTATCAAAAGATTTTACATTGAAAGAAAACTACCTGGTACTACAGAACTGCAGTGTGTGTGTGCTATGTGATTTTTTGTGTGGATCCGTTTTGTGTGCGTGTTGGGCAGTGCACCCACCATCCCGAGTCCTCTGCTGGGAAGGTTACGGTCCAGTCCTCCTGTGTGCAGGTGTCATGGCTGGACCTCTTCATTTGCATACATTAGCATGCTGTCAAACGGAGCGGCTGCTGACAGCTTCCAGAGCCGACTGTCTTCCTGGACCCCGGCCCAATCCTGTCGGCATGGTTACACAGCACGGTGAAACGCGGCGCTGCGGGCTCACGGCCAGGACCGTCGGAGCTTCGGGGAGACGTCTTTCAGCGGACGGATATCAAACTCACAGCAACGACCTCCAAATGTCACTGAGTGAGGAACAGAAAACAGAAGTCCATGAATGTTGAAGAAGACACTCTGGGTCTGTTTCAACTTAAAAACAGTAACAAACAAAATGTCCCTGTCTTACTGCCCATCACATGACAAGAAAACAAATATGTCAGGAAATTAAGCCTCTATTAGGGAGCTCCTCTTAACCAGAATCAGAATAAGAAATACTTAATAGATCCCCAAGAGTAAATTCAGATGAATCAGGTGCTCTCAGTATAGCAGAAAAAATACATAACATTAAAATAGATAAGAACACACAAAATTAATTAAAAAATTAAGAGTTATTAAAAAAAGCGGTAATACTTTACTTTAGAGGTCCGCAAATTCCATCACACTTAAGTTTTTTCTTATTTCTTTGAAGTTACCCCCAGAATTTCGAGAGAATTTGGTGAAAATTAGCATGTAACTTCTTACCCACCGCAAAATGTTTTTAGAATCATCCCAACATTTCTGCTATTTCCAGAGAAGCAGGTGATAAACAGCTGCTTAGTTCTTGAATACAAAAGTTTGGTTCATTGTTTCCTGTGATAATTAGCTTTGAAATGTTAAGTGAATAATTGAATTTCCCAATAAGCAGTTGATAGTTAGCCATTTGTTATTTTATTTCACCAAGTTCTTTAGTCCCGAGTTTGTTGATATGCACAAATGAGATCACATGCAAAACAGAGATGAATGATATACCGTTATGATTAGGCTTATAGTCATAGGTTGTGATTTAATTTCAAATAAACTATTTGCTAATCGTCACCTTCTTACCCTGCAATTTGGAGTAAATTTCAAAGAAACTGGAAAATAACAGTAACCTACCAATTGTGACTTGCGACAATAAATTTGGACATTTTTTTAAAGAAGTTATGTGCTAATTTTCACCAAATTCTCATGAAATTTCAGGGGTAATTTAAAAGAAATAAGAAAAACTTTGTTTAATTTTTACAGTGTGATGGAATTTGCCGACCTCTAAAGTAAAGTGTTACCAGAAAAGCAACATGCAGGATCTT
Source organism: Scarus forsteni (assembly GCA_036419115.1). Lineage (NCBI taxonomy): Eukaryota > Metazoa > Chordata > Actinopteri > Labriformes > Labridae > Scarus > Scarus forsteni. The sequence goes on along the minus strand of JAZDUH010000380.1, from coordinate 1,547,454 downwards.
TGAGCTGTATCAACTCCCTTAAGAAGAAAAATAAATAAAAGAAGTAAAGTGAGACTATGAACAAGGCCAAGGAATTTACACTATTAACATTACAGTAGGGCCGGGCAATATTGCTTAATCTCAGTATCACGATTATTTGAAGCTCTAACCTCGATTACGATTAATGAGCGATTATTTTATGCTATGCTGCAACAAATTAGTGGTGATGCTGATGGTCATTGAAATGGTCTTCCTGCTGTATTTACACTTAACTTCTTTCTGCTTGATGTTTTCTGCACAGAATCTAAAATGTACCCAAACAACGGAGGTGGTATTTTTCTTGGCTACAAGATCCTCTGATAGATTGGTGCTTGTCTCCTCCATGTTGGTGGTGCGTCCTTCGCTCTTGGCAAAGGTGAACACAGACTGTATGAAGAGGGCGCGGTCACATGACTTACACAGGGGAATAATCAAAATAATCAACATGAGTAAAATTATTTCGATTAGAGGGTCTAAATGTTGATTTTGATTATTTTTCTATTAATTGTCCACTCCTACATTACAGTATTTACAATATGAAAATAATATGACAGCACTGTGTGACAGTAGAACACGTGACTGGGTATTTCACTGCATATTATGTTTGCTTATCTAAAAATATTAACAAATATCAGAGTCTGGATAGAGACATGAATGTGCTCCTGTGTCTATGCAGCCTACTGTGGATCAAGACTCTTTTCAATCATAAAGGGATTTCCAAATCAGCTAATATAACTTTATCTTACACATTCACATTTATAGTTTCATTTATCTTCTCTATAATTAAGTTATGGTTACAAAAAGTCAAGTCAGTTTTATCAAATATACCTAAAACAGCTCAAAAACTTCTTCCTTCTGATCTGAGAAGTCTGCTGATTGGTCAGCTCTGCGCTGCTCAAGCCCCAGTCACACATTCCCGTTTCTCATGGCGATTGTGCACGATTGTCATAATCCGTGCTTTGATAAAGCGTGCTTTGGTCGTGGTGCATGCGCTACTTGGTCTGGATCACCGTTGTATAGTCGTGGATGAACGGTGGGGAGCGTGGAAGCTCCACGACAGTTTTGAACTGTTCAAAACTGTCGTGGAGAATCGGCGCTCTCAGTGGAGCGGGATGGAAGCCTAATGCAGTCCTAATGCGAGCGGTATTAGCGGGGCATGTACGGAGCTCAGTCGGGCTGAACGTGGCCCAATCGTGGCTCAATCCTGCAAGCTTTATGAGGACGACTGACAAGGATGTATCCGTATGAGCCCCGTCTGTGTCCCGTTCAAGACGGCGCAAGCGGCGGGGCTCAGCCGGGGCTTACGTCACGCGAACTGAGCTCGAGCGGAGCAGACGTCCTGTCAGCGGGATGGAATCCTCCTCATATCGCTGCATTAACCTAACTGGAGCGGGACAAACGCCCCCTGTAGCGCTGAAGCAGCACCACTGACGGTGTATTTACGGGGTGTGTCCAGGGGTGAGACAGTCATTTCATCCCGTATCATAACGATCACACCAGCCTCCTCAACCGTGTACAGTCGCAGTGAGAAACGGGAATGTGTGACTTAGGCATCAGCATCAGGCTTTCATCACCTCTGCAGACGGTCTACAGTCCAGACTTTACGCTGTGCCTGCACAATGCTGTGACCATCCTGCCTACAGACGAGTTCAGTCCATATCCAGCCATCCATTTTCTTCACCTGTCATTCATGTTGGGGCTGAAGCCTATCCCAGCACTTTGGACGAGAGACCAGGTACAACCTGAACTGCTCTCCAGCCAATCACAGGGCCACATAGAGAGACAAAAAACCATTGATGCTCTCGCTCATACCAAAGGGCAATTGGGAGTCTCCAATTAACCTAATGAGCATGTTTTGGGGGCCATGGGAGGAAGCCGGAGTGCCCGGAGAGAACCCACATAAGCACAGGAAGAACATGGAAACTCCACACAGAAAGGCCCTGACCAACCAGGGGATCGAACCGGCAACCTTCTTGCTGTGAGGCACAGACAGTACTACCTGTTCCACCATGTCACCTAAATACAGTCCAAACGGTTATGGAAAAAAAAATCACCATTGCAATATTTCATTAGAAAAGCAGTTTTTAACAGTTTTCATACTCATTTGTGTGCTGTTAGCAGAGCCACTCTGGACCGAGGTGTGGCTGTCAGTTTATATCCAATATCAAAACAGTTTTTAAATTTTGGGGAAAATCTCATATTTGAGCTGTAGGGAGCTGTTGGAATTGAAAATATGCAGTGCAGCAGCACATCGGGGCCCCTGGAGCAGTGAAGTCATGATGTGTCATCACTCATGATGTCCTCGCCTCAGTAAATTAAGAGTGAGGTAAATTTAGAGAAAAAAATCAGAACAAGCACAGGGGTGAAATCACCACATTCTTTATGATACGATATCCACATCAATTTTTTGGACAACAATACAATGCTTGCGAATATTACAAAGTCTGCCGTTATACAATATGGATCTGATAGGTTTTAGCAGCCTGCAACTGGGAAAGGACCGCTTATAAGCGAACCGTACCTTCATACTTTTTGGGACCCTTCTGTTGGGGTGCAAAGTATACCGATCCGACCCCAGAAGGTGGAGCTAGAAACACTGCAGTCAGTTGATTGGTCACTTCCCATGTAACAGTGGTAATAAAGAACAACATATAACCCCGCCAAATCTCCACTCGTCTTCGTGAAGATAACTCTTGCGGCACACAGCCTTCTCTGAAACAAAGCTTGGTTGCACTTTGTAACAAAAAGCCACATGCTGATCACAAAAAAGAAGAATTGCTGGATGTCTTCCATCATTGCTCTTTGTTTACTGTGTTGTGTTTTCTTCTTCTCTGTATTTAATAGCCGGGTGCACCGTGTTGCGCTGCTATGACGTCATGCTATCGGCATCCGGCTTATACACCACCTACCAATTAGGGTCCAGTTGGCTGTGGAAACGCAAACAGGATCAGGCTTTACAGATCCGGCCTGAGCCAAACTGGACCACTTGGTGGAAACGAGGCTAATGTGCAACAAGGTGGAAACAGACAGACAGGTGTCGTTGGGAATTCCAAGATAAAGCTGTTAAATAAATTGTAAATTGAATCACATCTGTAGACTTCAAATTGATCTGGTTGAATCACTGATCAGCAAATGAAATATATCGATAAACATAGGTGTTTTTTTTACAACCCTAATGCTGCGTTCACATCGCAAGCGACCCAGCTACCAAAATTGCGTTGCCCACTGATGTGTCATCATGCGTCCATAAATACCTCATTTTGGTCACTGTTGCCGTCGGCCGTCGCTCGGTGACGCCACGTCCGCTTGAGTTTCACCGATTATATCATATAACATATAATAGGATGTATAAGCGGACATTATTCCAGCTGTATCCTTTTCACTCACTTATCAAACACAAAACACTGCAGCTGATGCCCTGCAGCAGCATCATCTGTGAGTTTCCTGCGGTCCGTCTAGGCGGAATTAATGTCCTCACAGAGTAAAGTTTCCCACACGGACATGGACTGTTCCTCTGTAGTCCGGAAGAAAAACTGTCTGTCTAGGGACCGTCACACATGCACACACCGCTGATTGATCAACTTTTTTTACTCTCATATCGCGCAACAAGCTATGTGGTAGTGTGAAAAGCGTCTGTCGCATCGCGGGAGGGTTAGCCCCGCCCCATCGCGGTGGTACATTGACTTTGCATGGAGAGTGATCGCTACCAGACACTACTAGTACAAGTAGTGTCTGGTGTGTACGCACCTTAACAAGCCACCAAAGGCACTCTGAGTGGACAATAACAACATCAAAACATCTGATAAGCACTTTGTGGAGGTCGTAGACCAGGGTGTTACGTTGAAAAACCACTTGTAATTGATTATAAGGATCAGTGACAGTCCTCACATGGAGTTCTTGCTCAGGTGGACTGTAGGACTTAGGATCTGACTGTCCACCCTGCAGGAGAAAAGAGCATCAAACCTTACACTCCACCCACTCCCTCCATCCAACCTCACAATGAAAAAGAGCAAAACCAAGGTGAGTGCCCTGTCCGATCCCTCTCTAAAATAATCTGCCCTCTTCTCCCCTCCTCCCCTCTCCCCTCTGTCTCCATCCAACCTGCTCTTGGCACAAAGACTTGATTGGTCCTGGATTTCTGGACACTGGGCGCCAAGAGACGCAGAAGCCAAAGAGTCAAGATGGACCTCCTCTCTCCTTCCCTCCCTCTCTCTCCAGCTACTCCCGCCCTCTTATCTCTGCCTCCTCGGCGGGTGTTTGTCATCCCCCGCCGAGCCAAACAGACGTGTGTTTACTAGTTTACTGTAGCTGGCCAGGGAGGCTTGTCGGCGTGCAGGCCGGCGCTTTGTCTCTCACACTGTGAAACACAACAGCAGTTAGACTTCTCCCTGACAGCATGCTAATCGTCTGATTTAACTCTCCCATGTTTAATCATGAGGGAAAGAGAAGGAGGAGAAACAGAGAGACTGAGGCAGAGAGAAAGAGAGAGGGAGATTATGATAATTGGTTCAAAGTTCTTTTGTGCTGGATCCCATCTGCACACTTTCAGAGTGAGGTGTCACTTGCAACATGTCTCTCTTGTCACTGCAAACAAACATGAAAAAATGAAGTAGAATCACGCCTAAGGTCCTGTGAAAAATGTTGGATTTTCCTTTCTCATGTTTCTCTGCTCTTTATCGGATGTCTTTGTTTCATCACAGGTATGTGAAAGACAAGTTCTTTGTTAATCTGTAAAAAACTGAAGCAAATGACTGGACACAGATAGCAGAAACACTGGTCCAGATCAGGCTTGAGACCAATGCATGTGGATCTCAGCTGGCACTTAAAGGTGCAGTCAGCGATCTTCTAATCTTCTAATCTAATGCACTATTTGTCAAAATCACCGTATTACTCCTCTCCATCCACAAGATGTCACCACTGACAGCATGTTGAAAAAAAAGTCCGGTTTCAATACACAGCCTTGGCTCTGAATTTCAGCAGGTAAATACTGTGGCTCGGGCCGAGTTACCAAAACACAGTACACCGCCCCACATCCAGGGGGCGATCATACTCATGCGCAGATCAGACAGAGGGGGGAGGGGGAGTAGTAGGTTGCGTAGCATGCACAGATAGCGAAGAGAGAGATACAATATGTGCAGTAGCAATGGCTGAAAAACAGCCCAAAAGTAAAAGGTCAGAGGAGTGAAAAGTGAAAAAGAAGGGCTATGGCCATGAAAGAGCAAAGACCCGGGTCAACATTGGTGTGGCTTTCCGAAGGTGGAGGGAACTCCGCCAATTATGGATGTCGCCGTCTTTCTGCTGGATAGGTAAGCAACATTAGCTTTGTGGTGCTTCACATCACAGTAACAGCCGTCGGACATTCATCTTATTGTCTAATCTGCCAGAATGTACTGTTGTTGTGATGTTATGGCAGTCGAGTTGTCTGACGAGTCGGGGTTACCTTAGCTACGTTGGTCAGCTACACAGTTTCTACGGCCGTTTCCATGACGAGGCACGTCGATCAGCTGTCGGGGGTGGAGCCAGGGGTGAGGTATGAAGGGAGAGGCCGGTCTTAATTCGTTTATCAACAACCTCTCCACTCGTTTCTCCCACATCGCTGACTACACCTTTAAGGCATGTGGCCCAGATCTCGCACGGGTCAGGCTAAGGCTACAATCTCACAATCCTGTGTTCAACTACACAAATGTGTCGGTAATCAGACAGATCCATCTTTCCAAGCTCCAATCAACAACCACCATGAGTGGCCTAGAAAGGCATGGCCTAATCAGTGTCCTTCAGAGCAGGTAAAGGTGAGGGCTACAAGCAAGACGGTAGTAGGAGTGACTGCTCTTAGAGATAGCATTGATGCTAACAGCTTCAGTGTCAGTTTCTTCAGTATGAACTTACAGTACAGGCCAAAAGTTTGGACACACCTTATTCAATGTGTTTTCTTTATTTTCACCATTTATTATATTGTAGATTCTCACTGAAGTAATTATGGCCGCTTGTTTCTCTTAACTTAGCCGATTGGTTCTTGCCAATCTTGCCATATTAATTCTATCAGTTGTCTAATAGGGCTGTGGGCTGACTTCTGAACAACACAAATGATGGTCCAACCCCATTAATAAGGCAAGAAATTCCATTAATTAACCCTGGAAAGGCACACCTGAGAAGAGAAAACCATTTCAGGTGACTACCTCTTGAAGCTCATACAGAGAATGCCAAAAGTCTGCAAAGCATTAATCAGAGCAAAGGGTGGAAACTTTGAAGAAACTAAAATATAAGACATGTTTTCATTTATTTCACACTTTTTTGTTAAGTACATAATTCCACATGTGTTCATTCATAGTTTTGATACCTTCAGTGAGAATCTACAATGTAAATAGTGGTGAAAATAAAGAAAACACACTGAATGAGAAGGTGTGTCCAAACTTTTGGCCTGCTCTATAAATTTCTTTAATATATGAAAAAACTAACAACACTGTAAACATTTCTTAATGGAAAGGATATCTTTACTCCACTTACAAAATGTTTTGGTGAGTTTGTTCTACTTTGCACGTAATTAGTGCCTTCATTATCTGACTGACTGGCAGAACAATCTTCCAGTCACCTGCCAGATATGTTTTTGAAAAAGTAAACACTTTCTACTGTCTAACCAATTCCAGTTGAGAAACTAAACCAACTTACTCAAGGAATCGATATCATTAGTCTTTTTGCCTAAGCCCCAGTCACACATTCCCGTTTCTCATGGCGATTGTACACGATTGTCATTATCCTGATAAAACCTGCTGTGGTCATGGTGCATGAGCTACTTGGTCTGGATCAGCCTTGTATAGTCGTGGATGAACGGCGGGGAACGTGGAAGGGTCCCAACAGTTTTGAACTGTTCAAAACTGTCGTGGAGAATCGCCGCTCTCAGTATAGCAGGGTGGAAGTCTAATGCAGTCCTAATGCGAACGGTATTAGCGTGGCATGTATGGAGCTCAGTCGGGCTGATCGTGGCTCAATCCTGAAAGCTTTATGAGGACGACTGACAAGGATGTATCCGTCTGTGCCCCGATTGTGTCCTGTTCAAGACGGCGCAAGCGACGGGGCTCAGTTGGGGCTTACGTGACACAAACTGAGCTCGAGCGGGGCTGACGTGGCGTCAGCGGGATGAAAATTCAAGGAATCCTCGTCATATCGCTGTATTAACCTAACTGAAGTGGGACGAACGCCCCTGAAGCGCTGTAGAAGCGCTACTGACGGTGTATTTACGGGGTGCGTCCAGGGGTGAGACAGTCATTTCATCCCGTATCATAGTGATCACACCAGCCTCATCAATCATGTACAGTCGTGCACAATCACAGTGAGAAACGGGAATGTGTGACTTAGGCATTATCAAATCCTTCCAGATTGACCTGCATGCAAATCAAGATGCAACATCATCAGAGGAATTAGGCAAAGATGATGATGAAAAGTGTGGCTTAGTTTTTGACAATAGAAACTAGCTGCACAACTTTATGCAATACAGCACTAAATATCAGGGGTGTCATGTGTTTGACATTGTTGCTAGCAAAAATCTATATAGGCTAGCTTTTGCTCAAACAGATATGCCATCAGGAATCAATAAGGGTTTATCAAACAATCAAATCAGTAAAGCTGAGTCGTCAATGACGTTATGACAGCCATAATGAGAGCTTATTTACTACCATCTCCGGCTGTTGCCCAGATGGACTAGTGAAAAACACTGAATGGTTCATCTGGTATGTCAGGTTATCCATCCACTGCCACCTTGGAAAAACATCCTTGGTAACTCCACAACAGACTCATAACATACTGAGGATGAAAAATCATTTTCATCTGCTAAATATGGCACTAAAGAGCAAACCTGAACTTGCTAAAAATCCATTAAAAGTTCTTGTTGAAGTCAACAGGACAACAGTTCCATTATTTTGTGTTCAATGACTGATCAGAAAAACATGACTGAATAATAAAGAAGATGTAGGCTTGCTTTTGTAGATACTGAAACCATTTAATGGCAATTTATTGTGATTGCTGTTTTATAAGATGAAAAAAGCATTTTCAGCGAACAACATTTAAATCAGATTTTATGCATTATTTTTTTGTGCAATGACAAACTGACTCATTTTCATATTGTCAAAATGATAAAGTTTTTAGGCTTGATTCTCGATTTAATGTCAGTTCTCATCATAGACACAGAAAACATAAGGTTGCAATAATGCAAAGTTAATCAACTTATTTTTGTCTTAAATTCTTACAGCCTGAAATATGTCAATGAAAAGCAGAAACATGGATATTTGTGTATCACTGTTTTTATGTGCATGTCATACTCTTACTTATGTTAGTACGGTTAAAAGTGACACCGTCTGGGTTGCTGGTTTGGCGGAGTGGTAAGCAACCAGGCACCCCATGTACTTGCTTCTGCCGATCCATGTCTGAATCCCGCCTGGACCAGTTTGCAGAGTGTCTTCCCCTACTCTCTCACCCCCTTTCACAAGCCTATCCTCTGTCTCTCTCCTATCAATAAAGGCACAAAATGTCCAAAAAATACATTTAAAAAAAAAAATGACACAGTCTGTGTCATTTTCCGAACAACTTTATCAATTCAAACTACAACTTAAATGCAGCTTTTTAAATTAGTTTATTTTTGTTTTTGTTCGGGGGAACCGAGAAAAACCTACATATGTGAGGGAGACCACAGGAAAGGCGAGCTTAGTGGCCACAAGGTTTCTCATGATGCTGAATTTAGATTTGAAGCCTGCATATCAGGTCCGGTCTGTTCTGACCATTGAACTTATTTCCTTGTGGCTCCAGCTGCACTCCCAGGCTGTTTCGGTGAGCTAGCTCGTCTTTGAAATCCTTCATAAATTAATATCCACCATGGCATGTTTAAGCTCAAAGGCCAAAACCTTCACTCCATAAACATCACACAGTTTAGTTTTCTCTGCTATTGCGTGTTAAAAGTGAAGAGTGTTTGTTGAGATGCTGCTTCTGAAGGTGGATTTGGTCCCGATAGAAAGCCTCTGAGCATTAATCATAAACATTCCATGTGGGCTATCTGATTGGCTGGTTGGTGGCCAATCAGAAGTCCCTTCTTTTTAAAACAGTTAACAACACATGTGAGAAACCTGCAGCCGGGGGGCAATATGAGGCCCAGCAGTTATTTTACAAAAAACAGCAAACTGTAAGCATATACGAATATAACAGAACCCACCAAATGTGCCTGATATACCAATACAAGATACAGGAAAACTTGTCACCGTGCAACAGGTTGCACAATATCAATATCATTGATGCTTGGTAGATAGTACCAATGATGTTTGGGTAGTTTTTTTATCACTCTCTGCAGAGTCTTCTTGTCCTGGGATGTGCACATCCCATGCCAGTTTATGATGTTTCCATCAGGATGCTTTCAACTGTCCTCTGTAAAAGTCGACTAGCGCTTGGCGTGGGAATAGAGTTAACAATTTAAGGAGAAGATCTAATTGTGATTATCTGGCAGATATTGCGATTTCAGTTTGATTTTCTTCAAATCAAGCATATGTGCAATATTCACTATGTTTAGAGTGTAAACAACAGTAAGGAAATCAGTGATCAAAAGCACACAAAACCCTATTCATCATCTAATGTTGATGATAAATAATCTGTTTTTTTATTATTTAAGGGATACTCCAACTTCTACGCCTTAACAGAAGCTTTTTGTTGTTGACCTGTTTACCAGCACTTCTGTAAATGCAACCGCCTGCTATAGCTGACACAACAGATCCTGGGTCAGTCAGCAGCACTGAAAAAAAACTGCAGCTTTGGTGATTACATGATTGCGTTGTCTGAAATTGTGATTTCGATTCAAAAACAATGAATCGTTCAGCCCTACATGGGAATTTTGCTTTTCTAAGGGCGTTTTCACATTAGGTCCACTTGTTTTGAACCGTGCTGCGGGGCGGTTTGCCATGGGTTCGCCCCCCCTCCCCCTCCCCTGCTGGCTTGCATTCACGCTGGCAATATCGAACCGTGCCCGGACCCACTTGTGTATTTACTCAGTTTGAAACAGCAGGGGGCAATATGCACGTTACTGGTTACCAAACCTGCTACGGAGGAGAACGAAGAAGAGACTACCATGGTAACCATTCCCTACACCAGACAACCAATGTTTACGTTTCGCTCTCTTCTACATTTTCCTTCAAATGTGTTTTTTTATCGTGTTTGAGACGGCATCAGCGACCTTCTGGACCCTCGTAAATCATCATAATCCTCAACCAGAATAAACAAATTGACAAATTGAGTAAGCAAAATATTCAACCACGGGATTAACAGGAAGTAATGCATCAAAAGTAGATTGGTTCAGACCACTTTGTTTCACACCAGTGAAACCGCACCAGATGTAGGGAGATGGAGTGGATCGAGACCACCCCTTCATGAAGGTCTCGGACCGGCTGATTTGGTGCGCACCAAAGTGCGGTGGTTGCATTCACATTGACACTAATGTACCAAAACCTGGGCCAAAACTTCTTTGGTGTGCACTAAATGTGGTTGGTGTGAAAACGCCCTAAGTTTCCATTAAGAAATAGAGCCATTTTTTTTTTCTTTTTTAACCAGGGCAGAGACATCTGAAGTCCAAGACAGGTTCTCTGTTAAGTTGATTCCCTGGAACTTAAACTGCTCACTTGTTCCAGCTCCACTGATGTAGACAGTGTTGTGAGTCTTTGTCTCCTTATTTCTAAAAACAATATTAGCACTTTGTTTTTACTGAAGTTGAGCAGTAAAGTTGTTTAATGTGCAACATTCTACAAGATAGTATATTTCTTCCTGATATGAAGTCTCATCAATGTTAGAAATCTGGCCGATGATGGTGTTGTCACCTACAAACTTCACAACAGAGTCCTCTCCATGGTGGGCAGTTCTGTTTGTACAGGGTAACACCATAAACAAAAATATGTAGTATAGATAATGTAGATCAGGGATGGGAAACTAAGATCACCAGGAGGGCCACATAAAGGATTTCTGTCCTTGCCTGAGGGCTGAATTGTTGCAAATTGTTGGAAACTCTTGATGGGCAAATTTAAATAAACCAAGTAGAGAAAAATGAAACTGTCATAAAACATATCCAACAATTCATACACTGACCAAGCATAACATCATGACCAATGACAAGTAAAGTAAATAACATTAATTATCTCTTCAGCGGGGCACCTGAGCTTCGGCACTTTATCATCTTTAAGAGGACAGCTGCTAATGGACTACAAAAATAGATGGAAACGCTAATGCCAGCATTTCTTATCTTTAAGAAACAATCAATAATTTAGATGCCATTGCCACAACCAGGAGGATCAACTTGAGCAGGTCACCTGATTATGAGGAAACTCAAATTTCAATGTGAATTTTACTGTAACTGCTTCCAAGTCCAACTGCCATGGTGTAGTTCCTTAGTAGCTTAAAAAGATCTTTTTACTCTTGCTGATTATGTTTATGCAAAAAAGCATAAACGTAATCAGCGATGTATGTATTGATGTCATCAGGTTGTAATGCATTCTAGACTTTTTATCTTGCGGGGAATTAAGTGATTTAATAATCAATGGGCTGCGTCAACTTAAAGTCTATTATGATGTTTCTCTACAATGTTACTTGTCTTATGGACCTTTAACGTCCCTTAAACTGTGTATTTTGTGATTGATGTTTCATTTTTAACCTTATTTGTAGGCTTTAAATAGATTCTTATCATGTTGACTATCTCAGTCTGGAAGTCGATGTGTTTGTTTTTCTGTTTATTTATTTTTCTGGTGCAGATGTTACGTCATGATGACGGTGATTGGCCACAGGTTTGATTGCCACTTCCTGTTTAAGACGTCCTGCCCTCTTTAACAAACTGTTTGCCTGATAAAGGTCTGAGACCGAAACGTTCAAATAAATGATTTTCTTGCGAGTTAGACAGTGTGGGACCACAGTGATATTCCCACACTGCTGGTTTTTAGTCCATCATTTTAGGCCGATGCTAGCTTCTGCTTTGGCCTACAAGAATGTCATCCCTGCATCCCTGGATGGATGCTATCACTGGATGCTATTGTCTTGTTTAGTTTAACTGTAAGGCTAAATCATCAGAGAAGATTGATCATAATTCCCATGTGATGGGGCAGCCTCCGTGTGGCGTCCGAGGGAGGTTTGGTGTTTAAACATGTGAGATCTACAGACACTACAGTGTGACGGCCGCCACAACAATCCTCTCTCTCTGTGGCACAGACAATGGACGGACTGTTTAACCACAGACATACAAGTGTCCCGGCCATCTGTCTGCATACCCCCACAGTACTAACATTGTGCTACACACACACTGCTGACGCCCCCAAAACACACACACACTCCCCACTGTCATACATGTGCATCTCTCATTAGCATACTGGATGATTTAAATCCTTGGTTTGACTGTGTAATATTCTGTGTTTACATTAATATTTTAAAAGTAACTGACACTTAAATACCTTTTAGTCACCTACCTGCACCTGATTTTTTGTTTTTATTTATTTATCTATTTTATGTTTATTTTTATAGGCATAGTAAGAAGCAAGAGAATGTTGCCACACACTACAGCAATATAGTCTGAGCAATTTGCAAGGCAATGCATGTTCCTAATTTGGCTTTTAACCCTTTAACTCACAGAGGTCTTTAAATTTAGAAATGTTTAATGTGTAAAATATACATAACACATCATTGTTTGATTCTGTCAGTGTTTTATGATACAGAAAAAAACTGCAAACCAAAAGAACTGATACTTTGTTTGAGGGATTTAAAGGTTTAAAAAGCTAAAAGCTTCTGTCATTGTTACCTTCATTATTATTTTAAATATTTAACTTAATCATTAACTGATATAATGATATATATGTTCACATAAAGTCTGTTATTCATAAAAAAAAAACAACGTTTGTGTTGGTCAAACTCAATATCATCTAATTTTAGTTATTTTTTCATTTTTTCAGACATTTCTGCCTTTTCTAATTAATTTTTACCACAAAATTTTGCATTTCAACTGTTGAATTGAAAACATTTCAGTCCCACACCAAGAAAACATCTGTTTGTCACTGGAACCAGACAGTGATTTGATTTTTTTCTGTTTCTTAAAACATTAAATATCTCTGAAATTTAATTATGACCTCTTCCAAACAGTTGAGCAGGCAGTTATAGGGTTAAGACATAAAAAACAACAATAAATACTGTTAAAAGAAAGAAGGAAACAAAAAACAAACAGAAGAAACTAGCAAATTAAGTTATTACAGACATGTAATTTGTGATAATAATTGGTCTCTATGGGTATTTTTAAAATAATAATATTAATTTAATAATAATGATGGTGTAATAACTGGCCTCTACCTGCATGGAATTTGTGGGAAAAAATATATAGATAAATAAATCTACATTCTTCAAACATCTTTCCCTCTTGAAAATATCAGAATACTCAAGCAATGTGATTTCAGAGGCAAAATAAACAGATTTATCAATTAATAGATAATGAAAATGAAAGGAATTTGGAGTCCTCCTAAAACCATGATACTGAGCCTGAGTGCCAGTACCAGTTTAATGAGATCACAACATATCTTCTCAGATGTTGATCCTTTTTAAGATTTTTCACTGTTGATGCATGTTTATTTATTTATTTATTTGTTTATTTGAATGGGACAGTGCACATTAATGAACATGCTGAAACATGTAAACATGCCTGATTGTAGCTTGACGCTAATTTCCATCCGTAGTCCCATTAACATAGAAACATATTGAGACAGTACAACATTTCACAGTAAGAATAAGTAAGAACAAAAAAAAGGAGCAGTATTAATATAATACAAGCATTGACAGTGAAAGATACCAAAAGAAAAAATAAAAAAATAAAAACACAAACCATAATATACAGACTGATAAATTGTTTAAAGAACATCTTGATTGAGAACTTTAAGTGGCATCCTTAAATAGGATCTAAAAGTTTAGACAAGTCAGCCAAAATGGTGAAGCATCATTTCAATACTACGGCCCTCATCTGTGGATCAGTCTACCTGAAGACCTGAGAGCAGCGCCTACTGTTCATATTTTTAAAAGCCAACTCAGGACCTACCAATAGCTTTTAGCTGATTATATTTATTATTATTATTATTATTATTATTATTATTTAATCTTATTTATATATTTATTTTACCCCCCTTAATATATTTTATTATTCAATTTAGTTCAGATTCATTGTTTGGAATTTTATTATGTGTTTATTGGTTTTCTTTCCACTTCAGTGCATTTTATCTCATTTTACCATATTACTATTTAAAAAGCATTTTATTTACCTATTTATTTTTATATTTATTTATTCTAATCTCATTTCTTATCAAGATTTTATTTCATTTTATTTATTAATTTATTTTTATTTTTAATTATTATTTTAGTCTTACTTCCAGTGTTCCCTCATTTTTTAATGAAAGATGGCGTTTCCTCAGTCCTCTTACTCTGTTTTCTGTTAGAATTTCTTCTTCATGTCTTTGTATGTGTGTGCAAGAGAGTGCATGTGCTGTATGTGGATTGCAAGGGTGGGGGTGAGGGATGGGAGGGAGGGGGTAGGAGGGTTGTATTTTTCTTTGTATTTAATTTTTTACCTTTGATTATTTTAATTTTATTTTCTTCATTTCTGTATGAAGCACTTTGTGTTAAAAAATTTTGTATGAAAAGTGCTATACAAATAAAGTTTGATTGATTGAAAAGCAAAGTCACAGAACATCACCGTGGTCTTAAGCTGACAATCATGCACACGCACTCTTGCACACGCACTCATGCACACGCACTCATTCACACGCACTCATTCACTGTGATTTAGGTCTAAAGGGACTATAAATAGAGTGGGGACAAAGACAGCGTGTGTTTATGTGTTTTAATGTGTGTAAGGAGCAGCAGAATAGGATCGGGTCGCCATACAGTCTGTGATAGTTTGGTATTGAAAGGTTCTCCAGAAGAAAGATTCCTCTGTGCAGGAAGAGACAAAAAGAGATGAAGAAAGGAGAAAGTCTGCAGCCTTCACACTCGTCTCAGTGCTCCGTCTGAGGTTTTATGTCATCTGTGTGTCAGATAGTTCATTTGTGTTCATCAGACGTGCTGTTTTTGTCCAGTCTTTTAAACAGTGATTGTGTCAAATCTTTCATTCCTGTGCTTTTGCTAAAATTTGACCTTTGCCAGGCATTAACCAGAAAGAGGCTCATCAAGCCAAGCCTTCTGGGCCACAGCTGCTAGGATAGACAAACTCTTCTGCCTTCAGGGGCAAGTTCAGCCTAGCGAGATAGCCTTGGAGCTACCTTGCTGAACTGAGCGCGGTAGCTGACGGTCTCGCTAAACGGTCTGACGACACTGGTTATCAACCTCATAAGTGGATCCAGCTTTGCAATGAGCACGTGCACGCATATAAGGCAGAGCCCACCGCATCTGACCAATCGCGAACATGGACCAGTCTGGAGCGTCAGAGCAGGCCGGAGAGCGGAGGACCGCATACTTCACACACGAGGAGCAGGAGGTGATCATGACAAAGTATGAAGAATTAAAACATGTAATAAATGTTAAAAGCAACACCGTCGCCGCTGCAAAAGCACGGAAGGAGTGCTGGCAGAAAATTGCTGACAGTCTCAATGCATAAGTATAGCGCACAAAAAATCTTTGGTGCCATTATCATCCTGAAATAGCACTGTTCAACATGCACTTTTACTGTAACATGCACCAGACATGTCTAATTCATTTCCAAGATGAATTCATTCATTTGTTCATTCCTATCGTGTTTACATTTTTTGTGTGATATGTAGGCCACATGAGCCCTACATGAATTCCTGTCACAATTTTAAGACGGGCAATAAAATATTGTCATGGAGCAGAAGTGTTGGCATTGAAGATCTTGTTACGGCAATGAGAGTTCTTCATTCCCTTTAACTACCTGTAGCAAGTGTCATGTACTGTGTTGTGACTCTAAATCTGAGTCTCATTTCAGCACCAATCAAAGTGGCACAAAACGCACCTGGGAACAGGTGCGCAACAAATACAAGAACATCATTCAAAGTGGTAATTGAAGAAGATTTAATTTATTTTTGTACAGTTTGATAAGACACAATGAAGATATTAAGTTACCCCCCCCAACAGCCAACAGCCGGGGGGGGGGGGGGGGGGACGTGAAAAAATGTACTCAAAGGCTATTTTCTGACTCATTTATTGACAAAAAATACCTGTTGTTGTTTCAATATTTAAGGGGTTACATTATTTCATTTGTGTGTAAAAATACTTTTTGAACATTTTGAGCACGCTGCAACAATGCCACGATAATAATGATAACCGTGATAATTTTGGGCACAATAACTGTGATACGAAAATTTTATACCATTACATCCCTACTTGTAAATTATCCTGTTGAGATGTGTAACCATATTCTAGACAATTGGTAGACATTAGCCTGTTGAGCTGCACTCTGCACCATATTGTTAGCTAAATTAGCTTTGTTGTGTTGATATTTAGCCAAAGTCAAGCCACAGTTCTCTCCCTCTTGGTTCATTAACCCTGTTTGGTCGTTTGGTGCAGATTGCTTTCACACTAAACGTGAGCTCTGATCCACTCTGGATACCAACTTTTTGGTGGACTAGAGTCCCTTTCTTTGGAGAGTTTGGGTGAGCTTTTGGCCCTTTTCCACTAGCACGCCTTGGCCCTACTCTACTCGGCTCTACTCGATTTGCAGCGTGTTTCCACTAGCCTGGTACCTCCTAAAACAAGCTAGTTTTAGTACCTACTCCGCTCTGGTTCCAAGCGAGCTGAGTCGATACTAAAAGATGACGTCACCGACTGCCGGCTACTGATTGGTCAGACAATGTCATCATCGATGTGTCATGAGCGTGACGACCTAGCATGCTAGCGGTAGCTACCATTAGCTTACCCTCATACATCTTTTCTTTGCAGCTGGATTGCTCTCGTCCTCGGCTTCATTCTGTTGTATAGCTTCCAAAACTCTCCTGTGCTTCCCAAGGGGTATTTCTTCTTGCCACCTGCAGCCTTCTTCTGCTTTCCTTTTTTACTCGGTTTGTGACAAAAAGCCACGGATTGTTGTGTTGTGCTCAAAATGACATCACTGCAGTGCCGCTTAGCTGTTTACAGCGACACTGCACCCCGTTAGGCAGGCGACTGGGGCTAATGGAAAAGCAGCACAAGGCGAGTAGAGTAGAGCTGGATAGAGTCGAGTAGAGTAGGGGTAATGGAAAAGGGCCATTTGAGGGCCCAAATAAAGTGAAGTTTCCTAAAAACTGAGCTGAGTTTGTTTGGTGGGTGTGGAAGCACCTTTAGTTAAAAAAACCACTGATTTATGAATACATGACAACCTGTTTTAGTGAGAGATCTGTGGAAAACTTGGATGAAAATGTCATTTAAAAGGCTGGTTTACTTCCAACATCAGACAGATCAGCAAGACATGTTTAACAGTGTATATAGGCAAAGGAAATAGCCAAGAGAAAAACATCAAATCAAAATGGACTGATGACTAAGAACACAAAAAGAGTAGACCAGGGTTATTGTGCATATCACTGAAAACTTAAATGCATTATAATTTCTGAAGATGATGGCGAGGAACTGTCTTTGAGGCTGGCTGTGATTGGGAAGCTCAATTAGAGTGTATGTGCACATGTTTTGTCCTTATTCAGTGTCATACAAAGACAAACCAACCACACACCTGCACCCAAACCCACAGAGGACACCCTCATGTGACGGCCTGAATGGTGTCACTGCTTTCTTTCTTCTCCCTCTTTATTTTGCTCTCTGTGTTTCTTGGTCTATGAGCGACAGGCTGCCCTCTATATAATCTGTGTACCATCAGCATACTGTACACAGAGCGGTCCCTGTCTGCAGTATGAGAGACAGTTGGTGGTCACAGTGTAATTCACAGTGAGTGCTGTCACAGTGAAGGAAGCAGAGACACATTCACTGTCTAACAGATGGCTCATACATGCTGCAGAGCCTCAAAACCTTCTATTCTCACACTCAGACGCTTCAAGGAGCTGAGGCTGTTTCAATGCCTGTTTGTTTGGCCCAGAGCTGACAGAAAACACATTTTCACACCCATATAGCTCATAATGTGGTGACTCTGAAACAGTGAAATTCTTGAAAATATCCCTTAATTTCTTCTACAAACACAACAATACATTAAAGATGCTAAAAGGAGTTTCTCAGTAATTACATAAAGTCTCATTTCTAGATATATGCTGATCAGAATACAAACTTTAAGATTAATTTTATAGCATCAAAATAGGTTTTCTATAAATGCTATTCCTTAGCTTCGCGGTCGGGTCGGACAGGGCTGGACTGGCCTGGATACTCAACTTCGGGAACAAAACAAGTAAAAGTAAAGCAAATTTATATTATTCAGACACGTCTTATGCTATGGCCACACCGGACGCGAATTGGCGTATTTAAATGCACGTAACGCCTGTGACGTGCTGCGCATAACGCCCGAGGCTGGACGCTGGACCATTTTACAAGCTGAGGGGCGACGCGCGTCACTGCGCAGGCGCAGTAGAGAGCCGGAGCTTGTCGGACTCAGTGATAACCCGTGCAGGCAAATCCAGCTGGAAACGAATATTTACAGAACTTACCTTCAAAACCTGTCTCCTCAGAGACTTTCACCCAAGCCTGCTTCTTTTTGTTCCGGTCTCTGTAGAGTACACATGTCGTATCGTATAGCTCCGGATGATAACAAACAGCGCAGATAAACCTCTCCTCCATCTTTCAGAGGGGTTTGAGCAAGTGGCCGGAGCGTCACACATCATCAAATCAATGACGTCGGGGGGAATGTCATCGCTGATTGGCTGCCGCGCCACAGCGTCACGGGAATTTGCGTCGAAAGTCTAATTTTTTCAACTCGAGCGTCGAGGCGTCAGGCGTCGAGGCGTTTGATGCCCCAAACGCACCGGACGCTCCAAACGCGCCGTGCCAAACGCGTCCAACACGCAGCCCGGGGCGAATCTGCGTCCAGACGCGTCTTTGCATTGACTTTGTATGAAATCTAGACGCGCGTCTTTGCAAATTCGCGTTCGGTGTGGCCACACCATTAGAGCACCGGGCTGTAAGTAGCGATATATAGCCGGCTACAAAACTACGATACGAAGTTTTCCAAAAATTGCTTGTTGTCACACATCAAAAACTACCGCTACGTAACAAGAAAGAGATACATTACCTCGTCGCTTTGCATCCTGTAAGTTGTTGAAGAAGGAAGTTGTAAAGCAATGCAGAGTTCTGAGGAAGGTCCGAGCTGCATTCATTAGCATCACAACAAACACACGCTTTGGCTTGGGTCACATCTTTACGACAGTCGCTACGCGTGCTCATGGGTAGCAGAGTCTTTATGTCGCCAGAAATAGAGCACCTTTACAATCGAATGAGTAGTTTTGCAAAACTTTGTTTAATTGGAATTTAACTGCTGAGTGGGAGCTTGGATTAAAATCTCCTTAACTTTTGCCACAGGGCTTTAACCCTTTGACTCCCAGCTCAACTGTTTGGCAGAGGTAAATAAAAGGCAGGAACATTTCATTTGATAAAAAAAACATGACACCTCATTGTTTGTTGCCCAGAAGGCTTGTTTGTCTGTCAATGATTTAGAATAAAAAATAACTGCAAACAAATCAAAAGAACACATATTTTATACGTGTTGGATTTAAAAAGCTAGAAGTTATTATTATTTCCATCAGTATTATTTTAAATACTAATCTAAGCTATTAACCATTTATAGATGTAATTTGCTATTCATAAAAACTTTTTTGTGTGTTACTCAAACTCAATATCATCTATTTTAAGTCATTTTTACTATTTTATTTACATTTCTGCTTTTTCTAATTGATTTTGTCCCAAATTTTTTGTGCATTTTTATGTCATCACCTAATCAACTGTAAGCTTTTAAAACCTTTAAATCCCAAACCAAGCAAATTTCTGGTTTTTGGTTTGTTTGTAGCTTTCATTGTTCACTGAAATGTTAAAGTAATAAAACAAGGATTTGGTTTCTTCTGTTTTTTAAAACATTAAAAAACCCTGAATTTATTGAGGACCTCTGCCAAACAGTTGAGCTGGAAGTTAATAATGATGAATTGAACCTTCTGATGGCAGGGGATCAGTTTAGCCATGACTGTTTTATTGTGATTATGACGGGAATCTGACTTCACGCGTTTGTTCCCGACACGGTGGCTAAGCTAACTAGCTAGTGAGCTAACTATGCTAGCGTTAACATAAATCCTAGGAGCTCTACAACATCATCAGCAGACTCATCCAGGGGAGACTTCATCGTAGCTGGGGGCTTTATTAACGTCTCTTTAAATAAGTTTGTGAAATATGTGCAGTGTCCCACAAAATCTTTTTAATTTCCTCACACACATTACCTCACCTTTAAAATAAAAGAAGTGGTTCTTCCTGAACTAAAAGCTACATCTGATCAACTAATGAAGACTGAAAGGCAGATGTGACAAAGAGTTCATAAATAATCTATATATTTACATTTTTAAAAAGGTTATTTGTTTTATTTTTAGGGAAGTTGCTGCAGTTTTGCACACTTTTAATTTTGTGCTTGAAAGCTGCAAACAAAAATAAATATGCATTTGAAAAGAATGTTACCTTAGTGTTTTTGTTGCTTTCCTTTCACAGTGATCTGTTCACAACTTTTTAAAAGGTGCTCTACCTTTACTATAACCTACCTTTAGTTTTAATCAAAAGAAGTACAGCATACTGAGTGACTCTTTTTTAAGGTTATATTATTAATGTCCCAGAAGTTCAAATTTTTTATTTATATATTTTTTTGCATGTTATTGTACTTTAAATTTCATCTCTGGTTTAAAGTCAAAAAAATACTAAAGGACCAAGTACTGTTAAACTATAAAATGTTCTGCCTGTAATTCATATATTCATTGTCGTGTTTTGGGATCATTTTTTTGTAATTAATTTTGAATATGTATTTTAAATTGATCGGCTGATTAATCAGTAATCTGTATTTTTTTTCAGCATCGGTCTCAAAAAATCCTTACCGGTTGAGCCCTAGTAAAAACATAATGTCTGTGTTTAATATCCGGCTAAATAATCTCATGTATGGTGATGACTGCGTTTTCTTTGGAGTTTTTGCTGTCATTTGGACAGAGAGTAGCTTTTTTATTTGCGGTAGACTTAAAAAAAATCAGCAACAAGCAATTATCTAAAATGAAATGTGTTACCCAAATTGTCCAATGTTTATGGAAAGATGTTAGCTATCTTTCATTAATCCTTCATTAACATTAAAAACCAAATCAAACATGAGACACAAAGACATCCTCCACAGCACAGGCTCAGTAAACTAGTGTCTGAGTCAAAGTTCACTTTCTGTGATCGTCTTGGTTTCTGTTAGATCAGCACTTGTTCTGTAAACGTCAGCAAATAAAAACTACACAGAGCTATGTCTGGATATTGTTTTCCAATTAAACAGAGCGGCAGCCATTTCTGCAGAGACTGTTGCCAACATCAGAAACAACAGCCAGTGTATTTAGCAATTAGCCGCAGCGAGGCCCAGTGGGAGAGGGTGGGTCCTGGCACAGGGAGAAGGCATCAGGGACGGACCTGGAGACTGAGCTGGGTAGAGACGTCTAATTTCCCTCAGGAGGACTCAGACGTGCACGGATGCATGAATACTGAATGTATGCGCACATAGACACACATGCACACACACACACCAGCACCTCTTTTTGTCTTTGTAAACCTCGGGGGAGTCAGGGTGTGAGTCAGTGGTGTTGACCGCTCTGTATCTCCTGTCTAATGAGGAGGTGCCAATCCCAACAGTTAATTTAGCACGAGACAATCACACACTGTCTCACACTGACATTTATGGGCAATTAGGACCTGCTGGAGAAAAGTGTGTGTCTGTGTGCATGTGTGTATGTGTGTGTGTGTTAGCACAGCAATCAGGTCAACATTTATATCAGAACAGCTAATTTTGTTTGCATACAGATAATGTAGAGACATAAGTTTAATTGCACTGTGAATTGTGGACATTTAATTCCATGTTTTATGATGGAACAAATATCCACATGAATTTTTCACAAATGGGTACCTATGTGCAGCTAACACAGGAGATACACTTGCTGTTTGTCCATGCATTTTCATTTGCATCCACTGGCATCATGAGCATTTTTATTGCATTTGAGCATTCAAACTGCGTGTTACTGGAGGAAAACACTGGAGGTTGCAAAGGTCTCAGGCTGCTAACAACTAACTGATGTGTAAGAGGTAAACTGCAGACATGTTAAAGGTGCTATGAGGAGAATCTGATATCGGCGACATTAAGACTCTGATACTCATGAGCGCGCGCGACGACTGTCGTAATGCTGCGTTCTAGTAACCTCGGAAGAAAAAACGTCAGAAAAAACATGCCGATCTACCAGGCTATTGTTAGCTGCTGTTAGCACGCCCTGCATTGTTGTTCACAAATATCACACGAAGAATGTGATTATCACTATGGCAGCATTTTTGTAAATATAAGTCTAACAATACGATGTATACAGCTGATCTAGAGCGACACACCCCAGTCAGAAGTGCAAATAAATGGATTATTACAGGAGTTAAATAACTGTTCACACTGGGGGCATCCGTCTTCGATTGTCAACTCGGGGGTGGTGAGGTTTCACCGAGTTCCAAGTAGGAAATCCGAAATCCAACTTCGAGGGGCGTTCCAGTTGCAGTTTCCTACTGGGAACTCGGAAATTCCTACTTCTGACTACAACTGGAACACACCAAAAGACGTGACCCAAGCCAAAGCGTGTGTTTGTTGTGATGCTTCCTCAGAAATCTGCATTACTTTACAACTTCTTTTTTCAACAATTTACAGGATGCAAAGCAATGAGGTAATGTATCTCTTTCAAGTTACGTAGCGGTAGTTTTTGATGTGTGACAACAAGCAATTTTTGGAAAACTTAGTATCGTAGTTTTGTAGCCAGCTATGTATCTCTACTTACAGCCCGGTGCTCTAAGACGTGTCCGGAAAATATAAATTTGTTCTAGTTTTAATTGTCTTGTTCCTGAAGTTGAGTATCCAGGCCAGTCCAGCCCTGTCCGACCAGACCGCGAAACTAAGGAATAGCATTTATAGATAACCTATTTTGATGCTATAAAACTCATCTTAAAGTGTGTATTTCGATCAGGCATATATCTAAAAGTGAGACTTTTTTGTAGTTACTTAGAAACTCCTCACAGTCCCTTTAATGTAAGTAATAAACACTAATAATTGATGTCTTTATTAAAAATTTGTTAATAACTGATTACCAGTGGTCAGACCGCATCATCAGTATAACCTGCACTCCATTTCCAAATATTTTTTCTCCATGCTCCATAGTAATTGTCTAGGTCAGTGTTTCGCAATCAAGGGTCCACGTTGCCATGTGACGTCACCAAATTGTAATTAGAACCAAGGCGAGCGAGCCGGAGCAAACAGGCAAGTGAGTGAGCGAGCAGTGTGGAATAGTGAAATATTTCTGCGGCGAATGTATGAAACTGTCCGTCTGGCGTTAGATTAAGAGCCTGGAGATAGAGAGTTACAAAGGAGAGAAAGAGAGAGACAGGAGCAGGGAGAGAATAGCAGCTGCTGCAGCCTTCACCGTGCCGCACCTCATTGATAAACAAGGTGCACAAAGTGCCATATGGAATTACTTCAGCTTTTAAATAAATGAGCACAGTGAAGTCGCAAACGCCAAAGCACCACTGTGCAAACCGTGTTAAAAAACATGTCTGGCCAAGGGTAGAAATACTTCAAACCTGGCCAAACACATGAAGAACTATACTTGACCTGCATAATGACAGGTAATAACCCATGAAAAAAGCCATATTTAGTGCTAAAAGCAAGTAAAGTACCAGCGAGTGCAGAGAGTGGATCCTCCAGTGTTCCACTTAAAAGTTTGTTTTTAACATTGTATCCAAACTACTGAGAAGTTTTTACTAGAGCTGTCAAATATTCCATAAAATGCTTCAACTTCCAAGAACTTTTAACTAATTGTGAAATTAGTTGTTGGAAAATAAATAAAGTAGACATGCACATCCTATGCAGGATGCTGGATCCAAAAAATTAAGCATGAAAAGGTGTAAGAATTGTTTCGAGCCAAATTTGAAAATGCCACTGTTGATTGAAATGATAAAACTTTCAAAGGAGCTATTTTTGGGTGTGCGGATTTTCTTTTCAAAATTAATTGTTGGATGTACAACTAACGTGTGCAACTTCAGTTTTTGACCATTGACCCTGTCAGTACATCAGGATGTCAGTAAAGAACGTAATGTCATAAACATCACGCAGAATTAGGTAGAGAAAGGGCTCTTGTCCACCACAGCCTCAGCTCTAAATCTCTCCATAGACCAAAGTTTCTGAGCATTTTTTTGTCTCAACACAGAGCTCTCCTCTCCCAGAGGAGGATCCACTAACACAAAGCAGCATCTTTAACCAACTGTTGCTCTGTTGTTTGGACACTTTTACTCCTTCTTTTGTATTTGTAGCCATCTTGTGTCCTCGTAGTTCACAGAAAGTGTATCACCAGCCTTAGACTACCAGTATTTTTTCCTATGGTGTGATCATAAAACCCAAGAAAGCAAATTACAAACTGGGAATGTCTCCTTTGGTCAGAATTTCTGCCAAGGAGGTTGGACAAACTTAAGTCGCCCATAATTAACCAGTTTGTAACTTGAACATGTTTAAGTGGGACAGGTAAATGTAAATGAACCACACTATTAGGTAAGATATTGCAAGAGATGCCAACATTTAAAGATTCCTCATTTTTTTATGAGTTTGTGTTTAACAAACTTTTTTCTACAATTAAAAGGGTTTATGAGTTTGCCTGTTTTTATCATATTAAACCAAAGATAGGACCAAAGGTTGGGTGACCTGGACTTGTAATTTCATGTTTTGATACTGTTAAATGTTTACTAAAACTACATTAAAGTTTAAAATCCAGTATTAATATAATCCTTGCGGAGAAAAACAACTTAAAAAAACTGAAGATGTCACACATGATTAAAAGTTTTAAAATAAGCAAAGACCCCATATCCAGGCATCTAGGTGAGTTATTGTCAGAAATGTGGTAAACTGCTAGCCTTGCAGAGCAGATGGACCTGCCTGATTCTGAAATCATGCATCTCTGTCTTGCCAGCCTCCACTGTCCATCAGTTTCTCGCGGCTAAATGCTTAATGGTCCAATCAGAGAGGAGAGGCGGGAGCAGTGGAGAAAGTGAAGTCACTCCCAAATAATTGCGGCCAATGTCGGTTAGCCTGTGGTCATCATGGTTACTCAGTTATACTTGGCGAAATCTGCTCTCCTCATAAGTTTACTTCATAGGGATTGTCTTTGACGAGGTTCATGTCACATGTAAGTGTTAAATGATACCTCTGTGTGGTATAAATAAATAGGAAACGATAGTCTTAAGGTAGTTAAGCTATCGGCTTACAGCCGTTAGCGACTACGGCTAACGACTAATAAGTGCAAGCAACAGTAATGGCCATTAGCCATAGCGCCTAACAATAGTTAGCCACTAACATCAGTTCCAGCTACAGCTAATGGCCATTAAGTGTTGTAGCTAACGGCTATGTTAAGCCGTTACATATGCTACGTCATAGCAGTGCTGCTTGATATGGATTGGTCTGTGATGAGTGTGATGAGCCAAACAATTGGCCAATCACAAGCTGCTGTTGTTTTTGAAGGTTCTGCCTCTAAAACATTTTTGCAGGGCTCCTCCCCAGATGGATTGGTGAAATATTTCCAATATGGAACTGTCCATCTGGCATGTCAGGTTAGAAAATTGCCTTCTCTTGTACTGTTAACAAATCCTTGAAAAATGTCAGGTTTCGCATCTGGATTTGGATTACAGCTAAATGGTTTCTCCCTTGAGCCATCTTCGAAAATGACATCAAATTGATTGAAAAGTTTGGATTATCAGAAAAAAATGTGGAAAACTGCTTTGTCTTGCCATGCTAACAAATTCTTCAAAAAATACTGGATATTTATTCAAAATCACAACTCTGCCCTGCAAGATGATCAAAATTAATTCATAATTTTTATGGTTTTATTTTTTAATACAGATGACAATCCCTTTTTCAAACAAAAGTGACATATTTGTGTGCATATTCAACTTCCTCTACGTTAAAAAAAACATTAAGTGTCTCTAATGTCTTATTAAACTTTTGCATGAAAACACTAAATGAAGTAATAAACTTTTGAACAAAACATGATCTGTGTTTAAGTCCTCAGATGAACCCATAGGGTCTCTTTCAGTCTCCAAACGGCTCGGAGCGGTGCAGAAGCTGCTGCCTGCAGGAGCGTGTGTGATGTAATGCTGCTTGCATCACACTGTATCTCCTCCAGCTGATGACAGTCAGGCCTGTTTCCCCTGCCAGCACGTCCCAGCTGCTATGAGGCAATGTAGTCTGCCAGGCACAATACGGCGTGTCAGCCCACAACAATGGCCGACTTGTGCTCCCTAGATGGCATCATTGTCACAGTTTTTTTTTTCTTTTTTGGAGGGAAGGCTTTGTGAGTTGTTGTTGTTTTTGTTATTATTGTTTTAGCTGCACGTCTCTCTAGGTTAGCTTGTTATTAACCCTTGCATTGTTGGACGGGAGACAATGGGTGTAGTGCTTGATAATGCAGGGCTCATACAGGATGGATGTGGGTCATGGGAAGAAGACAGGGTTTGATGGTGAGAATTGCACTTTAGGGTTTAAAGACAAACCAGGTCAGAGGAACAAGAGACAGGAGACTAAACCAGACCAGGAGAATTAAGATGGGCTTAAAGTGGGACAACAAATCAAACTGGTGGTTAAACCCCAATTCCAATAAAGTTGGGACGTTGACAGAAACGAAAACATAATACTAAAATTTACAAATTCAGTTCAATCTAATACACTAAAAAGACAGGATATCCAATATTCAAACTGATCAAATTCATTTTTTATGAAAAAATTCACTCAATATGAATTTGATGCCTGCAACATTCTAAAAAAGCTGGGACAGGGGCATGTTTACCACCATTACATCACCTTATTTTACATTTTGCTCTTCACAATGTGCCCCACATTTCAATGGCACACAAGTAAGTTATCAGCAAAAACAACTTTGAGCCTGCATATAAGCTCAAATATATTAGTCTAATAAAGATGTGTCCTGAAAGTGTTATAGGAGCTCTTTTGATTTCTTCAGACCCCTTGATTCTCTGACATTGCAGTGCCGTTGGTTGCTCCTCATTTAATGACTGCTATCAGACAGATCCAAACTACAACGGTTGAGCAGAGCTGGTAGCGGCACGGCCTAATCAGCACTCTTTCAAGCAGGAAAGGTGGGAGCTACCACAGAGTTGACAATAGGAAGTGACTAACTGTACAGAGATTAGCATAGATTCTAACAATTTCAGAAGCAGCTTTATCCGACCTGAACTGACATGTCTTTAATTAAATGAATAGGGCTCTATAAAATCTGTTTTATTTTTTCCCCAAAATCCATTTTCTTTCTGTTCTAATTTTTTGAGAATTTGGTATTTATTGTTTGACACAATCTTAACCCTGGGACTCAGTAAAAAGTTAGAAAATACATACAGAAATGCTGACAAAGGCAGCTCAAATCCTCCAGTCAACACCCTCCCTGTTTGCAGTGTCACGAGTTTTGGTAGCTTCTCCTACGGGATATCAAACTCAGTGCACCGAGCCACAATATCCTAATCCAGCTCCTCACACCTATCTTTACAGATCCAGTCAACAGCATTTTGACAAAATTTGGAGGACATTTGATTGCCTGATATATAATAATCGTTGGGAAACTGCTCTGTCCTGAACTTTGGAGTTAGCCAAGAGTTTCACAGCTTCTTTGCAAACTTAGCCGGTGTCTTATGCTGCGTTTACATGGGCTCAAAAACATTCAAATCTGATAAGTTTTCATTGCATTTTGGCCTTGCGTTTAGATGGAACGCGTTGCGTTTTTACTGAAAACGGAAACTTTTAAAAACGGGCTCCAGAGTGGAAAGGTTTGAATACGCTCTCCATGCAGCTCCGTGTAGACCTGTATCAGAGCGTTACAGGGTGAAACGCTGACGTCAACGCATGCGCAGTTCTCTTTCACATGAAGGCTGCACGCGCAGACCAGGAACAACAATAGCTTCGGCCATCTACCGAGTAACGTGTGTGAGCCCCTTACCGTGCTCGGTTCGTTATCCAGACAAAACTATCCAGACAGATTTGTTGTCCAAATGATTTGTTGTCCAGAAAAGAAACTCCTGTCTCTCTGTGTGTCTATTCGCCATTTTTGTTTGTGAAAACTTTTTTTCTTCTTTTGTGTGTTGAAACAGTGCTGCCTCTCTGCAAACCTACACTGCCATCTACTGAGCCAGCATGCATACTACAGCGGATTAATGCGTCTCCAGCACCTCTCCATAGAAAGTATAGTTTCTCTTCACTTCTGACATGTTTTGTCAAGAGCGTGTTTTGTGGACTGACTTATGTTAGAAACTTTACACCTTGGCAGCTGTTCTCACCTGTAATATCTGATTGGCCTGTAATTAATGTGGTTTACAGAACATTCGTTCACTCACTTTCTAGATGTGCTTTACAAAGATTCTGCCCATTTCCAGCCACGATCTATGAGCTGTCGCCTGTGAAATATACTGAATGATCACACGTTGAGTATGTGATGTTTTGCTTTTGTAAAGGCAAGTTTAAGAGGTTTCAACATTTTTTCCCCACTATCTAAGTTCAAAGTGTTATCATGTTCTACAAAGGATCATGGTGTTTGTTGTTTTTCCATTTGCACAGAGAGACAGAACTTTTGCCAATTAATACAAGAATAGAAACTAAGTAAGACATAAGTCACACTCAAGCTATATAATCTTTTGTCTCAATCCTCGAGTTCCACTATTAATATTTCTTAGCTGAAGATAAAAAGAAGAATTACAAACTAGTTAATTAGTTTGGTCTTAATGGGATGACTGTTTACTTGTAGCACCAACCTGTCGTTTAATGATGGCTGTGTTGATCTTTCCTCTAACAATCAGAGTAACAAGCTTCTTTCCGACACAAACAGGTGTCTCCTAATGACACAGCTGATGCCTCAGGCCAAAATGTTTACAGAGCCTCCCTGCTAAATGAGTCATTAAAACTTGGAAGTAATGGTCCCACGAGTGTATATTTTACTCTTCGGGGTTGTGATAGATCCACACCAGTTTGACCTGCCATTATTTTTCATTAAAAACATTAAAAACTGATGCCTTGCTCATGTGTCACTTTCAATCCAAAAGTACAGCTTATCATTATGATTCATTATGCAGAAAATTAATGGGGCTTATGTTCTTTTGTGGCACTCTAAATGGAAGTCTTACATCCTCTACCTTAGCAAAGCAGTTGTATTGTCTATCATCCATCACTTTTTAAACTCCCCAGCAGGGATGTCGATTCGGAAGGAGTCCAGTGACCTTGTCCTAGCTCAGGCCTCACAAAGTCTCTATTGTCCGATAAGATGACTGTACGGCCTTGAGAGAGAGAGTTTCTGTTCCAAAGCAAAGTTCACAGGATGAGAGAGTGGAGGGGGGGATCGAGCCTCTGTTAGCAAAACATTCCAGGAGATAGTAGATGTGTCTGCTCAAGGACAGATGGGAAGCCATAACAAAAAGAGATAAGGAATAGTTTGGTTTAGACCGACTGTAATTTTCCATCAGCCTTTCTAGTCTTTTGGTCCCTCGCGATGATGTTCCGAATTCGTGGGCCCATTCAACCGAGCCGAGCTGTCAACTTCTCCAAGCTGTTGTCCTGCTTGCGAACGAGTTTGAGAACCGCATGAAGCTTGCGATTGCGTTTTGATGTTGGCGTGCTGTGCCTTTTTTTCTCCACACATAGCGTTGTGTGTTCCTTCCAAACAACTCAATTTTGGTTTCATCTGTCCACAGAATATTTTGCCAGCAGTGCTGTGGAACATCCAGGTGCTATTTTGAAAACTTAAAAAGTGCAGCAGTGTTTTTTTGGACAGCAATGGCTTCCTCCGTGGTGTCATCCCATGAACTCCATTCTTGTGTAATGTGTTACGTTTTGTAGATTTGTCAACAATAATGTTAGCATGTGCCAGGGATTTCTGTAAGTCTTCAGCTGACGCTCTAGGATTCTTCTTCACCTCATTGAGCATTCTGTGCTGTGCTCTCAAAGTCATCTTTACAGGACCACCACACCTTGGCAGAGCAGCAACAGTGCTGAACTTTCTCCTTTGGTAGACAGTCTGTCTTATCGTGGACACGTGGACATCAGGGCTTTTAGAGATACTTTTGTGACCCTTTACGGCTTCATGCAAATAAACAATTCTTGATGGTAGATCTTCTGAGAGCTCTTCTGTGTGAGGCATGGTTCACATCAGGCAGTGTCCCTTGAGAACAGCAAACTCACAACTGGTGTGTGTCTTTTATAGGGCAGGGCAGCTTTAACCAACACATCCTATCTAATCACATTGATTGGACTCCAGGTTGGCTGACTCCTGGCTCCAATTAGCTCTTGGAGAAGTAATTAGCCTAAGGGTTCACATACTTTTTCCACCCTGCACTGTGACTGCTTACATTTTGTGTCCAATAAAAACATGAAAACTTAAATTCTCTTGTGTGGTATTAGTTTAAGCAGACTGTGTTTGTCTAGTGATGTGACTTAGATGAAGATCAGAACAAATTTTAAGACCAATTTAAGCAGAAATCCAGGTAATCCCAAAGGGTTCACATACTTTTTCATGCAACTATACGTTTGTTGTAACACTGTTGTTTCTCTGCAAATCTACATCACCATCTTGTCATGTAAACAGGGCCTGAACCAAGCCCAATAAGACCTCTTTAACAGACCAATTACACTTCAACTCAGTCAAACTTACATTTTGACAGCATTTAGGTACCTGACACAGAAACCCTCGTAAGAGCTGAGGAAAAGTAGACATCCTCTTTAATTTTTTCTGCTCACACATTAGTTGTCACAAAATATCTCCTGTTTTCCTCCCCTCTCCCATTCACCCTTCTTTTAGAGTTTAAGTCATAATCCCTCCTCTCTTCCTCTCTCTCCGTCCCCTGAGCTCCACCAGTCCTCATTAGTCTGTATTTTTTCCATGTTTGTTAATTGTGTCTTGCTTTTTTAGCACCACCTGCCCCTCCTCCTCCCCCACTTTCTCGTTCCTTCTTCTCTTCTTCTTCTTCCCTCTCTCTCCTCCCTTCTCTGCTCATCTGTGCTCCCTAACAGCCACTAATTGTCATCATAAGGATGCGTTCGCTGTCACAACTGGAGAACAGACTGCAGACCGACAGCGCGCAGCCTGGCTCCTGTGGCCCCTGGAGGCCTCTGCTCTGGTGCCTGGGGGCCCCGAGGACCTTAGCAGGCAGGAAACCTCCCTGTGCAAGTGTAACTAATGAAGACAAGACAAGAGTTTTACCCGAAACCACAAAGACAAACTGGGAATTCAGTGCAAATGAGAAAAAGGAAAGATAAGTACAGTGGTTCATCGGTATATTTATAACAGCCCAGAGCAGTAACAAGAGAATAAATACAAAATTATTCCCTCAGGTGAGCCTTAGATCACTGTTTGTCACATAAAACAAGGTCCCTTTCTGCTCATTCCCCTGCAAACATCTACAATTTGCTGCCATTTATGAGTCCTTCCATTAAACTTTAAGCAACACGGCACTAAAAACAGCATGAAATTAAGTTTTTGGGTCCTATTATTTGAATCTACTAAATGAAGCTCTTTTTCTCTCTGACAGTGAGAATGGGCATATTCTGGGCTATATTCATAGGGCGTAGCAACATGGTCTGGAAATAAAATCTACATTTTTTTTCCTACAATACTAGTTATATGATTTAAAGGTGCTATGAAGTTTCTACCACCGCTAAAAACTACCGCTACGTAACTAGAAGGAGATACATTACCTCGTCGCTTTGCATCCTGTAAGTTGTTGAAAAAAGAAGTTGTAAAGCAATGCAGAGTTCTGAGGAAGGTCTGAGCTGCATTCATTAGCATCACAACAAACACACGCTTTGGATTGGGTCACGTCTTTTGGTGCGTTCCAGTTGTAGTCAGAAGTAGGAATTTCCAGGTAGGAAACTGCAACTGGAATGCCCCCGAAGTCGGGATTTCCTACTGGGAACTCGGTGAAACCTCGCCACCTCCGAGTTGACAATCGAAGATGGATGCCCCCAGTGTGAACAGTTATTTAGCTCCTGTAATAATTCATCTATTTGCACTTCTGACTGGGGTGTGTCGCTCCAGATCAGCTGTATACATCGTATTGTTAGACTTATATTTACAAAAATGCTGCCATAGTGATAATCACATTCTTCATGTGATATTTGTGAACAACAACACAGGGCGTGCTAACAACAGCCAACAATAGCCTGGTAGATCGGCATGTTTTTTTCTGACTTCAACTGGAACGCCGATAAGTCGGAGATGATGTCACTCCCAGTTCTGAGGTTACTGGAACGCAGCATTACGACAGTCGCCACACGTGCTCATGGGTAGCAGAGTCTTAATGTCGCCGGAAATAGATTCTCCTCATAGCACCTTTAAAAACTGGGAGGAGGAGGCCATTGAGTTTTTTGTTTTTTTAAACAGAAAGTAATCATTGCCCTTGGAGATGTCAAAAGAAGCCATAAAATATTTTATTCCAAATATATTCTGAATTTGATTAATTTTAAATATTTGTTTGTTAACAAAACAAACTCAATGCTGCATTTTTCATATTCAAGAAAATAAATCACTCTTTAGGTCTAGATTGTATTTTTTTTTAATTTCTTTCTGTGGTATCAAAACAGGTATCCAATATCATTTTGTTTTTCACTGATATTGTATCTAAGTAGAAACTATGGTATTGTGACATCCTTACAAAGTGATCTCTTTGTACAGTTACATGTGTGTCCATGCTGCTACAAGGTATAATGACTTAAACACACACAAATATGTCTTTAAGACTGTTGTACATTAAAAATATTCAAAGAAAACAAACCAGTCAGATAAACTTCTACGATAACAAACATTTCTGATGCCCTAAATGAGACTGAAAATTCCTTCTTATTTCAGTAACATTTTGTTAAGTTCATCATTTGAGATTTCACTGAACTCCATTGAATAAGCGATCACGCTGCAGTTTGATGTTTGTGTCTAAATACAGTCTGTCCTGTGCCTCCGTACGTGCACATGTTTGTGGGTCTGTCTGTTTGTGTGCAAGTGGGAATTCGTGCTTTGTGGCATGTGTGCCCTCAGCATGGGGCCGTGATGGGCCCCGTGCCGGCCAGCTGGAGGCTCAATCTGTTGAGGGGGTCCGCCGCTCAGTGGTGGGAGGTCGGCTGGACCCGCAACGACGGCCCAACCGTTTGCCCCGGCCTCCCCTCTGACCAGGATGGGCAGCTTGGCAGGACCAGCCGAGGATGACAGCTCCGCGCAACCCAACCCACAAGACACTGCTGAGGAGGAGGAGGAGGAGGAGGAGGTGGTGATAGGAGAGGATGTGGAGGTGGTGGTGACTTTAAGAGGAGAGGAGGGGGAGACACTGCTCACAGCAAGGAAGTGAAAACAGCAGAGCAAAGTCTCGGCACACAGCCAACTACAGAGAGAAGCAAATTCAGACAGACGGACGGAGATAAAGTTTGAAGTTCAAACTTACGAAGAAGGGAGGAGTGGGAGGAAGAGACCTGAAGAGGAGAGGGGAGAGAGGGAGGTCTTCTGAAGACAGGAGGCGGAGGAAGCAAATAAGAGACTGTGGGGGGCATTAACGAGAACAAAGAGACCAAGGAAGGAAGTTTACGTGCTTTATTTCAGTAAGGATAGAGATAAACACCCAGTGCCTTTAGTTTGCCTTTTTTAAAGCGTCATCACCAAGTACACTCAAGCTTATCAAGACTGGTTTCAGGTCCAAGAAAGTGGGGTCAAAGCTCAAGTCAGGTCATGCCATTAAAGTCAAGTCACTGGTGTGTTAGTTAGTAAAAGTTAAGTGCCAAACAATAGTGTTGTGCTCATGACCACACTATCTGAGACCAAGACTTGCCCGAGACCAGAATGCACCGAGACCAAAACAAGACCAAGACTTTTGGGAGTTGAGACCAAGACTGAGACGAGCCGAGACGAGCCGAGACCGGGACAAGACCAAGACCATCAAAATCCATTTTAAAAACCATGACAACGTTGAACAGTTAAGGGGGGTGTCCCGCCGTCACAACACCAGGAAGGTTGCAGTCATCACAGGGGGAAATAACCAGACAATTGGACTCGAGTCATAGGGACTCGGACTCGAGTCAACTTGAGCCGAATTTGAGAAAATGTCTCCAGACTCGACCTGTCTTGAGACAACATGATTCGTAAAATTGCACGCAGTCAGGCTTTATATGAAGAGCCAGACAGGAGATATATGCCGCTCGTTCCTTTTAGGTTCACTTTATTGATGCTCCATTCACAGTACACTTGTCCGTCACCTATTATTGTCCCGCACACGACACAGTACTACACACATTAGTTCCTGTGTTCCTGCCTACGTGAGGACACATGAGGCCAAGTAAGTGAAACCTGCAAATGTTAGCCAGGTAGCTCATGTTCCTGCCATAGGTCAATATGCCAGGAACGTTAGCCTGACCTGTGGTCAATATGAAGCTAGCAAAGCTAACATTAGTAAAGAGGGTTTACGTGTATTGTAAGTGTGGGAAGATAAGGTTTCTCTCCTCAAGATAAAAATCAGAGTGATTTTTGGGTGGACCGGGGAACAGTGGTGAGGAACTCGACCCGTCATAACCTGTGACTCAACTTGCCCACAACAGAAAAAACTTGGGACTTGCTTGAAACTCGGATCAAATGACTCAAGACTTGCTTGGGACTCGGATTGGAGGGACTTGGGCAATTGTCTGGAAAAAACACATGAACTGAAGCTTTTGTTGTTTTACCAAGTGTTCCTCCTTCTTAACATTAATGATGTTGAAGAACAGCAGATCAGTGTTGGTCTTCATCAGCCTTGACGGAAAATCCCGAGTCCTGCCAGTCTGAGACCAAGACAAGACTGAGTAAAAATACTCTCGAGTCTGAGACAAGACCGAGACCTTTAAAATATGGTCTCAAGACCAAGACCGGTCTTGCGTAACACGACCCTACTGAACAATGTACAGTTTACCAGACAATATCAACAATATCAGCCTTAATAGTTAAATTAAACTGCAATGAAATTCTGATTGTTGGCTAAAAAGAAATGCTGTGTGTCAGTCAGAGCCTATGTCCTTTTTTTAAATAGTTAAATGCTTTTTGGTGTGTTTACAAGACTCCTCCACATAAGAGTACTTCTTACTATACACAAGACCCATTTTTCTTAGCAAAGCAACTTTGTTTCTCTTGGTCTGTGCCGCTGTTGGCTCTAATCTCGTGATAGCTGCCACCCAGGCTACTGCAGGTGGGCGTTCTCATGAGGCTTTTTCTTCTTCTTTGGTTTTATGGCAGTTGGCATCCATCATTTAGGAGCATTACCACCCCATTCAGACTAGAGACAGAGTTCAGTTTGGAGAGGCAGAGGAGTGTTTTTATTATTATATCATCACATGGGAGATTTACCTGAGAATACTGATACAGGAGGACGGCAGGAGAGAGGATAAAAAATATGGTAGTTTCATGGCCAAAACAGGAGACTTGACAGCTATGTGGAGAATGGCAGAGGAACTACATATACCCCGATCAACATCAGGTTGTGAGCACTAACCAACTTCACATGTTTGTTGTTTGTTTTTAAATTTACAATGTTCATGTTTTGGTGTTTTCTTACCATTGACTGAGACATGACTTGGCATAGTATCAAACAAATGCTGTGCTGAGAATCTATTTTGAGATTAATCAAAATGGGGCACCTGAGGTGATGCTACATTCAAATTCATGCTAGTTTTCCAAAATTAACGACCCTAGCTTTAAGATTTAAAATGTATCTGCAGCCTTAATTTTATTTTTTACTGTGTGCTCTTTGCATCACAACCTTCTTTTTATGTTGTTTTTCTGGCATTTTGTGCCTTTATTGATAGGAGAGAGACAGTGGATAGGTTTGTGTAAGGGGGAGAGAGAGTAGGGGAAGACACTCTGCAAACTGGCCACAGGCTGGACCGGAACCTGGACCGGCAGAAGCATGCATATGGGACGTGCATGATTGCCAACCACTCCGCCAAACCAGAACCCAAATCATAACCTTTTCTACATTAATAATCCATGCCTCTCTTCAGCGTTAAATGTAAGCATCCAAATATGAGTGCACTTATACGTTACTGACCTGAAGCTCTTACCTTAAAGCTTGATGTTGTGCAGGCATGAGTATGTGTGTGTGTGTGTGTGTGTTTATTCCTCAGAGTGCGTCTGAACCAGTCCGGTTCTCTGACAGTTTGATACGGGGCACAGAGGTTACATCCGAGGGACTGTTTTTAGCGGTCACCGGTCTGCAGAGGGGACGCTAGCTGGCACCATCTGGTCATGAGATCCAACGTTTATCTGGCACAGTCTTGGCCAATGTCCATACCTGCTTGTTCTACACACGCACGGTACACACACACACAAGCACACACTCGCTTTCCGGGGGTCAAGCTACCCTAAACGACAGGCTGAGAGCAGATGTCCGTCAACCCTCCCAGTCCAGTTAATTAAGGAGCATGACAAGCAGCACAGAGACAACACACACACACGCACACACACACATATACCCACAAACTCAAAAACACAAGCATACTCTCCACACTCCTCAAACATGAACTATTAAAAAGACAACAGCTGCAATTCAAAATGGTAAAACATGTTTATGTGCATATGAACAACCGTTGAGAGCGACAAGGAAACTCTTTAAAACTTTTCTTTTAGCACAAGAGTTGACATCTGGTATAAGCCTCCATATGACCTGGACTTAAAAACCAAAACAGCAGCACAAAAAGGTAGTTTGAAGCAGTTGATGATTTCACTCCATGTACAGATGTGTTTTCAGTGCATGATAACTTATTAAAGAATACACTTACATACTCTGCTCCATGAGTTGTTAGCTGCCATTAAAAGGGTCAAATCACAAACAAATCAGAGCAGACCGTCACAAAAAGACAGTTTTGTGGCATGGTTTGGGTCAGGTATAGAGATTTTTTAATTTTAAACATGCTACAAAGAAAAAAAAAATCAGAAGTAGAGTCAGTCTTAGGTTGGATTTTGTCAATTAGAAGACCTCATTGCACAAAAATCACAGAAATCTGTTTAAAAAGATAATGTCATGTGGTGGTTGCAACCAGGTCTACTTAACGTTACCATTTCTACTTGTTCCTTAATTCTAAAATTAAAAAAATGCCTCAAGAGTATATTAGTATTATTTAGGGCATATTGATCAACAAATACTGCAGGTATGATTATTTATTAGTTTTTTTTACTTAGATTTTAATTTGTTACTTTTTTAATAACAAATAAGGACTGTTCTGTCTAGTGAAATATTTTTCACAACTTGTTTATCAAGCAATCAGGCTTCATTTGGTTTTTCCCTTTAGTTTTTTCCAATTGTGCAACATCACTGTGATGCATAATTTAACAAACAAATCAAGAGAAATGCCTTGTTTATGAAACAAATCAAGAGAAATACCATAATGATAATATATCAAACCACTAATAAAACAAGAGGAGCCAAACTATCTAAATCAACAATATTGATCTTAATATAAAAATAATAAATAAGACGATGTTAACATAGTCTTATACAGTATGGTTAAACCTTAGCAACTGACAGACTGTTTACAGAGTAGAGTAAGCAAAATAATGCATATAATACATATATAGATACAATAAATACCCACAAACATTGTAAGATAGATAGAAAATGTCTTTAATTTTAAGTTTGCCATCAGTGGTGTAGAACCAAAAATACTTCTACACAGCTCTCCTCAGATGATTCGGAGCTGTTTGCAGTCTGTTGGGTGGCATGAAGGGGTTATGCCATCTCCTTAGCTTTCTTTTTGCCTCTGAGAAGCATTTGTAAGGCATTACTTCTATTCTGTTGAAGCTTTATTATTACCTTGTCGTATTAAAAAAAAGGTTGAATCTTTTAATATCTTGTAAAGTCTTTATTTTTTACACAAAATTACGTGTTGTAGTATCGACAGTATCGAAACCAATAAGGAGTATCGGTATCTGTATCGGTATCAATAAAATCCTAACGATATAGATACCTAATCATAAGTTACTGCAATTTTTGAGAATATAAATACTGAAATGTACAGTTTTCATGATGGCACATGTTTGGGCTTTTATTTACTTTTTAATGAGATTAAATATTGATCAGGTGATTCCATGTTACTATGTTGTGAAAATAGTTCGTGCTTCAGTGTTTATGTAGACAGGCCTCCTACATTTAAACTAGATCAACATTTTCTGACAAAATTACAGCATGTACTGTAACTATACGAGGTAAACTGTGTTAAGTTTTGGAACATATTTTGATAAACAAGTTCAGAACTTGATTCATGTAACTTTTGTGTCACTTGTAATTTTTTTTTTCTTTTGAGAGTTACAAAATATGCTAAAAGTGAAATTT
The DNA here is from genome assembly GCA_036419115.1 of Scarus forsteni. NCBI lineage: Eukaryota > Metazoa > Chordata > Actinopteri > Labriformes > Labridae > Scarus > Scarus forsteni. The sequence goes on along the minus strand of JAZDUH010000380.1, from coordinate 1,508,883 downwards.
GAGTTTGTGGAAAATATTCCAATCCTACTTGACAATATCCTATAAATACAGCACAGGTCAAAAGTTTGAACACACTTTCTCATTCAATGTGTTTTCTTTATTTCCATCACTTTTTACGTTGTAGATTCTCTCTGAAGGTATCAAAACTATGAATGAACACATGTGGAATTATGTACTTAACAAAAAAGTGTGAAATAAATGAAAACATGTCTTATATTCTAGTTTCTTCAAAGTATCCACCCTTTGCTCTGATTACTGCTTTGCACACTCTTCATTCTCTTTATGAGCTTCAACAGGTAGTCACCTGAAATGGTTTTCTCTTCTCAGGTGTGCCTTTCCAGGGTTAACTGATGGACTTTCTTGCCTTATTAATGGGGTTGGACCATCGTTTGTGTTGTTCAGAAGTCAGGCTGATGCACAGCTGACAGACCTATTAGACAACTGTTAGAATTCATATTATGGCAAGAACCAATCAGCTAAGTTAAGAGAAACGAGATGTCATCATTACTTCAGTGAGAATCTACAATGGAATTAGTGATAAAATAAAGAAAACACATTGAATGAGAAGGTGTGTCCAAACTATCTATGAATTTAAGAAGATTGTGCTGCAAAAAATCATCTAGTTGAAGCTTTATTTTCTGAAACCATGCCGGTCCAATGAGACACATTACAGATCTTTGATGTGCACTGTTGGCCTGGCATCTTGAGGGGGTGACTGTGGCATCATATCAGTGCTGCTGAAGGGCCTCAGTGTTTGGGCCTCTATTGTCATCCCAGTGGGCCACGCGGTGAAGTCAGGGATTGTGTGATCCGATGAAGCGTGCTGTTATCAGAGATTTCAGCCCCGCTCATGAAGCTGACATCACCACATTGCCTCAGTTTAAAGCTGCAGGAAGCACAGCAGGTCACCGAGGACGGAGGGGGGAAACAAAAATCTCTGCAGAGCCAGAGTTGTTTCTATGCAAAGAGCTCTACAATTATCAAGAGACTTTTCTGAATGATATTGCAGTTTGTCTTTGGGTACACAGGCAGTAAATCCTGTCATTCGACAATTAATGAAATAAATGTTGTGCTTAATGATCTATATCCAAAACAGCAGAGCAATAAAGCCCACGCTCAAGCCTCGGTCATGTTAGGATTCAAGACCTGAAGGGATGTGTCACACCATTCAGAAAACTACATCAAAAAAAAGGAAAAAAAGGGAAAAGGGAAAGCTTTTCTTCTCAGCTGAATTCACCAACTGAACTGAAGCACCTGCAAAAGTCTAAAAGGAAACATCAACACAAAATGCTAAAGAACAATGTGAATTGTCATTTAATGCAGATGGTTGTACTTCCTACCTGACATAACAGAGACAAACATTTCATTTGTAAAGACAAACAACAGGTTGGACCAGATGTGTGGACGGTCGATTGCAGCCTTTCTGAATGAACGCTCGCCTTGAAAATTAAGTTTGAGTATGAACACATTTGCACTGTTAGGTGAATCCCATTTCTTACCCTTAGCCCTTGCCCCTCATCTTACCCCTTCCCTTTGGCCCTCAAAACAGAGGGCGAAGGGGTGAAAACACACAGCTGAGAAGGACATGCCACTCGATTCACACTACGTCATCACCCAGAGCCGCTCGCTGGCTGTGACATAGGCAGATGGGACAGTAACCGTAGCCACGGCTGTGAAAGCTAGCTAGTTATAACGAGAAATTTTAAAATGCCCGCCCATCCGTCCGCTCTGCTTCAGGTGGGCGGGTGCGGTGTATTATAGGAAATTCTCTTACCCCTTGGTTTCAAGTGAGGTCCCGATCTGTCTTTGTTTCGAGGGCTGTGTAGTCCTTGTCTTAGCCCTTCCCCTTAGCCCTACGGAGAATTGGAACACCTCTTCACTAGACGTGAGCGTGCAAAACCAAGGGGTAAAGGGTACGACAAGGGCTAAGGGGTACAATTGGGACGGACCTCAATAATGAAAACTTGAAATAACTGGCATTAAATACATTTTTCAGAAAAACAAAAAACTAATCAAATTTTTTTTTGTTGTGTTATGGACTTAATCAAAGGAGTCATCTCGACTCTCCTTGTTAAGTTAATGGGCTAATTTTTTAACTTAAGTTGGCAACACTTTAAAGTAACCAGTTTACAGTCAGGCGTGGTCAACTTTTGAACACGGGGCTTTTCGTATTTGCTGGAGTATAGGCTGCACTTCTTTTTACAGTTTTGCTAGTCCTGTGACTTATAGTCTGGTGCAACTTATATATCAAAATATATATAACTCAACAAGTTTTTAATGTTAATACATAGGCCTGCTGACCGTCATGAACCAAGGATTAAACATTACCATCTACATCTGTAAAAGGGCGCTTTAGGCTTGTGACAAATATGCTGCTCCTGTACCACTGAAAAATGAACTTAAACATTAACTTAAAGGTGCTATGAGGAGAATCTATTTCCAGCAACATAAAGACTCTACTACCCATGAGCATGCGCGGCAACTGTCATAAAGACGTGACCCAAGCCAAAGTGTGTGTTTGTTGTGATGCTAATAAATGCAGCTCGGACCTTCCTCAGAACTCTGCACTGCTTTACAACTTCTTTTTTCAACAACTTACAGGATGCAAAGCGACGAGGTAATGTATCTCTTTCTAGTTACATAGTGGTAGTTTTTGATGTGTGACAACAAGCAATTTTTGGAAAACAGTATTGTAGTTTTGTAGCCGGCTATATATCGCTACTTACAGCCCGGTGCTTTAAGACGTGTCTGAATAATATAAATTTGCTCTAGTTTTAATTGTCTTGTTCCCCAGGTTGAGTTTCCAGGCCAGTCCAGCCCTGTCCGACCCGACCGGAAGGCTAATGAATAGCATTTATAGATAACCTATTTTGATGCTATAAAACTCATCTTAAAGTGTGTATTTTGATCAGGCATATATCTACTAGACTTTTTTGTAATTACTTAAAAACTCCTCATAGCATCTTTAAAGACAACTAAGAAAGACTGACCACAAACAAAATGCCCCCAAAAGAAAATCCAGCCCTGCAGATTGCAAACCACAGGTAGTAACATATGCAGCCGAAAATTAAGAAAGCTAATCGCGGATGAAGCAAAATGACCAGAGCTGGAGGATCAAATACACAGCTGAGTGCTTGAACAACGTGCTGCCAGCAGAGGCATGTCAGTCATGCATTTTTTGACTGATGCTCCAATTACTCAAGAGCCACTAATAGTCCAGAAAATACAGAATATAAAAATGAAACATCACGGTGTGTTAGACTGGTGCAGTGGTGAGCAATAGTACGTGAAACAAAACATGCTGCTACTGGTCTGGGTACAAATCCAGCCTGGGATTGTCTTTGTTTTAAATAGTTGACCAGCAGAGAGACACCATTCTTTCTTTCTTTCTATCTTTATCTTGTTGACCTGCTTAAAAGCATGCCAGTGGTTTGTGCATGCACCCTGTGGTTTGGTTTTGTACGTATGAAATGCTAATCTTAGTCTAAAAATGGATTACATAAAACAACGTGGTGAAAAAATGAGTCACAACAGGCACAGGTCTGTTTATAGCTGCTGTAGAGTTTATCTTACGACTGTAGGCAGAGGCAGGCTAATGCTACCCACTGACCCCCAGTGTTTGAGCTAAGCTACTTACTCCTTGTTACTTCACGCACAGAACGGTGTCTATCTGCTTTTCATGGACTCAGGGTATGACAAGAAAAAGAAAAATGCTGATGTATCCCTTTAAAACTATAATATCTAATAATATTAATCATTAATTTTCCATGTTAATATTTAATACTTTAATTTTGAGTTTTTAACTATTTTTTTTTGAAGAATTACAAATTCAAAACTTTTGTTTTACTTGATAACTGCTTTTTTCTTCATATTTGTTTTAAATATTTTGGGGCCTTAATAACTAAGCAGAATTAAAACTGACTTTCTGGTCACAACCTTTTCTATAGTTATACTGGTGAAGCATGCCCTTGTTTATATTCTATCAATCATAGTAACTAAAAGAAAACATGCAACAAAAAGTGAGAGACCACAGATTTATTTGTTTTCCCCTCTCTTTTTACCTGAAACCTCTGTGCTCTTTTGTAGATACCACTGCTATAATTCTGGTAAACTTATCAAATATTGATACAGAGGGTGGGTTTTCACTAATTTAAAATCTCATCATGGCCATAATTTAAATGTTTGCAATAAATACACCACAAAAGTCGACATGTATTAAAACAATTCAGTATTTTAATGCTAACAAACACCCCTTTCAGGCAAAGCATTTTTTACATGTTCTATGACCTTCTTATTTGGATTTAAGCTGCTAGCTTAATAGCAGCTACTACTTTGCTGCTATTATAATGTCAAATATGGTAATTAATTATTTTATTAGTACATCTTTATATTGAAACACAATACTGAGCATCTAATGTTTTTTCTGGACAATTTTTAGGTTTATAGTTGGTCATTCCATTGGAATATCTTCCTGCATGCTTCTTCATCACTGTTCGTTTTGTGCAGCCTGGACACATATTGCTAACGCTAATATTTCTCCATATATAGGTAATTATGTGACTATTATAGCACAGTATACTTAAGCACAATTTACAAAACAGTAAGCTACAGGTTTGTGACAGCTGCATGAGGACTTACAGAAATCAGCTTCCCACACAGAACACACCCTTTGTTTGATTCAATTTAGTTTATTGAAAATGTGAATATATGTATATTTCCACACCTGCGCTGACTCATCTGCAATGACCACTCTGCTGAAATGAAACATCAGAACTATAAACATACAGGCAGACAGAGGCCTAGAGCTTACAGCCACTAAACTGGATTCCTATAAAGAACTCTGGCGACCTCTGCTGGTAAGAGACTGTGTGTAAAGGCTGCAACCACCAATTCAATTAAAATAGAGCAACTCATCAGTTAAATACAGTGAAATAAATCTCTATTTACTGCTTAAATATCCTCAAATGTCAACTGAACATCACATGTAAGATTCTTCTATTAAATATTAAAATTATGAAAGTCGTTTTATTGGAAAACAGGATAGCTTAAGAGTTAAAGAAACATGGATAGAGGTCTTGCCATACTTAAAAGAGACTTGACTACACAAAATTCTGACATATTGGTCATAGCACAAGCAGGAAGTGACTACATCTTGGTGGTGATCTAAATCTGGATGCAGATCCAGGATTACTTTTTAGAATTTTGAGCATTACAAGTTTGGGCAGTTTTTTCCACATTTTTGATAATAACTCAGCTAAGAATGTCTGAGATTCCTTGGCAGAGGTTTGTCACCTCTGAGAATTTCTAAAAATTTAAAAAGATCATTTCCTTGTGTCACATCACTTTCTAACTCTAACAGACTGTCATCATATAAGTCACAGGCTTGGTGCTCTAAACTCAAAATATTGGTATTGATATTAGTATTATGAGTCCAGAAATGTCAGCATGTCAGATATTATTCATCCTCAGAAATGGTAAACTATATAAATTCTAGTACCTGCTACTGCTAAAGATAATGTAATGATTCTGGGCTAGAAACACAATTTCTTGTTAATCAGTCAAGATAAAAAATGAAATTTCATCAGGCTCTAAACTGCAGACATGAAACCAGGCAAACAACTTCATTTATGATTTTCTATCGTGAAAGTTTTAAATCAGTAATCTTAATATTTTCACCTTCAATGTTCCTGAATTGGCAACATTTAGAAGTTGTACATTTGCACTTTTTTTTGTTGTTAAAGCACAAAGTGTTTAACTCAGAAATTCTGGTTATTGTTCCCCATAAATATACAGCTTTATAGTCTTTATAAAGTCCATATTTTTGACTGCAATTATTTATCTTTGTCTTAAGAGGCCCTCAAAAGCTGTCATACTATTCAGCTTAAAATATGAGGTTTTACCAGGTTTTAAGAGTAGATAAAAACCAAAGTGAGAATGAGTTTAGTTGCAAATTGTAGTAATTGGAAAGAAAAAATAAATGCTAGCTTCCAAGAACTTTCTTTACTGCTGTGGTGGGGCTGGATGATTATTGTAAAAATAAGGATCCTGATTATTTTAAGTGATATTGAAATCACAATTAATATACACAATTATTCATTTATTTAAAAACTTCAGTATTGATTTAACACAACTTTAAAGAACCAGCGAACAGCACATACAGTATTATTGATCCACATAAGTCACACACACTCGCTGTGGCTGCACGTGGAACACGGAAGCGCTATGAAGCGCAGGAACTTGCATACACGGCACTCCACACTGTGTGGCATATTAATCGTTTTTCTTTGATTGTAATGTTTTTTTTTTATGATTGTCAAATTACAAAATTAAAATCACAATCAAAATCTGATTAATTGTCCAGCCCTATGCTTTGGTGGTTTTGAAATGGGCTCTGACATTTAATTCTTACTTGTTTCACATATAAGCGTTAAAGTTTGGTACTGTAGCAGCCTTATTTTTATATATTCTGTGATGAGGCTGGGTTGCACTTGGACATAACTTTTAGTTTCAGTGTGACATTTGTGTTTGATATTCACTAAACTAAAAAAAAATATTCAGAAAGAGCAGATCTTAGTCCTACCTTTATTCCATCTAAATATTTCGACTCCTTGACCATGAAAACATATAAATATGCACAAAATGCTGAAAATGGTCTTATCTCACACTGTTAAAGATTTCTTTAAAATATTCCTGGATCGTGACGGTGATCTGGATCACTCCTAAAATCGGATCATTTGTTCCTTGTCCCAATCCGGACATTTCCTGAAAATTTAATCAAAATCTGTTCAGAACTTTTTGAGTTATGTTGCTAACAGAGAAACAAACAAACTAAAAATCAAACAAACAGACCCTGGCAGTAACATAACCTCCTTGGCGGACGCAATTACCGTAAAATACCAAATAGTAGCCAGGGCATTTATTTGCTTCAATCACTGTGGGACCAGGCGACTATTTGGGGCAGGCGTTTAATTCCTTTTGCACAAAAATTTTATTTAGCAAAAAATGAAATGTATGGTAAATATAATCAAATTGTTTATTTACACTAGTATGAATAACACCTGTACATTTTCAAGGCAAGATTACAGTACTGTTCTTACACTCTTGTCTGGTCATACTCGTAAGAAACGACTGGTAGTTAAGTTAAGGTCTTACTTCTTATTTTTTCGCTATACCGGGGACATGGAGATAAGCAGCAACGTACTGCTAACTGACATGACCAGCCTCCTGACGTTAGTTAAGGGAAAAAAAAAAAAAAAGAAGCAGCAGTGGCAACGTCTTCTTCTTTGAATTTTCAAAGCCCTACTTTGTAAGATTCAGGCTTTCTGCTCTCTAGTGCCCTCTGTGGACGTAGAGTGTAGCTGCACTGTTGTAAAACAGAGCGCCTCAGACCAACATGCATTTGTTGACATACAGAGGGAGGAGAAGCGAGCTGACAGGACGTCCAGAGAGACAAATAACCGTAAAGGTACAGTCTGATCATGTTTCTTTTTACGTGTCAGCTGTAAGTTGTGAGCTTAGCGTTTGCATGTGTGTTCTGTAAACTTTGACCGTAGCTCGTACGCTGTGCAGAATAAATTACACCAGGCGTTTATTTGGGACCGGGCGTTTATTTGGTATTTTACGGTAGTTTATCCTTGTGTCACTTATTACTCCAACTGTAAAAAAAACAGTCTCTCCTTGTTGTGTTGCCTCTCACCTTTATTCACAACAACACTCAACAAAATGAATCACAGAGTAACATCTTACACCTTTTACAAAGAGGACCTCTAAGCCCTTTTTTAAGGTAATAAAATAGTAATATATATTTTAGAAACATAAGCATAGGGACTTGAATCGAGGCCTCCTTCATGATCTTGGTGGTGCTTTCTTTTCAGTGTTTTCATCGTGTTGTATGTGACTCTCGGCAAAATCTACTTAAAGAGTGAGCCGCCTAGTGATCACAGCCGAACAGCTCCAGGGAGACTTTGTGAGCCTCAGGGATGTCTCTGCCAGCGCGAAATAGCAAGAGACTTTCAAAGTTGTAGTAGTGATTGCCAATGATGACCACTACTTGGCCTCCGTGGCACATGGCAGTGTCAATCCTTGAGAAGCGGGAAATGCGATGCCCCGCTGAAGGGACGCGGGGGTTTGCTGACAAATCAACATCAACCAGAGTCTGACCTGTGTGAAATGTGCAAGAAGACATGAAAGCAGGTGCACTTTAGAAATATATGTGTATATTTGCAGAAATGTGTCAGCGATTCTATGACCTTATCTTTTAAATATACTGCAGAAGTTTACCTGCTAGAACTAACAGTAGAAATAAGTTAGAAAACACTTTGAAGGGAAAGCAAGCAAGGGTCTAATTTACCCTACTTTTAGGATATATTAGACCCTTTGTGACCCCACATTTCCACATAGTAAGCCCAAAGACATCCATAAGAGCCATACTTTTAAGAAAATCCCTCACATTCTTGTTACAGTGTGCTCAAAATGTTCAAAAAATACTTTTACACACAATTGAAATCATTTAACCCCTTTAATATTGTAATCATAACACTTCTTTTTTTGTTGTCTTTTTTGTCAATAAATGTGTCAAGAAGTGCCCTTTGAGTACATTTTTTCCCTGCTTTCATTAAAAGTAAAATTAAACAATTCTCACAAGTATTTGTCATTATTAATTTATAAATGCTTGAACATTGTGTGATTACAAGAAAAGAAAAAAAAAGTTTTGTACTTTAAACAGGATTCTCTTTATAAACAACCACAAATGAGCATATTCAAAGTTTTGGGATGACAAACAATAATCTTCACCTATTTTACATTCACTCACACATTTTAGTTTGCCTGCAGCTTTAGTGTCCATGTTACAGCTCGTTATATTAGACCATGTCAGGACTTTGACGATAGGCCCTGAAGCAGTTAACCGCCTACATGACTCTCCTCTGGTCTCCTCTCTTCCTTAACATTTTCTCTTCTAATATTTTCAAATTACGATCGATTATATCCATAAAACACAAACTTTGACGAAAAAAGACAATCGATTTCAAATATGGCAAATACACGGAAAGAGAACGGCAAGAACACACTCCAGAATGATACTAATGCTATTATTTACAATATTTTGACACTATTTAGACAGAGAATACTGATAATCCACCTGTAATTCTCTCAGGTATGGCTCACTGAATCTCCTCTCTCTCTCTCCCTCTACCTCTACCCTACAGCTCGGTCAGCTCTTTTACACAAGGAGTTGCAGCCGTTTTAATTGTGCCATCTTTTTCTTTCGCCCCAGCTTCATGTTTAAACAGGGAGACTGTCTCCTATCAATTTCTCCTCAACATCCTTGTAAAAATCAAAAATTCAACCAGACTTCAGAGTCCATATAGAGAAAAATCTCCGCTGTGTCTCTAACTTTCGCTCTCAGTCTCAGAGGCCAAACAATGCAAATTGCGGATTCGCACCTCCCATGAGGCTGTTTCATCCATGGGCAGATGTAGTTCCAGCTTTTCCAGCCAAAGAGCAGCAACACTGTGAGTTATTGGTGCAGTGTGGTAATCAAACATGGTAAAACGGTAATATTTATAGGACATGGTAATGATTACCGCGGAAAATTTTCCGTGGTTTACCATTTTACCAGTAACCGTTACATCCCTAGGCAAATTGTTCCGTCTCTGGTGCATGCCAGCAGTGCAGCTCCACGCTGGTTTGCTGGAACTACGGAACCAGTCTATTTTCAGCGAGTATTGTTAACCCTCCATTAATCTCCACCAAGAACACCAACCCAAAACAGGAAAATAAATTCTCAGATTGTTCAGATACTTTCAAAATACCGCTCCTGTCAGCAGTGGAAAAGGCTCTAATCAGCATTAAGACAGATCCTGCACCTATACAGGTTTCTATTGGCTATTTTTGAGTCTTTCCTGTCTCAATAACTAATTCCATCTGCCTTTGTATCATCAGCACTTGAATGTCGTTCAGTCTGTGCTGGGTTTGTAGATTTTGAAAGACGGACTTAAGTACAAAGTACAGAAAACATCTGACCACCGTGTCCATCGCTTCCACGCTCCTTTATTTTGTTTGCCTGGCTGTGATTCGGTGCACTGATGATGTCATCTTGACGCACCAGACAAAAAAAAAAAAACAGCCATAAAGCTCGTCTGCCAGTGATTAAGACCCGGGTCTGCTGGCAATGGGAAAGGAGTCGATCGCTGATAATTAGTGGGCTTACCAGTGTCTAAAAAACCCACATTTACACGCTGATTTTAGTAGGAAACAACTTTATAATTAACTTCTAAAGTTATGGTTTGACTATAATGTGTTTAAAATCTCATGTTTCAAGCTTCTTTTGGTGTCATTTTACCTTAAATGTTGGTTAATTACAAGGCTTTCGGTGGCAGCATTTACTGATTTGTATTACCAGTTCATACCTGTCCATCTCTGACAGATTAATCAATACAATACAACCAATGACACATTTTAAGAGGTCACAGGTATCAGAAGAGTACTGATGATTCCATTACCTTGGATGATGTGAACAGTGTCACCCTCGCAGAGAAGTGCAGCATCAACGTGACCCTCAATACCCAACACCTCCTTCAGGGGCTTGGGGTAGCCTTCCTGAAGAGTGTGAGGCTCACTCGTACTGTAAGCAAACACTTTGTCACCCTGAAAGACAAATAATTGTATTAATAAGTGTTTCAATCTAAAAGTAGACAATGATGATATGAATGCTAGCTTGTCTGTTCTGTTTACCTTGATCATGTAAAGGAGATCGTTATGGGCAAAAACTGCATCCACCTCGCTGTGCAGCTCCTTGAAAGCATGTTCGATGGTGTTAGCTGTGAAGTTGTCAGTGGCTCCGTCTTTACGGAGGAAGTGGTGACCTGTAAGCACAGAGAGTCCTTTAGATATGCTGCAAATATATCAGGCCAGTAAAACTAAACTAAACTTGAAAATAGGAATCGGAAAATTTAGCTATTGCCCAAAAACATTCGGCCTTAGCGTTCAATATGTGTACAGGACTTAGTCTTGCAGTGTTTTTCAATCTGTAGCTCAGTATATTGATCCAATTTGATATCTTTGTTGTGTTTAAACTTCTATAAACACAAGAAACTTCACACAATACTATAAATTGGGGGTTCATTTATAATCAAGTGATAATCCACAGAAAATCGTGCTAACCTAGGGCCTGACTAATTGTTATGGTCTGAAGGCCACTTGATATATATATATATATATGTATATGTATATGTATATACATATATGTATATATATACATATATGTATATATATATATATATATATATATCATATATATATATATATATATATATATATATATATATATAGTCATATATTATATATATATTGTTTTTATTGTATATATACATGTTATAGGTTTGGCGTCCAGGCATGGAGTCTCATCACTCCTGAAAAAATGTTGAAGGAGCATGGAGGAACTGAAAGACCCTGAGGCTCAGTGTGGCACAACTGTCTAGTGTTTCCTAACAATCTAAATTCTCCAAACTCATAACATAATATATATATATGTATATATATATATATATATATATATATATGTATATATATATATAAATGTGTATATATATGTGTCGTCATATACTGCCAGCTACTGATTGGTCAGACAATGTCGTCAAAAAGCCACAGATTGTTGTGTGGCACTCAAAATGACGTCACCGCAGTGCCGCTCAGCTGTTAACAGCGACACTGCACCCTGTTGAGCAGGCCACTTGGGGCTGGTGAGCTTAGCTGCAGGCGAGTAGAGTAGAGGCTAAGGTGAGGTCGGGTAGAGTAGAGGCTAGGAAGGGCTTATCTTGATGCATCCAGTATGAAATAGAGATTGTGATAAAGTGATCATAAAGTGCCGTAATGTGACCTCGATAATTGTTTGTTCAACTCGGTGGTGATTGAGAAGAAGGAGATTTTGCTGCAACAGGGATAGTAGGGTCACTAGCTTCATCAGCACACATGCTACACCGTACGCCGCCATTGTTGTTGTCAGTGCCGCGTTCGGCGCATGTGTGTCAATGAAGATATGAAACTATGACGTAAGCGTATCTGAAAAGTTGTGGAGAGCCAGTAATCACAGAGCTGTGTATACGGCATTTCAAAATCTTTCCACTCTGGAACCTGGTTTCAAAAATGATCATTTACAGACCCCCAAAACGCCGTCTTCGCATGGATGATACGCAGATTCGGCAAAAAACGTCTGCGTTTAAACCTCGGTTTTTCTTTGTGTGGATGGGCCTTAGTTGCCTCCTCCTGTCAAACCTCACCTCTGAAGGCATAAATGTTTCCAGCGCTGTCACCAGCGATGGCGTCCAGGTGCACAAGGCTGCAGCGTTCTCTCTCCACATGGTCGCTCTCATCACCTGAGCAACAAGCATAATTCTGAATTTCAATGCACATTCAGCCACTTAGTGAATGGTGAGACTGACTTCAACACTCAGCAGAATCTAATGGTATAAATGTTGACAGTTAACTGAGACAAATACATTTAAAAATATTCCTGAGTAAGGGATTTGCATATGGGGTCGTCTTTGAGGAGAGTCGACTCTTAACTAGACTTTCAAATGCAATTTGAATTCAGAGAGGAGTCTGCTGATCAAATGAAAGGTGCTCTCCAAGGACAAACTGGAAAACATTTCAGGTTCTTTTCCAGTAAAAGATGACAGGAGGATCAGAGGAAAGTGAAACTGAAGAAGACATACAGCTCCATCAACGAACTGTTCAAGTAATTAAGACATTGAACATGAGAATGTTGTCTCATTAGTTTACAGAGAGGTTGGGTTACATGAAATGAAATATAATTCATCTTAAAGCTCTACATCCTGATGCCCAATGTAACACTTTTGCAATAATGTTCTCACACACTTCTTAAATTCAAATAAAAGACAGTTGAAGACTTTTTTGGACTCAAACTGAGAAAAATGAATGACATTTTTAGACACTGTTGTGGTTTATAGAACCTTGTAAAATACTCAAAAGAGGCAATTCAAAATTTTCATACATGGGAGTAGGGTGGAATTTTCTGATTCATGACTTGTTTATGACACACGTGATTACTAAATGCAAAAACCAAAGAGACTTGTAGCCAAAAGGTATGTCTTCCAACAACTAATGCCAACAGACCAAAATTCAGACTTTTTCTATCCAACAAACATACAGTAGCATGTGTGTAATAGAAAAACTACAGATAGTAGGCACTCTGTAATGCAAGGTGGTGGCAGTTCAGTGCCAAAAGAGAATTAAACTGTGACTTTCAAGTGTATAAAACCATACTTCAGCTAATTCATGACAGATTTCAACTGATCAGGAGGTTCTGATCAAAGTTCCATCTAAAACAAAGACCTCTGTAGGGTGAAAATGAGACTTTTACTGGCCATTAATAACCAAAAAACCCTAATTCAAGACTTTTCTTTGTATAAACAGCTGGCTGTGCAATGTCAACATGAGCATTAAAAATGACATAAAACATATCTGTGGAGAAGAGCATCAAAGAATAGTTTCCTATTTTAATATTACATTTCAAATAGATTATCTAATCACAAAAAAGAATACCAACATTTGTGGCTCTACCTGCACACAGCTATTACTGAGGATTGAAATTGACTTCAACTAATGAGACGATAGACTCATAATTCTTCCACTTACTGAACTTGGAGCACCTCATGAAGTAGTCTCGGGCCTCTTTGGGGTATTTGGTTGTGTCCACTTCACCGGTCTTTGGGTCGAACTTGGAGAACAGGTGTCCATGGAAGCAGTAATAGTGCTCCATGAAACGGAAAGCAGATGTGCAGTTTGGCATGGACTTAAACTCCTTCTCATCTACGGCCTTAGTTTTGACGTTGTAGTGGTAGATCTCATGTCCTATGAGGAACAACCAGCAAGAATGACAGATATGAGACGACACTCTGCGTATGATAAGATGCAATAATATCACAAGGCGATGACACTTGTAAAGGACAACTCTGGACACCATAGAAGTGGACAGGCATTTAACATACTAAAGCCTTGTAGCTGTCCTTTCTGATAACGCCTTGATTAACCATCATTTAAAATGTTTTTAAAGCTAACATGCATGTCCACAGCTGATGGCATGGTGCAGACAGAAGAACACACACTTCTCATGCCAAAAATAGGCTATGTACCCGTCTGCCAGCAGTGCATCAATCAGCTGTTGAACTGCAGGCTTCACAGACGGGAACAATAAACCACCAGATGAGATAAATTGGCAGTTTCTAAAAGAATTAGGATTCTCCTTTCTTCAGACACGCATTGTTTTTTATGTCCAGGCAGAAATGGACTGGGGGGGTCATGTCACACTGAAGAAGCCGTGAGTCTAAATCCTCAAGAAGATGAACTGTTTGGATGTTAAACAGAACCAGTCATGCTCACTATAAAGAAAATGTACCCTATTTTAGTTTGTTGAGTTAAGTCATTGTGGTTATCTCCTGCAAATATACGGGTATGTCTTTACACCAACCTTTGAAGAAGATGACAGTGTCTTCATCACACTCTGGTTTGGGACACACAACAGCAGCATCCAGGTGATCGGGGATTCCAGGGAAAACTTCAGAGATTGTTTTGGGGTAACCCTCCTCCAGCTTGTGTTTGTGATAGCTGAACACCATGTTGTCCTGTGTCAAGGATCACAGAAAGCTGAAGGTTAACCAGGAAATCAGCAGTGTGCTGATTCCCTCACTAACAGTCTATAGATTCTAAAACGTTTTCTTGGATAACTGCTGATGCTAATGTCTATGGCAAAGAAAAGTTCATGAAACCAACACGTTTTGTTCATCGTTATAGACTTCACAATAAAACCTAACCTTGAAATTTTTTAAGCGTAACTGTAGACAGCAAAAGCAAAAGGCTATGGTTAGGCCATTAAAGGTGTAGTCAGCGATCTTCTAATCTTCTAATCTAATGCACTATTTGTCAAAATCACCGTATTTCTCCTCTCTATCCACAAGATGTCCCCACTGACAGCATGTTGAAAAAAAGTCCGGTTTCAATACACAGCCTTGGCTCTGAATTTCAGCAGTTAACTACTGTGGCTCGGGCTGAGTCACCAAAACAGCGTACACCCCCCCCCCCCCACATCCAGAGGGCGATCATACTCATGCGCAGATCAGACAGAGGGGGGAAGGGGAGTAGTCGGTTGCGTAGCGTGTGCAGTTAGCGTAAGAGAGAGATACAATAGGTGCAGTAGCAATGGCTGAAAAACAGCCCAAAAGAAAAAGGTCAGAGGAGTGAAAAGTGAAAAAGAAGGGCTACGACCATGAAAGAGCGAAGACCCGGGTCAACATAGGTGTTGCTTTCGGACGGTGGAGGGAACTCCGACAATTGAAAGACCTGAAAACGGATGCGGATGTAGCCATCTTTCTATCAACAACCTCTCCACTCGTTTTCTCCCACATCGCTGACTACACCTTTAAGGAACTACAACACGGCAGTTCAACTTAGAAGCAGCTCCCGGACTTCCCGAGTTTAACATCAAGCTGAAACGTCTTGTTTGAGGATCTGGATTATTGTGTTTTATGAATTAAACTTAACAAACCTGTTGCTTGATATTTTGTTACTTTAAACTCATCAACATTCTGAACAGTGTTAAAAGTCATGTTCAATCAGCATACATAACTATAAGTTAATAAAAAAAGATGCTCTTTGTGTTGAGGTGACAAACAGATCTGTGCACTTCTGTGTGAAATCAACAATCATTACAGCACATTTGTGCCAATACAAGAAATAACTTCCTGAACTTTGCCTTTGCATAACACAGTGTCTGCCTAGTGCGGCAAACAACCCAGAGCTGGCAGAATGATGTGTCTCAGGTCATGTGACCAACACTGCACACCCTGCAATGTGACTACTGTGCTTGTCACATTGTGATTACAGTTGAACAACAGTAAACAATTGATTGTTTTTAACAGCTTGGAAAGTTAACATCATGGTATCACAGGATTTTTTTCATACTGTGTCCTGAACCAGAAGTTGATCAAAAATCAAGGGTGATTAGGTGTTCTTACATCTCAACTGCAATGTTAAAACAATGTCATAACTGCAAGGTGAACATGTGCAACAGTCACATCACATAACTGTGATGAACATAACTGACAGCTAGTCAATGAAAGGCTATTTAATTGCAGAATATTTTTTATTGTTTCACATAGAAAGGAGCCCAGTAGTCAAAGATTCTGTTTCACCTGGTGACAGTAATTACGTTCAGTGAAATGTCTTGTTAAAGAAAAGTTAACAAGAAAAAAAAGGCCTCTGTTGCAAAACAGTTATGCAATGATGAGATTGATAAAATTCCAGCAAATGTGTATAATTTCCAAAAAATAATCAAACAAAGGCATATCTTAAAAATGTGATTTCCTACATAACCTTAAAGACCAGGCCTTACCAAGAAAAAGTACAAGTGGTTGTGTTCGGAGGGGTTGTCCACGAAGTGCATGCGGAAAGCGGCGTCTACGTGGCCCAGGTGGTGATATTCATCCAGCTCAGCGAAGGACTCATTGGATCGCTCTGCTTGTCCATGGAAACCTTTGAACACATAGTGGCCTAAACAGGAAAACAAGACACCACCTTTATATGGAGCGCTTTCCATTTCTTCCTGCAACTGGAGAGATAAAACTTAAGAAAATGTTTGGGTTACAGAAGGCACCAATCATTATAGAATTCTCTTTATGGGCATGACTGAGGATTCACGGACAATTTGAAGAGAAATTCAAAACTTTCAAGGACTGTTTAAAGACTCATGCATCTTAAATATCCACCTGGTCTTATTGGAAATAGAGTTATATGCTAACTAATAATAAGAGATGAAAACTAAACAGTCTCAATTCACAATAACTTATCACTGTGGTATAATTCAGTTTATGGGGAGAAAAATACAAACCACAGTTTCACAATCTAATGGTATCACATTCATTTGTTTGGTGAAGACAACACTCAGCTTAAACCCACTCACGCCTTCTCTCCTCCCTCTCTGGCACTTGCAGAGAGGGGCAGAGAGAGACGTGGGTGCACCTCTCTGCGCACTGCAGGAAACTTGCAAAGTGCACTGGACACACCCTGTCATTGCGGCACAGATGCAGCGCAGGGCAGGTGCACCGTGTCTGCGCTTGGTCATCCCGCATGAGGACGCAGTATTATCTCTTACCCTCGAAGAAGTATGGAACTCCTTCTTCATTTACGGCCACAGCATCAAACTCAATGCCTTGACAACGGTCTGGGGCAGCTGGAAATTCAAATTATGTAGTTACCTCGAGAATAAAAAGATGGATCCAAATAGAAAATGCAGACTGGAAATTTTAAATATAAAGTCAATTTAATAGCATAATAATACAAATACAATATTTGATTTTGGTTTACTTACGATCAAGATGGTCATGATGTTCATGATGATCTGCCCTGTTTAAAAACAAAGATCAATATAATTTCTGAAAGTATGCAAATTTCATGAGATTGACAGATGGCTATTAGTGTATTAGGACTGATGAAAAAAAAAATACTAAGTTTAAAAAATATAAACGCTCTTGGAGAAGCAGTTCTATAATCATAAAAAATGTCTTTGTTTAAAGAATCAAGAACATTTGTGTTTTTTACTAGAACAAATTCAAACAAGCATTTGCTCAAAGAAGGGCTATAACTTTGTCTCCAAAATCATGAATAATGTTTGAACAATTTCTAGGATAAAAAAAATATTACTTACCAAGCCAGAGCAAGGGCGAGACAGAGACAAAGGGTGTGGGCGAGCAGCTTCATGGTGACTAGTCTCTGGGCCAGGAGAGGCCTGCACAGACAGCAGAGCTTGCCAAAAGGTGCCCTGGCAGCTGCTGTATGAGTGTTTATATTGATGTCCAGTTTGGGTGGGCAAATTCATGCTGAGTACCAAAGGACGAGGGGCGTACCTCTTGTCAATAAACGCCCACGTTGTGTTACATGCACCAGAGAGCAGCACCCCAGTTAGAGCCCCTGCTAAAATCAGCTGATGGGAGAGTGAGTCCTTGGACATTAGAGATTCAGAGAATTTGGAGGACTTACCTTTCACCATTAAACTCTGATCAATAGATGTGTCCCTAACGTGCCTCAGATACAAACACTTGGCCCACACCATGGCATTGTTTTACATCTATTAGTTATGCAAAACTATTTGATGCAACTCCTTTTAAATGCAGCAAAGGTCCCAAATTTTGCTCCTTTTCTGCAGTTTAACACCTCTCCTTGACGTCTCCATGAAACGTTATTAACATGCTTTGGTCCAAAAAGCCTATGAATAAAGCACAGCTGCATTCTTTCCACACTCACATAACCCCTCTGTTCAGAATGGCTGGTTTTAAGGGCAGTAGTCTTCATAGGCTAGTGAGCCAGAGCAGAACAGCATACATACAGAGACTTTGAGGCAGACCTGCAGCAAGTCTTCAGTAAAGTGCAGCACACTGCCACTCAAGCCTTGCACTGCTTACAGTCCTGAACACAAACGAACCGCTAATTCATGCCAATTACCAGGTAACAGCAAAGCTCATTTTCCCCAAACGTTACAGACTAACGTACGACATGATAACTTCGGCCTAGTCACCACAGTGGGACACAGTTGCAACTTAGCCTACCCTCCAGGCTAATGTTAGCAAAATCATAAGGGTAATAGGGTGGGTTAATGGCTGATTATATTCAGCCAACTGTTTAACTCCTCTTTACTAATGTAAGAATGATCATATATTAAATTTTATCCTTCAGAATTTCAACAAGTAAAGTTAACATTGACAAACTTATGCAGTTACCTCTGGTTCACTTCACACTGCTGTTAGCTTGTAGCATTGAGCAAAACAAATACTACACAGCATTAAAATACTCACATTTCCATCATCAGGTTTGGCGATGGATTGTTGGTACTAAGCCTGGATTAAGGAAAAGTCTAGTTCCCAGTCCTGTGTTGAACTGACTGAAGTTGAAGAAGCTAAAACACAGACAGGTTTTAGCCGACTGTAGCTGCTTGTTCCCTTCAAAAACAAAATGAATCCACTGAGTCCTTCAGCTCTATGAGGCTGGTAGCCTATATGTGAAGATATATGAGGCTGTTTACAGCCAACAACCGAGCAGTGAGAGGTTTTGGGTCTAGATGTGGTGTACAGGTCTCTTGCACTTCGCACAGAACTCTCTCAAGCTGGGAATGGAGATGCTCAGGTAAATGTAGGCACATGTAAATAAATGTTTGTTATGAACAGAATATACACAAACTCAATATCCACAAACTCAACAGCTCCTAAAATATTATGAGTTTACATTATAATATTTACTATCACGTATACTAGCACATGTTGGCTGGGAGGAAGGCAAAATACCCCAAAATATGTTCAAAAGCCTCTAAAAAGTGTTTTTTGCATAATGTGTCCCCTTTATTGTTAAACTTTCTGATTATGTTTTAATTGGCAAATATTCCTGTGGCAAAGATAAACCTGGTGTTGGTGTCCAATAGTTCAGCTGGTTTGTCTGCTGCTTAAGTTATCAAAGAAAGACCAGTTGAAGTACTTTTAGTAAAATACAAAAACATTTGGAGAAGAATCTCCTTTGTAAGACAAAGATCCATTTTCATTAAATCTACAAGTAGTTTTCCTTTTAACATATTCAATAAACATTAAAAATGCATTTCTATAACTGTCATTCAAATATAAAGTACACTTACAGAAAGTTTAGCCTAATTTTTCCTATGGAACATACCAGAACTCTCTCAACATCAGCAGATTAAATTTGGCTCAGTATTCTGGACCTTGTTCAGCTCTGAGGGGGTCACGTACCCACAGTAGGAACAAAGACAAATAAAAGCTGCTGACCACTGCACTTTGCAGGCCTAAAATCAAAGTTGTTTAATCAATCAGTCAGCTGAACATTAACAGAGAGACATGGAATTGCTGCATAATATTTAATTACCCAACATTCTAGAAATGATCAGTTTTGAGGCCGCGGTACATGTAATAAAATTCTAAACCTGTTTATCATACAACACCTGTTAGATGCACATATAGAAATAAGATTAATTGATGTTAATTTATGATGAAATTAAAATGTAGAAAACTGTCCTAGTCCTAAATGTCATCTAAACCCTTAAAAATACTGCATTCAGATTATATCCACATCAATACTGACACACTTCTTTCTAGCCATAACTATATTCCCTGACATTTTCTCTCTACATTTTATGAAGGCTTCCACATCAAAATATCACCAGAGGAGCCCTGACTCTGCAGTCAACAAATGATCATACACAAGTTTAAGAGAGGATGTTGCATCCTCAGATATGTGCAGCTTGCAAGAAGAGGTTTTAATTTCTAAGAGTTCACAACAGAGTAAAATTAAGAACCACAGGCTAAAACAGAAGCGGCAACATTGTTTTTCTTTTCATGTACTGGACTGAACAGTCAAAAGAATGGTGTCTATCTGCTTGTCATGGACTCGAGAATGACATGAAAAGAAAGAAAAGTTGGCGTATCCCTTTAAAATGCAGCACATTCAAGGACAGGCATCAGTTCTATGGTTAGTGTTAGCCTGCCTCTTGTAAGTAGGTCAACAAAACATAGCATGTCCCTGTTGGTTTGCGCATGTGCCTTGTGGTTTAGTTATGTATACATTTCTTCTGAAAATTCCATTAAGTGCTAATTTTAGTCTAAACATAGATGACGTAACATAACGCAGCAAAACAAATGAGTCACAACAAGCACAAAAGACTGTTTTGAAGTACTGCAGAGTCTAAATGATGACTGTAGGCAGAGTTAGGCTAACACTACCCACTGACTTCCAGTGTTTTAGCCAAGCTAATAAGTGTTGGGCAAGCTTTGTCCATCTT
Organism: Scarus forsteni; assembly: GCA_036419115.1. Taxonomy (NCBI): domain Eukaryota; kingdom Metazoa; phylum Chordata; class Actinopteri; order Labriformes; family Labridae; genus Scarus; species Scarus forsteni. Next base: position 1,488,035 of record JAZDUH010000380.1, on the reverse strand, counting down.
TTCCTTGTTACGGTGCATGGCGTCTATCTGCTTATCATGGACTCAGGGGTAAGACTATACGCGAAAAGCAAAAAGTGATGAGCATCTGTCAGTCATTCAATCTTTGTGGGGAAGGTGGGGCTGCTTGTGCGTACACACACACAGCTGCGAGTGACATCCTGAGGAGTAACAAGGAAGCAAACACTAACATTTATGATGGCATGAAAGAGATGGTTCCTAAGCCGGCTGCCACAGCCCCAGTGCGGATATATTTTGGTTTTTAACACAATAAACAAGGTGTGAGCCCATGAACACCGACGAGCCGATATGTTGTATTGAAAGACGTGGCGACAAAGAAGGCAAGGTTCAGCTGAGACTTCGTCCTGAGGGGCAGCGCTTACTGAGGCATTTGGTCAGCAAAGTAAATATAAATTAAACAGAGCAAAATGGTGCACTCACAGACAGTGTTGTTCACTACATTGCAAAAGAAATGCAACCTTTCAATACGGTTGAAAAGCCAGCAATGTTGACAGAACGTATGAATTGACTGGGAGAACTACATTTTATATATTGTTTTTATTTTTGTGTTTGGTTTTAATGGAGTGTTTTTTATCTTTACAGAGACAGGGTCTATTTTTTCTCTATTGTTTTTGATTAGTTTAATGATTTTTATTCACATGCAATTTTTTCCAAAAGAGAGTCCATTTCAAGTCCATTGCCTTTTTGTTACTTTGTTAAATTTATGATCTTGTTGGTTTAATTGATTTTATTAAAAAGCTCTCGACCTTCCAATTACAGTTAAATATTCTTAAGAAAGTAAAGTTTATTGCTTTTGATATGGCATACTCACTTTACTATGACATATATTAAAAAAAAGGCATATAAAGCTAAAAAACACATATAACCTGTGACACTGAATTCTGTGTTTGCTCACTGAATTAAAGCTGTCACTTTTCCCCAAAATCAAACTCAGCTTTCAAACATACACGCAAATAACCAGAGATGTCAATGGTGACTTCCACACAGCTCCTCTTAGATAATTGGGTGTTGTTACTGTGCGTACTTCATTTTATTAAAATATATTTCACTTTTTGTTTACTGCGGTCAAGAGAGCAGGAAATGTAGCTTGAATGTTGCTTTACACTTTAGGCCCTTTTCCACTAGCAAGGCTTGGCCCTACTCTACTCGATTTGCAGCGTGTTTCCACTAGCCTGGTACCTCCTAAAACAAGCTAGTTTTAGTACCTAAACCGCTCTGGTTCCAAGCGAGCTGAGTCGATACTAAAGATGACGTCACCGACTGCCGGCTACTGATTGGTCAGACAATGTCGTCATCGATGAGTCATGAGCGCGACGACCTAGCATGCTAGCGGTAGCTACCATTAGCTTACCCTCATATGTCTTTTCTTTGCAGCTGGATTGCTCTCGTCCTCGGCTTCATTCTGTTGTATAGCTTCCAAAACTCTCCTGTGCTTCTCAGGGGTATTTCTTCTTACCACCTGCAGCCTTCTTCTGCTTTTTACTCAGTTTAGACAAACACAGATTGTTGTGTCGTGCACAAAATAACGTCGCCGCAGTGCCGTTCAGCTGTTTACAGCAACACTGCACCCCGTTGGGCAGGCGACTGGGGCTAATGGAAAAGCAGCACAAGGCGAGTAGAGTAGGGCTAAAAGAAAAGGCCATTTGACTACGAACTTCTATCCCCATGCTCAAACAGATGTTCAAATATCAGATATAAGATGATAGCCCTTCCGTAGATTAAACATACATTTCTGAATTTGGACTAAACTATCTAAAAACTGGCAAAGTAAACCCTCATGTCATGACAGCTGTGTTTGTCCCTCAGTTAAATTGTACATACTTGTAAGAGGACCCTAAAATTTGGAACAATTGCGCCTGTCTACTCTGAAGCCATTCAAAAACTGAGTTTTAATGAAACATATTTTTAAAGGTGATTCACTCAGTTTATCCTGCAGGCAAAGAAAAAATCCCCCTGTGGACACCCATTCACACACACGCAAGGATTAAGAGAAAGCTGATAATTTATGACGATAGATATGTTGAGTCAGAGAAAATCAATCTGCACAGAAAGCCCGAGGGGAGAGATCTGTAAGTGCAGAACATTTGGAGAGGGAGCACAGATGACAGTGATTTAAGAAAGGATCCACAAAAATGCTGCTCTTTCAATTTGCCTTTTAGAAATGAGGTCAAGATCATGTGTGTGTGATCTGTGAGCTCAGCTGAGATCAGCTTATTGGAGTTCATTGGTGTTGACATCCATGAACAACAAAAGTCAGTCCAACAACCAAAATAGTTTTAGGTCATGTTCAATTTGAGAATCAATGCAGTTCTTCTACTTTTTCCATCTGTTTCGGATTTGAGAATGAATGATTACATAATTACAGCTGACATAAGTTAACTGTAGAATTTTTTCAGACCTCAGAAAGTTAAATTTAAAGAGAATATCTGATAGCTGCCTGATCACATTATGTTTAGAAAGAATTATGTCTCATTATCTTGTTTTCTTCAGTGATCCCGACTGAACGGTTGTTTAGACATGCTCAAAAATGCAGCTCGACCTTTTCTGCACAAAGTTCAGATTTCATAAGCCTTGACTCAGATACTACGAAGCGTGGCTCATCCATGACTCAGAGGTCAGCCTCCTCTGCTTTGTTTAGTTTGAGTATCACACGCTGAGGACTGCTTCATCATTAATCCAACGTGTCACAAGGTCAAACAACAAAATAACAATGACCATTGATTAAATGAGCATTTACATTCTGCAATGAATCAGGAATATTGGGCAACGGACTACAGAGGCTGGGGATGTTTCAACACAGATCACAAGTATTGGATTGGGGCCATTGAGAGCATTTTTTTTAGCTGACTGAGGATTGTTTACTGCACTGCAAAAGCTCAGATCATAACAGGTGTTGGACTAACTTTAGATCAAATACTTTTCAAAAGTTCAAGTTCATGTGGGTATCTCCTCACAAGATATAAAAGCAAATAAAAAGCATTAGATGGCTCATATTAATCAAGAAATGTCTGCCAATGAAACAAGTAAAAAAGTATGGCACGTCCTTTTGAGGACATCATTTTAGCAAAATTTGACTTGTCTCATTTGCTGATATTTTCACTTATTGGAGGGAATTCAGACTTGTTTCTGTTTCTATCTTTAATAAATTTAGCTAGGCCTGTCAAGCAATTATAGTCTACATAAAGTTGAGTAAAGATTTTTGCTTGAAATCAGACAAATAATCTTCCTTCGATTTCAGATTTGTTGTGTGGTCATCTTAAAATGGCCCTCAATGTGATCACATTGACTTAGTTTAAAAGAATAAATAAGGGCTTATATGGCTTTGTTTGATTCATTTGGTCAATAAACAAAAACAAACACAGAAAACAGTGCAGTTTTGGAGACCATGATGTTGTCCATACTTTTGGAGGGCCAAATTGTTATAAAATAAAAAGGAAAAAGGTAAAACCAATTCCTACATTTATAAAGATATTAATCTTTTCCACAAATCTGTCCTCTTGGTCACACTTTACAGCTATGGGTAGGCTTCATTATTCTAAACAAATCAATAGAATAACATAAATGCTGTTTTTTTTTCCAAAAATAGTAATGTTGAAGATACAAAGTTTCAGCTCCATAGTAAAGACACATATCTTTTACTAGAGTTTATGATGCAAACATTAATCATTTGTTCTCAAAAGGTTAAAGTGCTGCTCTATTTAGGGAGCTTCTGTGGATTTAAAGCCTACTAAAGCAAATTACAGGTATTTTTTTTTTTACTGCAATAAACCATTAACTATTGGAGTGCATTAATAAATTCTTTACAAGAGACCTTCATGAAAATCATATAAACTTCCTGTTGAAAACATCTATCCACTATTGTATTGTTGCAGTGTGCTCAAAATGTTCAAAAAGTACTTCAATACAGAATTCAACCCCTTTAATGTTGTAATTTTAACAGTTCTTTTGTCTTTTTTGTCAATAAATGTGTCAGGAAATGCCCTTTGAGTACATTTTTTTGTCCTTCTTTAATGAGCGGAGTGCAGTATTTGTATTTGTCATTATTATGTTATAAATGCTCGAACAGTGTGGAATTACAAGAAAAGAAAAAACAGATTTGAACTTTAAACAGGATTCTCTTCATGAAGAATTGTAAATGAACATGTTCAAAGTTTTGAGACAGCCAAAAATAAGCGTAACTTATTTTACATACACTCAAACATTTTTGTTTGCCTACAGCTTAGTGTCCATGTTACAGCTCGTTATACTAGACCATGTCCAGGACGTAATAGGACGCGGTAATGATTACCATGGGAAATTTTACCCCGGTTTACGATTTTACCGGTAACCGTTACATTTTTATCCACTACTTAAGATTATTATGTATATTGCCACTTTTATTGTAATGAATTTTAACTTTGCAATAGTGCTGTAGAGGTAAATCAGGCTGAAACACGTGGCACAGTCATCTTCATGATTATAACTTTAGAAATCTGGTATTCACCGGGGGCTGCATTTAGTACAGAGGAGGGATACATGTTGCTCCCCTTTGGCCCAGGTTAATTCAGACATCAGATCAGGACTCAGTACAGGCAGATACTTATATGCTTAAAATCAGACTGTAGGCCAAAAAAGCTGATAAAGACATCTCTGATCGTACAAAATCTGTCATTTACAGGATAAAAGTAAAGTAACAGTGTGTCTCAAACGGAAAGTATCTGATTTATTTAATGGTTAGAGAAAATAAGGATAATATGATGATGTTGAATCCAGGTTTATATATATTAAACAAAATGAACTCATTAATGCACAATTATTAATGATCAAGCCATATAAGATCGAAAAAGGTCCATCCTAACAACACTGGTCTAAAAACACCACCCAAAAACAACAGAAAACATCCATCCATCAAAACTGTTCCTGAGGCCCTGACAGCCTGTTGTTTTTAAAATACGGGTTGGACACATTTATCTTAATTTATCTCTGTCGCCTCAAAAACTTGTGATCTTTGTTGCACATCGACTGGTACATTAAGTCAAGTTCCTTCATATTTCACAACATCAGGAATAAGTTCTTGTGAGTGGAGGCAGAACGGTGCTTGATGAAGCTGTGCATTTCCTTACGCCCTGAGGTGCATCATAGACGTGGAGACAGCTTTAGCTGACAGTGAAGAATGATGATACATTACACAGGCACTGAATCACAGTGAGAGACATCAGCAGACATGAGAGAAGAGACAAAGTAAACATCTCAAATATAAAAGTGCATGATTTATTTTTTTAATCAAGACTCCAATACGTGTGTGGTGTTCCAGTCCATTCAGTGGAGCATGCAGCAGATTCATTCACAGCTGCTCAAGTATAACTGATTAACTTTCTGAGCTGATGACATGATGGTATGACAGCAAATAGTGCATAACAGGGAGAGAGAGAGAGTCTGTAATGTCTGTTTATACTGGAGCCTCTTAAACGTTTGTTTGCATATTTTTTCTACCAACTACCAATGGTGTCTTGCACTCTTAGTTAAAGGTGCTACGAGGAGAATCTATTACCGGCGACATTAAGACTCTGCTACCCATGAGCATGTGTCGTAATGCTGCGTTCCAGTAACCTCAGAACTGGGAGTGACATCATCCCCGACTTATCGGTGTTGAAGTCGGAAAAAAACATGCTGATCTACCAGGCTATTGTTGTTGCATTGTTGTTCACAAATATCACATGAAGAATGTGATTATCACTATGGCAGCATTTTTGTAAATATTAGTCTAACAATACTATGTATACAGCTGATCTAGAGCAACACACCCCAGTCAGAAGTGCAAATAAATGGATTATTACAGGAGCTAAATAACTGTTCACACCGGGGGCATCCATCTTCCATTGTCAACTCGGAGGTGGCGAGGTTTCACCAAGTTCCCAGTAGAAAATTCCAACTTTGGGGGACGTTCCAGTTGCAGTTTCCTACTCGGAACTCAGAAATTCCTACTTCTGACTACAACTGGAACGCACCAAAAGACGTGACCCAAGGATCATGAACAGGGCATCATTTACAAGGTGAGGCTGATCCTCCATGTTGTCTACGGGTGGGTTTTGGGGACAAAAAAAGCGAAACGTGATTTTTGAATGTGAGTCTACTGAAGTTTACAAAACCTATAATCATCATCTTAACTGACCTATAATCTATCAAACTAGTGGTTACAAATATGAATGAAAAACCCTCACCTTGTAACTGTTGTAAATGATGCCCTGTTCATGATCCTTTTTGGTCTTCACTGGCTCTCATCGCTTAGTGATGTGATGTTTTAGAAACAGATGGGCTCATTCCAAAATATGAACACTAGATGTCACTAAAATGCCAATTTCTACACACTGCACCTTTAAACTGTACTACCAATATGAATTTTCTTGCCATCTCTCCGACAAATAAATTTACAGAGGTGTCAAATGCACCCATTAAAAAAATCTTTCATATATTAACACGGGACTTCCCCCTTTGTCTCTGCATCTCTTTACAGCCTCTCTCCTTCCTCTGATACCTGCAGTGGTGGTGTTGATGCTGCCATGTTAACTGCATCTTCTAACTTTTTTTTTTTAATTTCAACAAACTGTAAGTATTTTCTAGTGTGTTTCAAGTTGTCTGTGGTGTATATATATCCTTGTATTCTGCAAAAACAAACATTACCAATTCCTAAGTAAATTTTATTGAGTTTTCTGTGTCAAATTATTTAATCAAGCCTCTTAAAACAATGCAGTAAGAAAAAAATGCTTAGATAAGCACCTTCTGAGCAGAAAGGGAAAGCCTAATGAATCCTGAATTAATTTAAATCAAAAATTGATTCTGAATTGAGTTATGACCCCCTGAATAAGCATCAAATTAAACTTTAACTTACTGAAAGATTTCACACATGATAATTGTTTTTTCATCTGTGTATAAAGAATAAGCCAGAGCACCTCTGATGGAAAATAATAGGATCAAAACATGCGGCCTAAAGAAGTAGTTCACCTCATTGGATTTGAAAAATGCAGTGAGCCTACTGTAAAATAACTGTTTAGTGCTTTAAAACTGTGAAACTGCTATTGCAAACCATCAGAAGAGACACATGTGACTGTTTTAACAAACCATTAAAAATCCCTGGATATACAGATATTTTATTCTGTTTATTTTACCTTTATTTAACCAGGAAGTCCCATTGAGATTAAAAATCTCTTTTACAAGAGAGACAGGGCCAAAGTAGCAGCCGTACAGAGTTATGGGTCATATATATTGGAAACTAAATAAGAAATTCTGTACCAATAACATACTTCTTTTTATAATTTATATAACATCCCTGTCATTGCTTTACTTCCACAGGCTCTTTTTTGAACTAACTTAAACATCTGACTTTTTCTTTTGTTTTTTTTAATGGATGCACCTTAAAGGATTTCTACCGATATACAACAAGCTAATACTTTCAGGCTTGATGAAGCCAATACCAATACTGATGTATGTAAATGAACAAAAAAGTTTTTACACCAATTCACCAGGCTTCAACATCCTTATTTAGGGCAATAAGCAGCAATTTAATAACCTGATGAAAGAGAATTGTCCCTGCTTTAATGGAGTTCACAGTAAATTGAATTCTCCTAATTTTACAACAGATTTGTACAAATTCTTCAGACCAGATGCTGATGGGAATGTCTATGCTGCTCTTTATTGCATTTTGAATACTATGAGACCCAGATGCAGTGCAAAGTGACGTGAGCACAAACATCCAGCAGAGGTCACCCTTCCAATATTTTATAAGATGTAACATTCGCATTGAAGAACAACATTTGTTCGACACCACTGAAAAATGAACTGTGTTATGAAGGTTACCAGAGAAACTGGGAAGCAAAGCAGCACGCAAAACAGGAGGGACAATGAAACAGGCTTCTTTCATGCATTGTTGTTGCCTCTCTTTATTTTTGAAATGGCTTTTGTGGTATTTTGCACCTTTTGTTGTTGTGTTTATTAAAAAAAATACTTTACTGGTGTATTTCAATGTCAGTGTTGGGAGAAGAGATTTTTGGCATTTTTGGGTCTTTGTTAGAATGTGAAGAATTGGCTAACAGGGTGAAAAGGTCACCTCTCATTTCACTGTGAGCTCAGTCGTCATTGTGGGTCCTTGTAAAGCCTATTCTTATATTTGATGAACTGTATTTAGTCATTAAACTGTTAAAAGGACACGTGTAATGATGGGCGATGTTACTTTTTCAGATCAACATGATGCTCTAACTCTTGTTTACATTTTTTTCTACACTGATTCCAATTAATTTACCAACATACCTATAATCTATTGAAATGCATACAAGGTTTTATTTTTTTTAATTTGCTGTTTTCAATAAGCAAATGCCCCTTAGAGTAACATACAGGCTATAGGGTCCAGGACCAAAGTCTGCAGCAGATGAAATTTGGATCTGATAAAGGGATCCTCAAATATCAGCCTCCTTACATAATGATATTGTTGAGATTAGAACTTGTTAGAAGGTAGAAAGTTCATAGATCATATTGTTTTGTGGCGCGTAACAATGCATAAAACTGTTTATTTCTGTCATTCCAACTCTTGCTTACAGTGTTTTTGTCTTTTAAGGCCTACAGATGCAACAGTTGAGGGTGGAGCAGGCAGAGACTGGTGGTTTTTAAGAAAGAGATGATGAAAATATTTAAACACAGGAGAAAAAACTGTAGGTTTTCAAGGGCACTGCAGGGTAGATTACAAGCACAGCCAATACTGACTGAATTCATAATAAAGTAGATGTGCTCTGAGAAAAAAACCCTGCAAAAATTCTGCATCCAGATTCAGATCGCTTTTACAATGTAACCACTTGTTCAGTGTGCCATGACGAATTACCTTTGGAGTTATCCAGTTATCCAATTTTTTGGGAATGCCCCTCTATGGCTAATCTCTGGTCCTAAATTACTAAATGTTTAGAAAAAGCTCTTAAACTCTCAATTCCAAAAGATGCCTCCTTACTCTTGTTCAATGATGCTAGAAAATAGAAAATTGTGTTTGCAGGTTTAACAGCAGCAAATAAGACCATAATTCACCCCTGGTTTTCTGCTAACCCACCAACAGTAACAGGATGGTTTAATCATTTTAGAGACATTTCTCTTATAGGAAGCTCACTGGCTGTAATTATCAAGGCATCCACAGAACAAATTTGGGTTTCTTTGACTACTACTCTCTCCAATCCACTTTTTATTGAACAACTGTAATCACCAAACTATGAACTGAAAACTGCACACACACACATACACCTTCTCATTTTATTTTATTTTATTACATATGTATATGTTAAACTTCTGTCTATTTTAATTTCTTTTTGTTTGGAATGGCAATGGCTTCATCTATATAGTTTACATTTATGTTTGTTCTTGTTATATGTTAAAATTAAAAGTTGATCACAAAAAAAAAAATTAAAATCGAATGCTGGCAACAACCAACCTACTTCACCAAGGTAACAAAAAAATCAAATGTAATCACTGAAAAAAATTTGGATTTTTTTCAACAAAATGAAGCTTACTGCACAACATATAGACGATGGAAACATCTTGTCTAGTCTTTGATACTCAAAGCTGCTTTACACTACAGGTCACACTTACCCATTCACACCCATTCGCCCTCATATTTACTCACTTATAGTTCTGTGTTAGTTATCCAGTTGGTTATCTGCAACCTCCTCATTGCTGACCAAGTGCACTATCCAACCGAGCCTCATATCAGCAGCATGGCAGTGAGTATCAAGAGGGATGTGTTTGACATTGTTGCCACTTACTACCTACCAGATATTTGTCACAGAAGAGTAAAATTGAAAGTTCAACAAACAAAGAAAATCGTACTTACTTTAATCAACTGGCTAGGAGTCACCCATTCTAGTGGTTTGTGCTGGGGCAATATGAAAAAAACAAATTTTAGATTAGAATCATTTAATGTTATTTATATAAGTCAACAAGCAAACTTTTCTGCTACATCTCACTCTGGTAAAAACCTGTATCCTCCTCTGCTGCATCATGCCCGACCTACACCCCTACTACGTAAGCATTTCCTGATAATTCCTATGACCCCCTGCTATTTAAATAGAAACCAAAGAATAATACAAATTTAAAAATGTAGAGAATTGTTGAAGAGTTAGATCACTAAGCAGAACCAATAATGTCATCAGTATTAATAAAATATAGTCAATTCCCATCCCTATCCAGGGTACTGCTGTTAAATGCACACGCACAGGCTCAGCCAAAGCTCTACACTAAAAGCTAGGGGTGAGCGTATCGATTTTAATATCGATAGTATCGATACCAAGCTGAGTATTGGTATCGGATCGATACTAGCATGATGGGATCGATACTGCAGATTCTCTCATGTCGTCTTTACTTTACTCTCCTCCACTCCGCTTCTAAACGGCGCACCTCTCTCCCTCTATGTCAACATGTTACTGTTCCTGAACAAAAACCTATAAATCTGTTGTCAATATGGAAACAGAGCCAAAAGGGCAACCCAAGAGAGGGCTTTGTGAGCAGAAAGCCAAAGGTTAAGGTTAACTGTAGTTTACACTTTATTTCTGCAATGGAAGGTATTTTTTGTTGTGATGTTGACATTGTTATATTTATATATTTTTTTTACATTGCTGCTCTTTTTGTTATTTTGCACTTGTGATTTTTTTTTTCTTAAACGTGGAATCATTTATTACTTTTATAAAGTTGAAATTTTGTTCTATTGTTCTGGTTCATTAATAAAAAGCATTTTTATTGCCTAAAATCTTTGTGCTGTGTTTTACCATAATCATAATCAACCAACTGAAGGCAAAATTACAAAATTATTCAATGATCATTACATTTCAAGTAAAAAGTTTCGGTATCAGTATCAGTATCGGCGATACTAACCCTGTGTTTACTTGGTATCGGATCGATACCAAAATTCCCAGTATCGCCCACCCCTACTAAAAACAAACACTTTTTAATCCAAACAGAGTATTCACAGCATCAACCATACACTATCAAGAAAATAGGCTTTAAAAGACAATTGTGGATTCATACGAACTTCAGGTCAAAAAGGTAACTTTGATTAAAGTTAGAGTTGTAGAATGTGGCATTAACTCTGGGCATGCGCATAACTTCATTTACTGCTGTCTAGTAGACTTCAGCCAACTTCACGGGCATATGGCTACAGGTAGCCTACAGTCTTAGCTACTTACTCAATAACAATGTTCACCATGTTAAACAGTTCCTTCAGCAATATATCATCTCTCCTAGAAAAGCATACATTAAAATGCTAATTTATTTTACACCACGTACTACAGTTGATTTGTTGGTGTTGTAGGGCACACGGTTCAGAACGTTGACGTTATGCCGTGACACAGTTTTGTAAACAACCAGTCAGGTTCCAGCGTCAGAGTCTGACGGCCATGATGTGTTATGAACGCCCGTGCAGTTTATGTATTGACAGCACAATAGGCAAAAACTCTAAAACTTTACATTAACAGATTAACAGATTAAGAGACAGAAACTTAAACCAAGGATGTGAGAAAAAGAAAATATTGATCAACTCTATTCTTTTTTCTCAGGGCATATCAAGTGTCAAGCCACAATCTCAAAGCAGACCATCTGAACATCCCTGCAAAATAACCTCTTGAGCATGTTTGAGTATCTTACTAGCCTGCTCGTTTATATTTTTTATCTACAAATTTCTTATGAAATCTGCAGGCACACACGGAAAAGCATGTACATGAGTTAAATTAAAATCTAAATCCGTAGATGTTGAACATGTAAGGACAACTTATAACTTTTATACCATTCTATGGCACCATACAAGACACAAAGCCCTGCCACACTTAAAAAAGGGAAAAATCCTACAAAGTAAAACAGAATAAAAAAGTGCAAACCAAAAATTTGCAAAGGGTAGCCTGTATACACTGACAGCATACAGTACAGCAAGTTATACTTCGACAAAATGATTTGAAATTATTTTCAAAAGTACTACATCAGCTTTATATGTATTAATTGTTTTACATATTTGAATCTGTCATATATTTTTCCACAAAGTTATGTTATACATCTATGTAAGGTTAGGTTATGATTTTACTGGACTTTGTTTGTCAAATTTATAAATGACCTACAGTTTAGCTTGGATCCAGATCTTTTCTGCGATTTTATTTTCAACCTATAGTCAAATTAATACACTATAAAGATGAGATATCTATTATTTAATCTAACGCTAACTTCATGTTTTTTTGTTGAAAATATTGGCTAATTTTTAATTTGATGATTGAAACACTTTCTTTAAAGCTTAACAGGAGCAACAAAACACATCAACTCAACTTTATTTATAAAGCAAAAACAACCTGAGACAAAGTGCTGTACATAAATAATCAAGACATAAAACCATTTAAAACAATGGACAAAATAAAGAGATTGAAGAGTTGTTTCACTGTTTCTAAAACTATTTTAAAACAATAAAACAAGTAGCTAAAAAAAACAGAAGCAGAGTCTCATGTTAAAGGCTAAGGAATAAAAATAAGTTTTAAGGCGAGTTTTAAAAATGGACAGTGAAGGGGCTTGTGGGGGGAAGCTGGTTCCACAATTAAGGAGCGGCGACAGAAAAATCTTGATCCCCTCTGAGCTTCAAAAAGCCTGGAAAAGTTAAGGAATACTCAAAAAACATTTGTTTGGAACACATACAGGTGAAAAGGTTAACGGGAAACAGGTAAAAGTCATGATTAGGTATAAAAGGAGCTTCTGTGATTCACAAGCAAGGAAAAGGCATGCTATGACCATAGCATGGGTAACTTGCACTCCTGCAAAGGCACCATTTATGCTTAAAACATCTTTTTCAAGGCCGTACCTGCTTTTTTCAGCGAGACAATGCAAAGCCATATTTGATTTCATAACAAAAAGACTTTCCTGCCTGTAGTCCAGACCTGTCTCCAACTGAAAATGTGAGGTGCGTTATGGAGCGCAAAATATGACAAGGCAGACGTCAGTTCAACAACTGATGTAATATATTTGAGCAAGAATGAGAAAGAATTCCACAGCTTCAACAATCAGTAGGGGAGAGTGGGGTAAGATGAGCCATTTTTTAAACTTTTGTTGTCACAGAGGCAAGGAAAAATGCAACAGAGATAAAATGAAAACATAAATTCTTATTTCAGAATATTTGCTATCAACTGAGATTGTTGCTTATGGCAGTCCATCGTTGTCGATGACGACTTCATAACTCCCGGGATGGGGGGTAGGGGTTAGCGCTTGGTGCGCTCATGCCACCTCATGTGGCTGTGTAGACCAATTGCTGATCCGCACACTTTTCCACATGTGGCGCAGGTGTGTGTTGGACCTGGTGGGATAGTCCTTGCAGCGCACTCATGCCGCTGCCTGCGCTTCTCTGAACGTCTCAGTGTTGTCTTCTCCTCCAGGTGGGAGACTCCTGAGAGGCAGGAGGAGCGCCAGGTGTCACGGTCTGCTGCTATCGTTTCCAGGTTGTTAGGGGGTATGTTGCAGTTTTTAAGTAGCACCTTCATGTGGTCTTTGTACCTCTTTTGTTGCCCAACTGCAGACCTCTGGCCGGATTGGAGTTGGCCATACAGGATCTGTCGAGGTAGACGAGTTGCAGGCATGCGGATCACATGACCCAGCCAGCGGAGTTGCCTACGGGCTAGAAGTGCCTCTATGCTGGTGGAGTTGGTGCGTTCATAGACTTCAGCATGGGTCATGTGGTGCTCCCAAGTTATTCCCAGGATCCTTCGCAGACAGCGGATGTGGAAGGCTTCCAATGATCGTATGTGCCGCCTGTAGGGTGTCCAGGCTTCAGAGCCCAGCTCCAGAGATTGCAAGGATGTATCAGTGACAAAGAGCCTGGAAACTGTGGCATTTCAAAATAAAGTTCTCCTTGCCCCAGGTCAGGGGTAAGTTAAGCCAAGTCTGTGGGTAAGATGACCACGTGACTTAATAACTTTAAATCTGAGAGTTATTAAAAGGTAATGTATTGCTGTTAAAAGAGTCAGTTCACAAGAGATTGTTCACTTCACAAATAGTCACATTTATTTTCTTAACCCTAACTGAAAGACCCTAGAAAAATAAGTAATGTCAAAATTTTAATGCCATAAATTGACACATTTTGCAATTTTTGGGAAAATAAGATACTCATATGAAGTAAAATGAGAGCCAGCCAAGCTTTGAACAACAAACAGAAAAAAATCAGGACTTAGCAGAAAGAAAACTATCATTCTTTCTAGAAAAGTTACATTTACTTATATAATTTAAAGTTTTACAAGTTCAGACTTGCTAAAACAAACAAGTTTAAACATCCCTCTTCTTCATTTTCCTCTGCAGGGTTGACCTGTCAGTATTTCACTTCTTTGCAAACGGATCTGATCGACTTTTCAACCACGACTTCCTTCATTACTTTTTCTCCATCTCAGCAGGGGTGTTGAGCCCCAGTTGGTTTTCCTCTTGTTCACTCTTAGCATGATTTTGTACTGTTTTACATTTTATCAGACAAGTCAGTTGGTTAACATAACATTAAATAGTATTTTATGATTCAGCACATTAATATAACTTTTTAATTTTTTGGTGGTATAAAAGGAACCAATGGATCAATTTACCCCACAACATGTGGCCCATTTTGCCCCATTGCCAACATTTTGGAAAAATGTTGCTAGCTTCGATATTCAGACAAATCTTTGGCCAAATGACTCATACAGCTTTATACATTGGTAAATTACAAACATGTATAGTAGACCATTTTAGACCTGGATAAATTGGATTTGATTAAAAGCTCATTATACCTGACATGCTGAAAATTTACTTTGCCATACGAAAATGAGTTGTTTATGTTAAAGGTGCAGTGTGTAGAATGTGGCATTTTATACATCCACCACATTTCGCCAAACAGAAACGGTGAATATAGTAGATATATGTTTCTATTTGTAGTATGTATAGTCTGTCAAAATAGGAGTACAATCATCCCCATAAAACATTTGTTTTATTTTTACTTAGTTAGAAAAATCTTTCTAAAAAAATTACATTACCGCGGGCCGCTGTTTCATGTAGGCCGACATATTGATCCGCCGTGTTGTCTACAGGTGGTTTTTAGGGACAAAAAGAACGAAACACGAATCTGTCCACCGGTTCTGAAATCTACCTGGAATGCAGGTGAAGAAGAGGAGAGGATGGCAGTGGATGCATAGAAAGTTGTTACTCTGTCCTCGGGATTCAAACTGTGCGTATAAACACACACACAACATAAATTGTGTGCTGTGTTCAGGATCCTTTTTGGTCTTCACAG
The DNA here is from genome assembly GCA_036419115.1 of Scarus forsteni. Taxonomy (NCBI): domain Eukaryota; kingdom Metazoa; phylum Chordata; class Actinopteri; order Labriformes; family Labridae; genus Scarus; species Scarus forsteni. Next base: position 1,472,743 of record JAZDUH010000380.1, on the reverse strand, counting down.
GATTCCGTTGCTCAACGACATGACGTTTTGGCTACGGTTAGGTTCATTCTAGAATCTGAACGCTAGATGTAGCTAAAATGCCAAGTTCTACACACTGCACCTTTAAAGAGGACATATCATGCTTGTTTCTCCTTTTCACTATGCCAGACTAGGATGCCTGTAAAGCATTTCTGCCCTCAGTACAAGTCATTTAGTTCCTTCATTGCCCCACAATAGCGTTCTCAAAATCCTCATTTTAGGCCATTATCAAGCTCTCGTTGAAACACTCGGATCTCAGGATGACCTAAAGTTACCTCGCAACGTCACAGCCCTTTGTGCTCTGATTGGTCAGTTCTATTGGTCAGGGGGCTGAGCCAGCCTGTCCTTCTCCTTCTACTGTATTTTCCGGCAGGCTCAAAGCAGCGACCGCGTATTGAGTCCCCCTGCAGGCCAGAGCTGGTTATGAGCAAATGTGAGCTAGGGACCTATATACCCCTGCTGGTGGATGTGTTCCTCGGTGACGGTTTTGTGGCTAACGGACATCACAGAGGAGGAAGTGTTTTATCAGATTACTCCAATAAAAAGAAATGTACCTCGTGTCGTCACGACAATTTAAATCTCGCGGACATCTCGCAATGACCTATTTTCAGAGGCATCAGATCTCGTTCTAGGATATCAGAAAAAATACAATATCTCATTTTTTGAAAATTAAGGGGGTGTAAGGTCTTGTTTTCAAATTTATTATATTATATGTAAGTATTAAATCATGCATCAGCATGATATGTCTCCTTTAAAAAGTACCAACCGCTTGTGCCAGGTGCTCCTTTTCAACAGAGGCAGGGAGAAATGATAAAGGCTTTCTGAATTTAGGGCCACATGACAAAAGTTGTTTACTGTTTCCCAGAAACAGGGGGTGGGTCAACTTACCCTCTGGCTCAGTTTACCCCACTCTCCCCTATTCTAAAATTGAGTGTTGTTTAAAGGCAAGGTCATGTAAGACAGTGGTAAACAAGCCCCTGTCCCAGCTTTTCTGGAATGTGCTGCTGGTATCAAATTCAAAATGAGTAAATATATGTAAAATATTAAGGTTAGTAGTTTGAAATTAAACATGTTGTCTTTGTATTTGATTGAATAAAGGTATAGAAGGATTTGCAAATAATTGAACTCTCTTTTATTTATGTTTACACGACGTCCCAACTTCATTGGAATTTGTGTTAGCGTTTTGTCCTTTTTTAATCTCCATGTATTTTGTGGTTTGAGTGTGTGTCTTTGGCTCAGTCTCACATCTTTGTGTGAAGCAGCCCTGCAGGATGTCCTTGTAACAGTTTCTCTCCAACAGCCTCTGAGAGTGAGCAGGGAGGAGCAGAGAGAGCGGAGACTCACACAGACAGCCTGGAGACTCTGTGGGTTCTGGATCTGATCTAATAACTTCATGTTGGCTCTGGTGATGTGGGGGACTGTGGGGGCGCGTGCAGGTGACTTGAGTCGGTGAAGTGAGGCGGTCTGTCGGTGCAGCGCGCGGCGGAGGGACGCGGAGCATTTGTCAGGTAAGATCGTTTCTGCTCCGTTTAAAACTCAGGCTCGTGTCTCAGGAGGGGGAATAAAAAGCATCAGGAGGTCTTTCTGGGACATTAAGTGACTCAAAGTGGAGCTTTGTGTTTTCATAATACCGGCGTCGAGCAAATCGACTGTAAAATGAGGTCATAAGATTGGCTGGATATTTTCATGCGAGTAAATCCACACACACATGCAGACAGGGAGCGATGACAGCCTGCAGCAGAAATGTTGATAAGATGTGAGTGAAGCCCGGTGGAGGAGCAGAGCTGATGTCTCCTCTGAAGCTCCTGAGAGTAGGTAATATATCATTAGTCTACTGGTGGAGCTTCAAAGTCTGGCTTCAAGTGAGGCAGGTACAGATTGATTTATCCACTGGCTCAGTTCTTTTTATCCTAAATATTCGACCAAAACTTACCTTAATGAAAGTTTGTGATGTAAAGGAAGATTCCACCAATTCTGGCACAGCTCAAAGCTCATTGTCCCAAAATATATGCAGCAGCTTTAGGGGCAGTTTTGTACTGTAGCCAACATGTACACCTAAAAAAATCAGAATTCATTGAAAAAATATGTTTTTACTACTTTATTAACTAGAAAGCACTCTGAGAGGGCAAGCCTTCACCAAGGGAGCTCACATTTTGCTATAAAATCTTTAAGCAATAGTACCATAACGAAGTCACCATTATATGATTCATTGACTCTGAAAACCCACACCTAGCACTCAGAACTTAAGTTTGCAGGGTACTGAGCAAATGTTATCATTCTCTAATGGGAGTAATCTGGATCACCACCAAGTCTAATCATTTTTCATTTGGACCATTTCCAGTATCTCTTGAAAATTTCAGCAAAATCCGTCCCAATAGTTTTTGTGTGTGATCTTACTAACAAACAGACAAATATACAAACTAACAAACATATAAACAAACTAGAAAAGCACTCGGAGAGCGCAGACCTTCGCCAGCACCGCAGTCCTCATCCATGCTGTGATTTTCACCATAAATATTAGTCCTGCCTTTATTTCATGTAAATATTTAGATTCCTTGACCATGAAAATATACCATTAGTTATTGATTTCATAATTATATCTATTTTTATTCAGTAGTTATTCATGAAGATTGCAGTTTACGTAATGGCGGGTGTAGACGGTGATCCAGATCAGTCCCAAAATCGAATAATTTGTTCCTTGTCCCAATTTGGACATTTCCTGAAAAATTCATCAAAATCCATCCATAACTTTTTGAGTTATGTTGCTAACAAACAAACAACAGATGCTGGCAATATCATAACCTCCTTGTCAGAGGTAATAAAGTGAATCTTTTTTTGCATGTAAGCCTCTGCTCTGGATGCATGACAAAGTTATTTAATAGTTAAAGTTTTTGATTTTTAACCTGTAAGATGTCATTTACAGCAAATGCTAACCAAATTTAAGTAACCTAACACACAAGACTGATCGTTTTGCATATTCATGGATTACACTCCTTAAAAAAAATATTAGAAATCTCATGTTGGTTGATGATTTCACCCCTTTGATAATACCTAATGAAACTGTATATTGTATTGTTGATTTTGTGGGTAGCACACAAAAAAAGTCCAAAACCCCCCTTCAACTGGAAGCATGAGTTTCAGTAAGCAGAGTGACAGTATTTTTATAAATAAAGTTTGATTGATTGATTATTGGAGTCAGCCCTGCACCATTTCCAAACTTGGGAGCCAGTCCGGCGAGACAGGTGAAGTCACAGAGAGGCCACTAAGTGAAGTGTAAAAGAAGGAAGACCAGTTCCTGACTGTTGCTTCCCTGAAGGACCAAAGGCTTTGTTCCAGGGGAAGAGGGCATTTGGATGATTTTTTGAAAGTGCAACCCATAGATTTTATCATGGATGGTGTTCTACAAATATACAACCCTTACAAGTTCAAATGTGTTATAAAGGTGACTTATCAGGCTTTCCAACAGTAGGCAATATTACACAAATTAACATTATTGAAGGAGCAAAATAATTGACCAAATAACATTTCCATTTTTTTTTGAGTATACCTCATATTTATGTGGGTAACGTCCCATTGAAGGTGACTGGGAAGGGCAGGACTTATCAGGACAAACTGGGGGGGAACTGTTTTAATGCTTTGTCTTTCACATTCAGTCTGAACATGTCCAGGGCTGGAAATAGTTTCTTACTTATGGCACAGCTAACAGCTCGTACCACTGCCTTTCTGTCGGCTAGAAAGCCCGGTCATTCTCTGATTTGGCACAATCGGGCTTTGCAAGACAGATCTGCCTGAACAGAGACATGGAATCTGGCTAATCCAGCTGCTTTGCAAAGTTAGCATATAGCATCATAAATAAAAGAAACGATGACTAACTGGCCTGTTATTAAGGTAACCTCAGCTTCCACAGCACTCCAGCTGTGCCTCAGGCTGAATACTAATGCCTTTCTGCATTGATGCATAAATTAATGCTCAAGGAGTACTGAGTGTAGAAATAAACATGCTCATCAAAGGGTTGATTAGTAAATCATAAATCCTTTACTATGTGTTAGGCAATAATAATGAATGGGGCAACTTGGCCAAAAGCTGGAAAGCTCGCTTTGTATTTGCGATCTCAATTTGCTCTGGCTTGAATTGATATTTATTCAAACCAGCACCCAAAGAGATTATTATTTTTAGTAGACCTGCTACCTAGAGATAAAGCTTTCCAAACTATGCCTCAAGTGCTGATTTGGGCCTTCTTTGTTTTCGATAAGCTTTAAGCTCAATCCAAAACAAAGCAAAGCATTTCAAAAAGCACTTTAAGTTGAGAACTGATTACAACTCTCACATGGAGTTGGTAAAGTGTCTTTCTCTCAACAGAAATAAAAACATGGAAGTAAAAAGTCCTGATTGTAGGTCATCATGGATGTTGATGCAAGAACACACAAAGTCTAAACATCAGACCCTCCAATAAGACAAGACGAAACATGGCACTACATTTTAAATCACTGTCACAGCTGTCTGTAAAGGTTTGCACATCACCCACACACGTCCGTCTCAGACTTCAGACAATTAATGATTGTGAATGTGTTTTTCTTTAAGACAGACACAACATGAATGGATGTTGAGATCGATTGGTGCACGCTGAAACAACTGAAATACTCGATTTTTTGTAGTTTCATGATTCTAATCCAACATGCTGTGCGCAAGCATGGTCAGAGCTGTGCTTGTATTTACTCACATTCCTGAGTTAAAGTACCACACAAGTAGGTAAATACCACACTTTGGGTGGGAATGTTTTTACGCACTCTTACGTACAGACCCGCAGCAACACTGTGTTAACAAATGAGCAGCCAGGAGGAGATCTGCATTCAGCTGAGCAAAGGTATTCCAAATCTGTGCTTCAATACTTATGGATCTCTTTTTAACCATTAAATCCCCATGAGTTTTGCTTTATTAAGCTCTGTTTTTGGGCTCTTTAGGCCTTTATTGTATGGGCAGGAAACTAGTGAGTCCAGAATTAGACTGAAAAAGATGGAGTAATCTCTTGTTGGGAAGGAAGCACAAACCAAAGTTGAACCCAAGCTGCACACATGAAGGAGAGCATCTTCCGTGCATTGGTTGCATGAACAAAACTACCAGTGCACTGTGCTCTTAAGCTAAGTGATTTAACCAACAGTAGATGGATCAAAATGTGTCAAAGCTTTAAAAACCAACACTGAAGCTCCTAAATCAAATTTATCAATCAAAAGGAACTGCAAGAGGAAAAAACAGGACTTTCTAAATCAGGGAAAACTGGCGATACTTCTGTCACAATCCTTAACCAAGAAGAACCCAAATGCATGATAGCAAAGTCCAAGATCTAAAAAAGTCTTTAATCAGACTGGGGTTCAGTGCACAAAAGAGCAGTCAAAAACAGGCCGAGGTTTCAGAATCAGCAAAGCAAAAAGGGAGTTAGAAAACGTACTTGATAAAATCAGTTTAATAGACACATAAGATCAGTTTAATAGATATTTTAGATAGAAACTTTACTGATAGACTCGAGGTCCATAAACAAAACAATGGAAACAAATACAAATAAAAACAGACACAAAAGTTTCATAAAACACTTCAATAAGACTGGTATCGAATGGAGCTGAGCGGGGGAATAGTCAGCAGCCCCAATAATGATAGGAAAGACTCATATATGAGTTTTTCTTGTCATTCAAAAGAGGACAGAAAAAGAAAAAGCTGAGTCTTCATTTTACACGGGTACACTCTCAACTGTAACACCTATCAACCTGTGAAGAGTGTCTTTAACGTCTACATTTTGAATACAGGGAGCACAAACTCCGCATGCACTGTGGTCCATTCTGAACAAGCTCACTAAAGGTGATAGATTTGGACTTTTATAGGAGGAAGGAAACAAGAAAACAGGCTGTTTCTGTTCCCATGAAAAAACAAATGGCAACATGCTGTAATGAGTAGGGCTGAACAATTAACTGCAAATTAGATTAAATCGCAATATGGTTTGTTGCAATTTTCAAATAGCAGACAGTGCAATATTTTTAACCCAAAATGTGTTGAATATTTTGGCATTGTGATGTAGTTTCTTGCCATTTCATGCCTATTTTAACCTTTTTTAACCCAGTTTTTACAACTTTATGCCTATCTTGCTCCCATTCATCTTTTTTTTTTGGCCACTGTCAGACCATGTTTGGGATTTTTACATGGTTTTCGAAATTCAATCCCAATTTTGCTGCTATAATCAATTGTCCTTGGTCACTTTTGATTTTTTTTGCAATTTCATACCTATTTTGCACCTATTAACTTTTTTTTACCCAGTTTTTACAGTTTCATACCTATATTGCTTCTGTTCTTCACTTCTCCACTTTTTCTCAAATCTTTTATCCTTAGATTAATTTAATGTCATATTGGTTATACTATAAAAAGATCTACTGCTTATGTTTGTTTAAGAATACAGAAGATGAGGAACATTAAAACAATCGCAGAGTAAATCGCAATATTGGGGAAAAATATCCCAATTAGATTATTTTCTCAAATCGTTCAGCCCTAGTAATGAGTCATGTGAATTACACTTTCCTACGCTGGGATGTGACTATCACTTTTGTCTTTTTGCTTTGATTGATTATTGTCATTTAAGTTTGTTTTACATAAAATAGAAGAACAAAAAAGAAGAGTGGTCCAAATTAAATTTGGTTGATTGATTGAACATTTTGCAATTACATGTAAAAATGACAAATTCAGCCAGAACTGATGTGCACTAATTCCTCAAGAAATGTATCAAAGTCTTAAACAAGGTAATTTTACAGTAGCAAACATTACAGTGGGTGCTTTTTCTTTCTTTCATCTTAATGTGGACTAAAATATCATTGACTCAAAGTAGCCACAAGAAGACAAAGACCTACTCAACCTCCAAATACTTGACCCAATTCAGGCCTGTTTGTCCTGTAATGACCTAGAAAACATAGGCTGAGCACTTCTTCCTAATAAGGCTCCGGAGCAGGGTAGACATTCAATGTCTTTGAGTCCGTCTCTCCTCTTGGCTGTATAAATTTAATTGCCTTGACTCGACTTGGCTTCTACATAAACAGAATGTCGGAGAAGCGCTGTAAAGACGCTCCTGCCTTCCGTAGCTGCAGCGGCGTCCCAACAGGCTGCGTGCCAGGTTTTAGAGGTCTTTGTAAATACCACAAGTAATGACAAGAATGTTGACAACTTCACTTCTGTGTGTCAGTAATCCTCGGCACTGTCCTCAGCATCCTGCTAAAACAACAAACGTCTCCTTTTCTCCAGCTCATGTTAGCTGAGCGAGCAAAACGTGTGTCATCCACCTTCAGGAGGGTCGGGTTTGTTTTTGGTCTGATGAAGCTTATTAAGATAGTTTCTTGGATCGCATCAGCCGGCTGATCTTAGATTTTATGATTCATACTCGCTCAGTGAATCATCCTGTCACCAGTCTATCATGTTGTAATGAATAATTACAGCAGGAGGTTTTTTATGGTTTTATTCGGTGATAATCTGACAGATGTAGCTGCTGCCGGATGAGTCATTGACTTGAAATGTGAAGCAATTTGCCGTCTCACTGCCATCTCCACTTTGTCACTGAGGCCTTTGACATTCCTTGTCTGGGTTGCTTAAAAGATTGTCAGAAGAGGTCAAGACATCTCGTCTCATTCTCCTTTCTAATATTCTTTTATCTTCTTTTTTTTCACTGCGGTAATGCAGCCGTGGTTCATCCTGCTGCCTCCTGTCTTTGACCTTTACTTACTAAAAATAACTTTAATACATTTTAGTATTTATATTAAAATCACTGAAAAATACAACAAACTTTAATTGAGTTGAGTAGGTTAAAACAAAATGGGTACTTACATTAAGAAGACCTTTGCTGAGTCAACAGTCTGTAATGATATGCAAAACTTTATAATATGAAGAATTTATTGTTATAATAAATATCAATTATTTGGTTGTGAGAGTCTTTGCTACATAGAAGTTGCATTTATTTTAATACTGCCATTGAATTTGTTGCAACCAGAGTCACTAGTTTACCAATATCCTGCTGAAAGTGCAAACAGAGAGCAACAACTATAAAGATGTAAATATGGTAATATTTAATGTTTTTAATAAAACTTTTGACATTATTGAAAAACTTTTTTATGTAGAAAGACGTTTAACTTGATTGAATTTGATTAAAAAAACATTTTCATCTCTGTAAGGATCAGATTCAGCTCATTTTCCCTCTCCTTTGGAAACACTCTGATTTGCTACCAAGTGATGCCTGACCAATGGGGGTAGGAGGGGTTACAGGCCATGAAGCAGATTTTTAAAACGGTCGTGGTGATAAGCAGGAAAGACACGTCAGTGGAGGCTGTATAGCTATTTTGTAATAAACCCCAAGAATAGGGTTGGGCGTCGTTTGAATTTGAACGATTCCGGTTCCGATTCCGAGTTTCGATTCCGGTTCCTAACGATTCTCGATTCCGATTCTTTTAAGAGGCAGGGTCGAAAAAGTTTTGATGTTTTAAATGAGCTAGCTAACCAGAGGTCTTTCTGGATAAAATAGTCTGTACTTCTCCATGAATTTTAATGCTATGAACTTACCACTTTCCAAGAACTACACTATGAATTTCTCGTAGGGCTGTTTTTATATACATATCTGAACTGAAAAAAAATATTATAAATTTTCTTTTCACAGGAGTTCACTTTTCACAAGAGAGCTTTATTTTTGAAAAACTCATGATGGGTGTATTGTCCATGGTTGCGCTAACCTAAATACTTCTGGCGGATTCTTCTTCGTTAGTGTTCGGCGGTTTCTCCTTCCAGTCGGCGGGCTAGGAATCGAAACTAGGAATCGAAATTAAAACATTTGGACGATTCCAGGAGAATCGGAAAGATACTCCCGGTTCCAATCGATACTCGATGCCCAATCCTACCCAAGAAGTGAAAAAACAAATATCTATCAAATCTGAACTGAAATGTAGAAATAAAACAGAATAAGAGGGATATAATAATAACTAGAAAAGCACTCGGAGAGCGCAGACCTCCGCCAGCGCCACAGTCCTCCCCCATATTGTGATTTTGACCATAAATATTAATCCTACCTTTATTTCATCTAAATATTTAGATTCCTTGACCATGAAAACATACCATTAGCAATTGGATTCATAATGATATCTATTTTAGTTCAGTAGTTATTCACAGAAATCACATTTTTTGCCATGGCGGATCCAGACGCTGATCTCGATCAACACCAAAATTGAATCAGTGCCAGGCAATTAATAGAAAAATAATTGAAATTGACAGTTAGACCCTATAATTCAAGCAGTATAGCTCATGTTGATTATTACCTCCGCCAAGGAGGTTATGTTTTCGGGAGAGTTTGTCCGCTCGTCCGTCCCTCCGTCCGTCTGTCCGTGAACAAAATAACTCAAAAAGCTATGGATGGATTTTGATGAAATTTTCAGGAAATGTTCAGCATGGGAAAAGGAAGAACTGTTTTGATTTTGGTGTTGATCGCGATTAGTGTCTGGCCGCCATGGCGAAAAATGTGATTTCTGTGAATAACAACTGAACTAAAATAGATATCATTATGAATCCAATGGCTAATGGTGTGTTTTCATGGTCAAGGAATCTAAATATTCACATGAAATAAAGGTAGGACTAATATTTATGGGGAAAATGACAATATGGCTGAGGACTGTGGCGCTGGTGGAGGTATGCGCTCTCCGAGTGCTTTCTAGTTTTGATTATTTTCCCAAATATAGAAATTGATATATTGAGATTAAAGGTGCTATGAGGAGAATCTATCACTGGCGACATTAAGACTCTGCTACCCATGAGCACGCGCAGCGACTGTCGTAATGCTGCGTTCCAGTAACCTCGGAACTGGGAATGACATCATCTCCGACTTATCGGCGTTCCAGTTGAAGTTGGAAAAAAACATGCCGATCTACCAGGCTATTGTTAGCTGTTGTTAGCACGTCCTGCGTTGTTGTTCACAAATATCACATGAAGAATGTGATTATCACTATGGCAGCATTTTTGTAAATATAAGTCTAACAATACTATGTATACAGCTGATCTAGAGCGACACACCCCAGTCAGAAGTGCAAATAAATTGATTATTACAGGAGCTAAATAACTGTTCACACTGGGGGCATCCATCTTCCACTGTCAACTCAGGGCTGGCGAGGTTTCACCAGGTTCCCAGTTGGGCTGGGTATTTCCAGCAACCTCACGATACGATACGTATCCCGATACACGTAAATTGTGAATATTGACCACACTTGTCACAAAATTCTCGACAAGTTTTGTTTTTATTACGAGAAGAAAAAGAACAAGCATGAGTTTTAAATGATTCTGAAACTTAAAAAAAAAAAATTCAAATTCAGCTCCTAAAGATGGTAGACCTAAAATCAAATTTTGAACATGTGCTCCATCATGTAGCTTGGCTTTACTATGAAATATGCCCAACAAAACATTACCCAAAGTGCACTGACAACAACTGCCAAAACAATGAAGCCGTATCGATTCTGTGTAATCCGTATCGATACACATATCTCCAAGGAGTGCGTGACGATATTTTGCCGTATCGATATTTTGAGCACAGGCCTAGTTCCCAGTAGGAAATTCCGACTTCGGGAGACATTCCAGCTGCAGTTTCCTACTCGGAACTCGGAAATTCCTACTTCTGACTACAACTGGAATGCACCAAAAGACGTGACCCAACAACAACAAGTAATTTTTGGAAAACTTACTATCATAGTTTTATAGCCGGCTATATATCGCTACTTACAGCCCGGTGCTCTAAGATGTGTCTGAATAATATAAATTTGCTCTAGTTTTAATTGTCTTGTTCCTGAAGTTGAGTATCCAGGCCAGTCCAGCCCTGTCCGACCCGACCGCAAAGCTAAGGAATAGCATTTATAGATAACCCATTTTGATGCTATGAAACTCATCTTAAAGTGTGTATTTCGATCAGGCATATATCTAAAAGTGATACTTTTTTGTAATTACTTAGAAACTCCTCACAGTCCCTTTAACATTTTTTCAAACCAAAATCTCTGTATCATTTGAAAAGTCAGTCCAAATAGAATATAAATTATGTGAGATATTGAATTATTGAAGGCCACTGTCAACATCAAACCTGCTGTGCCAGAGTACCTTTGCGGTCTGAGAGGACATCATGAGCATACAAACCACAGCAGTCCAGAGAAGTTCACTTAAAGGTAAAGGCAGGCATGAAGTCCCTCGTCCAAAAACTGCTTCAGGTGAAGTCCTGCCCTGCGACTGAACCTTAACCCCAGGTAATCCCTCCCCACGTCAGCTGAAAAAACGCTCCCGGCCATTAGCCCCCCCTCCTCTCTCTTGTCCTTCCCTCTCTCTACTCTATTTTCCTGTACATGTCCCAACATGCCGACAAACAGGAGAGAGGGGGAGGAGACAAAAAACAAAACAAGAAAAACCGGAGAGCATGCAAGACTGAGAAACAGAGAGAGAGAGAGAGAGGGAGGCTGGATAGAGCGTGAGAAAGGAAAGGGGAATTTTATGTCTGAGCTTCAGTTTCAGAATCAGCGCAGAAACTGTGAGGAGAGGAGGCTGCGGCTGTAAATGGGAGACAGAGAATGGCTCATAGAGGGGAGGGGGTGAGGCACTGTGTCATTATATCTGTGCGAAACATGCTGTCAGTTCCTCTCCTGACTCATTTCTCTCTCTCTCTCTCTCTCTTCAGATTTTTGACTGAGTTGCTCCACAATCTGAAGGATAGGCATGACAAGCGGTGGTAACCATGGATCCTCCTGTTTGCTTTGCTGCTTCAAACCAGAGCGGCTAAAGAGGAAGACCAAATTAGGATATGAAGAGGACTATTAGCTTATTAACCTCTGTTTGACTCCTCTCCCTGCAAGACAAAAGGAAAAGTCCTGCAGCTGCTGATAATGATCGCCTGATGCAACTATTCCAGCAGCTGACAGCGAGGGGGAACCACAGCAAGAGTTGTCACCAGCTGTAGCAGAAATTAAAAGTAGGGAAAATCCTGGGGGAGCATGGAACATGGAGTTCAAAGCAGCGAGTTGACATCCAGGAACAAATGAGCAGCAGTGGATTTGGCAGCTTGCTCCAGGGTCGGCGTTTCTACTGCCGGGAATGGGCCCTTGTTCAGAGAGGAGAGGGTAAAATCTGTTTTCAGCATGGTTCATCTAAATATTTATGAATACAGTGATTGTGGAGCAGGGGCCGGAAAAACTGCACTGTGCACAGAGATGGTCTGGCCCACCTCGAAAGCAGGAGCGGAGGTCGGGCTGGCGTCTCGCTGCCTGGCCTCCCACTTCTGCCACAGGGAGGACCAGAGGAGCACGGTGCTGTGGAGGTTCATCCTGGGCCTGGTGGAGCAGCTGAGAGCCTCCACTCTACTCCCCCCTGGGTATGAAGAGATGCTGAAGAGTCCATCTGTGTCACCTGCTTTGGAGCCTCTCGCCTGCCAGAGAGACCCAGATGACACCTTCAAAAGGTTAGTGCTTTACTGAAGTGCATTTCCAACTAGAAGAGCACTTGGAGAGCGCAGACCTCCTCCAGCACCACGGCCCTCACCATAAACATTAGTCCTACCTTTATTTGATCTAAATATTTAGATTCCTTGACCATGAAAAAATGCATTCATTCATTCATTCATTCATTCATTCATTTTCTATACCCCTTTATCCCTTTTGGGGTTGGGGTGTGGGAGGCCGGATACACCCTTAACCAGTTGCCAGTCAATTGCAGGGCCACATGGAGAGACAGCTAACCATTCAAACTCACATTCATACCTAAGGGCAAGTTAGAGTCACCAGTCAACCTAATGAGCATGTTTTTTTTTGGTCTAAAAATCAAAGTCGAACGGTTTACGGACATGTACCCACATAATCGAAGATATTCGCTTATCCCCCCCCCCCCCCGTAGTAAGGGACGGCGACTCTCTTATCCTTTCGGTAAAGACCCTGCTGAAAAGAACACAGTCATGGGGTTAAACTCTTGCCGAAGCGCTGCTGCATTCGGCCTTATAGCTTGGATGGAAAGCCGACGGCTGAGTCCACAAATAAGTGGAGGACGAGTGACTAAACTGCATTTCACATAGCACACAGCCTGATCTTTCATTTTAAGTTTGCCATCAACGGTGTCTAACCAAAACTACTTCCACACAGCTCTGCTCAGATGATTCGGAGCTGTTAATGTCCGCTTGGAGCGAAACTCTTTGTTTACTGAGGTCAGAGCAGCAGATGTGACTAAGGGTCAAGCTGCGCTGAGAGCGCCCTCTGTTGGATGGAACGGTCCACTGCACCAGGTGCCCTGATGTGCTGCTACACTCAATATTTTACATTTGAATATTTATTTACTATTCGTTTACGGATATTTTATCCCCATATTTGATCGGTTGTTCGAATATAAAGTGACAGCTCTACTACTAGAACTACTAGTTCATGCCCATTTTCACACCACTGATGCAGCAGTGGGAGCAACTTGGGATTAAGTGTCTTACTCAAGGACACATCGTCATGTATCACCCAGAGCTAGCCTTGAACCTGTAACCTTCCGACCACGAACCAGGCGCACTATCCAACTGCGCCACAGATGCCCAAGAGAGAACCCACGCATGCATGGGAACAACATGCAAACTTTAAACAGAAAGACCTCTGTCTGACCCAGGAATCAAACCGGTAACCTTCTTGCTATGAGGCACATGCACTACCTGCTGCGCCACCGTGCCGCCCACCATTAACACATACCATTAGCAACAGGATTCCTAATGATATCTATTTTGGTTCAGTAGTTATTCATGAAAATCACATTTTTAGTCATGGTGGATCCAGATCTGGATCACTCCCAAAACCTAATCACTTGTTCCCTTTCCATTCGGACATTTCCTGAAAATGTCATTGAAATCTGCTCATAACTTTTTGACTTATGTTGCTAACAGAGAAACAAACTAACAAACTAACTACGTAACAATCAAACAAACCAACAAACTAACTGTCGTATCTGTTAAAGCCAGAACTTTCAGACTGAGCCCCACATCCAAAATGTCAAGAATCTATAGCACCCAAGGCTCACCAAGGTTCAATAAACTGCACGTGTGTAATTGCCACAAAAGACAAGAAAAAGAAAAACAGAGCCACATTTACCGTGTTTTCACAGTTGTGAATGACAGAGTATGCCAAAGACAAAACAAGCACAGAGTATTTACACTTGGTGTTTGTGCTTTCTAAAGCTCCCAGACTGTTTGGGTGTTGTTCAGAGAGGAGAGGGTGGTCTGTTTTCAGCATGGTTCATCTAAATATTTATGAATACAGTGATTGTTTTGTGGTTTAGTACAAACAATGGCACAGAGCTTGCCTGAAAGAGGTGGTTTCAGCTTGCTTCCAATTGACCCTTGAGCAGTTTGGACAGTTGATACAGCAAAAAACAAATTCAGGGTGGCAAGTCACACTAGAGTAGTTGTTGAAGTAGCAGCAGTATAGATAATTATGTCATCATGGCTACTGCTATAATAAAGTACTATCCGTCCATCTATTATCTACACTGCCTGGACCTTTGGGGGTCACAGGGGTTGGAGTCTATCCCAGCTGACACAGGACGAGGGGCTGGGTACACCCCGAACCAGTAATAAGGTTAATAAAGAACTACTTAAAGATGCTATGAGGAGTTTCTAAGTAATTACGAAAAAAGTCTCACTTTTAGATATATGCCTGATGGAAATACACACTTCAGGATGAGTTTTTTAGCCTCAAAATAGGTTATCTATAAATACTATTCCTTAGCTTCGCAGTCAGGTCGGACAGGGCTGGACTGGCCTGGATACTCAACTTCAGGAACAAGACAATTAAAACTAGAGCGAATTTATATTATCCGGACACGTCTTAGAGCACCGGCCTGTGTATACAAAACTACGATACTAAGTGTTCCAAAAATTGCTTGTTTTCACACATCAAAAACCCCCGCCACGTACCTTGGGTCACGTCTTGTGGTGCGTTCCAGTTGTAGTCAGAAGTAGGAATTTCCGAGTCCAGAGTAGGAAACTGCAACTGGAACGTCCCCCGAAGTCGGAATTTCTTACTTTGAACTCGGTAAAACCTCGCCACCCCCGAGTTGACAATCGAAGATGGATGCCCCCAGTGTGAACAGTTATTTAGCTCCTGTAATAATCAATTTATTTGCACTTCTGACTGGGGTGTGTCGCTCTAGATCAGCTGTATACATAGTATTGTTAGACTTATATTTACAAAAATGCTGCCATAGTGATAATCACATTCTTCATACAACAATGCAGGGCGTGCTAACAACTGTTAACAATAGCCTGGTAGATCGGCATGTTTTTTTCCGACTTCAACTGGAACGCCAATAAGTCGGAGATGATGTCACTCATGGGTGCTCATGGGTAGCAAAGTCTTTATGTCGCCGGAAACAGATTCTCCTCATAGCACCTTTAATGATAAAATTCACAAATACTGTAAAAAGCAGCAGGCTGACAATGACTTAATTCTCTTGAAAATACATTTGAAGACATAATGAACTGATCGAAGTCAAACAGTCATTTCCAGGTCAGATAGTGTAATTATAATAAAACCCAATAGCTCAATCAGTGCCTCTGTAAGGGGATGACAGGGCAGCACAACAGCATAAGCAGCAGGTGTGGATGATCCGGTGGATTCATTTACAAACCTGAGGAGCGACATGGCATGTTAAATACAGATGGACTAATTGCTCCTCTATTTGGTGACTCTGATCTCTTCTGATTTTTTTTATCTGACTGGCTGATACTGATTTTCACTAAGATATTTCTCACTCTAAAAAGCTATTTAAAAAAAAAAAAAAAAAAAGATCCATATCTATAAAGAATTAATATTTAATGTTTTTAATTAAACTTGTGATGTTATTGAAAAACTTTTTTATGTAGAAAGACATTTAATTTGATTAAATTTAAATGAAAATAAAAATTCCATCCCTGTAGGGCAGGGGTGGGCAACTGGAGGCCCGGGGGCCACCTACGGCCCTCCGCCTCACTAAATGTGGCCCGCCAGTCATTTTCAAAAATCAGCAATTGTAAATATGAAGAAAACTCAAATATCTTATCAAAATAATTCTATGTAAACTTGACTGATATTTTTATTGGCTTTTGTAAGTTATTTCCAACCTTACTTTGCTATTATAGTGTCTCTAAATCTCTTTCATAATGCATTGGGACATTATATCAAGTATTACTCAACACTATATTAAAATATGGCAGCAGTAAAATCTTTGAGCTTTATAAATAAAAAAAAAACACTCATCATTTCATTGATTTGATTACATGTATTTTGGCTAAATTTGCTTGAATTCTATGTCAAGTTCATTTGATTATGCAAAATAACTTTTATTTGTGATGTAACATATGAATATTGGTATGCTAATTTTAGGATTAATAAATATTCTCTAACAGTATTTATCCAACATTATTTTTCCCCTGGAGAATTTCCGAAAACTTGTAGCAATGCAGCCCTAAGGCAGGGAAAAATGGTTTTATGTGGCTCTCTTGGTAATGAAAGTTGCCGACCCCTGCTGTAGAGGATCAGATGCAGCTCATTTTTCCTCCCCTTTGGAAACACTCAGATCTGATAATGAGCTCTGCACTGATTTGCTGCCCAAATGATGCCTGACCGATGGGGGTAGGAGGAGTTGCAGGCCATGAAGCAGGCTTTTAAAAGATCGTGGTGATAAGCAGGAAAGACAAATGTCGGTGGAGGCTGTATAGCTATTACGTAAATAACCCCAAGAAGTGAAAAACAGAGAATTTTGAGAATTTTCTTTAAAGAGACATTTCTTTGTGAACTGAGAGTTGAGTAAAATGTGTCAAGCTCTTCTGCTCCCCAAGCCCCGTTTAACAACATCATAAGCAAAGAAAACTGATTTTTGCAAGACATGGGGCCTGTAAGCAAACTTTTCCCCAAAAGGATTCAGGCTTAAACAACTTTCTTTTTGTTTGTATTTTTGCTTTTCGTATACTTCTGTGCGTGTATGCATTTGTCAGGACTTCTTGTGGCTATTATTTTGGGAACCCTTGTCAGTCACTGGCTAAAACTTTGGTCAATTGGTGACTCCCAATTGCACCTATATATGAGTGTGAGGGTGAATGGTTGTCTATCGCTCCATGTGGCCCTGCAATAGATAATGAATGAATGGATATACAGACTGATTAGATACTGTGATACTTGTCAAGAAAGATGATTTAGGATATTTCACGAGGATATAATATGTGGGATTTGGGACTTATACTTGATTTTAGGTGTGCCTTAGGCAAAGTAGTTTGAAAACCCCCGCTTGAGAGTTAAGACCCTTTTATTGCTACTTTGTTTTGCTGATACAGCACTTTTCTGAGGCTGCTCCTGTAAAGGTAGAGTACAGCTGTAAAAAAGTGGAGCATCAGAGTGCCGTCTCCCCTAGGTAGATTACAGCCAGACAACATCACAAAAGCACAATCATTTTCTCGAATCATTAAAGTGAGCATCAAACTAAATGTATTTTTGACAGGCTGACACTCCAGCTTGATCTGCCGTGGGTTGATCTTGAGAAGCATTTCACTGTTGCCAAATGAGAGGCAAAGAAAGTAATGTGTCAAGCATGAAACTCATCCAGGCACCCAGCATGTGTGTGCATGTTCATTTCTCGCTCAGCTTAGCCAAGTGTACGTGTGGCATCACTCTCTGTAAATGATGATACTGTTGATGAGAGCAGTAACAGAGAAACAAAGGGGTTTCAACATGTGTCAGCAGGAAAACAAGGTGTTTGTGCACCATCAGCAGGAAGGAAAAAATAGGTGAAAACCTGTGAAACAAGTTCTGTGTTTTGGGAACAGACAGTTTGAACATGAGAGTCGGGCCATTTTAGACATTACAACTGAGCTTGTCAAAAACAACTTGTGGGAATTGATGGCAATAAAGCTACAATTTTACCTACTTCTGTCAAATCTTTGGCTTCTTTTCTATAATTTTTGATGCCTCTGATGGGAGCATTACTCCCATGTAGGATGAATTTGAATTATAATTGATTAGGAGCTTGTTAAATTGAAAAAAATACAAACTACATCAGTTACTTGAGATGTTGTGATTGATTCTGAATGGTATTATTTTCAATCAATCCCTTGTGTACACAGAAGTTTTTTCTGTCTATGGTTTACTGCACAGCACAACAAAGTAGTGGCAGTAATCACCCTCCGCTATCTGCTCGAACAACCAATGGAGGAAAATCCAGCACAACAAAACACCAGGCACTTCAGCACTGAAAACTTGCAGTACCATGACTGTCCACTTGAGGCAGGCTGCAGAAATCCAACAATTTAATGATTGTATGCAGGGAAGAGACAGTTTTTACAGCCTTAATGCACATCTTTACAGTCTGGTTCAAAAGTGGCTTTAGCCAAACATATAATACATATATGTGCTCTCAGTATAAGAGGGGATTCTTTATATTGAGCCTGTTTTTCTTTTATTGAGGGTTTTATTGGGGATTTCTGGTTCCACCTCAACACAGCCTCTGTTTGTGGGTGGATGCAGCTTAAATGTGGGTGATATGGCCACTAAAGAACGTTTCAAAGGCTCTTATGATATTTCAACAGCTAAAATCTCATGGCTTCGTCCAATTCTATGTAAAACACGCAAAGCAGAATGTGACAGCAGTAAGATAGCACAGCAGTGCTACCAAGTACTCGTCGGTACTCAATATTTGTTTGGTTACCTAATTAAGTTGCGATGTGTTTTAGCTGGGTTGGGTCACATGTGCACCTGTGAATGTTGAAAATGGAGACTCAGAAACCACTTTGTAAGTCAGGAAGAGCCCGTCAGCTTAAACATTACTGATTTTCAGAAGGAAATCCTTGAAGGGAGTTTCTTTTTTGTTTGCAGATCTTTTTTTCATCTGAGTTTGTTGGATCCAGCACTCACCCAGGCATACGAGTGTCTACTTTGTCTTTTTCTGCATAGACTAGTGGACTATACTGAATGGTCTATCTGGCGTGTTAGGTTATACCAGGGCTATTCAATTAGACATTCAGTCGGGCCAGATTTTCAGACTTAGGACATGAGCTGGGCTGGACATTTTTGGCAAAAAGTGAGCAAAGTTTACAACTTAAAGAAACACAAATAGATTACAAACATACTGGATGTTTATTAATTTACTGCCACATCCAAAAGGGCATAAACTCAATAAAGAGCAGTACTTAAACTAAACTTTTTCTGGAATACTGTGTCTTTAAATGTAACACTTCAAACAGATGACTTCAACACATCTTGACAGGTAAGTACAGCCACATATTAAGGTGTGTATGAACAATAGAAAAGTGCAGATTAAAAACACCATCTTTGGTCACATTTGAAAGTGCATTAAAAGTAACTCACTCAATAGCGACCTTTCACAATGTGTTGCAAGCAATGTCTGTAATAATGTTGGAATACTTGTAAAACCTGTAAGTGTCTGCAATAGTTTTTTTTGTTTTTCTAGCCCGACCTTAGTCCCAATCACTTTGATTTTGGGCCACTGGAGGGTTGCTTTTAGGCCACATGTGGCCCACAGGCCGCTAATTGAATAGGGCTGGGTTATCCATCACTGCACTGAGCAAAAAAACTGTGCTATTTTATTCTGGTGACATTACCCGGACCAAGGCAAGAGTCAGTCCTTGTCACACAATTAGCTGAGACTTTTTCTGAGTGTTTTCTTAAAGATAGTTAGCAGATCTAAATGTACATTTTCTTCCAGCTGACTTTCAAAGTAGTTGCCTGGTAACAACCTAAATAGCACCTTACAGGACTTGAGAGCTAATCTTTAGTAGTGCAATACCCAGTGGACAGATCATCTTAACCGTCAGTGAAGTGCTTACATTTAACAAGACATAATTTCTTTCAATCTGCATCGTTATTTGTTCCTGTAATTCCAGCAAGATTAAACATAAATGTAAGAAAAGCTTCTAGGAAAAGTAGAAGCCTGAGAGTCAAACTGCTGCAGCTGTCATTTCCATGCCATGGCATACCGGGAAAAGAGATCTGTAAAAGCTTTTTGCCTGAAACTATTTTTCTCCAAATAGAGGCAGTTCTCTGCAGGTGTTTGTACCGTCAACACAAAGAGCAGTTTAAAGCTTGTAAAATGTAAAAACATCTCTGAAGCCAAGAGAGGCCATAACAGTCACAGGAAAAAGACGGCAGAGGCCATTCTTCCTCGTCTTATATTTATTTCTCCTCTCATAATGCTGCCCATTCACAGCGCACACAATGGGCCTCCAGTGTGAATGAAAGCTACAGTGTTATTTACGACACAACATCCCCTCAGACCAGGAGAAAAAAAAGAACAAAGAGGTGAAAAATGCCTCAGTGGCCATCTCCGCACCAGTCAGCGAGGTCACACTCCTCTCCACGACTTTTTCACTCTCTCCTGGCGTGTTTACTCAGCGATGAGCCGCTCCTCCTGTGTTTGCTCTCCTCTGGTGTGAAGTACTGAGCTGGATTCCACATTCCCCTCAGGCTGGCTCTCATCCAGCAGCTGTGTGTGCGTTCGCTGCTCTTTTGAGAAGAAAAAGTGGCTGTGGGGCGGACTCTGCCATGTGAGAACAGCCGTCGACAAACTGATGAAACACAGGCTTGAACTGGCAGCAAAAAGGGAGCACATGGGATCTATGCCTCGAACAGGCTGGTAGCTGTCTGTAGTCAGCACATCATTAGCTGTTCCATGACCTTTTTTTTACAGTGTGGATCCCAAAGCCTGAAACCTCCAGCCGTTTGATGTGGAGTTCAGAAAGTTGGTGCCTGACTGTGGATTGTACTCAAAGACACACAAACATCTTGATGCATCACTGTTTGATACTTGTAGGTCAGTTTATAGATGAAATTCGGCTCACTGGTTCAAACAAATAAAATAAGATTTGGTGTTTGCCTTTGAGTTTCACTGCTACAACCAAAACTCAAATTCCTTCAAATTTGATGTAAGACACACCTCATACATGTAAACTTCTTTAAAGATGCTATGAGGAGTTTCTAAGTAATTACAAAAAAGTCTCACTTTTTTGTCTGATCGAAATACACACTTTAAGATGAGTTTTATAGCATCAAAATAGGTTATCTATAAATGCTTTTCCTTAGCTTTGGCCTGGATACTCAACTTCGGGAACAAGACAATTAAAACTTGAGCAAATTTATATTATTCGGACACATCTTAGAGCACCGGGCTGTAAGTAGCGATATATAGCCGGCTACAAAACTACGATTCTAAGTTTACTTAGAGTTGCTTGTTGTCACACATCAAAAACTACCGCTACGTAACTAGAAAGAGATACATTACCTCGTCGCTTTGCACCCTGTAAGTTGTTGAAAAAAAAAGTTGTAAAGCAATGCAGAGTTCTGAGGAAGGTTCGAGCTGCATTCATTATAGCATCACAACAAACACACGCTTTGGCTTGGGTCACGTCTTTACGACAGTTGACGCGCGTGCTCATGGGTAGCAGAGTCTTTATGTCGCCGGAAATAGATTCTCCTCATAGCACCTTTAACCAACACCAGAGGCATGGAATTTACATTTGGCTGTCCATAAGTCTGTCTGTCCATAAGTCTTAAGTGGGGTACACACATCAAGATTATCAGGCTGTTTTTGTCCCCCTTACCGATCAAGGATGACAAACACCACATTATTACCACATTTTATGTCTTATAATATTATGCTATAAGATTCTCCTGTGGTCCTAGATGTGTTAAGGCTACGTTTACACGGACACTCTGTGACTTATTAGCAAAGATTTTTCCTTTCATATTCAAAGTCGTTCCGTGTTCCGATGGAGATGCTGGAGATGAATGAAACCTCTGCAGTATGCATGTCTGATCAGTAGATGATGGTTCAGGTTTGCACAGAGGCAGCGCTGCTACAACACACGTACGAAGACGAAAAACTTTTCATATACAAAAATGATGAGTGGACACACAAAGACGCAGGAGTTTCTTTTCTGGACAACAAATCTGTCTGGATAGTTTTGTCTGGATAACAAACGGTTAGCAGCTCACATGTTACTCTGTAGAGGCTGAAGCTGTTGTTGTTCCTGGTATACACGCACAGCCTTCATGTGAAAGAGTGCTGTGAATGCGGTGACGTTAGCGTTTCGGGTTTACACGGCTCTGCATGGAGAGCATATTGAAAACTCTCCACTCTGGAGTCTGGTTTCAAAAGTTCCCCGTTTGGGCAATCCGCATAGAGTTCCCATGTAAATGCGAGGCCTAAACGCAATGAAAACTTATCGGATTTGACCGTTTTAGGCCTCGTGTAAGCGGCCTCTAAGAGTGAATTCATCCCAATAATTGGCTCTAAAACTGGTCGGGGCGACAATTGAAAATATCAAACCAACATTTACAACCACAAATCTTCATGTGGATAACAAGTAACCAGTGGAGGTAGGAAGAGCAGTTTGCAGTCTTCATTGTCAACTCATGAAATTGTAGCTGGCAGGATTGTAAAATCCATTGTCAAATAGAGATTGTATCAAAAACCCTGCACAGTCGGGATACAGATAGTTTTTGTCCGTGCACCTTCATGTATTTAGGCTCCTATCTTGTGCCGGCGGCCTGGGTTTAATTTCAGCCTGTGGCCTAACTCTCTCTGTGACTATCCCTGCTCTCTTACCCTCTTTTCCACTCCATTTGCTGTCTCTCCTATTTAGCAAAGGCAAAAAACCCAATGAATGACCTTCAGAAAAACAGTGGTTGAATTTGCTAACCTTGTTGAAAATCATCTCGCACTTCGTTTCAAGCAGCAGTCATCATATACATTTGAACAAGGGCCACTTGTTGCTAGACAGACGTTGTGAGGATCGCACTTTGAAGATAAGGTAATAAAAATATTTGGGGTTTAACTAACATATAGATATAACTGCTTTAATTTTCCCATTCCAGCCAAATTTCAGCCAAACACCAGCAAATTACTAGCCAGCTTCCAGCACCTCTCTAAGCATGTGCTTAAATTCCACCACGAATAAAGCATTATTAGTTTCATATACATGAATTAATCTCAATTTTATGTATTTATTAGCCTTAAAAAGATCAGTCTACATCACCCTTTCTACTACCAGCAACATAGGGCAATGGAGGTTTTTGCTTTCCCCTTTCTGGGGCTGCCATGTTTTCCATCATTGTCTTTGGCTCTTGATTTATTCATTCCTCTGGTTAAATACTTTACATCAGTGGCTGTCAGATGTCAAATCAAACATGAAGTCATTCCAAGTAAAAGTGTTTCAGTTGCAGTTGATCAAAAGCGTAGCATATTTTTCTACCTTATATTTTAGGAATATCCTCACTGGTTTGGATAGTGGGATGGTTGTAATGTAAACTGTCTGCACTTTTTATACAGTTTTAGGTAACACTTTATAATAACTAGTTAATAGATCATTAATAAGTGTTAATTAATGACTTGTTAAGTGTTTATTAACAGTTAGTTTATCTGTTATAACTACTTAATTAATCATTAGTAAGCTGTTATATTATCGCACACTTTACAGATAAGTTGTTAACAGTTTGTTAACCATCTACTAATGCAAGTGAAACTTTGAACAACAGCAAATGGGTGGAACAAGTTCAAGCTGCAGAAATTTGATGTGATGTCTGCAATATAAAATTTTTGTTCCTCAACCTTGATCTACCCGTAGGCTTTTCAGAGTACTGTATTTTACCAAAGAAACACCACACCTGAAATACTGGAAATTGTATTTAATGTATAGAAACACACATACTGAGCCATGACAATATATAAGTTAAGTGTTAGTTATTAGCCTGCGTATGTTATTGGAACATTATTCTAAAGTTGTAACTGTTCCTCAGTTACGAACAGTCAACAAATGAGGAATAGTTAAACTTTAGAATAACGTCCAATAACATATATAGACTATTAACTGATACTTGACAAGTCATTAGTAAGTAATTTACTAATAGCTTGTTCATGATATATTACTCATTTATAAGGTATAGCTATAATGAATTAACATACAGTTAACAAGTCATTTATAACTCATTATCTAACTGTTAACAAACACTTAACAAGTCATTAATAACTCATTAACAGCTTACTTATGATTAATCAAGTAGTTATAACAGATAAACTAACTTTTAATAAACACTTAACAAGTCATTAATTAACAGTTACTAATGATCTATTAACTAATTATAATGAATAGTTATTATAAAGTGTTACCCAGTTTTATTTTTTCACTATCAAGAAATATACCGAGAGCATAGCAGCTCTAAATCTTTGCACATTTGTCCTCAGGTGACCATACAATTGAGTGAAAGCACAAGAGTCAGCTTGAAGAAGAGTATGAGACGGGACAGCCTCTGTAAGATCTGCCAGCCTGTCAGTCAACAGTGACGAATAAAGATTTGTCGAGCCAAGTGAGGGCTTTCCTTGGAAATAAAGAGATTTGCAGTCAGCTGCATGTTTAATGCATTTCTAAGAGTCAAGAGAGCAGTGCAGCTTAAAGATTTGGAGGCGTAGATTTCAATGAGTAAGCTTTAAGATGTAGGAGGTTTATTCTAGCATGCTGGCTAACATTGATGGAGCATTTGACCTTGAACAAAAACAATGCTGGGAACATGAAAGCCTTTAAAAAGGTCTCTGTGCTGGGTCATATAAACAGGATATTGATCTGGTAAGCCTGGGATTTCAGGCTCACGGCTTGATGTTTACACATGAGTCTTTGTAGAACACAAATCCATCAAAATTGAAGAAAACCACAACAGCATGCAGACATACTGCATGAGCTTCCATGGAGACTAACTGATCTTATATTGGTGTTTCCTGCAGAAAATTCAGCAGGGGATAATGTTCAGCTCTCATACTGAAAGCTCTCCTTCAGTGAACCATTACTCTCTGCATAACATTAACATCACATAATCCAGGAATATATCACACCTAAAGTAAAATGCAAAAATTCACCTGATGGAGTGTAGTTTTTATTAAACAAAGTTCACAATTTTGAACAAGAAGGGAAGCAATGCAAGCGGATTTAGGTGACAGCAGATCCTCCACCACTGGGCAGGTACTGGACTGGTACTAGGCTGCTGACCATAGGACACCAGACCATAGAGAAAATTAACAGCACTCGAGAACACAAACCTCGCCAAGGTAGCTTGCATATTGCTGCTACATCTATAAGCAATAATTCCATAATAAAGTTATCATAATATGATTCTTTCACCCTGAATACCCACACCTATGACTTAGAATCATGTTGGTGTTCTTATTAGCTAGTGGTGATTAATGCTAATGGTGATTATCTGGATCACCACCAAAATCAAATAATTTTTAAGGTGGGCCATTGCCAACATCTCCTGAAAATGAAAGCAAAATCTGTCCTGTAGTTTTTGAGTAATCTTTTGAACAAACAGACAAGCAAACAGACATACGCTAGCAAAAACATTAGCTCCTTGGCGGAGGTAAAGCTAATTAGTTTCATTTAGAAAGGATGACCATCTTCTAACCCCTTCCTGCTGTGACAAATAAAAAAGTACAACCAGAAATAAACTCACTATCAAGTTGTGCTCAGGCTCTTAACAAGTGCTCTGGATGCAGCTGTAAATAAATTTGACTCTGTGTAATGTGTTACTGGAAGATGGTTAAGGCAAAAAGGTGTGCTCAACTATCTGATGTGTAAGGATTCAGTTGGGCCAAGAACTAATAAAATACCCATGAACAAACTATAGAAACGTCAGATCCGCTCAGTAGGCCTGTTTGTTTTCCTCCTCTCCCTCTACCAAACAGGCTGGATGACAAGATGGCTCACTTTGTGCAACTTTCTCAACACCTGGGTGCGTTGGTTCTATAGCAGATTTAGCCTTCGTCCTAACAGTCAGCGCTTACTGAGGTGTTTGGTCTGCACAGAAAATATAAATAAAACAGTGCAAAATGGTGCGTTCACAGACTGTCGTTCACCACATTGCAAAAGAAGTGTAGCCCTTCAATACGGTTGAAAAATCTGCATTTCGTGATATGTTACAAACATTTGACAGACATTATGAGTTGATTGGAAGAACGTGCATGTCACAAACAGTTCCTGAACTGTATAAACTCCATTTGATTTATTGTTTATTGTTTATAGGTAATTGTTGGAGTTTTGTTTTTTCTTTACAGAGACGGGGTCTATTTTTTATTTTGATTAGTATGATTTTCAGTTAAATGCAATTTTTCCCAAAAGGGAGTTCATTTCATTTTTGTTTTTTTCTCTTTTTTTGTTTGTTAAATTTATTATATTTTTTGTTTAATTTATTTTATTTAAAAGATCTTGACCTTCCAATTACAGTTAAATACTTTTAAGAAATTAAAGTTTACTGCTTTTGATATGTTGTACTCACTTTATTATGACATATATTATAATTACATGAATGAAAAGTGTTTCGGCAATAATCTTTAGGACAGTTATCGTCCAGCAAAATTTGTTATCGTGACAGGTCTACCACTCAGACTGATTTCTTAAACACACACCATCAACATCATATAAATGCCGTTATTTGATTAGTTACCAAGACAACTTGTGAGTATTCACAAAAAATATTTACAAAATTCTTTAATTCAGGTAAAGAAACACGCCTGTGTCTCCCTCTGATACTGGGTTATGATGAGCTACTCTATGAACAACATGTTTTGTTATCATCCAGAAGCTAGAGAAATAATGGTTTGTCACAAACTAGGAGCACAAAACAAATAAGATACAGAAATGGAAAGGCAGCAATCAGTAGCAGTCCCTGCCTGTTTGTGCAGAATACTTGGAGGGAATTCTTTTTCTTCAATGATTACTGCTTCTTAATCATTTATTTACACCTTATTTATACATACATAAATAATCTTCATTGTGAGTGCACTGATTATTGCTCAAATACCACTTGATTGTACATGAAAAGTGGGTTGGGGGGATGAGGGATGGGGTCCTTTGTTCATTTACGTTCACAGGTAAAAAGAAAAGAACTTGTGTTTTTGTACAATGGGATCTCAGACTTGCTTTCCTCAAATACATTTAATGGAAAAAAAAACTTGAGGGAATATTTTGAGGTTAGATCTAAGCTAATTTAAACTTACATATAGCATAGAATTGGTCATTATTGTAATTAAAAAAAATAGTAATATGAAATTTCTTTGTATCAAACCTTTAAATAGCCCATGTTGTGCTTTTTCAGGTTTTACATTTCCTTTGGTGCTTTGGTGTGTTTGTTATTTCTGCTTAGCGTGACAGTGTACTTCTATGCACAGTACAACAAGTACACAGCCCTTAGAGCCCTCCCTCTCTCTAAAGTGCTAGTACCTGCCTCAAATAGTCTAATCCCCAGGCCCCTAAATTAGACCTGTCAGTGTTGCATCCTACCCATTTAAGCCAGTGGCTTGAGGTGGCAGGTCTAGTGCAGAGCTTAGACTGTATAATGAATGCAGAGTTGTTGAAAACATGGTGTCTAGCAGCTCTGATCCAAAAAATTACCAAACAATCAGCATAGACTAGAACCAGAAGGGGAAGGGGGTCTTGAGTGAAGCTTTAACATAGTGTCTCAATCAGATTGAGAATACAGGTGGATCAGGGGTACTCGGTATACGAAAACTAGAATTTATCGAACATTAAAAATTTTGAACATACTCTTACAGGCATCAAAATTCAAGATATAAACCCAAGTGATGGCAAAATATGGGTCATTTAAATGATCATTCATTCATTTTCTATCCCTGGCTATCCCTTTCGGGGTTGCGGGGGGCTGGAGCCTATCCCAGCTATCATCGGGCGAGAGGCTGGGTACACCCTGAATCGGTCGCCAGTCGATTGGGCCACATAGAGAGACAGACAACCATTCACGCTCACACTCATAACTAAGGACAATTTAGAGTTACCAATTAACCTAATGAGCATGTTTTTTGGTCTGTGGGAGGAAGCCGGAGTACCCGGTGAGAACCCACGTATGCACGGGAAGAACATGCAAACTTCACACAGAAAGGCCCTCCCGACCCGGAATCGAACCGGGAACCTTCTTGCTGTGAGGTACGTGCTCTACCAGCTGCGCCACCGTGCCGCCCATCGTTCTTATTTAATGATCATAATTATTTCCTCTTTTCAAAAAAGAGGCATTAATCAGTACTGATTCTGATTTTAAATTGATTAAAAATCCTGCACACAAAGTTTGATTGCATTTGTATTTCTACAAAAGGCTCAACATGAGCTCATCCCTGACTTTAAAGGCTACAAACTTCACTTTTCTGACTCATCTTTGCTCCTCATGTCAACTTGTTAATGAGGCAAAGTTACTTGTTTGTAAAACAGCATGTCACTAAACAGCATTTTAAAATTTTTGGCATGTAGCTACAAGGAGGAGGAAACATTCAGAGAACACACAGAAACAGGTACCCTTTAAAGAATGACAACCTAACACAGACATGCACACAGATATAGACAAAACAGGAACAGATCTATATTTATTTTATTTTTAGTTTTTAAACTTTAACCCCCATCAGCTGAGGACTGGATTGGATGTTATACTTAAGTGTAAGAGCAGGTCTGACTATCAGAAGTGTGATTTAACTCTTAAGTTCAGCCCTTGAGGTACCATCATGATTATCAAACGTTTGAACACGACCCACTCTTCTCACCACATCCATTTAAAGCTCAGAGTCAGAGGCCAGCACAGACCTGTGTCCACCACAGTGTGGGCTGAATGAAGCGGAAAACCTGAAGCACTAATAAAAGGCTCATTACACTTCCTCCTCCACCTCCGCAGAGCAGAAAGTGTGCCAGTGAGGGAGTGCCGCGTTCATCAGCTGATTTAAACACACACACGTCTGATAAGCCTGTTGTTACTAGGATGAAGACTTCACCCACGGCTCGTTAAGATCTTTTTTTAATTACAGGATGTGTTCCTGATAAAAGTCAACAGTGTTTGATAAGTGTTACAGCGCTGAGGTGAATCAGACATCAAGGCTTGGTCTGTAAAAGTTCCTGAGAATAAGAAAGTGTGTCACACAAAGTGAAACACGCACACCTGAAACTTGAAGCAGATCAATTCTTGGGTGTTTATTGGGAAGAATCTGGTAATATGGTGTGTATTAGAGCAGCATAGTGGTACGGCAGATAGTGCACATGCCTCACAGCAAGAAAATACCAGTGCAGTTCCTGGGTCAGACAGGGCCTTTCAGTGTGGAGTTTGCATGTCCCTCCCGTGTATGCTTGGGTTCTCCCTGGGTACTGCAGCTTCCTCCCACTGACCAGAAACATGCTCATTAGTTTAAAGCTAGGGTCGGTAATTTTGGAAAACTAGCATGAATTTGAATGTAGCATCTTCTCAGGGCTTCGTCAGGCCCCTCCCAGCCCTCCTCAAAAATGATTCCTTTCCCTGCTCACATGCACGAGCGCCGCTGATTCACAATCAGAAGACTTATTCCACTCCAAACCCTCAGCACGTTTGTTTTACACGACACCAAGTCATGTCTCAGTCAGCGATAAGAAAACACCAAAGCATTATCATAGTAAAGTTAAAAAAACAAACATGTAAAGTTAGTGCTCGCAGCCAGATGTTGATCCGAGTATAGGTAGTTCCTCTGCCATTCTCCACATGGCTGTCAAGTCTCCTGTTTTAGCTGTGAAACTACCGTATTTTATCCTCTTTCCCGACATCCTCCCGTATCAGTATTCTCCTGTAAATCTCCCGTGTGATGATATAATTATAAAAACATTCCTCTGCCTCTCTAAACTGAACTCTGTCTCCGGCCTGAATGGGGCAGTAATGCTCCAAAATGATGGATGCAAACCACCGTAAAACCAAAGAAGAAGAAAAAGCCTCGCGAGAACGTCCACCTGCAGTAGCCTGGGTGGCAGCTGTGTTGAGAGTAGAGCCAACAGAACAAGCCAAGAAAAACGAAGAGTTTATTTTAGATTTCTTGTACACCTGTCTTAAAATGTGAGGGATACTGGAGCTTGGGCTCACCGCGGGCTTTCCTTATTTTCAAAGCCAAAACTTGACAGGTAAGCACTCTCCAGGAGGCGGGCAGAACAGCGATGGGATTTGATAGGTTTAAAATATGGGCCACAGAGATGTGATTGGTCAGTGTTTTCCCAGGTTTATTCCTGCTGTAGATAGCAGATGTTTCTCGCTCTATTTGAAGAACACATTATGAATTGATTGCATTGGGTCATAAAGACCACTTTAACCAGTATAACAAAAATTGTATCTAAATCAGATTACTTACCCTAGCTTTAACTGATGAGTCCAAATTGCCTTTTGGTATGAGTGTGAGAGTGAATGTTTGTCTGTCTCTATACATGGCACGGCGATCGACTGGTGAGCGGTTCATGGTGCAACCATGAACCGCAACCCCAAAAGACATAAGTGGTGTAAATAGTGGATGGATGTGTCTATCAAAACACAGGGAGGCTGCAGGGATTAAGAACAAAAACCCAGGTTTATTTAGACCTAGTTCAAAATTGCCAGCACTAACAAGTCCCATATATTGTCCAACTTCTGTATACGTCTTAGGACAATATGGGTGATGTTTTGTAAAGAAAATGACCTGTGCTCCATTGTTATTACCATGATAAGTAATTATTATTCTCCATAACATAGAGGGTGCCAGTTAATGCAAATAATTTTAAATTCAAATGATTTTGGTTGCATGATTTGAGGATGTTTGTTAACCTCAGAGATATACCTGCAGTTATTTGAAGCCTCTGCTTGAAACTTAGGAACCGTTTTTTCTCTGATTCTGTGGAAAGAAAGATTCATTGAAGCTGATGCAGTTTGCAGTTTTTATATAGCAACAGCCACGTCAACATCATTGGAACTGAAGGAGTTTAATAATAACTCCAGGGTACAAGCTTCCAGGGTAAACTATCAAACATGACAGGTAATTAATTACAGTACCTCGCTCCTGCTCAGGCTTTGACCTTCAGACTAATTCATTTAAGTTGAATGTTTCAGATGCTTATCACCTCCACTTAATTATCTATTTCTGTTGTTTTATATTGTAATGAACATGGCAGCCATTCTTAATTAGTGACAATAATTAGTGTCAGAAAATATATATGGGGATATATTCTATTTGTTGAAAGACAGAAGGACAGTAATTAAGCTGTTTGTAAAGTGCAATGTTTTTGATTGACAGTTTATTGATACAAATGATAATGATAATAATAATACAAAGCATAATAACAAACAATTTTAAAATGTGTAGGCTGATTAAAATATCATTAATTTAACTAGGGATGCACCGAAATAAAAATTTGTGGCCGAAGCCAAAGCCAAATAAAATATAAATGCTTGGCCGAATACCAAATGCATAAAATCCAATGCGGAAAGTAGCAAAGTAGTTCACTATATTTTTTAATAATGCTTTAATAGCTTAGAGTACATTTTTAGACATGTTTTTAAAAGAAAGTAATTGTTTATTGAATATTATGACATTTTTTAATATTCCAGTAGCCTTTGCTTTTCAAAAAAAGCACAACAAAGTTTTTCACTCATATAAGGCCTTCAAACAAAACAACACATGCATTAAAAAAAACTAAAGTCCACTGAAGTGGATTTAAACCAAT
The DNA here is from genome assembly GCA_036419115.1 of Scarus forsteni. NCBI lineage: Eukaryota > Metazoa > Chordata > Actinopteri > Labriformes > Labridae > Scarus > Scarus forsteni. Next base: position 1,441,167 of record JAZDUH010000380.1, on the reverse strand, counting down.
AAAACAACAATACCAACAAATAATTGTCCTTTTGACACAAGTCTGCTTTAAGGCTGTCACTTTATATTCGAGTGTGGCGGCACATCAGGCCTGGAGCAGTGGACCGTTCCGTCCAACAGAGGGCGCTCTGAGCGCATCTTGACCGTCAGACACATCCTCTGCTCTCTTGACCTCAATAAACAAAGACTTTCCACTCCGAGCGGACATTAACAGCTCCGAATCATCTGAGGAGAGCTGTGTGGAAGTGATTTCATCATTGTGTCACACAGGGTTAACTGCTCCAAACTGTACTGAACCAAACTGAATCATTCAGTGGAGACACCACATAATGTTCCTGAGATTCCTACTTACTTCAAACAATCCAAAACTGACATCAGAAAACGTATTAACTCTGAAATGATGCTGACCTCACTGTTTCCGTACGATGTGCTGCCATTTTTAAATGATGGCACACACGTTATCACTTGAAAGCCCGAGTGGTCCTCTTTAAAGGCAGAACTTGCATGTAACAGCAGCGTGTAAAGAATAAGTGGATTAATAAACTACAACATCCACCAATGTGGACAGAAATAAACTCCAGAGTTTCAGGAGGATGAATAGCACTTAAGCTTCATTTGCATCCTATAATTGATTAACTGCTGAATGTATAGTTAAAGCAGCTCAGTTGTATTTCCATGCAGAGATTATCACATAAATAGACATCTCAGAATTATGATTAATATCCTGTAATGATAAAGCTTTGATTTATTTTCCTCTAACACTAGCAAATACTTTGTATTTCGTCCATTTGAATCGAGCTTTTTATGATAGACAACACACCAGACGGACAGTTTCATACATCCATGGAATATTTCACTAGTTTCACTGGTGATTGTACGATTAGTCTGCCAGTCACACCCATCACAGACCAATCATAAAAAGTCACAGTACAACATAGCAGCTAACCCTGCTGTTAGCTGTTAGCTTAAACAACGTTTCAGTCCTTAGACTATCATCTTACGTTAAATTATAAAACATAGATGTATCATTTACCACTTACATGTAACATTAAACTTGTCAAAAACAATCCCCACCAAGTTCTCCCTGTACACTTCTGAGGAGAGCAGATTTTGTGTTGCGAAGTTTTCATGTCGACCTTAGACTAACCGGCATCGTCCATGGAGGATTTCTGCATCTCTCCCAGATTCCCAGCAGTGATCCCTGGTCAGGAGATGAGCAAAAACATGATTTCCTATAAAAAACAAAAGCTTAAAGTTGGGTTTTTTGCTTGTTTTTCAAAGAATATATTGAGTCCATTACTGATAAAACTGCCTGCATCCATGGAGACCTTGAAAATGACTATGACAGTAAAACCACTTTTCTCCACTTATTTGTTATTAGCTAATAATTTAAATGCTCTTTCAGGAAATTATGTTGAAAAAAATAAATCACAGTTTCCAGAAAACTGGGAATGAAGGGGAAGAAAAACCCAGGACTGAGGAGTGAGACAAGAAAAATAAAAAATAACTAAACATTTATTTGATAAAAAAAAAACACCACACATAACAAAAGATAATTAACCATTTAGAGTTAGCATGTCAAACAGATGATCTTGTGGTCATTATTCATGTCATTGTTTATGGTTCTTATTGTAAATAGAGATCTTATTGTAAATATAAATCTTTAATCAAGCATAAGGGCTGGATTAAACATGAACTTATTTATAGAATCATTACTGTCTTATCTCATAACTTTTGAAAATATAAGGATACTGTATATCTTACAAACTTAACTTTATGTATTTCCAAACCAAAACTTACCCTCATGCTGTTTTTCCATTTATTTATTTCATAAACCTGCTGCTCTTTTTTTTTCACGTATCACTGTTTTATTCTGTAAATCTGCCACGCTTCTGTATCAGCCTGTTTAATATAACATTTCCTTGAGTTTCTTCGTTGGCAGCTGTGTTTACAGATTGGATAACCTCTTTCTCGTGTTTGATAAACACTGGTGGAGCTGGCAGCAGATTCTGCTTTGAATAGATTGGAAATGTTGCTGGATTTGCTTTTACTTGGCATCAGGCGCACTATTCAGAGCATCTGACAGTCTAATGATGATGTCCAGACTGGAAAGAAGTGTTTGCTTTCTTTCATTGATTCTTTGAACAGTCAAGCCAATGTTATTTTTCTGAGGATGGGGTTTAAGGACACCTGCATAGTGACCAAAGGTGACTGGGCCTTCTGGTCAGTCTTAAACATAGACATTAATACTAATGACAGCACACACACAAACACACACCCGGTGTTTATTGGGGGGTAATTGACTGGAGTTTAGCTGCTCGGTGACCCGGTCATTCCTCTCCACTGTCACAAGTTAATCACCGTTTGTCACCTTCACAACAAGACTCTACACAGACAGACGCCACAGTCCAGGCCAAGCAGAGCACACGGTCAAAACAGAGCGTTTAAACTCTGAACCGGCCTCCTCAGAATACAAATGTGCTCTTGGCAGCTCCTGGTGCTGCTCAAAGGAGCAGAGGAAAAAGTCCTGATGCTGGGACTTAATTAATTAATAATTCCACACGTGTTCATTCATAGTTTGGATACCTTCAGTGAGAATCTACAATGTAAAAAGTGATGAAAATAAAGAAAACACATTGAATGAGAAGGTGTGTCCAAACTTTTGGCCTGTACTGTATAATTGTAAACATACAAACATCTAGAGATGCATCCATCGAGGCAGAGACGAAGGGAGTGAAAATAACAATTTATAATAGCAACAAATCCATGGACACCTAGATCATAAATCTGTCCTCATCACATTTGTCTCTGCTAAATATAAACTAAATCAATAGATCTTAATATTTATAGCACCATATTTATTGAATATAAATATATTAACATGACATCTCATTTTCATGAGTAACATCATACATATGGATAGAGGGCTCAATCTATTATTAAAATTAAGATCTGTTATGAATATTAAAGTGCTTAGCTCCAATCTACAACAGCTGTGAGCGGCCCAAAGCGGGACAGCCCAATCAGAATCCTTTAGGGCAGGAAGAGGACCAGGCTAAGAGAGAGATGACGGCAGGAACTGACTGTGAATACAGAGATTAGCAGTACTAACAGCTTCAGTGGTACTTTTCTCAGATCCTGACCATATTTCTTTATAAATTGAAAAATACATAACACTATTAACTTCTCAGTAGGAAGGATATTTTCACTCCACTTCCAACATGAGTTTGTTTTACAAAGTGGTTCACGTTCTGTAGGACCTGCCCACTACATTATCTGATTGGTCCATAATGAATGCCATTGACGGGATGATCATCCAATCACTGGCCAGATATGCTGCTGAACAGTTAAGCCCTCCCCAAACACTTTCTACTGGCTCTTTCCCAGATTGACTGGTGAAATATACTGAATGGTCCATCTGGTGTGCCAGGTTAGATATGAGCTAAGTGTAGGGCTGGGCAACATTACCTAATCTCAATATCACAATTAATTAAAGCTTTACCTTGATCACGATTAATGAACGATTATTTTATACCATGCTGGAACAAATTAGTGGTAATACCGACAGTCTTCGGTAGTGTTTACACTTAACTTCTTTCTACTCAATGTCCTCTGCACAGAATCAAAAATGTGCCCAAACAACGGAGACGGTATTTTTCTTGGCTACAAGGTCCTCCGATAGATTGGCGCTTGTCTCCTACATGTTGGTGGCGCATCCTCCGCTCTTGACAAAAGTGAACGTAGACTGAATGGAGGGGACGCGGTCACGTGACTTACACAGGGAAAATAATCAAAATAATCAACATTAGTGAGATTACTTAGATTACAGGGTCTAAATGTCGATTTAGATTATTTTTTGATTAATTGTCCAGCCCTAGTTAAGAGGCTCTCACACCAAACATGCTTGGTCCTGATTCTTGTTTGCTCTGTTTGTTTTGGAGTTTGCTTCGGAGTTCAGTTTGCAAAGGTTATGAAAGCAATCTGAATGAAACAAGGAAAAAATGAGGCAAGTAAACCAAAAGAGGGTGAATTGTAGCCTGAATTTGACCAGATATCACAACAGAAAAGCTAACATAGTGTTAACTGAATATACAAAGCAGCGTGCAGCTTACATTAGCATTGCTTTGGTTAACGTCCACAAATCCATGCAGCATGTGGTATCACTCCAGTCAGCATGCAAGTGCCACCTGTTGCAGCCTTAATGCAGCTTTATCTTTATTTTGTGGCACAGAATACTTGCGAAGTGCTTCGATCTTTAATGTTAGGACGGGAAACCCGTTGTGTATTGGCATGGCAGGAACAAAGGCCGCTACAGCCTCCCACTCGTGGCTGGAGGCTGGGTAACAAAACATTAGATGAGCTTTGGTCCCCCTGACTTGGTGCAGCATGAAAGCAAACCATGTTAAAAAATAAATGTTGAAACCTCTATGAACCGAACTGAGTCTGCTGAATTTGAAGTGTAAATGTGACCCAAGAGGCAGAGGTGTTTTTGTCTTTGGCTTTGTCATTTTCTGACTTCCAGCTGGACAGTTCTCTACTTCATGATGAGAGCAGGATTTCTTGTCTCCTTGGATAAACTTGTCTCAGGTTTTAGATTAAGATTCAGGATACCAGCAGCCAAAACTGGGCTCTTACTAACAGGACAAACCAGTTTTTTAATGTTACATATTTAGCTGAACCTTCATTAAGTAATTCTGCAGAAGTATACTGTATGTAATATTCAGGCGTGAAGCTCTGAGAGGTTTGAAGGTTCAGCAGGGACATCAAAAGGAGAGGAGTGAGGTGTGTTTGGGTAAGTCTTGGTGGTGTGTGTTTGATAGGTGTGCACACATCTTCCTGTGTGACTGTGTGTGTGTGTGCCCGGGGCGGAGCAGGAAGCCTCACAGGTTCCATTAACCTGAGTCATCTTCAGCTCACAGCGGGGGGGCTGCTGACTGCACTCTTTGAAGGACAGTTGCACTTTAAGTTCCATCTATGTGGAGTTTCACACTGATTCATTGATTTTACTTTAACATGCCCAAGCAGTGCTTCTGAGCTGGTGGGTGGACACCCAAAAGTGGGCTGCAGAGTAGTTTTTTAGTTGGTCTTCAGTATGTGCCTAGGAACAAATTTGTCCCAAACAGTCTGTGATGTGCTGGGGCCTTAAGTGGACATAAAACTGAATATTTTATTTCCGTCTTGAACTGTTGATAAAATTGAGGTAGTTTTCTTAGAATCATGAGTTTTCTTTCATTTTGTTATCTAAGAGTTCATTTATTTGCCTTTAATCAGGTTCAAATATTCATTTCTGTTCTTTGCAAGGATATGTTCACAATCACTAATTTTCGAAAAACATTCCAGTTTTCATATGCAGACAGTGTCAAAGCAAAATAATACAAATGTACAACAAACAACTGCACGTCTATAAAGGAAATTTACATGTGAGTACATACATACACTTTATTGCCAAAAGTATTGGCTCACCCATCCAAATAATCAGAATCAGGTGTTCCAGGTGTATAAAATCATCACCTAGGCATGCAGACTGCTTTAACAAACATTTGTGAAAGAATGGGTCGCTCTCAGGAGCTCAGTGAATTCCAGCGTGGAACTGTGATAGGATGCCACCTGAGCAACAAATCCAGCCGTGAAACTTCCTTGCACCAAAATATTCCACAGTCAACTGTCAGCTGGATTATAAGAACGTGGAAGTGTTTGGGAACCACAGCAACTCAGCCACCAAGTGGTAGGCCACGAAAACTGGCGGAGCGGGGTCAGCGGATGCTGAGGCGCATAGTGAGAAGAGGTTGCCAACTTTCTGCAGAGTCAATCTCGACAGACCTCCAAACTTCATGTGGCCTTCAGATTAGCTCAATAACAGTGCAGAGAGCTTCATGGATGGGTTTCCATGGCCGAGCAGCTGCATCCAAGCCTCACATCACCAAGTGCAATGCAAAGTGTGGATGCAGAGGTGTAAAGCACGCCGCCACTGGACTCTAGAGCAGTGGAGACGCGTTCTCTGGAGTGACCAATCACGCTTCTCCATCTGATAATCTGATGGACCAGTCTGGGTTTGGTGGTTGCCAGGAGAACAGTACTTGTGGGACTGCATTGTGCCAAGTGTAAAGTTTGGTGGAGGGGGGATTATGGTGTGGGGGTGTTTTTCAGGAGCTGGGCTTGACCCCTTAGTTCCAGTCAAAGGAACTCTGAATGCTTCAGCACACCAAGACATTTTGGACAATTCCATGCTCCAACTTTGTGGGAACAGTTTGGAGCTGGCCCCTTCCTCTTCCAACATGACTGTGCACCAGAGCACAAAACAGGTCCATAAAGACATGGATGACAGAGTCTGGTGTGGATGAACTTGACTGGCCTGCACAGAGTCCTGACCTCAACCCGATAGAACATCTTTGGGATCAATTAGAGCAGAGACTGAGAGCCAGGCCTTCTCGTCCAACATCAGTGTGTGACCTCACAAATGTTCTTCTGGAAGAATGGTCAAAAATTCCCATAAACACTCCTAAACCTTGTGGACAGCCTTCCCAGAAGAGTTGAAGCTGTTATAGCTGCAAAGAGTGGACCAACGTCAGATTGAACACTATGGATTAGGAATGGGATGTCACTTAAGTTCATATGAGAGTCAAGGCAGGTGAGCACATACTTTTGACAATATAGTGTATGTATGCCAAAACAACCAGTGTGAGAAGGGAAAGAATGAAGCAAAGGGCTTATCTAGTCCCTTCCTAAAAAAATCAGACCCAATACTGAATTGAAATCCTAATTCATTACCAGCTGTCATTAATCATGGAAACAATATAAATGCATGTGTAATAACCCCATTTTAAAACTACAATCTTAACAGGAAATAAATCACTTAAGCACAAAACTACTCTTCAAATAATCCTCAAAAAAAACCAAAAAACAAAACACACTTATAATACATGTGATTGAAAGTAGACTTGCTATAGAAGAATTATGATTGTATGGTCTAAAAGGTTAATGATATGGAAACTAAAACATTTCCTCACTGAAAGAGAAATAGCCTCTAGTCGTGGAAAATGGGTGTCTGCATAGTGATTGAGTGATTTCATTTGGAGTCACTGACTCGGTTGACTTGCTGTGCTGTGCTCCATATCTGTAGAATTACTCTGCAGGCAATATTAAATAAAAACTTTCTGTGTTTGTGTTACTTAGCTGCCTCATCTGCCCACGACTTTTCATCTTCCATCTTTTTATGTCTGTCTTTTCTTCTCGCCCTCAGAGCAGTGTTGGGACCCCTGCTGGACCTTCCAGCTCCTGCTCAGACATTAATGATGGTGGTCGACTCTCTTGATGTCGGATTCCAGGCTGGCACTGTAGATGGGAAGAGTGGCTCCATTGCTGAGCTTCTTGCCACAAATCAGCACCTTCTGCCTGGCTGGCTGCTCTTGGTGTGCTCTGTCCGTCGTCAAAACAAGACTGTGTGCAAGATGTTTTCAGGTAAACGTTTGCTTATTTAATGGTGCTGTTACACTTGTTGTATTGGCTTAACTCAGCCCCCTTTTACTCTGTTTTGGCCCTTACGGCTTTGTTTTGCATCACACTAAATGCTTCAATAGTCCTCCTCCTTGAAACTGCATCGATGTCCAACAGAACAACAAAGTTGGAAACAGAGGAATCAGTCATTTTCTTTTTGACTAAGTGAGGATACAGCTTTTGTTCCAGGGATGGTTACATGAATCAAAACAGCATAATATTAAAGCAGAGGTTTTAGGAAGTCTCTCAGCTTTAATGGGACATAAAGAGGAGGCATTTTATGTTTTTGTTTTATATCTCTGCCTCACTGGAGTGGGCCATTCAGTCAGCAGCATCTTATTGTCACATTTGAGTGCTGACTTAGCTAGAAACTCCCTGGGAGATGATACAGAAAAAAAATATGAGATAGCAGGTACAATTCCTGATAGAAATCTAAACAGCAAATGGTGGAGTCAAGTGAAGCCATAACTCAGTTCAGACCTTTTATGAACAACAGATCTGGGTAATTGGATACCAAAGGGTATTCGTATGGCAGCAGCACCAAGCCTGGTCATGCCCTGCTATGCACAGAGTTAGCATTTTAATCTATCAACTTACCTACAACATTGATTTTCTCCAAAGTTTATTAGTTTCTTTTCATAGCTTATTTACGTCAAAAAGGAAAAAAAGCTATATAAAGTCACTGTTAGCCTCACAGCCACAAAAAGGCTAAAGTAGGCCTGGGTGACCTAAAAATAAAATCCCTGATTTTTTTTTCCCACAAAACTTGATTTACGATTTTAATCATTTTTTTCACTCTAAAAAAAGTCCAGTTCTTACAAAAGTTACATCAATCTAGTTTTACCTTAATGCTATTAAAACATGTTCCAGCTCTAAACAGACTTTACGTCTTAGAGTAAGAATGCATGCTGTAATTTTGCCATAAAATATTGAATATTGAGTTCAAATGTAGGGAGGCCTGTCCACATAACCAATGAAGGATGAGCTATTTCACACTTTAACATGAAATCATATGATCAATATTTAGTCTCATTTAAAAAACAAATAAAAAGATAAACATGTGCGAGGGCAAAACCTGACAAGGCCTACATCATGAAAACTACATTTTCAGTTATTATATTTTCAAACATAGCAACAACTTTTGATTGGAGTAAGTTAAGAAAAAAATCTGTATTCTTTTTCTGAATATTTTGCTTAAAATAAGTCATGTTAATTTGTGAACAAAATAACTGAGTTTAATGTGAGGGAATGTAAATCATGTCACAAGGAAGAGGTAGTTAGATTATGGTGGTGATTTGAATCAGCCATTTCTTTTTGGATTTCTTAACAATTGCTCGTGACATGCTATGACACAAGCAAAGTGGTTAGCAGTTATCTCCTAATAACTTGTCTAGCTGGTTTTACCTTTAACATGCTTCTAAAGGAAACAATAAAATAATATGTAGTAGTGGTACCCTTATTAGCAGGAAGCTGGTCATTACTGACTGATGTTCTTGAGAAAACAAATGATTAGCACATCATAGTTATTACCTGCAGTCAGCAGCATAATCAGGTTTCTATCTTTTAGGTTGCAAAACTTACTCATCCACTCATCTACTGCCACACCTGCTCTGTCATCATCTCAAAGTGGCACATTGTGTATTTGTCCTTATGGTATGATACTTGTATTGCTCTTTAAGAGATTTTCTACTGCTCTGTTAAACCTTCAACCAGATGCAAAAGCAAAATTATCAGTCAATCTCACTCTTGGAGTTTGTGACAAGTACTTGCAGCAAAAAAAAAAAAAAGATCAGGGCATCCCTACTTTTAATGAAATGGACATAATATGGTGGCAATAACTTGTAAGTGTCATCACTGGAATAGTAGTATCTGTGTGATTAGATGAACTTCAGTGCACTTGACTTTGCATTCAATTTCCCAGCATGGATCATAATGTAAATTGTAAAAAGGATCTAAGTGCTGCACTCAAAGATGGTACTGTATTATAATGCAGTTTTAACCACGTGTCTGATCAGTTAGGAAAAGAAATGACGGATGTTGGGCAGTCACATATGGATAATTTTGTTTTTTGCTCATTTAAATTATAAAATTCCTCTCTTATTAAAATTTTAATGGCTTTTGATCAACTTGCAGTCAAAAACAATGTTTGTTATTTTATGTGATATCCAGCAGAGTGCTTTTCCCTAATTATTCCCCCACTCACAATGTTTTCAATTTAGGTTGATATCTATAATTTTGATGCTTTGCCAGAAAAGGCATTGCAGCAGATTTCACCATCCACATTAGTCATGCACAAACTTAATAAGAGGAAATTTAGAGAAACCTATCTGCATAAAGTTATGCTTGTGAATACAAAATAACAAACAGACCAAAATGACCTTAATGAAAAAGACATAATTGCCCAAGTTTTATGTATCTGTAGGGAAACCAAATCATTTCTAAATGAAGTGTTCAAGGATGTGGCAAGGTTGAGTGCTCTGGTTATTTACCACAGCTTTGCTTTTGTGATGAATTATATATAAAGGAAGGATGTGTTTTGTAATGGAAACTAATGAACACATTATACAGCAACGGATGTAGCTGTTCCTGCAAGTTCAAAACTTATGTAACAAAGGTCTTCACCAACAGAAATGCTTGAGCAGTCGGATGCATCAAAAAAGTGAAAAACAAACCTCGATGAATACGAGAAATTTCCTCAGCTAAAGCCAGGACTGTTGAATGATAAAATGTCCAAGAAAGACAACATAAACTATGTGAAATAATGCTTCTGGTTCCTTTATTTTAGGATGAAGAATTATGTGTTTTTTATTATTTTTTAACTGAATTGATGAAGAAAAATGCAGGAATGCACATACAAAGTAAACCACTGTGGCCCATTAATCCATGGTTATTGTGACAGCATTTGCACATTTAAGGGATTCTAGTAAGGCTATTCTTTGATATGCTAGTATATTTAATTTAATACCAAAGCAAAGAGGTTTTTCCCACCAAAAAAAGTTCTTGTTTAGGAATATGAGCCCTTTGAACACTGTACTCTCTATGCAAAACAACCTCAAATTGTTCATCTATCAAGTCTGCAATCTGATGATAAATATCTATCATTAATAATATATTAATTTATCACTTTAGACAATTCTATCAAACACAATTTTATGTTGCATTTATCCAAATATGAAATTTTCTGTTTGGTAACATCCCTCTGTACTTTGCCAGATACCAAACCAAATCAAATATGGTTGTGTCAGCAATAGGGATGGGATGAAATAGCGTTTGGCGAAATATCGCGATACAGAATGTGACGAAACACATCGAGTTTGAAAAAAATGGATCGCGAAATAAAGTCCGGTAACAGCGTATGTGACCAGAAGTGATGACAACAAACATTAGCACCAACTACCTTGCCTCCATAAAGCCAAACGAGGGAGTAACTCCGCCTGGATACAAGTCATCTGTCTGGCAGTATTTTGGCTTTCTCATTAAAAAAGACGAAGACGACAGTAGAGTAACTGACAAGACAAAGACGGTGTGTAAACTTTGCTATGCTGTCATTCCGTACACTGCCTCCAACACAACAAAGATGAACCCCCACCTTCAGCGTCACCATAAAAATGTGAAGACGACCCCGGTGAAAATGAGCCTACCGCTTGTAAGCATACACTCTCTCTACCCTCTCTAGGGTTAGAGAGAGTGTTATTGTTGTGTTTGGCCTGTTAGGCCTTGTCTTTTCCTGTGTGCAACTCAAACAAAAATAAATAACTTGTAATTACACAGTAATATTTTTTCTTTTTTAATTTTTTGATATTGTATCGTGACGACCCGGGCATATCGAGGTGCAGCGTGAGTTTAAGTGTATCGTCCCATCCCTTGTCAGCAAGCAGTAAAGGCTTTCTTACCATTTTAATAAATACATGCAGAAAAAAGTTGTGCTAATGCACTTAAAGACAAATCCATCTTACATCATGACATTGTTGTTAACTAACGTAAAATCACTCTGAAAACATGTTTAGTAACCTTTATATCTATCAAAATAACAATCATCTTTTTCAGTTTTAGTACAATTGTGCCAGTACTCCCATCCTTTGCAAAAACGAGTTAACTCACATGTCTTTTTTCACCTTTTTTTTAATTTACACTGTCATGGTATAACATGATGATAATCAATGGAGTGGAATTAAGTAACCAAAGCTTTGAACTGATATTTATGAGCTATGTATTAATTTTAAAATCTCCTTTGTTTGTTTTGCAGGTTTCCGTAGGCTCTGTTTGGATGATCTAAGGAAGCCCCCACCCGTCCGGGACGTGCAGCAGTACATCCTCTGTCGTCTGGATGAAGAAGCTGCCCTTCGCCGCCAACTCACCCCAGACACGGCTGACATGCTCAATCTGCTGCACATCAAGAGCAGTGGCTGCATGCTCTTCCTGGAGCGTGTGCTTGACGGCGTTGCAGGTTCACTTGTGGGCCTCAGGGAGATTCGAGACATACCTGGGACACTTAATGGACTCTACCTTTGGTTGTGCCAAAGACTCTTCCCCAGAGGGCTCTTCGTCTATGTCCGACCTCTCCTCAATGTCCTCTTGGCTTCCCCAAGGCCTCTTACACCCCAGCAGCTCTTCACAGCAGTTTGGACACAGGACAAGTTGTTCAGCCTTGTTGATTTTCAGAACAAGCTTCGAACCCTTTCTCCTCTTCTGATTGATGGCCCTGGGGGTACCAAAATACTTTTTCATGCCAGTTTTGCTGAGTGGTTGACAGATGTTAAGTACTGCACACAGAAATACCTGTGTAGCCAGATAGAGGGTCACAGCATGCTTGCTATGGCTCTGACTTTGCAGGGACCTTACTTGGACATTGAGGAGACTTGCCAGCTGGCCACACATTTAGTTTGCTCAGGTCACCATAGAGAAAACCCCTCATTGTTAGCACTCTGGATGATATGGGCAGGTGTGCCTGTTTTTTCTCCAAACAGCACTAGTCCTTACAACACTCCCTCAACCCATCCTCCTCTTCTGGTCAACCAAGAAGTCCTTCAGCTTTTAAAGAAGAGTGGGCTGGTTTCAACAGCTTTCCTTGCAGATTCTGAGCCAGATGTTGAAGAGCACTGTGTAGATGAAAAGGACACCTACTCACAACAGGAGCTTGAAAAGGACATGTCTGTAAAGAGGCTGTTAGACAACTGGTTGTCAGTGAACAGCTCTGGTTCCTCGGATGGACGGACCTTGCTTGCCAGTGCAGCCCACGAGGGTTCTGCAAACATAACTGAGCTTCTCCTTGCACATGGATCCAATCCGCTAGAATGTGACGTTCATGGACAGACACCACTGACTTTGGCCGCCAGGCAGGGTCATGTCAAAGTTTTGTCAGTGCTCCTGAAGTGGGCAAAGATCCAAGACCATGAAACTGCAATACGGATGATGGAACATGTTGACAATGAAGGCTGGACAGCATTGCGCTCTGCAGCATGGGGGGGACACAGTGAGGCTGTTCGACTTCTTCTGGATGCCGGGGCAGAAGTGGATGGATGCGACAGCGAGGGCAGAACTGCTCTAAGAGCGGCTGCATGGGGTGGTCATGAAGAAATTGTCCTTACCTTGCTGGACTTTGGGGCACAGGTTGATAAAGTTGACAGCAAAGGCAGGACTCCTCTCATCGCTGCTGCTTACATGGGGCATCATGAAGCTGTGGAGATTTTGTTGGATCACAAAGCAAAGGTAGATTTAGCTGATGGAGATGGACGATCCGCTTTGTCAGTCGCTGCCCTCTGTGTCCCCACAGCAGCGGGGGTGAAAGGTTATGGCGAGGTAGCAAGTTTGTTGCTGGAGCGTGGAGCAAATCCTGGCCACAGAGACAATGATGGTATGACACCACTGCTTCTCGCAGCCTATGAGGGCAATGATGATGTAGTTGAGCTGCTGTTAGAGGCTGGTGCTGATGTAGATGAGACTGCTGGGCCTGATGGTGATGTCCCTGCTGCAGCTGCTGTTACACCCCTGTTGGCTGCTGCAGCAATGGGTCACATGAAGACAGTATCAAGGCTGCTTTTCTGGGGAGCAGCTGTGGATGCCATTGATAGTGAAGGCAGGACGGCACTCTGTCTGGCAGCAGCAAGAGGCAGCGTTGAGGTTGTCCGTTCCCTGTTGGACCGAGGCCTGGACGAGAACCACAAAGATGACCTTGGCTGGACTCCACTGCACGCTGCTGCATGTGAAGGTCATCGGACTGTGTGTGCTGCTTTGACGGAGCGAGGCAGCATGGCACGTGTCGGAGAGATGGACATAGAAGGACGTACTCCTCTTATACTTGCGGCTCAGGAGGGTCACTTGAGCACTGTGAGGCTGTTGTTGGATAGGCGTTCTCCCATTGACCACAGAGCATATGATGGACACTCTGCTTTGAGTGCTTCCTTCCTGGAGGGACACACTGAGGTTGCAGAACTGCTCATGAGGCGAGGTGCTGATACTGATGTCCGAGATGCAGAGGGAAGACCTCTCCTCTACCTCTTGGTGTTGGATGGTCACCTTGAAATGGCCACACTCCTCATAGAGAAAGGTGGAGTGCCCCTGGAGTCCAGAGACCCTGAAGGCCGTACAGCTCTTCATGTGGCTTCATGGCAAGGATTGGTGGAAATGATGGACCTACTTTTAAGGCATGGAGCTAACCCCAATGCACAAGACACAGAAGGCAGGCCACCCTTGCATTCAGTGGCTTGGACAGGACATGTTGAAGCGGGACGTCGGCTCTTAGAAGCTAGTGGTGTCAATATAGACCTTGCTTGCCATCAAAGGGCAACAGCTTTGAGCATAGCTGCACAGGAGGGACATGCTAACATTGTTTCAATGCTTCTAGAAAGAGGAGCAAACCCTGATCACATGGACAAATATGGTCGCAGTCCAATCAAAGTGGCAGGGAAACATGGCCATTTCAATGTTGTCAGACTTTTGGAGAGCTTTGGAGCAAAGCCTCATGTGGGTCTGTTGACAGCAAGCACTTTCTCTCCCATAAAACCCAACAGGATCTTCTCCTCAGGCATCTCTAATATAAATGGAGGTGAGGTCACTGCCACTACCTCCTCCTCTTCAATATCATCTCCTGGCTCCACTGCAGAAAGATTCCACTCCATGCAGAGCTCCCAAACTTCCTCTACTTGCCACTCACTTGCCACAGTTCAGACAGTTCCAGCTGACAGTCTGAGCTTCATTCAGCAGATCCAACAGCACTCACTGCCACGCAGTCGTAGCCGCCCGTCAACCCTCCCTCCACCTGGGAGCTCAGGCCTGGGAAGCCTCCATGGAAGCAGCCACAAGCATCCTAAAGGCAGCCCTCCCACTGTTTGTACAGTCACCGCCATGGTGCACAACTGTGAACTGCCCCAGAAAGGCTTGTCATCTGGACTCGAATACCATGACAAAATGTACAAACAAAACTCCAACTTTGCCAAAGGTGACAGGACTACTTACAGCGGAGGTAAATGGCAATCAGTCATGACCTCCCTTGGGATAATGCCGGGTCAAGAAAACCCTGCAGTCGGTGCTAAAGGCAGAGAGAGTCCACCTCTCGGCTACCCATACAGACTTCAAACCTCGCTTCAAGGGAAAGCTTGGGATTCTATACCCCAGAAGAACATTTTGTCACCTAATTGCTACAGTTTTACCCCAGTCTCACCTTGTAGTGCCTTGCCAGAGGATGTTATGTTTGCTATGACAACTGCTGATCCACAACTCAACCTGAAACAGGCCATTAAACTGCAGTTTGAAGGTCCCACCAGCGCAGCCTTATACAAGAGAGAGACACCCCTGTGACACTGCATGACCAAAGCTATTGCTACACATTTCCCCCATTGTTTTTTCTTTTTAAAAATGTTTAGGCTAGTGTTTAAATTATTGGTCGTTATTGTATTTCATTTCTTAAGCAATCATCCAAATACTTCTCTGGTTCCACTGGAGACTTTTGAAACATTAAATAAACATACAAGGTCTTTGAATTCAGATTATTTGAAGTCAAAGCCCTCAACATGATAACAGCCAAATATTTTTGATGCAAACTGAGTTACACGTTGTTTTCCATGTACTCTTATGATTAATAATAAAGATGAATCCTTTAATTCTTCCCAGAGAAAACTTTTTTTTGAGACTATCAAGTACTGAATTTATGAGAAACCAAACCCCTGAGCCTTTTTGTCATACCATAAGTACCCCATCACTCATACGTGTTGCTGATTCTACAAAAGTAGAACGTAACACAACTGATTATTATGTGAAAATATTTTATTGTATCCTCCTTAATTTGAACATAAAGTTCTTAGAAATTTTCTTCTTTTTAACTCAAATTCAACATAATAATAAATATGTTGCCTTGAAAGTAAATATGTAATCTAAATTAATACAGTCCTCCTCAGTATTATTGGCACCCCTTCATTATTTTCATTGCTTTAACAACATGGTATTTTCTTCCACTCTTTTATTGCAAATTCTTCAAGCTCTTGAACATTTGCAGGTTTCTTTTCCCTAATGGCAGATTTCAGCCATACCAAAGATTTTCAGTCGGATTGAGATCAGGACTCATTGCTGACCATTTTAAAACAGGTCATTTTTTCCTTTTCAACCATTCCTGCGTGCTTTTGGATGTGTGCTTTGGGTCTTTGTCTTGCTGGAGGGCCCAAAATCTTTGACTCAAACTAAGTGTTCTTACATTGGGTAGGACATTTAGCTCTAAAATTTCTTGATAGTTGTCTGATTTCATGATTTCTGTGATACGGTTAAGGTCTCCAGTGCCAAAGCAAAGCAGCCCCAAACCATTATGGAACCTCCACCATGCTTAATTGTTGGTAGGGTGTTCTTTTCCTTGTAGGCTTCAAGTGGTTGCAATTAAAACTGCCTGTTCTAAATATGAATGCAAGGTCATAGTAGCTGATAAAGTATAATTTACAAACCTTAAGATGTGAACATTACTTCTGCAAAGTTTGAGTCTGATAAAGTGATGCAGAGCAATGTTAGAGAGGTTTGTAAAGAAACTGTACTGTCACATTGTGTACTTAAACTTCAAGGGTGCCAATAATGATGAGTAGGACTGTAGATACAAAATCAAAATAATCAACCGATTTCTTGTATTTAGCTTTTTAAACAGGAATTTAAAATTAAAAAAGCAGGAACATTCAAAATAGTTTATCTTTGGGCTTCTCTTGACCCTCTCCTGAATCCAGAGTTTTAGCTACTTATCCGTATTTTCCTGGCTGCAGGTTACCAGTTGTTTTTATTTTAGGATATTGTTTCCCCGGTAAAAATAGTTGTGGCACACACATACAATTCGACTGACACTGCTTTAAGGTTTTGAATTTGACTTTATAAACTTTAATATTTGTTTTGCATCTGCCCAGTGCACTGTTCTCAATGGTTTTGATCCTCCTAAAGCCCTCGCCATCATAGTCTGGATGCTAATGTGATGACTGGACTAAAAACTATATGTCATTTTAACTTACTCCAAGTACAACGTGTATTATGTGTGATGACTACCAAAGCACTTTACAAAATTTTAGACTTAAGGAGCAGATCACACAGGGATGCATCACCGGACAAGTATCATCAGTAGCAACATCGTCGCTATGGTACAGCTTGACTGCCAGGCATCTCCGCTGCAGAACGAGGTTTTTCAGCATCCCTTTGACTTGCATAAAAATAAAAAGTTTAAACTTTTCCACTCCAGAAGCAGGGTCACTGCACTTGTTTATTTCACTTTTGGCCACAAATAAAGCAGGAAGTAGTCAAGGAGACAAGTCAAGGTGAGCGATGGTGCCCTCAAGTGAGCCAACGGCAGTTTTATTTGGGGATATTATGAATCATTCTGACTGATAATGGAGAGGGCAGAGAGGAGTCAGGTACTTAAACTGCTGAGTGGCGACCCTGAGCCCTGTGTGTGTGTGGGTTCTCAGGCTGCCTTTTAAAACATAACATTTATGCATTTGTGATGATTCTGCTCCACTGTGAATGTTGCAGAAGACAGAAGGGGGGATAAGTTGGACAAACATTTGCTCCATCTTCTGAGGTAGAATCAGAACCAGAATAATGGAGACACATGGGAGTGACTTAGAGACAGAAGCATTGCAAGGGCGTGTGGTAGGCTTTATTGTATTTGAAACATGCCCTCCTGCATGCCTCCAAAGCAATATCGCACCAGGGAGTGACACATTTATTACATCCTTGTGGATTTAATGTGAACATCTCAACGTGCTCTGTTGCAGTGCTTTGCCTGAATGCACTGTGAAAAGGGCTTTGCGTGTGTTAGAAACTTTACCTACCTAAAACCTCCTCTACAATGGCATTTTCCTTCTCCTCATTTGTTAAAAGCTCTAAGTTTGTTGAAAACCATTTACCTCCAGCTTCGTTTGGATGCATGAATGGGGACAGAACATCTCTTCGCTTGCTCTCTGTGTTTTTTTCTTCTGTTCAGGGAAGCTGCGTGTCTCTGTGTGATCATCTCCTGAGACCTGAATTGAGAAAATTGAACCAATTTTGCACAGCTGAACAAACAATAATTACTTATAGTGTGGTAAATTTATCTTTTTGGTATACTGAATGATTGTTGATTTAATGATTTAAATACAAAGTAACAAAACAGAAATAAGATGTTATGGATGCTATATGCTATATCTTACAAACAAAACCAAACACACATCCATTACTTACATCTTTTTATTGGCTTTGTGTCATTTAATGGCGTTGTTAATAAGATTACCTCTGGAAGTTAATATTTATGTGCTTCTTTCTAAGTTTATAATAGTGAAAAACTGATCGTTTATCATCGAGAATCTAGCCAAAGTACAAAACAAATATTAGAAATCTAATTCCACCAGACAAAATAGGTTTGTAAAGCTGTCTGAGTTGAAGTCCCATTCAGAACTTGAGATTGGATTCTTGTCAATTTGATATTTTTAACTTAGAAACTCTGAGTTAAGTTTCTATGAAACTACAAAACTTAGCATTGATTCAAAAGTCTCTTAGAAAAAGAAGGTTTAAATACATATTTTTTCTTTTTAATAAGGGTCCGAACAGCCTGGGAGTAATTTTCTGGTTTTTAAAAATGTAAATTTTTGCAGTTCAAGGCAGTCGTTATCACAGAGCTTCAGTGGCTTCCTGGGTGCAGATAGGACACAAAGTAATTTGGTTTCCTAACCCGGAGCCTCAGTAAAAACCGAGGAGGTTGGAGCTGAGTGTGGCTTCAAAGAGATCATGGCTGAAGTTCCATTTTGTTTTTTAAGCAGAGCTCTTTCTTCGAAAGTCATCAGTGACCTTATTTCTTTACTGTGTTGGGGAGTTTGTTTGATCTACACTGAAAACAGCCTATTATGTACAATCAACACGAGTTTTTAAGTTGAGATATGTTTTTAATGATCATTTTTCTGGTTAAGTTCCCTTTCTTGGCAGTAAACATCTTTGCTTTGGAGCTTTAAGCGTGTGGCCTTGATCTGAAACCGACTATAAACTGGCCTACATCCCCTTTGGCCCATTGCTGAAAACCAAAATCATTTTGCCGAACACAAGCCTGTGTGAGCCGGACCCAGAGCAGTGTTTATATACGAATTAAAGACGACAGCCAAACCGACTTGGCTCCCTGCAGTGTGTCTGTGAGTAAGCTGCAGAGTAAAAGCTGGACCTAAAAAACTGAGGGTGGACGTGGGAGCATTGTTGATTCCTAACTTGTTTATGATCAAATACATTTTTACTTATTTTTCATTGAATTAATATTTAAATATGATCATTCATTAAAATGGCAGCTGTGCCACAAGTCTGTCCGCCTCTGCTGTTTTCTTGGATGTGAAATGGTTTTATGTCTTGCTCTCTACAACAAAATGTCAGAGATGAGCTTTTGATGCGAGGCATCACGCAGAGATAAAGAGGCAGGCAGTGGGCTGATGGCGGCCTCGTGGGATTACAAAACTAGTGCTTTAACTCAGATATAAAGGAAAGTAAGGAGGGCTATGCAGCCAGATCCAAACAAATTCACCTCCTATTTCTGATATGTTCAATCTCTCCAACAATGAATGTTCCTGAAGACTGAGAGTAGACTTAAGCTTCAGTTCACATACTGGTGTTCTGTACCTGGCGTCATTAAGAGCTTCTGAGTCAATATTTGCCTTGACAAACATCCATAACCCATGAGGCTTTGTTATTTTCTGCTTGCACTGGAGGGCACAGAGCCTGTTTTTCTACTAAGAGCATTGTGATGTGAATGTGATTACCTCTGAAGCTCAACAGCAGCTTCTTTTGACTGATTTATTTTGGTTCAACTCCACAATTGATCACGTAGAAGAGACCTGACGCCAGATTCTTCTTTTCAGCTGGTTAAATCCATTTGACTTAACTCCTAGATGACATATTTTAAAGTAAAGCAGAGAAATTCACCAGCCTCTGCTCCAAATGGTAATCTTTAGAGTTGCACAATAAACTACAGCCTTCCATCCATATCCATGATCTGTATTGTCTATACCTTTAATAGGTTTAAGCCATCATTGAGCGAGATGCGGGGTAAACCATAAACTGGTCGCCAGCCACTTTCAGCGCTGACACATACACATAGACAACCATTTACACCAACACTCAAACCTGCTGGATATGTAGGCTATGTCCACACGTAGGCAGACATTCATTTTCAAAACTGTTTATATCCACACACAGTAACTACACCATGCAAAAATGCTGTTTATTAGCATGAGGGATGGAAATAAAAAAAAACCAATTCCAATTTAAAATCAATAACAGCTATCTTAAGGAGTTGTTCTCATCAGTATTTGTTGATCAACTCCCTCAACCACCAATGTCTCCCACTTTGGAGACTGAGGACATCACACTCTCAACTAGGCCTGTCACACTAACAAATTTTGATGGATGATAATTGTCCAAAAAATTATTGCCGATAAATGATGTTATTGTCAATAATATTTTGTTTTTTTTTTTCATTTTTTCCTTAATGTAATTAAATATGTCATAATAAAGTGAGTTCACCATATCAAAAGCAATAAACTTGAATTTCTTAATAGTATTAAACTATAAAGAAATTGGAAGGTCAAGATCTTTTAAATGAAATAAACAAACAACACAAATTTAACAAACAAAAAAAGAGGAAAAAGATCCAATGAAAATGAAATGGGCTCTCTTTTAGGAAAGATTGAGTGTAAATAAAAATAATAATGCTAATAAAAAAAAAATAGACCCTGTCTCTGTAAGGAAAGAAGACAAACTCCAATAGAAACACACACAAATAAATCAAATAAAATGGAGTTTATACAGTGACATGTACGTTCCACAAGTCAATCCACACTGTCTGTCAAAGGTTTGTCTACATTGCTGGCTTTTCAACCGTATAACAACACTGTCTGTGAGCATGCACCATTTTGTGCTTTTCTTTATATTTACTTTGCAGACCAAACATCTCAGTAAGCACTGACTGTGAGGATGAAGGCTCTGCTGCACCTCCCCTTCTTCGTTGTCACTACTTTCAAACAAATTCGACATATCGGCTCATCTGTGTTCATGGGCTCACACCTGATTAAAACAAAAATATTCCCTGGGGCTGTGGCTTTCAGCTTAAGAACCGTGCCTTCCTTCATATTAGCGTTTGTTTCCTCGTTACTCATGATGCTCACTTCAGCTCTCTCAGTGTGTACGTGCAAGCGGCCTCACCTCCACCCCAAAGATTGCGTGAGTGACAGATGCTCACTCTCTATGAATCTGCTAAATCCGCTATAGAACCAACGCACCAAGGTGTCGAGAAAGTTGCACAGAGTGAGCCATCTTCTCATTCAGCCTCTTTGGTAAAAAGAGAGGAGCAAAACAAACATGTATGCACGTGTCAGTTTATAGAGGCCGGCAAACTTACCAAAGATGTTTTTGTTTATGGTGCGGTTAATTGATTTATTGATTATCTGCCAGGCCTACTCTCAACAGAGGCATAAATCATAATAAAGTCATAAATCATGGCAGACGGCAGGCAAAGGTGAATAAAAATACTTTTGTAAATCTTTTAGTAAGTAACTTGCAGACATAACGCGTTTGTCATCGCTGCCACTGGAGATGATTATAGGATCATTTTTGTCCACACCACATCAGCAGGAACTGATTAAGGAAACATTAAAGAATAGGATCACCTAACAGAACAGTTCATGGCACTGAGATCAATAAAATCTTATCAGTCCCCCATCCCTAGTTACCATGTTATGATATCAGTTCTAGTCTTTTTCATTTCTCTTCAACAGTTGTTTTATTTTTAAACACATGATAACCACAAGTCGGAATGATGTTATGGTTTAACTCACTGCTGTGCTATCTGGTGTTACAATGAATTATGACTTTATATCTATTTCCTTATATTTCAATACAGTACATATTTCATCATTTTGATTAAATTATGTTATTTGAAATCATTCATTAGTGTTTTGGCCAGCTTAATGTCTGATGTTACACTGCAAAAAACATTGTGTTTGTTTTACATCAAACACAAAAACATGCAGCGTCAGGAGCAGGTCCATTTTAGTAAAGTAATGACAATGTTCTTTTGGCATAAATATATTGGAATCAGTATTAGATCAGCAATAAAGGGCTCAGAAATTTTGGCACATTAGATCTCAGCAAAAATTCAATTTCCTGAGTTCCTAGATCTCAGCCCAGTTTAATGAGGCCAGACACAGCTGCAGCCAGCTCCCACCTACCCTGAGGCAGACACAGAGCTGTAAAATAAAATACGCCTTTTCTATGTGCCCACTAAGATGGCGAGAAAATTACATACATGTTATTAAATCTTTGCATCTGTAAACAAAAGAGTGAACATTTCTCTGAATAAGTGTCTTTGTTGCCTCAGCAACCAATGTGCAGTCCAATTAGTTGCATTTGTGTTGTTTGCACGCCCTGGTGTGTAAAAAAGTACATACAGCAGGCACGTTGGACCTCTTTTATTGCTGCTGCCAGGTGTTAGGTTATTTTTTGAAAGAGCTGATGGAAAGGTTTGCTGCAGCTTTGCCCCACGCTGCTGCTCTGTATCCTCTCTGACAGGCATGTCAGCTGGAGCGATTGATTTAATGCAAGGTAAGTACAAAAGAAGCAAACGTGTTTTGGAAATATGTTTGCGCAATATTTGTGGAAAGAAACACCTGGCCTGCCTGGAAAACAGGTTCCAGAGGTAAACATCAGGTGCACACAGGTGTACATGGGACAATGCTTCAAACTTAAAATGGAGGACACTTTTAAAGGTTCGAATCCTCCTCTGCTGTTTAAGTGTGCCATGCTCCATGATAATCTGGTAATTTATGTTTGTGCGGAGGAGCCCACTTATTTACATAATTCTTCCTCTGCAGCTTAAGCTTGAATAAATGAATGAAAGCAGCACACTTGATAAAGAGAGTGAGCATGGGGTGACGATGCTTTCATATTAAACAATTATGCCGCAGTTTGAACAAATACCTCCTCCAGAAAAAATGAACAAGTATTAAATTACCTCTCTGCATACTTAGCCTGGCAGACTGGTTTGGTTAAGGAAGTTTCAGAAAAGCTATTTGAGACATAAACAGATGGAGATCCTAGCAAGCATCAGTCCCAGACCATATGTCAGCAATCAAAATGAACATCTACCCTGCATTCATTTCATCAGTCCAGAGATTTTACTTGCTTTTCTGACCGGATACTGATAAAAATCTATTAAAGTGCTTTATTTGGAACATTAAATAGCCCAGTGTAAGGTGGTCAGCTCTTTAATATAATCTCCAAAAACCCTGCATGTACTTATAATAACTAAACCTACTGCATCTCCAACACTATAGCAATTATTTCTGCCAATCTTAGACCTAAGGCCTCATTCATAGACACTTTGTCCTCCACCTTGTGGCCACAGAAGCAAACTTGCACATCAGGTTACATTCAAGATTAACACATTGTTTTCTTACATGCCTCAGAGCAAAATCAAACGGAAAACTTGACCTGAAATAAAAACCTCCGCAGATTATATTATTGGTTATTCAGATTTATGCTATATGTTGCTACACTGTAAATAAAGAAATCAACAAAAACCCACAATTTTAAAAGTGCAGGTATCGAACCATGCCTGGCCAACACATATATGGGTCATGCTTGGTTGCTACACAAACCTGAACCTCGAGAAGCTTTTAACCCAAAGCGTGTGCAAAAAACGTGGGCTGAAAATCCTGACGTCAAACCAATCAGAGGTTTGCCAACTTAAACCTTTAAGGCCCAAGACCGTAGATTATGGCCAGAAAATTCTAATTTTTTGGAGCTGAAATGTTTGTTTCACTTTCTGCTAAAATCCATAAAAATCAAAATGTTCATAAAATTCAACATATAGATTTTTCATATCTTATTTGATACATTAGGTGTTTTTGGCAACTGATAATCCATTTGAGGAGATTTTTTTTCATTTATCTGATTGTATTCAGATGTTTTTTTTTGTAATTTGTTGATCATACTGAGTAAAAAGAGGTATTATAAAAGTAAGTATCAAATATGATACAATTGGCTTTACAGGGTTAAGTAAAAAAAAAAAATGCGACCAAATTTACAAAAAAAGGCTATAAAAACTTAAAACTATCAAAACAAAACTGTTGTTCTCTGGAAAATAAATCTAATGCTGGCAATTCTAAGTTTTCGTTTTTACAATCTTAATTAGGGTTGGGAGAAAAAAAAACGTTCACATAAGTATCAGGATTTTTGTTTGACAATTTCTCAATCGTTTTTTTTGTTCAAAAATCGTTTTTTTTTTCCAAATTTAAATGCTTCATTTTAGTCTGTGTTAATAAGCCACTTTTAAATGCAATCCATGCTTTTGAAGAGAGAGTATAAACAGCTGGTTAAAATATATTGATGAATAAATCCTAAAAACAGACTCACATGTGATGTGATGTGTATTTTTCCTGATAAAGTCTGTAGGCATCATCATTGTTCAACTTTTTAGCTGGTGTTAAAATAGATAAAGATTGCAAAAAATGACAATATCGTAGAATTGCAATTTAAATCTGCACCTAAAAAAATCATTAAAAAAATCGAATCGGGAGAAAAGCGTATTGTCCCAGACTTAATTTTAATATAACAATATAATGAACTTTTTTGGTGACAGAAAAAAACTTAAAAGCTTTCGTTTTTACAATGTTAATTAAGGGTGGGAGAAAAAAGAACATTCACATAAGTATCAGGATTTTTTGTTTGACATTTTTTAAATTGTTTTTTTGTTCAAAAATCGTTTTTTTTTTTTTTTTTTCAAATTTAAATGCTTCATTTTAGTCTGTGTTAATAAGCCACTTTTAAATGCAACTCATGCTTTTGAAGAGAGAGTATAAACAGCTGGTTAAAATATATTGCTGAATAAATCCTAAAAACAGACTCACATGTGATGTCTATTTTTCCTGATAAAGTCTGTAGGCGTCATCATTGTTCAACTTTTTCGCTGGTGTTAAAATAGATAGAGATTGCAAAAAATGACATCATAGAACTGCAATTTAAATTTGCACCTAAAAAAAATCATAAAAAAATCGAATCGGGAGAAAAGCGTATTGTCCCAGACCTAATTTCAGTATAACAATATTAACATGAAACTCTCTGATCAATATTTAATCTACTTAAATAACAAATACAAGCCTATAAAAGTTCTTGTGCAAACCCTACAAGGCCGACCATCATGAACAAATTGTAATTTTTTTCAAAACTAAGGCAAGAAAGAAAATCTCAATTTTTTTTTAATCTTCTGCAGAAAATAATTCGAATTAATCAATTTAATTGATTTTTTGCCCAGCTCTACCATGAACAATTGCACATTCAAGGAATCCGACTTCGTAAATTGGTGCAAAAACAGTCAACTTACAATTAGAATAAAAACAAGGCTCAGGAGCATTAAAATAAGGTCTAAAATGGGAAGAGAATAGTGAAAAACTGACTTGGGTATATGTCAAAAATATTCAATAGGCACAAAAGAACAAAAATAAAACCCCAAACAGAATACAAAAGTGCACTGAAGGAGCTGTATAAGCACTGAACTTTTTAACAGTATAATATGATATTAATGTAAATACAGTGTGCATATCATCATAATAATCAAAAGTAGAGCTGCAGCTATTGATTCCTTTTGTAATCGATTACTCTATCAAATTTTTGTTGATTAATCGGATAACAGTTACATTGTGCTCACTGCTATTTATTTATTTTTTTTTTTACATTGAATCACTACGCATTATTATTATTAGTAACACACAAAACAGAAAAGTCAGGTGACTTAAATTAACAACTTATTTTTATTATTTTGAACATTCTGAGCATAAATGGGATCTCAAAATCAAAATCTATACTTTTATTTTTACTCTGGGACATATCTTGCTTTTTCCAGTATTTTTTTAAAGTTTGGTTATTTTTATTTTATTTGTATTCATGCTTGTCTCTTTTTGTTAAATTATTGCCTTTACTACTGTACCATATTGATGATCTTATTTTGTTACTTTATTTTTAGGACCAAATAATATCATACTTAGATACTAAGATAATTTAACTAGCTAACGTTCATTTCTATAACATATGAAAACATTCCCTACACCTGCTTCCTCTACTCACTGTCAGTGTTTCCTCTTCTACTCTCTGCAATCAAATTAAATGTAAAGTTATCGGATGTGAAAAGTATATGAACAAAATACACATGATTATGGGCAAGTAGCCTCCGCATTGATTTACCTTCTGAACCAGCCTTTACACGGAGCCATAATCAAAGTAGGTTATTTACTCGCCCATATCTCAGTTATTGATCACATTAGCTGCTTCTGCTGATGTATCATGAGTGTCATCCTGTTGTGTTGCTCTGACGCACAGACCGGATGTTTACTGTTGACGTGCTGCAGCATTGATGATGTGCTATCATGCTAAGCTATGTGCTAAGCTAACTCCGTTTGACATCAGACACACTGCACTGTTTTTCGGCCCCTCTAGAATACACTCGACGATGATTTCTTCTGCAGACTCTCTCCAGTTTTCCTCCCCTAAAAGAAACAAAACTCCCCAGTGACATAAAAAATGAAACAAATCAAGTTTTGCCTAAAAT
The DNA here is from genome assembly GCA_036419115.1 of Scarus forsteni. Lineage (NCBI taxonomy): Eukaryota > Metazoa > Chordata > Actinopteri > Labriformes > Labridae > Scarus > Scarus forsteni. The sequence goes on along the minus strand of JAZDUH010000380.1, from coordinate 1,414,605 downwards.
CAAGTTTTAGTCCAGATATATATTTTATATGTATAATTATATATTAAATGAGGCTTCGAGGCACAAAATTTGCCTCAAAGATATTTTGTAATTGAATAATCGAGATTATTCAAAGAATCGTTTCAGCTCTTATCACAAGACCCCATAATCTTTGACCTTATACTTTCAGGATCTAATCAGGTCATCCTTGAGTTTTCGTGGATGTTTGTGCAATTCAACAGAAACACAAAAGTGTTCTTGAGATATAACTTTCAAGAGCAAAGTGTGATTCTGGACCTTTAAATATTACCTTGCTATTCTGATTAGTTTATCTTTGAAATGTAAAAGGCCAAATTGAAATAAATCCCATAAACAGTTCCTGAGATCTTGCCCTCACAAGAACATCAACACAAAATGCCTCTGGCCTCAGTTGTGGCCTGGGCAAAGGCATTCAAATCTATTCTGGGAATTAGTTGTTTGCTAATTCTTTGTAACTGCAACTGTGCAAAGACTGGAGAACTAAGGGAGCAGATTATCGGGGTAAAGAGGGCAAGTGAACTGGAGAATGAGGTTATCAGACGGAGGAACAGGAAAGCTGGATGACAGGATGAGCAGCTGGCGGGGAAACAAGAAGACGTGCTGACGTGGAGAACAATGGAGAAACAGGATAGTTTTAAAGCGAGGAAACAGCTGATCGGAAACAGGAAGGTTTGCTCTGTGTAGAAGGAGGAGAAATCCACAATGAAAAAGAGCAGATGAATGATTCAAGACTAAACAGAGAGACTGGGATCAACTTAAGATCCAGAGGGGGTTTCAGCAAAAGACGGCTCTTTAGTAGCACCTAGAGGCCGGGGCACAGCTCCTTTCCTGAATGACACACCAAGGATTTACTTCAACAGCATTTTAACTTCATTATATTTAGCCTGACAATAACTGAATTATGATGCTGTGGAGCTCAACAGTGTTTCAAACAACAGCATGAGAGATTTAAGCTGTACAGTGAAGACAGGGGAATATGGTGCAAAAAATAAATATGAACTTATTACACTGTATGAGACCAAAAAAAAGACATTTTGATGTGGTTTAGGTGACCACTGCATCACAGTCTATGTCAGCTATGCTATAAAGGTTTTATGAGAATACTTCAGTTTAAAGCAGGAGTGCAGGATATAATCAGAGCAATATAAACCCTGATAATTCCTGAAAAGGTCTCCCAATTTATAGTAACTCCTGTCCTGCAAAATTGACTGTGGTTTTACTGTGGTGGGGCACTGATATGCAATGAGACTAATTTAAGTGTCTTGGAAATGTGTACAGCCATACAAGGTATCAATACAACCAAACAACCAATGAATTACTTTTAATTTTTCTCTCAATGTAAATGAAGTTATTTTTTTGATAAACACGTAATTGATTATGCAGTTGTCAGTCATAACACTCAAGCATTTTTAGAAAAAATCATATGTGGAACATACTAAAAAACATTTTTGAAAGGCGGTTAACTTGACCCGTCCCCTAATTCTGGGAAACGGTAAACGATTTTTTACACTTCTCCCTGCCTCTGTTGAAGAGGAGCACCCAAACGGTTGGTTCTTTTTTACATAAATAACTCTTTTTGATGTGTCAAAGCAAATTTTCTGCATGTCAGGTATTTTGAACTTTGAATCAAATCTAATTTGTCCAGGTCTAATATAGTGTATTATACAGATGTAAATTAATTTACCAATGTATAAAACTGTGACTCGTTTGGCTAAAGATTAGCCCGAATAGCAAAGCTAGCATCATTTTTTTCCAAAATGTTGGTATGGGGCAAAATGAGCCACATGTTGTGGGGTAAATAGAGCCATTGTTTCCTCTTATTCCACCAAAAGTATGAAAAGTTATATCAATGTATTGAATCATATACTATTTCATGTTTTGCTAACCAACTGACTTGTGTGATTAAATGTTAAACATAGAAAACCATGCCAAGAGTGTAGAAGAGGAAAACCAACTGGGGCTCAACACCACTTTCTGAGATGGAGAAAAAGTAATGAAGAAGTCATGGATGAAAAGTCAATCAGATCCAAAGAAGTGAAATACTGACAGGTCAACCCTGTGGGAGGTATGAAGAGGGATGTTTAAACTTGCTTATTTTAGCAAGTCTGAACTTGTAAAAACTCTATAACATAGAGTAAATGTTACTTTTCTTGAAGAAATAATAGTTTTTTTTCTGTCAAGAACTGATTTTGTTTTCGTTTGTTGTTCAAATTGCTGGTTCTTCTTTCCTGAGTATCTAATTTTGCAAAATGTGTCCATCTATGGCATTAGAATTTTGAAATTACTGATTTTTTTCTAGGTTGTTTAGGTTTAAGAAAATAAATGCAATAATTTGTGAAGTGAACATTTCGTGTGAAATGACTCTTTTGACAGCAATACATTATCTTTTAATAATTCTCAGATTTAAAGTTATGTCAATTTACCCACAAACTTGGCTTAATTTAGCCACAAGTTTAGCCACAGGAGAACTTTATTTTGGAAGGCCACAGTTTCCAAGCTCTTTGTCATTAAATACATTCTTACAATTTCTGTTGATAGCAAAAATTCTGTTGCTTTTTTTCTTTGCCTCAGTGACAACAAAAGTTAAAGGCTCATCTTACCCTACCCTCCCCTAAATGTGGATTTAAGGTGTCAAAAATAATCCAGAAACCACTGAAAAACGGATGTAGTTTAGAGTTCACTTCTATTTTATAGTTTGTACTTACTTTTAACTGTCTGTAAATGTTTACATAATTAGACTGCTTATTTATTGACTCTACTTTCAGATTATTTTCGGCAAATACACAAAGTAAAACCTACCTCATTCAGATCATCGTGGCGACTTTCCAGGAAATATACGGGTCCGGGTGATGGCAGATGGTAAGCTTAGCAGTTTCCTGAGTCACACTTTTGGGCAAAAATGATAATATCAGTGTTTAATCTTGTAGCCTCCTTTTAAAACAGACTCAGCTTTGATGAAATAAACCCTACAAACAACTTAACAACATGATAATGCTTTATGGGCCAGCAAGAAAAGTCTAGCTTGATAGCATGTTGATAACCACTTAGCATGTGTTGACTGATGCTTCTGGAGGGCACTGACTAATTCCTGATACCTTTCTTTTACATATTTTTGAACCTTCAGCCCTGTAACTGTGTATCCAAAAAGTACCAAAATCTACTGTGCTTTGCTAAAGCATATTGTGACTAAATATAGCTTAACATTTCTTGAATTTATATATTTTTTAAATTCTATATTAAGACAACATAGATGTAGGGATATGATCATATATTTTAATACAAGCAGTGTAAAATTTTACTTTGGCATTTACTTTTTGCAGAAAAAGCCTTAATTTCAATAAAGAAGGCTAAATGACTTACTGTTAAAGGCTGTCAAAATGTAAAGAATAAAATTAAACAATTTCAAGGTCAGAATATGAAAGTTAAGGCTGAAATACACAATTTTGACTTTTTCCACAATATTTTTAGCCTCACATTTGAATTGCAATATTTCTAGCTTAAACTGAGTTTTTGAAATCTAATTGCCATTATTTTTTTTCTTTCTACATTTCCAAATTAAAATAAAAATCTCAGACTAAACCAACAATTACTTCTTCATCTCTGACTACCTTCACAGTTGAACATGTCTGACAGGAACCATTTTCTTCTCAGCCTAAACCATCTTTGACCTCCTCAGTGTCCTGTCAAGACTTTGAATCATACAGTACCAATGCTACGGCCACGCCAGACGCGAATTTGCAAAGACGCACGTCGAGATTACATACAAAGCCAATGCAAAGACGCGTTTGGACGCAGATTCGCCCCAGGCAGTGTGTTGGGGGGCGCATTTGGGGCGTCAAACACCTCTACGCTCGAGTTGAAAATATTGAACTTTCGACGCAAATTCGCGTAACACTGTGCCGCGGCAGCCAATCAGCAATCAGACATTCCCCCCCGACGTCATTGATTTGATGACGTGTGATGCTCCAGCCCCCTGCTCCAGCTCAAACCCCGCTGAAAGATGGAAGAGAGGTTGATCTGCGCTGTTTGCCATCATCCAGAGCTTTACAATTCGACGTGTGTACTCTACAGTGACCAGAACAAAAAGGAACAGGCTTGGGTGAAAGTCTCTGAGGAGACAGGTTTTGAAGGTTAGTTCTGTAAATATTTGTTTCAAGCTGGATTTGCCTGCACGGGTCATCACTGAGTCCGACTGTGTTTTTCTCAGTGGAGTTTTGTCGTAAAAGTTGGAAGAGCCTCTGGGACATCTACCTGAAAGAAAGGAGGAAAGACCAGGAAAAAAGGAGCGGGGTAGCGTGATACCGTGCTGCAGACGTCTCCGCAGGATCGGGTGAACCCAAAAGCGTCGACCTTTGGCCCGACGACGCATCCAGGACCTCCAGATCAGGTAAAGAGTAGCGATCACGGTTATCTCGGCCATGATTGCGCAGTGACTGAATAGGCGAGCCAGATTTTGTCAATCTATTTATAACAAGCGGGCTCTCTACTCTGCCAGCGCAGTGACGCGCGTCAGCTTGTCAAAATGGTCCAGCCTTGGGCGTTACACGTGGCGCGTCACAGGCTTTACATGCGTTTAAATTCGCCAATTCGTGTCTGGTGTGGCAACGCCATAAGACAGGCCTCCTATTAGCTGAAGGACTGTTTGATTTAGTGCTGTATGTCTTCACATTTCTTGGGAAGAACCATGGCCACCTTGATATTTAAGCAGTGCTTAAAGATGATTGGGGCCATCCTCTTGTTCAGTTCCTCTACACTTTAAAGTTACTATTTTGAGGCAGAAAGTTACATTTTCTTGCTTTAATTCTTATCAAGTGTATAATAAACAAATACCTTCTTCTTCATTCAGCCTTATTTTTCCTCTCACGTCTGACCATAACACTCTTCCAGGTTTGGTGTGACTCATCTAACACAATTCCAGTTTTAGGGTAAGTGTTGCCTGTAATACAAGGATAAATAAAACACTTACACAGACAAAATTAAAAGGTTATGTAACGTTCAATTCTTGACATTTAAGGCCTCAAGTACCTTGTTTAAATATTAACAACAATGCTTGGTGGTTTGATTCACAACATGGCTTTTTAAAAATGGAGTTTATGGCATAAGTTCAAGCAGTAATACTTTTTGTTGTTTGTGTCACCCTTGCAGTAGTGTGATCTCGGTGACTCTCCTACTGCTGAGGCATCTCCAAATAACTCCTCAGGGTCTATGTCCCAGGTGAATCCAGCTGCAGCCCCAGAGACTGGCCCCTTGCTGCAGAGCACTTCGACAACAAACAATAATACAATTAAGTGCAGAATGAACTATGGACCATGCTACTCCTGCAGTGGTTTGCCAAACATGACCTGGAAGTGGATGATTTGACATGTAGGGTGATAGCAACACATTTTGGTGTCAGCTCCAAAACTTAGAACCAACTTCTGTGAGGCTGTGGAGGTCAAAGACAGACGCGGACGTCCCAGCCAGACAATACCGCAAAAAGACCGGTTCTTCACCATTGCTTCATTGAGGAACCGTTTTACATACAAGTTTTGCCCCGTTGTAAAGGTGACTAGTCAGGTTTCCATTGCTATAAATACTACAGTGAGATGAAAAATCAACCAAAATAATGTTTCCATTTTTTTTAGTAGTATATTTTGGCACTGACGCATTTGAAAAAAAATAAAAAACACCACTCTGTAATGCTTATAATCTCATAGGGCTGATTTGTTGGCATTAACAAGACTAAGGGGTAAATTAGTTAAAGATGAAGATGAGCTGTTCCTGCTATGCATGTACATAAACCCAGATCTTAAATGCACCGGCTTGTATGCACCTCCACCAACACTTTGATAAGTGCAGGGGTTTGTGTAATGATAATGAATCCCTTAGATGTGGAGGAAATTTATTTAAAATACAAACAAAGCTCTCGTGTTACTCTTCACTTGGCAACTGATCAGAACAAGTGGGTGTAAAACCCAAGAGAACCCTCCTTCAGCTCTTTCCCTTTGAGCAGCTATGATCTATGGATATTAATGTTGTTCAGCTCTCAGACTGTTATTAAGATTGGTGTGCAGTAGGGTTTAAGTGTATGATCCCGTTAGAGCAAAGAACCACGGGTATTTGGTGTCATGGTATATTCAGGGCCATGATCGTGGCACTCGAAGAGAATTGTGATTTGGTTGTTTTGTTTCGTTTTGTATATTTTTTGTCAAAATAACATACAACTTCCCTTCTATGTTATACATTTTTCGTAAATAGTCATCTTGACTCCTGATTAATGTATCTTATATTCACCGTGTGTTAAGATTTGTGAGTTTTTTCATAATTTACAATTTTTCATATATTTGTGGACTGTATTTAAATTTAAATGAACAGCAACTCCCCTCCCCCCAAAAATCAATCTATCTATCTATCTATCTATCTATCTATCTATCTATCTATCTATCTATCTATCTATCTATCTATCTATCTATCTATCTATCTATCTATCTATCTATATGTATAAATAGATATCTATAGGTATCTATATATACATATATACATGTGTGCATACATATATACATATGTGTATATATACACTACCGGTCAAAAGTTTTAGGACACCCCAATTTTTCCAGTGTTTTTACTGAAAATTATGCCGTTTAATGTCTCATTGCACTCAGACGTCAAAGCATAGTACAAATAAGCAATTGGAGTCAAAAAAGAAATTATGGAATCAATTTATAGACCAAAATGTATTCTAAACTGTTGACTCATCAAAGTAGCCACCTTTGGCAGATATAACAGCTGAACACACACATGGCATTCTTTCTACAATAGAAATCAAATATTCTTCAGAAAGTTCTTCCCATGTCTGTTGCAGAAGTTCCCATAAATGTGTGGCACTTGTGGGTTGCTTTGCTTTCACTCTTCTGTCCATTTCATCCCAAACCAGCTCAATGGGGTTTAATGCTGCGTTCCTTTTACCTCGGAACTGGGAGCTGGGAAATGGGAGTGACGTCATTTCCGACTTGTCGGCGTTCCAGTTGAAGTCGGAAAAAAAACGTGCCGATCGACCAGGCTATTGTTAGCTGTTGTTAGCACGCCCTGCGTTGTTGTTCACAAATACCACATGAAGAATGTGATTATCACTATGGCAGCATTTTTGTAAATATAAGTCTAACAATACTATGTATACAGCTGATCTAGAGCAACACACACTAGTCAGAAGTGCAAATAAATGGATTATTACAGGAGCTAAATAACTGTTCACACTGGGGGCTGCCATCTTGGTTTGTCAACTCGGGGGTGGCGAGGTTCCCCCGAGTTCCTAGTAGGATATTCCGACCTCGGGGGGCATTCCAGATGAAATTTCCTACTCGGAAGTGGGAAATTCCGACCTCCGACTACAACTGGAACGCACCATAAGTCTGGAGACTGTGCTGGCCACTCCATGTTTTCAAGTTTACCAGCTTGTTCTTTTTTCGCAAGATAGTTCTGGCATAGCTTGGACTTATGTTTTGGGTCATTATCTTGCTGTAAGATGTAACCCCTGACCAACCAGACGCATACCAGAGGGTATTGCATGGCGCTGCAGCATGCTGTGGTAGCCGTTTTGGTTCAGGGTGCCTCTCACTCTGAACAAGTCACCAACCCTGGATCCAGCAAAACAACCCCAGACCATCACACTTCTTCCTCCATGTTTGACAGTTGAAGCCACACACTGTGGAAGCATCCTTTCACCTACTCTACGCTGTACAAAGATCCTGCGTGATGAACCGAAGATTTCAAATTTTGATTCATCAGTCCATAATACCTTTTTCCAGTCTTCAGTAGTCCAATGGCAGTGTTTCTTGGCCCAGGCAAGCCTCTTTGTCTTATTCTGACGTCTTAGCAATGGTTTCCTTGCTGAAACTCGTCCAGTCAAACCCGCAGCTCGAAGTCTTCTCTTCACAGTTGAAACAGAGACTTGCTTACTACGACCACTATTAAGCTGTGCTTGAAGCTGTTGTCCTGTGGGCCGCCTATCATGCAAACTGTTGACTCTCAGAAACTTGTCCTATGATTCAGTTGTGGCTTTGGGTCTGCCAGACCTCTTCCTGTCAGAGTTTGCCCCAGTTTCTGACTTCCTTTTGATGGTGAAGGAAACTGTACTCACTGACACCTTGACTTTCTTTGCAATTTCTCTGTAGGAAAGACCTACATTTTTCAGTGTTATGATGGTCTGTCTCTCTTCCACTGTTAATTGCCTTTTTCTAGCCATTTCTGTAGCAACACACTACTTTCTGCAGTACAATACTGTTCAACTGATGCTCACGAGGGTATGGTACCACATTGTGTTCAAACACTGCTCTTATGCTGACAGAGGGTCTTGTTAGTAATCAAGCAAACTTGGAACACCTGTAGGAATTAGTATCACCAGCTTTTTAAGGCTTGGTCACCCTCCGTTGCTGCAGGACAGCTATCAATTGTTAACCCATTTTGTGTTATTATTCTGAAATGTACTTTGTTTTCATTTTTGGGTAACCTTACTTTTTATTTTACCCTCTGCCAGGGGCGTTCCTGTCATTAGGCGGATTAGGCGGATGATAGGGGCGCCCGCGAGCAGAAGGGCACCAAGGAGTGGAGAATTTTTTTTAAAACACAAAATAATAATAAAAAAAAGATTACAAAAAAAAATTGCGTCCTCTGCTTCGCCCCTCACAAGCCAAATGACTGATACTCGGCATCTATTGTCTCTAGAACTCGGCACACGCTGCTGATTTCACAAACTCCAATTTTTTTTTTTTTTGAAACACAAGCCACCGCGATCACGAACATTATGGCCACGCAGCCGACAACATTAGACGGACGGCGGCCGCACCGCGGTGGCTTGTGTTCGTTCGTCTGGAAGTGCGGCTGTGCCTCCTAAAATCAATCATTATGCTCCCCTGCCCCTCCGACCCTCTGCTCCAAGTGCGCTCTGCAGCACTTGGCTGCGCGCTGCTAAACGGCGCGCTCCGTAACTGCACGCTCCTCGGCTGCTGCCCGCTCCTCGGCTGTACGCTCACCTGCAGCACAGGTGAATGGAGTTTGTGAAATCAGCGGCGTGTGCCGAGTTCTAGAGATGATAGATGCCGACTATCAGTCATTTGGCAGGTGAGCAGCGAAGCAGAGGACGCAAAAGTTTGGAAGCGCATGGAAAGAGAACGTTTCAAACCAAAAGGGGCAAGAAGCCATCTCTCTGGTTTCTCTGCTGAAAAGGGAACTTTTGAGTTGGATTTCTGGCATTGGGTTTTGTGATCTCAATGTGTTTTTTTAGAAGATCAAAGTTTGGTTTCTACTGAGTTAATCAAATGTAAAATAGTATTGATTTAAAATATCGAATTTTGCTTTATTTAAATGCAACTGGAATTATTCAATGTACAAAATAGTTTCTGTTAATTAGAAGTATTAAAACCTATCAAATCTGGTTTAATAACTTGATGTCATGGTACTTAAAAAATGATTTCATGTTAGTTAAAAAATTGTTTATTGTTAAAAGCTTTAAATACGGTTGATTTAAGCTTAAAATCAGTGTAAAATCCTGGCTAAAATAAAAAGTAAATGTTTTTTCAAACAAATGGTTCAAAAATGAACAATATTTAATACTTTGTAAAGCAAAAATTGCTGAAATATTTAACATTGATTTGTTTTGTGATTGTAGGTTTTTCACCTGCTTGATTCCTGATGAAAAATAAAAAAGGATTGAGCAAAAACCTGAAGTCTGGTTCAGTGCTCCCTTTATGAAGTGTGGGAAGCCATGTCGCAGTAAAAACACTTGACAATCATAGCCCAATCCTTAAAATCTGTTTTTTTTTTTTTTTAAATCTTTCTTAAAAATGCGTTAGCTGGGCTCAAAGAAGTACTTATTTTCAAAGTGGAATTACTCACATTTTTATTAAGTGTATGGGGAAAAAATATAGTTGGCTCTGGCACATTTAAGACGACTTAAAAGACAGTCTGGGAAACAAGACACTGATTAAAGACAGCAGCTTTATCATCACCAAGTTACTATTATAAGCAGTTTTATAAGGCAGCCACAGTGGAGCTAAAGCAGTAATAGCACACTAATAGTTTGAGAAATAAAGTTACTTTATTTAAAACAAATACTTTCTTAAATTAGACTACATTTTGTATTCACACGATATACAAGTAGCCTATAGATAAGGGGAAAACTTTTTTTGGGAGGAAAAAAGAGAGAGAGAGAGAGAGAGAAAGAAAGAAAACATGTTTCTGATTGATGTGACCATTCAGCTGTTCAGAAAAATTTTGGCCCCAGGCCAAACTTAAAGGGCAACTTCGGTATTTTTCAACCTGGGTCCTATTGCCCCAAGTGTATGTGTGTATACGATTGACGGGTACAACTCGTTTTAAAATTGGCTCAGTATCAAGGGAGCGGATGCAGCCGGCAGCCGCGAAGCTAGATAGGGGGGCAACTGCATCCCGTATAAGTTTGAGCATTAAAAAGTGTTTATTTCGCCACAGACCGGTTGCGATCGCCGGTGCTAGCTCTCTAATTAGCATTGTAAGCATTGCGTTTTCCTTCACGTCCTCTGACCTGTGTGACGTCATCTGTGAGCTTGTTGAAGAAAACAGAGGAGCCATGCAGCGCGCCGCTCAGAGTGGAGCTGCTTATCCCGGAGGACAGTTGGAAGTTTTACTGCGTCGGTATCATGGCTGAATATTTACCAGATTTCGAGAGTGAAGACGAGCCTTTTCATTACGACGGCCACCCGTATTTATTTGAGCCAGAGTATACGGACGAGGAGCTGCTACAAACTCAAGAGCTAACGAGGATAGCAACAGAGGGCTAGCAGACGAGGGTGAAGCAGCGGCAGCACGAACGCGAATTTCTGAGGAGTGGTGGTGCTCCTGTGGTTGCTGTGACTCTATGCCCACAGAGGAAGAATGTCTGTGTAATGAGTGGGACCTGTTGCCCAATATTCGTGGTCTCGATGTGTCGTGGGATGATACAGGAAGTACCCGACGCTGTGTAACTACATTAGAGGATTTCCCCCCTCTGATCAACAGGGCAGTGCTGGATACCTTTTTTCATGTACCCAAAATAAATTGGAGGAGGCGACCAAAACCACAGGGACCAAATGGTCAACTATAAAGTAAGTATAACTAATATGTCTTTATGCATACAATACGTATAAGTATTGTATGTGTTGTGTAAGTGTTTATAATTCGCCACAGACCGGTTGCGATCGCTGGTGCTAGCTCTCTAATTAGCATTGTAACACGGTAGGCCACAAGTCTGTACTGGCTGGACGAGAGGAAAAAGTGAAGAGGATTTGGGGCAACAGTAACTGTGTGTGTCAGAGACAAATCTAGAGCGTTCGTGCAGCCGCTGCTTCACCCTCGTCTGCTAGCCCTCTGTTGCTATCCTCGTTAGCTCTTGAGTTTGTAGCAGCTCCTCGTCCGTATACTCTGGCTCAAATAAATACGGGTGGCTGTCGTAATGAAAAGGCTCGTCTTCACTCTCGAAATCTGGTAAATATTCAGCCATGATACCGATGCAGTAAAACTTCCAACTGTCCTCCGGGATAAGCAGCTCCACTCTGAGCGGCGCGCTGCATGGCTCCTCTGTTTTCTTCCGGCAACAAGCTCACAGATGACGTCACACAGGTCAGAGGACGTGAAGGAAAACGCAATGCTTACAATGCTAATTAGAGAGCTAGCACCGGCAATCGCAACCGGTCTGTGGCGAAATAAACACTTTTTAATGCTCAAACTTATACGGGATGCAGTTGCCCCCCTATCTAGCTTCGCGGCTGCCGGCTGCATCCGCTCCCTTGATACTGAGCCAATTTTAAAACGAGTTGTACCCGTCAATCGTATACACACATACACTTGGGGCAATAGGACCCAGGTTGAAAAATACCGAAGTTGCCCTTTAATTGCCGACCCCTGCACTAGAAAGTAGCATGGGCGCTAATCCAGGGGGGGGGGCGCAGGGGACGTGTCCCCCCCTTCCACAAAGCTGTCCCCCCAAAAAATCTTGTTTAAATAACATTTTTCTAGTAGTACAGTAACATGTTTTGATGGTACAATACTAGTAACGCCTCTTAAAAACACACTGACAATTTCAGTTGTTAAAGATCACAACCCCCCTCCCTTCAAAATAGTTTGGTCCAAACTTTCTCATGGCGACCGGCGCGTCATAGCGGTTACTCAGAGGAGGATGTAGATGACGACGGTGAAGGTAAAAGGGAAAAAAAGTAGTTGATTAACATTACTTTTTAATTGTTTAAGTTTGGCCTCAGAATGATATTGAAAGCTTGTCTTGGAGGCTAAATATATTGATCATGAGTTTGATGAATCAATGAGTTCTAGTCCTGTAGCTTACTCTTTGTCAGAAACACTTTTACATTATTCATCGGATGATATATGCCACTTGTTTCCTTGACAATGCTGCTGTTTTTTTAGCCATTTTGTTGTTGTTGGCTAGATGTTGTGGGCTAGATTGAGGTTGTTGTGGGTATTTTGTTTATGGCCCTGTTTATTATTGCACTAATTATTTGCACTATTCCAAGTTTACATTTTTTACTATTTGTAATTTATTGTGTTTGTATTTTTCTATGATGAGGAACTAGCAAAAAATATTTGGAGCGTACCCAGTGTGCAGATTCTACTTTCTTCCTGTATTTTCCTATGACATATGTGGCTGCTGTATAGTTTATTGTAGTGCAATTACTACATTATGCATATTGCACTGCAACTGTTATTATACTATATCTAAGAGGTTGCGCGCGTGTGTGTGTGTGTGTGTTGGGGGCACTACCATAAATCCTGCCTCGGGTGCCAAGTTGCTTAGCAACGCCACTGCCCTCTGGTAGTTCACCACTTACTGTTGTATCATTTCAAGCTACTGATTGGACTTGAGTGACTTGAATTGCAATAAATTTGGGGTGTTCTAAACTTTTGGCCCGGTAGTATAATTTGGGGTGTATACTATAAACTTTTTGGACCGGTATATATATATATATATATATATATATATATATATATATATATATATATATATACATATATATATATGTGTATATATATATATATATATATATATATATATATATATATATATATATATATATATATTTAAATATGTCTCTCTCTCTATATATATAGATCTACAGTCATGGAAAAAATTATTAGACCACCCTTGTTTTCTTCAATTTCTTGTTAATTTTAATGCCTGGCTCAACTAAAGGTACATTTGTTTGGACAATTATAATGATAACAACAAAAATAGCTCATGAGAGTTTAATTTAAGAACTAAGAACTATTCATTTTCCATGGTTTTCTTGATAATAACCAAAATTACTTAAATTCTTACATCAATAGCTATGGCATTGTACCGCCAAAAACACTACTTTTAAGCATTCCATGTTTTCTTTTCTGTTTGCTTTAAACACATGATACACACAAGAGTTAATACTTGATTGCATAACCATTGTTTTTGATGACTGCAGCCATGCGTCTTGGCATGCTCTCCACCAGCTTCTGACATTGTTCTGCTGTCACAGCAGCCCATTCCTGTTGGACAAATTCAAACAAATTTTCTTTGTTTTTGGGCTTGTGGTTCTCCATTTTGAGTTTGATGATTTTCCACAGGTTTTCAATTGGATTAAGATCTGGTGATTGAGCAGGCCAAGGCATGGTGCTAATGTTGTGGTTCTCCATCCAGGCTTTAACTGACCTTGCCGTGTGGCAAGGGGCATTGTCTTGTTGGAAAATCCAGTCATTCGAGGCAGGAAAGAGTTTTCCAGCTGATGGAAGAAGACTGTTTTCAAGGGTAGTCCTGTACATGACCTGGTTCATTCGGCCTTCACACAATTGCATTTGCCCTGTTCCACTCAGACTGAAACAACCCCAGATCATGACTGATCCACCCACATGTTTTACTGTAGGGGCAAGACAGTCTGGGTTGTAAGCTTCTCCAGGCTTCCTCCTAACCAGTAAGTTGGCTGGAGTGGGCATCAATTCAAAATTGGATTTATCACTGAAGAGAACCTTAGCCCAATCATCAACAGTCCAATCCTTGTGGTCTCGAGCAAAGAGTAACCGGGCCTTCCTCTGCCTTTCATTGATGAAGGGCTTCTTGCGTGCTCTGTGTGACTTCAAACCAGCTTCAACAAGTCGGTTTCAAACTGTCCTTGCTGAACAAGTCACATTTCTCGACAGTGCCCACTCATTTTTAAGGTCCCTGGAGGTCTGACGACGATTCCTGACACAGGAACGGATGAGTGCACGGTCATCTCGTGGGGTAGAAAGACGTTTCCTGCCACGGCCAGGTAGCAATTTGGTAGTGCCATGTTCAGCTTGTTTTTTTTGTTGTAATGAACGGCTGTCTTGGAGATCTTCAGTTTTTTCGCTACCTGTCTCTCACTCATGCCAATTTCCAGCAGTGCCAAGATGGCTGCCTTTGTGGCTTCACATAATTCTTTTGTTTTAGGCATTATGTGAGAGCTGACAACTTCTGAGTTGTGCTACGGCTTGAATGTAAGCAGGAAACCACTCTAGGCCTTTGCATGTGCAGTGCTGCTTGTGACATGAAATGGCCTCTTATATACCCTGGGAATCAATTAAGCTTAAGAATGTCAAATAGGACATAAAGTATTATGTGACCAGCTGCATTTTTTGTTGTGTTCATTGTATTATACGTTTAGTGGTACCAGATATAAGAATGAACAAGAAATTGAAGAAAACAAGGGTGGTCTAATAATTTTTTCCATGACTGTATATCTATATGTATATATACATATATATATATATGTATATGTATATGTATATATATATATATATATATATATATGTGTATATATATATATATATGTATATTTATATATGTATATGTGTATATATGTATGTGTATATATATATATATATATATATATATATATATATATTTTCATATATATATATATATATATATATATATATATATATATATATATATATATATACATATATATATATATATATATATATATATATATATATATATATATATATATATATATATATATATATATATATATATATATATATATATATATATAAATAAAGTGTGTGTATGTATATCTATGTATCTTTATCTCTCTCTCTATATATATATATATATACACATATGTATATACATATATGTATAGATGTACACATTCTTCCTGTCCATCCATAGATTCTCTCTGGGCACCTCCAGGCAACCAAAGACATGCTCATTAGGTTGATTGTCCTTGTGAACGTGAATGGTTGTCTATCTCTCTTTGTTGTCGTGCAATCGGTTAGCAGCCGGTTCAGGCTGTACCTTGACTCTAGCCCAATGACAGCTTGGATAGGTTCCAGCCCTGAACGAGTTGAAAGGGATAACAAAACACATAATGGATGGATTTCTACCTCCACCAAGGAGGTTATGTTATTGTCAGTGTCTGTTTGTTTGTTTGTTTCTCTGTTAGCAACATAACTCAAAAAGTTATGGACGGATTTCAATGAAATTTTCAGCAAATGTCTGGACTGGGACAAGGAACAAATTCGATTATGGGAGTGATCTGGATCACCATCTGGATTCATCATGACAAAAAATGTGATTTTCGTGAATAACTACTGAACTAAAACAGATATTGTTATGAATCCAGTTGCTAATGGTGTGTTTTCAAGGTCAATGAATCTTAGTATTTGGATCAAATAAAGGTAGGACTGATATTATGGGGAAAATCAAAATATCTGTGAGGACTGTAGCGCTGGCCTGGCGGAGGTCTGCGCTCTCTGAGTGCTTTTCTAGTTTCTAAAGTTCTTCCAGTTCTACTGTCTTTAACAAAGGGAGACAGAGAGGCAGCAACAGAGAAAGGAACAGAGAGGTTGAATTCATTGGTGAAGCAGGAAGAGGAAGCTGACAACCTGGTACTTGATTTACAATTGGAGCATGGTTACCTGGGCAACTGCCTTTATGGTCCATGCTTATATGGACGGCCGTGCATACACTTAAAAAACAGAGCTTATGCATAAAGTGTCAGTCACTGGGGTTGAAATTAATACATTTTAATTATCTTGTAAATTATCAGTCCCACCAGTGAAAACAACACAGGACCAAATATGAAACATTAATCTTACATGAAAGTAATGTGTCCCCAAATGTCCTCTGGATGGTCTGTCAGTTCATATTGAAATAAAGAAAACACTCTTATGGGAATAACATCACAGCAAAGACACAAACCACAGGTGAATTTATTTATTATTTTGAAGGCTCTGCCTGAAACAAGCACCGTCCTCTGAATGAAACATCTGCTTCAAACTGACACATCTCACAAAATAGAGCCAGTGTTGATGATTCGCCCACTGTAAAAACTGGCAGCAGCAGATCCACACTATATACAGAATCAGTCTAAGAGTTGGGATGTAACTGTGGACAGGTTGTAAAGGAAGGGAGCAGGAAGACTTAAAAAAGCCACAGAGCTTCATTCATCATTAAAGATTAGTGACAGGGTTAAAAAAAATCACTGAAACCAAAAATGACAAGATTCTACGAGAAACATGCAAACCTTATTTTACACTTCTGAATAAAAAGCCACATGGGGAGAGCTAGAAGTCACTGCATCTCCAACTAAATGATGTTTTTAATAATACCTGCTGACAGTTTTTATGATCTTGCATCCTCACTTTATCCAATTCTGAACTAATCTGCACAGGCAACCAGTTGCAGTTAAATATCTCAGAGAAAAATAGAAGGAACACACAGATATATAAACTTCACAATTTAACAGATGTAGTCTCTTCAACTTAGCCTTATTACTTTGACTTATATAACTATCATAAAGCTTTGGTCTACAAATCCTTACCTGTTTTTCAGTAAAGTTGGTCGGAATATGTAACACATTAATATGTGGTATTATACCAGGGATGGAAAGACTGTAACAATCATCATTTTGACAAAAATGTACTTTAGTACAAGGCAAAGTAGATCTAAGTGAAGTGACTCAATCAACTGTAAAATGTACTTTGCTCAAAATGTGCTAAAAGTAATTAGTATTTTACGGTGGCGTATTGCATTCACATGAAAATAAATAAAAATCCGCCTGTTATTACGAGATACTATCTCGTAAAAACAGTAATTTATTTATTTTTGATTTTCCTGTTTTTACGAGAAGCTATCTCTTAAAAACAGGAATTTATTTATTTTTGATTTTCCTGTTTTTAGGAGATACTATCTCCTAAAAACAGGATTCCCCCTGATGCTTTGCTTCGAGACTGGCTGCTGCATTTATCAACCAGGTACGTGGTCAACGCAGGTACAAAAACCGCAATGTCAAGCAGATCCGACTTTGTGTCGGAACAACTGCAAATTCCTCAGGTGTCTGTGCAATGTGGACAAACTAATAACAATGCCATCTACACCGCTCAAAGACACAAGTATCTCCCAACTTTTCAAACAAAGCGAGAAATAAAACTGAATAAGGTCTAACATGCGCGACATGTTTATTACTATTAACATTCCTTAGTATCTCATAAAACAGGAAACTTGAAAATAAATCATTTTCTGTTTTTATGAGAGTATCTCGTAAAAACAAGAAATTAAAAAATAAATAAATTCCTCTTTGTACGAGATAGTATGTCATAAAACAGGAAAATCAAAAATAAGTAAAATTCCTTTTTTTACGACATAGTATTTCATAAAAACAGGCGTTTTTTTATTTATTTTCAAGTGAATGCAATACGCCACCGTAGTATTTAGACTAAATTGTACCATGTTGTTTAAAAGGGAAACAAGTGGCATATGATGAGATAACTACTTATTTGTTTCATTAAATAATACTTTAGTTTATGACACTTGACTTAAATGATATGTATGTTATTATAATACAATAATGCTGGAAATGCAGTTACTTCCAGCTATTGTGATTCAAGGCTGGAAATAAGCACCAGCCACCAGCCAAATGCGGGGGATTTTATGCAGTGACAGGTGATTAGGTAGAGTAAACTATTCTATGTTATCCTTCATGGCTGTAATGCCTCTCTTGGTACACTATAAATTCATATACTTATGCCCTGTAAGTCGGTGGCGCAGTTGGATAGTGCGCTTGGTCAGTGATCGGGAGGTTGCAGGTTCAAGCCCCGCTCCAGGCAACACATGGCGATGTGTCCTTGGGCAAGACACTTAACCCCAAGTTGCTCCCACTGCTGCGTCAGTGTTGTGTAAATGGGCATGAAAGGGTGTGAATGTGTTAGAAATACTGATGGATAACTAACATAGAAACTCTGAACCATCAGTGAGCAAATGGGTGTGACTGGGTAGGTGTGACCTGCGGTGTAAAGCAGCTTTGAGTAGTCAAAGACTAGAAAAGCGCTAGATAAGCTCAAGTCCATTTACCATTTACCATCTATAAACTGATTATTTCAGCTCTTATTTGAGGTTTAGCTGCAGCTGAATCAGCCTTTGATGTTTAGGCTATAATGGAGACTTACGTCAATCTCAAAAAAATAAAATGAAAAAAAAAAAAATCATTTTAATTCTGCTGATAGATATGTACTTTATAGGGTGATATTCTTGAAATCTAAAATATGGTAAAATGCTACACATCATTCTATTAGACAGTAAAAAAGTGGTTGGTGAGTGTTTGTTGGTAGATTAAACCCAACCACAACAAACACTTATTGACAAAAGTTAACCACACATGTTTCCTCTTTTGTGATTGACAGCCTCCCTGCAAGTTTATTGATCCATGCATCTTAAAGCATCAAATCAATCTCTAATCCTGCATAGCTTTGTATTGATATATCTTAATGCAATGGTGCATGCTGTCTGACACTGCTAGCTGGCCCTCCGGCAACAGAGTGAGACCACGTGGACTACTGAGACCCTGACTAACTATGGGCCACCCCATCCCCTGTGCTGGGTACAACAGGACCCTGTGCTGCTCACCCCAGTCTGCCACCAGCACATTACCATCTGAATCTATACAGATTCCCCAGGGGCAGCTCAGGACTGGACCCATACCAGCACAAACCCCCAGAACTCTGATTGTGTTCCAGCCTGGTTCGAGGACTTTAATGCAAGGCACCCGTCCTGTTTCATTGCCCCTCTCAGAGACAGCTATCATGCCCGACCTCAAGCATGCTGCCACCAAATAAGGCTGATGGAATCCAGTCACCACTGTGCGCTCAAGGCGGCAGCCAGTCTTTGTTTCAAGCTTCAGAGCGATGAGGGTACCTTTTCTGATATCAGCAACCAAGAACTCATCCAGCCTGGTGACAGTCACACCCCTCGGAGCCTCAAGCTCATCCTTTGCAGAGCTTAACCCAGATCCTCCAAAAGTCTGGAGCAGACGGCCATGCCTGCTGAACACGAGAAGGGCTCGCTCTGCCGCACAGCTCACTGCAATCAAACCTTTTGCATTGACGGCGATGTCAAAGTAATTCCGGCATCGTCTGGAGGAGGCCTCAGAGCATGGGGAGGTCACCTGCTGAAGGACATTGCCCCGAGGATCAGTCACCTGTTTGAAGACGGAAAGTTAGTTTGAATATTAGTTGACACTTGATGTGTAGTTGTGCTCATAATGGCTGAAGGATGTCCTGGGATTTTTTATTTTTGCAATATATAAGAATTTTTCTTTCTGGCAGAAAAGGGAAAGTGAGTGAGACGCAGTTGAGTTTTTCTGTACAAATATTTTTTTGACCAAACAATCATATTTCTTTCATTTAACCCTCTATTGCATGGAATATTACTTAAAAATGGTAAAAAAAAAAAAATGTTTCGAATGCTTTTCTTACTTAAAATGGCCTAAATAATAGATAAATGAAAAAAATCTTTAAAAAAGTTTAAAGGGGGGTCGTTGATCAATATGCAATTGTGGAAAGTACCATAAAATCAACATTTTTGACCAAAAAAGCATTTTATTTAAAACAAGACTCAACATATCCATGTCATACTCTTCCAAAATGAACAAATAAACATAAATACAGTGAAAACACCTTATAATTTCAACATTTATCTAAAACATCTGCTAATAAAAACCCAAAACCTTGAACCTGGCTCAATAAAGTCCGATCTATCATTCTTTATTTCTATTTTATTCAGTTGTTTTTTTCTTTTTCATTTCATTTGATTTCAACTCATTTCAACTGATTTGACCTGATTTCATTCATTTGATCTGATTTCATTTCATGCCTTGTGAAAGTCAACAAAGCAGTTCCTCTCCACGTCTGCTAATAGAAACCCAAAACCTTGAACCCGTTTGAATTAAGTTCAGACTATATTTTTTTTCATTTCATTCAGTTGTTTTTTTCTGTTTTATTTCATTTATTTCATTTGATTTCAACTCATTTCAGTTGATTTTGATGTGATTCCTCCCCTAGTTGGACAGTTATTTCTACCCTGCTCTCTTTCCCTCTCCCGTAGAAGTAGCTGGGATGCATCTTGTATGGAGGAAATTGGATACTATGTTAAAGATAGCCAGCAACATACCTTAAATTACAAGATATAAAAAAAATATATTATGTTATTACTTTTAAAACATAAGCAAAAGATGTAAACAGTCTCAGGATAGTTTCATGCTATGTAAATGAATGGAACTCCATTAGGTTGTATACACTAGGAATTTTCCATATTTGCATATTGTTGCCATATGGCAACAAATCTGTTTTGGCATATTACAAAAAATGTATAACAACAAAATTTAATTAAATGTAAAAAAAATAAAATAATGAAGTTTACTTACCCAGATAGTGATTTAATATTTTTTGGGGGGTGAAAATACTCCAAAATTCTAAATAAAAGACAATCTTGGAGAGCCCCAGACAATTATGTTTGGATGTCAAATGTCCATGAGCAAAAAGGACTGACAAACAAGATATCCGGGTCATGCAGCCTCATAAATTCTATTTCCTTCAAACTAAAAGCCCCCTTTTCAAACCTAAATGTAAAAACATACATTTTATTTCACAGCTTTAAAAAAAAATAAAGATAAAGTAATTGTTGCCATATGGCAACACTATGCAATAGAGGGTTGGTGATTCTCTGATGTTACATCTAAACTAGGGCTGTGAATTTTTTTTTTTAATCATTATTGCAACATGAGCCTTTCCCATATTCGCATCACTGCAGTCTGAATTTATTGCAATAAATTTCACAGAACTTCTTTTGTGTGATTAACCCCCAAAAAATGGTATAACGATCCTGCTTTTACACCTTTTGATGCGGTCAGATGAAGCTTAAGTTGGCCAACGGCTACTTTTGCTGTGCCAGTTAAGTGGTGGAAGAGTTTCTTCGTTTTCTTTTAGACTCATAAAAATCATACAGCAGATGTAAATGTGGTCTACAGCAGGAGAACAACATGGGCTATGACTCTAAGTTGTGGCCTATATTCTGTTACATTTTTGTTGAAGCACTCACTCCATATTGTCATCGCAATATTGAACAATGTTACTGTACATAGCATGTTCCCCCCCTAATTAGAACTCTACAACCTTTATCATAACACACCAGGTGTGCTGAAGCCCTTTTCACTAAAGCAATCCCAATATTTCCTGGAAAATACCAGAGAAGTGCAACCAGAAATTTCTGCCTAAGTACTCACATAGTGCTTGTGAGATGTTTGTTGAACTCACCTGAACACGTGCATTCCCACAGTCCACTATGAAGAGCTGGCCCTGAGGTGTGGCATGGATACCACTTGGTAGGGTCAGATCAGACCGGCCTGAACCCTGCTTCCCAAACTGCCTGATCAGACTGATTCCTCCAGGGTTGAAAGCTGCTAAGGATGGGTCACACTCCTCTTCCAGTTCCTCCAGGGCTGGCTCTCCTCTCTCTCCTCTACCCCTCTTTGGGTCTTCTATGTAAGGCATGGATAAAGACCTTCCTACTAAAGTTTGTTTTGAGCCAGATGTGCTGTTCTTCTGTGGATGCTGAAGCATATAATAACCTCTGTGTGTAGGATACTCATGTGTCTCACCAATATCAGAGACCTTTGACCTTCGACTGGCAGTTGGCGAGGTTGAGGAGGGCCTGGACGTGGAGTTGTAGTTGCTGCATTTCCCCTTCCACACATGCTCATTTGTCCCACCACCAATCAATGGACGTGTCTTATGTGTCAAGTCCACTGCAGACTTTGAAAGACGACAGCTGTAGTTCAGAGTCCCTCTGTTCATGCTGTAGTCATGCGACGGGCTTACGATGAACGTATAGCTGGAGTCAAGGCTGTCTGTTGGGGATGGTGCTCGACCAGAATCCCCATGAGTTCCTACTGAGTGTTCATCAGAGGACTGGCTGAGGCAGGAGTGAGGTCGGCCCCTGGAGGTGAGGTCTAGGCAGCTTTGGCTGGTTGGATGCTCTCTTGGGGCCATTTTTGGAGAAGACGGGCCACTGTTGCTGTACCTCAGATGTCTCCCATTGAAATCTAGACCATGCTTTCCTTTATTTCCTTGCTGGCTGTCCAAACTCAAGCAGTGGCTGAGCTTAGCATGCTCCCGTCTTCTTTCAGGTGAAGGGGATGGCCTCCTGCCGGCAACCACCGCCACTGATTTCCTCTGATTCCTTGGAGAATAGTGTCTCCCATTATTCTTCATCTTGAACTCTGATCCTCTTCCATTGCTGTCAAGGTTTTTCAGCACATTTGGGACAGCCAGAAATACGTCCTCCCCTTGTGGCTGAAAAGAGGCTGAATCCACATCATCATCCTGGGATGACTCCAGGTCAGACTGCTCCACCTTCTGGAACCAGCGACGTACCCTTGATGGGGAAAGCTTCTGCTCTTCTTCTGACTCCAGATCATTCCGGTTGGAGATGCTGATCTTCCTAACAACCCTGCCTGTTGGTGAGGTCCACCCTTGCTGTGTTGTACTTCTCTGTCCCCCTGGACCTTGGTGGTTTGTCTCCTCACACTGTGCTTCCTGTGAATGGAGTGCACACAGCTGCCCATGTGGACCACAGCCCCCAATATGCAGGCACAGGCTTTGCTCTTGCACACGGATATCTCCAAAGGCTACAGCATTGGGTTGGGAGCTGGGTTTGAAGTTGACCTTCTTTAAAGAGACTGATATTTCCCAAGGTTGTAGGAACTCTGAGACCTCCTTCAGTAGCAAGCTTTGGTTTGGTCCTTTCTCACCCAGACCTGTCTGCTGACCCATCTCTTGAACCTGCTGCTGAAGCTGGTCGAGCTTTCGAAGCCTCTGTTCCAACAGGGCCTGGCTGACCCGAGCTGCCGCCATGTTCTCCCTCTGGACCTGCTCCAAATGCTGCTGAGCGTCTCTGTGGTCCTGTTCCACCCTCTCAAGCAGACGTCGCTCTTCTCTACGTGCTCCCAAGATGGCTCGCTCTACGCCACGCTTCACAGATTCAGTCTCAGTTTTATGGCGTTCTTGTAGGCAATGCAGCTCTGCCTCAGCCTGGGCAAGGTCACAGTGAGCCTGCGTTATCCAGCATGGAGGGGACTGAGGCAGGAGAGCAGGGGAGGGACCATCAGAGTGATGATCAGAAGTGGGACTATGGGCTGGGATAGGGGAGGAGGGATTGCTACCTAAAGGGGAGCCCACGAACATTGTTGTTGGATGAATCTTTACTGAGATGCTAGTGAAGAGAATTCCTGTTGAAAGACATGAACTGGAAGAAAGAAGAGAAATGATTGCATAAACAGTAGATAGCATGAGCCTGATTAATGTAATCAGTGTATCTCATTTATGAAATGATAACCCCATTTTAAATGTAGTTAAGTTTTTAGGATAACATTCTTTTAATATACCAAACTCACTACTGGCGTGTGCTTTTTATAAGGCAAGGCAACTTTAACCAACACATCCTATCTAATCACATTGATTGGAGTCCAGGTTGGCTGACTCCTGGCTCCAATTAGCTCTTGGAGAAGTAATTAGCCTAGGGGTTCACATACTTTTTCCACCCTGCACTGTGACTGTTTACATATTGTGTCCATTAAAAATATGAAAATGTTTAATTTTTTGTGCGGTATTAGTTTAAGCAGAGTTTGTCTAGTGATGTGACTTAGATGAAGATCAGAACATATTTTATGACCAATTTATACAGAAATCCAAGTAATCCCAAAGGGTTCACATACTTTTTCATGCAACTGTAGGTTGATAATAACTCTACTTTCATAAGACCAGCTCATATTGTATTTATATCGTTGGAAAGCCTGATTACTCTGCTTTACAATGAGGTACAACATGAAAAGACTGAAGAATGAAAACACTAGCATGAGTTGCAGGGAATTTTGGCACAAAGTTTTGGGAGTTATGACCCTCACATTTAGATGTGTTACCCATTCCACAAGTGCACAGTCCTCACAGTTTTTACATTATTTCAAAGGTTACTAATCAGGAATTCAAAACAATGTTTAAAATACACTATAGTGGAGTAATGATCAACTGAAATCACATTTCAAAACTTTTTTGAGGAGTATTTGTGGGTCATGACTTGCATTTGAAAAGTCTATGATCAAACTTCCTCTTGGTTTGATGTTGATGTTTAATGTGTTATCACTGGTGGGGTACCACTTCATTTGGTTGCTTCTAGGTTCCATGCTTTTCATGATAAGGTACTTCTATTCACAAGTCAAAAAGTACCAGGAGCTGCCTCAGAAAACTACCCCCTCTGCTCCCCTGACTAGGCCGACCATTTTGATGTCCTACCATTGTTTTTCTCTGCTGTTAAAGCCCTCTGGCCTGGACTTGTGAGCCTAATGCAGAGAAGAGACTGTAACGCGAATGCAAAGTCTTTGACACCAGGGACAACATGGGAAAGGAGCCTTTCACAGGAGCTCCAACAGCGTCTTAGGCAAACTGAAAATACTGCACGACAGGGCTCTAGACTAACTTTTTTGCATTGGTTGCAACTGTTCATCTAAAAAAATTTTAAGGTGCACCAGCACAAAATTAGGTGCACCTGAATTTTTCATAGTGTCACCTCTAACGCAATAAGTTCACCATTTTGTCACTCTCCATATCTTTTGTATAATGTAACTGATTTTTAAACAAAAATAAGATGTAAAGAAATACTTGTCTTTATTTGAAACAAAATTATATATTAAAAACAGATCATTTAAAGTGCTTCACTGAATGAAATTGAAAATTAACAAAAAAAGCAAAATAAAACATTTCCAAATGAAAGTGCTTGTCCTTGAAGTGTTTTATTGAACTGAAATTTAACATTTCAAACTCAAACATCTCAAGTTAAATAAGATATTTCAAAAAAAGGAGCTAAAGCTTAAGGTGCTATACTGAACTGAAAAATGAAATAAATATACAGATTTTAACAGCCAGCAACATATCATTTACCTGGATGGTCTTATTCTTCAATCAATTTTAACCTAGAATAAGACTTCACACACTATAGTCAATATTAACAAAACTGAAACTAAGGTGAATAATTAAAAAAAAAAAACAATTCTAAAACTATTTTTTAAAAAACAACATTTATGACAAAATACTTCATGACTTTTTCCTTTATTTTTTTTTCTTTACAGCTTTATGTTCAGTCCGGTCTGTCAGTCAGGTCATTTGTCCTCAGTCTGTTACAGGCAGTGAGCGTGAACATTCAGCTCTGTGCCTGGTCGACAAAGAAACTCCCCCTTAACAAGAGAAAGGATGGAACAAGTATATTATAGTTAACGTTACTTTGTTTTACTTGTTTTTTTTTTTTTTTTGGTAATTATTAATTATCTGACAGTCACTAAGACGAATTTGGCAGAGATTCACTGCTTCTTCAGAGTTACCACTGCGTGCTGAAACCTGACACCACAGTCAGGCTCCGTCTGGGCATATTTGCATACTAACAGCTGATTGGATGATTACTGAGGGCTGTGTGTGTGTGTGCATGTGTTAGCATTTGTTTGGGTGGGCCTACAGCCTGCAGCCTGTGAAGATGCAATGCAGTGCATTTTTCGCTACCTCAACTACTTTTGCCAACTTGAATTTGAAAGAGTGTGCCTAACATCTTTTTTTTTGGTGCATCAGTGCGCCAAAGAAAAAATGTTAGGTGCACTCTGAGAAATTTTGGGTGCATGTGCGCCCAAAATGATTGCACTCTGGAGCCCTGCACTATCAAGGGACTCAGTTTATGGAAACTAGAAGGTTTGAACATTAATGATTGTGAACACACTCTGACAGCCGGGAAAATAAAGAACATGAATTTAATCAGTGCAAAATATGAACTCTTTAAAAAGGGCATGGCAGTGCCTCACAAAATGTTGGCCAAGGCCGACTGATGGACCACAGAGGTACTGCAGGAAGGCAGTGGACTTTATTTACAACTGGCAGAACTCAGAGAGCACAAACCACAGCAAAGGCCTTTCTGACATGTTAGCCAAGTTATTTGCAAAAATGAGAAGAACATCCCTATCCAACAATCTTAACATGTATTTTAAAATTCCTGTATCAACCTGTAGGTTTGATCACTAAAATCTAATCTAATCCGAGTTTCAACTTTCCTGCTCACAGACAAACAAATCAACAATAACCAGCAAACACACACACATCACCTTAGTTAAGAACATTTTAATTGACCATAAATTGCTGTGTTTAATTTTCAAGTCCATGATCTGATAGAAAGAAGATGAGAGTTTTAACTTAAATGCTGAATTTTAATCATCTATATTGTCTGTATTTATAGACAGATTTATTTTGGCTTTACTAACCTCCACGGGCTCTTTGTGAATCTGGTCAGCAAATCTCCTTTTATGTTAGACTAGACTTTATTACACCAAAATGTCCTGTCTCTATTACATAATGTAAAATATATATACTGGTTCATTCTCTCCCTCAAGGCCACTGAGCAACTGCTAAATTCTGATCTTTAAATATTTGAGCCAGACAAGTTTTTATCGAGGGTTTTTCGAGGCCACTGAGAGCCCAGAATCCCATGGTGTGGTAATCCGGCTTTAAAAGAAGGCCATACCACAGACGGGGCTGTGGGCAGAACAAACGGGCAGAGAGGAGGAAGAAAGTTTTGAGTTTTTCACCGAGAAGTCGATTAGCATTTCAAATGTCGGCAGACAGCCAGAAGCATCCAGAGTGAGGGCGAGAGTGGGAGGTAAAGAGACAGCCTGAGTGTCAACACAACAATACTTCTCAGATTCCCAGTACTGCAAATAGTCCCCACTTTGATATTTTATTCATGAGCAGAACAAAGTGATGTTTGGAAATGGGGAGAGATGTCTGTCCGCTCTGTGATATATTGTGGTAATACAGGAACCCCAGGGAGTCTTGGTGTATATCACAGAGTAGAAGGCACTCTCACCAGGAATATATTAAGAAGTTTAAGGTCTCAAATATTTGTAAGCACAAAAATATTCATTGTAATTGTTGCATATCAATATGACTTCACACTTTGGGCTGTAATCGGTGTATGTTTTACTAAATTTTATTAACTTTCATTAGTGTATTAAACCTAATGACCAACTACTTGTGCTGAATACCTTATTAAGAAAGATGTTCGCGGTTTATATTACATAAAGACAAAATGGAATTTCAAACTCAAATCATTTTTATCCGATAATCAAAAAACTCAAATTGGTTCCTATGCCATAATATAACCCATAAAAGTAAACAAGACCTTTAGGAAGAAGACTTACCACTTCTACACAGTGATTTAAATATTTGTTTGATAAACCTGGCAAACGGTAGATGGCAAAAGAGCCATTAACCCCAAGCTGAAAAACACTTTTCATTTTTTTCCCTTAATTTGGTTATTATTCAACACAAAAGGACAAGGTTTGTTGATTGTACACACAACACTGTTTGGACATGTTTAAGACAACTTCACAAAAAATGAGTCATCACAGCCGTGCAGAATGTTAGTGCCTGCGCCTCACAGCAAGGTGGTTGCCGGTTAGATTACCTGTGTTGATGGGGGAATTTCTTAGGTGGGCTTTACACGAGTACGAATTTGTAAGACTCTGGGAAAATAAACTATCGATCTGCTGATATTGACACACGGAGACGCGTATTTGTCCATGACTCTGCATCTTTTTTGAAAACGGGTCTGCAGGTGGATATTTGCGTATTCATCTTCATGCCGTAGTTGGTATAAACAGATAAGTCCGGAAAAGACGGTGACCTCATAGCACCCCTCCTCCTCCCCGCCCCCCAAACCACGCTGTCACACACACCAACAACAACAATGGCGGCAGCCGGGCTGATTCTGATCTTGTTCCAGCAGCTACAAATATTGCTACGACTTTTGCTCACATCACACCAACAACACCAGCTACAGCAACAACAGCAAGAAATGCTCATGCAGAAACGCATCATGTTACGCATGCATGAGCACCTGTTGACGTGGAATCCACCTCGGAGCAGAACCAGATGGGCAACCTGACAGGATTTTGCGTTGTCATGTAAATGCACAAGCCTATATGTACAATACGATGTGTAAACAGCGACACATGCTTTGATGCCGACGCCAAGACAATACGGGGCCATCTTCGTGTGAGGAGGGCCTTAGTGGACTTTACATGTTATCCCAATACGAGAGCTGGTTATATGAGAACTCTGATTTCCCCATGCTAAAATGAACCTTGTGCATCTGGATCAGTCTGATTCATTGTCTGTAGTTGAGCAGATTCATCTTGCCAAGGCAGCACTGCCCAATCAGTGCTCTTGAGAGGAGGAAGGTGAGAGCTACGAGTGAGACGACAGCAGAATTCACACCTGGGATCATGTGACCACAACACCTCACATGGCAGGGGGAGTTAACAACCCACTCTGGGTAACAACTCTCAAAGGGTTGAATCACCCTGTGATGGGTTTCTATGGCTCCATTTACACGGCGCAGAAAACGGTCAAATCCGATAAGTTTTCATTGTGTTTTGGCCTTGCGTTTAGATGGAGCACGTTGCATTTACATCTAAAATGGAAACTTTTGAAAATGGGCTCCAGAGTGGAGAGATTTGAATCCGCTCTCCATTCAGCTCTGTGTAAACCCGTATCAGAGCTTTTCAGGTTGAAACGCTGACGTCACCGCATGCACAGTATTCTTTCAGATGACGGCTGCGCGCGCATACCAGGAACAACAACAGCTTCGGCCGTCTGCCGAGTAACGTGTGAGCCTCTTCCTGTGCTCAGTTTGTTATCCAGTCAAAACCATCCAGACAGATTTGTTGTCTGAACTGATTTGTTGTCCAGAAAAGAAACTCCTGCGTCTCTGTGCGTCTATTCACCATTGTTGTTTGTGAAAAGTGTTTGTTCTTCGTTCGTGTGTTGTAGCAGCGCTGCCTCTCTGCAGACCCATAGTGCTATCTACTGAACCAGCATGCACACTACAGCGGATTAACTCGTCTCCAGCGTCATCGTCTGAACGCAGAAGAATTCTAAAACACAAAGGACAAATCATTGCTTCTTTAAGTCAGGAGTGTCCATGTAAACGCAGCCTATGATTCCTTTTCCAACTCCTTCTCTTCTTTTGTTGTTTTTCTCTCCAGTCAGATAAGTATCCGCTTCCTTCACCGGCCATTTGGAACTGAAAAAAACTTCTTGGATGAGATGTGAAACGTCTTCCCAAAATTCAACACAGATCAGTTGCCTTGTTTTTTAATCTTCAAGATAACCATGACCTGGATGAATGAGAATCTATACGGACATACAACAGCAGAAGTGACGGCTCGTATAGAGACTGGCATAGATGCTTACAGCCTAATGGCTGTTTGGTCAGATCCAGACATCCAGACATCCACTGGGGCTGGAGATCTCCCAGCTGACATCAGGTGAGAGACAGGTTACACTCTGGATCAGTCACCAGTCAACCACAGGGTCACATTGAGAGACAGACAACCATTCACATTCACGATTCGAGTGGCCGGAGAGAACCCACACAAGCACAGGGAGAACATGCAAGCTCCGCATAGAAAGCCACTGGGATCAAACTGCAACCTTCTTGCAGTGAGGCACGAGCACTTCCTGCTGTGCCACAGCGTAGACCTGATGGTAAAATCTGTTTCACAAGTGGTTCACGCTGCGCCTAGCCCTGCAGAGCAGACAGAGCTGCCTGATTCTGAAATCCTGCAGGTCCGTCTTGCCAGCCTCCGTTGTCCAATAAATTCACTCGGCTGAATTCTTAACGGCCAAATTAGGGAAGAGAGGCGGGAGCAGCAGAATGCGGACGTGACGACAACTGCAAGTTGAGAACGGAGTTGCCGATTAGCCTAATATCCTCACTGCTACTCAATGAAACTTGGCAAAATCTGCCCTCCTCAGAAGTTTACTTGTAGGGATTGTCTTTGACGAGGTTCATGTCACATATAAGTGATAAATGAATCATCTGTGTGGTACAATTTAGTGTAAGACGATAGTATAAGGCCGTTAGCTGTTAGCAGCTAAGTTAGCGGCTAAGTTAGCCTCTATGGCTAACGTCCATGAACTGTTTTTATCTGTTGTTAGCCATTAGCTGCTACATTAGCCGTTCTGTGTGCTACATTATAGGAGGCAACCCTGCTTGATGTAGATTGGTCTGTGATGAATGTGACGAGCCAAACGATTGTCCAAGCTTGTGTGTTTTTTTTTTCAACGTTCTGCCCCTGAAAACAAATTCAAAAGGCTCCTATCCAGATGGACTAGTGAAATATTTCTGTGGCAGACATATGGAGCTGTCCATCTGGCTTGTCAGGTCACGCCGCGCCTGCCTACCACATTATCTGATTGGCAATAAATGTGATTGACAGATGATCATCCAACCACCTGCTGGATATGCTTTTAAAAGGTTCTGCCTATTTCCAAACACTTTGTATGGACCATTACATAGAAGGACAAGTGAATTATATTTAACGGTCCATCTTGTGTGCCAGGTTTAATACTGTATGATACTGTTATTTATTACTTGTTACTGTCATTTCATTGTCTTTTCAACTCTTCATGTTCGGGTTAAATTAAAAATCCATTGTAACTTGCATTACTGGTTAAATATTACCTTTTTTGTAATGCCTTATATTACTATGTTACAGTAAAAAGGAATCCATTACTGTAATCACATTACTTTTGTAATGCATTACTCCCAACACTGGGTGCGGATATTAGATGGATGGAATATCACAGGAATGTTAAACCTCATGAGTAGATGTAGTTGTTTACAAAGAGTTTTATTTAAAGTGGGACAAATAACAGTGTTGGAATTTAAGTAGGCAGCCTATAGTCTTCCTGCTGTGGATGAAATTACTGAACATGACTTATTAAACACTCAGAGAGATTCTTTTGTTCATATGAATCACTTGTAATCTTGATATCTGAACACATTTCACTGTCACGATGTCGGATGAACCGCTTTAAAAAGAAACTGTAGGACTGCTTCATGTCTAAATAGATTATAAGAAGTCGTCCAAAAAGAAGTGCCAGTGGAGCTATTTAAATAGTAGAAGTGACAGATATATTCACAGCACCATGCCAGTCCCATCTCTGTTTGTATCAGCCCTGTTCTACAGGCTCTTATTACAAAATACATAATAGATGAGGAGAGTCTGGTTTCCCATCATGCGAGTGCCTCTCTGGGATAATTGGGTCACGGCGTGGAAACAGAAAGGCCGCACAATAAATTATCAGTTGTTATTGCAACACAAGCTTTCACAATTAACACATCAGAAAGATCCAATTTTATCCTAGAATAGAAAAGCTATTAATTTAACCAAGCAATATTTTCTGAATTAGCGCACACAGTTAACCTTTTAAAAATAAACCAGCATTGTCATCAGCTGCCCAGAGTAATGGAGAGAAGCTTTTGCCAAAGCTAAAGGATTCTTTAGTATGAGTGTTTATAAAGTCAATTAAAAATAAGGTCAAGTTTTCTCTTTAGTCCTTGAAAACATTAATCACTGTTCTTAACTGTTTTGTCAAAGTTCTTACTTTTAATGTTAGAATATTTACTACCTTTCCCTCCCAAAATACTCATCCATAACAGATCTATAGCACAGTTGGCAGAAAACAATATTCTTGCCATTTTTAAAGGCAAAACCCCAAAATAAAGATGATACTTTGAGCTTTCAAAAGTTACTCTTTTCACTAATCATTTATGCGAGGACTTTCTTGTAACTTGCCACGTTTAATAAAAACAGCTCACTGAAGACAAAACAGCGTCTTAGTAATGAAGCATTTATGTGATAAATAACTCTAATATTGTTCCTGCTTTAGAAGTTGCACTCCAATATACCAGTAATTTCCAAACAAGCAAATTTATAATGGTAAAATATTACAAAATGCAGCCTACAGTCCTACATTGATTATTGGAATATCAATAATTAGTTTTGTTGATCACATTCTACTCACATAGACTTTGCCCAACATAAAAATATCAGCAATTATATTTAATAATAACAATAGCGCCAAAGCTAATAAAAATAAAAATACAAAAAGCAGAAGGGAGACAATTATAATGATTAAAGTTTGTAATTTAACTGTGTATCGCAAAGTCGCTTTTCTTCAATATCCAGCAGCCCTGGACAAAACTATGTTAACTTGGAGTCTGTTTCAAAATACATGTTCAGATGTGATGTTTAAAATTTGCTATTATAATTAATGTTGTTACCATGACAAAATATGTTTTTGTAAGAAAAGTGTCTACACTTTGAACATTTCATGTCTATTTTTTCCACAAACAGAAGCACTTAAAACAATTCTACCTAATGATAAATATATTAATTCTCCTTAAGGATATCTTAAGACTATTTCTTTCTCAGAGGAACAGAGAATGTCTTAACATTTCTGATGATCTTATCAATACATCTGAAACTTCTCCAACAAAAACTCTAATCTCTAAACCATCAAACATATTACTAACCTTCAGAACGCACACAGCCTCCAGGGACTGTACACTAATTCTGCTTTATGCCAATTCACAGCGAATTTCAAGTCAAATTATCAACATAAAGAAACATGAATATGTCTGTAAAACATAAAAATAATCATTCTTCCATCATAAGATTTCTTTCTAAGAATGTAGTGATAATTGGCTGTAATTGTCTCAGTAAAGCTCCTTAATGCAAAATTACATTCATGTGTGAAACAACATACGTATGCTGTCAAATCAGGCCGAAACCTTGCATTGTTTTCTTAAAAGATGTTTGTTTGCTGGCACCCTTCACACCTACATGTGGGTTTTTATCAATATTAACTCTTGAACTACCAGCTCAATTGTTCATCAGTAAAAACATGTATATTTAATGTTTTAAAAAACTTAAATCAAATTGTTGTCTGACTTAATTCAGAAAACAAAGAAAACTAAAAACAAACAAACAAAAAGATATTTTATTCTGTGGGATTTAAAGATTTAAAAAGCTAACAGTTGATTAAAGTGGTGACAAAAGAATGCAGAAATATTTGGAAAAATTGATTAGAAAAGAGAAATGTTTGTAAATAAAACAACAATCTAGAATGACTTAAAATAGATCATATTGAGTTTGAAAAACACATTAATGTTTTGGATGAATAACGGATTTTGTCTGATAAATCATATCAGTAAATGGGTACGTTTTTAAAATAATAATGTTAATAATAATAATAGATTTTATATTTTAAACTTTAAATCCCACACAAAGAACATCATTTTTTTGGTTTGTTTGTAGTTTATTCTATATCCCAAAAAACTGACAGAAACAAACAATGACATGTTTTTTAACGCATTAAATATTCCTGAAGTTATTGACTCTGCCAAACAGTTGAGCTGGCAGGTAAAGGGTTAAACTAAATAAAAAGTATCAAAAGGTAGTTATGGTTGCACAGTCTGTATTAAATCATCTTGCATTCTTTTGTAATTTTTTTAAGATAGTAAGGATTCTGGAGATACAAGGTTTGAGCTGACAGCAGCAGCAAATATGACCTGTGAATAATTACTGTATTTAAAAAAAGCCAGAATTGTCATGAATTATGTATTGAGCCCATGCAATTAACTATTATTTAATGTTTTGTCTCAAAAATGGTTAATATTAAACCTATATATTTATACTTTTGTTAAACTGTATGAACCTCTGGTGCCAAACTGAGAGTATAAAAGTATAAAATCTCTACCCTGCATAACAGAAATGTTTTTCTTAAAACAAGAAAACCTGATTTGTGAGCATATCCATCCTTTGCTTCAAACATTAAATTAGAGTATCATCAAACTTGCTGCTGAAGTTCTCATTTGCTTTTACAAAAAAACTTCATAAATATCAAATTCAGTCTGTTTCAAAAGCAGTGAAATATTCTCAAAGGAGCTTCAACATCAGATCTTTCACTAAAACTAAAAGAACACACAAAGCCATCATCACAAAGCCTTACCTGTCCTCAGGTAGCAGCACTGCTTCTCCTCTCCACCTCCTCCCCTCGTCCCCTCGCTCCCTCATTTCTTCCCACCTCCGTTCTCACCCCCCTCTTTGTTGCTAGGAGACGTCCACGCTGGCTCCAGTTTCCTCCTTATGCAAACTCAGACATCTAACCATGGATGATTTCTTCTCTCTGGTCGTCTTGGCATCCAGCGGTGTGTTTGAGAGAAAAGTACTTAAATAATAAACAGAGAGAGTGGGAGGCTCATTCATTAATAACACAAGCTGCATAAGCTGAGGCCTCAGGAAGGACTTCTGTTTTAATTATGCACTAAACCTTTGAGGGTCTGCGTGGACATGCCGTGTTATACCGCTCATTTACCAGGGCAGAGTTCGGGGTTATCTGTGCTTGGCCTTCCCCTTTATTTCTGTTACATCCATTGCTGTGCTGCTCTGGGCTGTAAAAGTAATTGTTGACGCTATCAGGTAGTAAAAACACAACATTTCAGGCTTTTTTTGAATAGTTAATGTTAATCTGTTTTTGGTCTGTGGGAGGAAGCTGGAGTTTCTGGGGAGAACCCATGCATGCTCTCCGCACAGAAATCAATCAATCTTTATTTGTATAGCGCCAATTAATAACAAGTGTTACCTCAAGACACTTTACAATAGAGCACAAAACTCTTCATTTTATGGATACACATACATGCATAGATACATATAAAAATACACATATACATATTAAACAGCAGGAAATCTTGAATGTGGATCCCAGTCTCATGATGAACAGCAAATCCACACCATGCTGTGTTGGGTATGTGGGTGAAGGAAGGGAGGTAAGAGGAGACAAGTGGACTAAAGCAGGAACTAAAGTTAGGGACAGATCCATGAACCATAGACCTGTCGTCAGATTTATTAGAGGTTAGCCTCTTGAGATGCTACATCTGGTTTTCAGGAGGGTCCTCATGATATTTTTACTGAAAATAAGAATTTATGGTAGTGATGAACTCATCAGACCACAAGTGCATCCCTGCCATATTTGTCTCTGTTAAGTATAAATGTGTTAAAGGCCTCTTGAGATGTGACATCCCATTCAGAGGGACCTAATGCCTATGTGGTGATAAAAAAAAGTTACAACAGATGTATCAACCATGAATAGAGAGATCATGCTAATATTTACATTAACAGCTATAATGATTATGAACTCGAAAGGGGCTAATGAAATGGCCAAATATGTGTCATGTCTGTAAATGTCGTTATTGAGGCTTCGTGACTCCACAGCAGCAGGAAGTCTACACCAAGGATCCCAGACCACCTACAAGACAAGAGCCAGAGACGAGTACAGGAGCAAACAAAAGGGGCAAGGCCCTGACTGGCACAGTGATCAAACCAGCAAACTTCTTACTGTAAGGCATGTGCACTATCTGCTGCAGCACCGTGCCACCCAAAATAGGCAACATGACATACCAAATCAATAAATGCAAATTATCCTATTTACTTTAAACAACAAAACAAAACAGTAAGACAGCTTAAAAATACCCTGTCACTTTTATTGTATGAGCCAGTTTATTTCTTGTTTTTTGTTCGTTTTCTGTTTTACAGTCATGTTTAGGTGATTTTCCACAAACTCAGCAGATGTGCCTGTAATGCTGGATTGATTTAAGCAATGCCAGGACCTCAACATACTGTAAATTGTGATACCAGAAATGAAAAGAGAGTAATAAGAGAGAGCTGGTGTGGACTTATGCCTCAAACAATAACCCCCCAAAGCATTTTTTAAATCCATCCATGTATTCCTGCTTATCTGTGGTCAGGTCGTATAGGGACAGCAGCCTAAGCAGGGAAGCCCAGACTTCCCTCTCCCGGCCACTTCGTCCAGCTCTTCCTGGGAGATCCTGAGGCGTTCCCAAGCCAGCTGAGAGACTCTCTCCAGCGTGTCCTGGATCTTCCCCGTGGCCGTTTGCCGGTAGGATGTGCCCAGAACACCTCACCAGGGAGGCGTCCAGGAGGCCTCCTAAAAAGATGCCTGAGCCACCTCATCTGACTCCTCTCAACGCGAAACTTATTTCTGCTGCTTTACTTGTGGTCTTGTTTTTCTGTCACTTTTTTAAAGTTGGGCATTTTTTAAAGTCAGCTTTGAAAAAGTTTATTGCTTGGTGCCTTGTTGTCAATAAGTCTGCGCTCCTTATACTGTCCCCGCTCATTTCTTCTTCTTAAGCTAAGCTTGGCCAAACTAAGCAAGGACACCACCACAAACGCACCACAGAGGAAGCTGGCACAAGTGAACATGCTCCCACAGCAGTACCCATCCAAGAGCAAGTTGGGGGAGGTTCCTTGTGTCTTTCTGGCACCCATACACTTCCCTGGGCTCGTCTGCAACTCTGCATCTGCAGCAACTGTGTGATGCTTTCATGCCAATATGGAGCAAAATCTTTGAGTAGTGTGTCCAGTCTCTTTTACGGCTTTCCTGCTAAAATTAGTGGTCAACGCAGGTTAATCAGCTTACAATCGGCAAGTGACTCCTTCCCACTGCCAGCAGACTAACTGGGTGGCTGTTTTTTTTCCTCTGCTGATGTCATCACGGTGATGACAGTTTTAAGAAAGGGGACGGAGGGAGGGAGGGGTGCGTCGAGTGTGCGAAACAAAGGAGGGAAATGGTCAGTTAGAATTTACAGGAACACAGGAAGAGGCGTGGTTGAGGTGTGGTCCTGCTCCCAAAATTCTGCTTAAAGCTCCACTAAAAGTGCTGACAGGAGCCGATCGTTACTGAGTTTAAACATGTTTTTGGCCAGTCTGAAAGGGGTATTGTTGAATTTATGCCATTAAGACTTAAGACAGTACTGAAGCCAAACCGATGTCAGCAAGGTGTACCTAACAAAGGAACTGGACTTTGTTTTCAGTGCTTGTTTCGTCCTAAATATACAAATAGAAAATCTGCAACATGGATCCCCAACAAGAAAAACAAATCACCTCATTAAACTGGTCTTTGTTACTTTTCCTTCAAAACCAACCCAGAGGCTGTGCTTTATTACTTGTTGTAATCATAGCTTGTGTTTCTGATTGTATAAACATCAGTGCATTAGTGTTTGTGTGACTCCCTGCTCTCCCTCTCTCCATTATGTCTGTACTGACTCGAGCTCCTCCAGCAGTCATCGACTTTATCCACTCTGCCTCTCGGTTGCCTAGACACAGCTGTAATTGTCGCTCTGCTGTTTTCTTCAGCATCACTTCGCCATTAATGGGAGATGAGGACAAGAACCAAAACAATTATTAATTTAGCATCATGCCTTCAGTGTCAACACACCATCATTAAATCACATCACTCTCTGTGTTCTGCTATATTTAAATGAAGCCCACTCGTCAGACTCCAGAGGTTAGTCTGCAGCTGCTGGGGGGTGTGCTGAAAGTTTATGAAGGAGTTTAACTCATTAGGAAAGAATCTGAGAAGCTGCAGGAGGTGAACTAAACACGATACAGTCATGAGAGGGAGCTTAAATGTTTGACAAGATCAGAGGTCCGCATCAATTAGTGATGATAAACAGGTTAAAGATGTCAGCCGAAGTCACAGACAGTAAATGTCACTGCGAGCAAAAAGGTAACAGATTCATTATTCAAGGGCTTTTTACATAATCTCTGGTAAACAGTTTCAAAAAGTCACAGATGGATGTTGAAAATATTTGGCTTATGTAATGGGTAAAAGCCCCAGACGCTGTTAATACAGCAATATATTTGCTGTTACCTTCGCCAAGGAGGTTATGTTTTTACCAGTGTATGTTTGTCTGTTTGCTTGTTAGCAAGATTAAGAAAAACGACTGTGACAGCCACAGGCCATGGGGTCAGTACGTGTGTCTTCCTGCTTTCCTCTTCAGGGCTGAGGTCAAATCGTCCTTTAGTTAGGAAGGTTCCTAACTGAGTGAAATGATCCAGAAGTAGTTCATGGTTAGAGCGGTTCGAATAGTCGAAATGCTTAGGAAAGGAGGCTCAAAGCTTCCTTTAGCATCTCCTTTAGCATAGTTTACATCGGACCATCCTTTACAAAAGGAAAGGAGTTTATTCTGTAACAGTATGTTTTCTGACTGCTTCTGACTTCAACTGAATAATGACGAACAAGTCACACAGACCATGTGAGTTACCGCTGCTGCTTGATTGTTTCTAAAGTTTACCAAAACCTGCCTTAACTCTCCAGTAGTCTGATTCTCTGAAGAGAGCAGGATATGAGACATTTGATGATGATTATGTTTTAAACTTGGTTCAATATTAATCATTAGTACACTATTAGATTGTGGTCTTAACAGTTTTTGCCTTTCTTTCATTCAGTTCATTTTTTTTCCTGCACTGATTGGTGTTCATGTTGATAATGAGAGGACAGATTTATTTAAGTCCTCACTTCAAACATCGGTTATGCAGACGTCATTTTTACCAGATTGTTACTGTTCAAATCGTCTGAAAGGAACAACATTGTCATGACAAGCACTACACGAGATGAGCTTTTTTTAGTCTGTCTTCAGAGAAATTGTAGGATATATTCACCTTATTTTTGATGCGTTCCATTTGTAGTCGGAATATCTGAGTTCCGAGTAGGATATTTCAACTGGAACACCCCCGTGGTCGGAATTTCCAACTGGGAACTCGGTGAAACCTCGCCACCCCCGACGATCAAAGATGGATGCCTCAGTGTAAACAGCTATTAAGCTCCTGTAATAATCAATTTATTAACACTTCTGACAAGTGTGTGTCGCACTAAATCAGCTGCATACAGAGCATTGTTCAACTTGTATTTATAGAAATGCTGCCATAGTGTTACTTACATTCTTCCTGTGGTATTTGTGAACAACAACGCAGGGCTTGCTAACAACGGCTAATAGCTGGCTAGATCGGCATGTTTTTTGTGACGCAGATAACTAGGAGATGATGTCACTCCCACTTCCCTATTCCCAGTTCTGAGGTAAATGGAACATAGCATAACGTCATCCGCCGTCACATGATGACGTAGCGTAGTGAAAGTGTAGTCGGATTCTCTCTGCACGGCTGTTTCCTTTCCTAAGTCCTTCTGAATTGTCCTTTCCTTAACCTCATGACGTTAGAAAAGGGCTTAGGAGGTGACTAATGGAGCCTAAATCCTCCTGACCTGCCTGCCTCTCCTCGTTCAGGGACTGGCTGGCTTCACCTGCTTCAAGCCTTTAAAAGCTGGTGGGATCCAAGATGGCTCTCTCTCTCCCTCCTGGACAGCTGGTACCTGCCAGGCACCCACCTTGGTTTGGGTTTGATTACATTGATTTCAGCCTTGGTTGCCTTCCATGCATAGCTCCTTAGCACACACAGTCTCACAGCACCCAACACCCTCACCACACTACTGATAATACAGTAATTAACTACTCATATTTCTTTGTTGAGTTCCTCAATAAATTTGTATTGAAAAGCTGTCACTGTGTTGACCTCCCTTCACTGTTTTGCTCTTCAACGAGCTGGGCATGAACACCACTGGATTTTGTTACAATCTTCAGGAGATGTTTGTAAAGGCCTAACTTAAAAATGATTACATTTTGATTACACAGTAAAGATTTTCCTTTGAGTGCTTTCTGGTTGTTCGTTTTCACTGTGAAATTTCTTGCCACCACT
The DNA here is from genome assembly GCA_036419115.1 of Scarus forsteni. Lineage (NCBI taxonomy): Eukaryota > Metazoa > Chordata > Actinopteri > Labriformes > Labridae > Scarus > Scarus forsteni. Next base: position 1,374,766 of record JAZDUH010000380.1, on the reverse strand, counting down.
GGACAGAGTGAGACAGTGGATGACAGGGGGAGAGGGTGAGTGAGTGGGGAAGACCACAGACTGTAAAGAACTGGATGAGGACGTGTCTGTTGATGCCCTCTCATGGACGCTGCCATACTGCAAGTCATCTCTGAACTTTAGCTCCATCTGTTCATCTGAGGTGGGAGAGGGCTGTTCGACCAACAGCAACGCTGCAAAACTGGGAATCCTCAATAAATCATCTGTGGCAGAAAAACGGGAAGAGTTGCCAGCTCTGCTTACTATAAGTGATTTTTTAAAAATGCTTTTGATATGTTGGCAAATCCTGGTTGGATTTTGTGGGCTTGTTCCAAAGTGCAGTTGCTCATTTTGGCTTATTGTGCCCCAAACCCAGGAGTGATCTGATGCACTCTCTACTAATCAATATAAACTCAATTAAGAAGCTACACAAACTACTTTGTCCTACTCCAAGCACAAATTTAAATTTTCTGAGCAAAAATCATATTTCCACCAAAATGAAATCTTTATAGCCAGAAGTAAATTTACTTCTAATGTACCTATTGCTGTTTTCACTGATATATCTTTAATCAACATAAAAACTTATAAAAAAGCCTGACTGTGTCTGTTTGGTTACAAAAATCAATGTTAGACAGATTGTTCAGCAATAATAGAGTTATAAAACAAGTATACCCTCCCATTAAATAAAGTAAATTCAGAGCCAAATAAGACAAATGTCACTGTCAATTTGGAATGTAAAGTAGATAAACAAAACACACTTAATGTAGATTTCATTTTAAAAAATAGCTGGGGGTCACCTGATTTGGTCTTATTTTTATTGACCTGGTTGCTTATTTTAGTAGAATAATCTGGCAACCCTTAAAATGGGCACACACAGATGTGCTTTGGTTTAAAGACACTGTGAGGAGTTTCTAAGTAATAACAAAAAGGTCTCACTTTTAGATATATGCCTGATCCAAATACACACTTTAAGATGAGTTTTATAGCATCAAAATAGGTTATCTATAAATGCTATGCCTTAGCCTTAGTCGGGTTGGACAGGGCTGGACTGGCCTGGATACTCAACTTCCGGAACAAGACAATTAAAACCAGAGCAAATTTGTATTATTTTATTATTTATATTACACGTCTTAGAGCACCGGGCTGTAAGTAGCGATATATAGCCGGCTACAAAACTACGATACTAAGTTTTCCAAAAATTGCTTGTTGTCACACATCAAAAACTACTGCTACGTAACTAGAAAGAGACACATTACCTCGTCGCTTTGCATCCTGTAAGTCGTTGAAAAAAGAAGTTGTAAAGTAATGCAGAGTTCTGAGGAAGGTCTGAGCTGCATTTACTACAACAAACACACACTTTGGCTTGGGTCACGTCTTTGGTGCGTTCCAGTTGCAGTTAGAAGTAGGAATTTCTGGGTTCCGAGTAGGAAACTGCAACTGGAACGAAGTCTGAATTTCCGTCTGGGAACTCGGTGAAACCTCGCCACCTCCGAGTTTACAATCTTAGATGGATGCCCCCAGTGTGAACAGTTATTTAGCTCCTGTAATAATCCATTTATTTGCACTTCTGACTGGGGTGTGTCGCTCTAGATCAGCTGTATACATAGTATTGTTAGACTTATATTTACAAAAATGCTGCCATAGTGATAATCACATTCTTCATGTGGTATTTGTGAACAACAACGCAGGGCGTGCTAACAACAGCTAACAATAGCCTGGTAGATCGGCATGGTTTTTTCTGACTTCAACTGGAACGCCGATAAGTCGGAGATGATGTCACTCCCATTTCTGAATTGCTGGAACGCAGCATTACAACAGTCGCCGAGCGTGCTCATGGGTAGCAGAGTCCTAATTTCACCGGTAATAGATTCTCCTCAAAGCACCTTTAAGATAGACTTAAGCTATTTAATGAACCAGGCAATAACGGTAGGAATGAAGGTTGAGAAAACTGCCTTTTGCAGTCAGCTCCAAGTGGACACTTTGAGTACTACAGGCTTTAGCACTTCCTCACAGGCCTCCATTCACACCCACAGGGGTCACCAGCTGGGGAAGACGTGGTAAAGGGTGCAGGAATGAGTCCAAAAAGGAGGATGTGACATAGCATTTAGCACTTCCTGGTTCTCAAGCCTGATGCTACATTAATATTAAAGCTGTGTGCATTTCTACAGGCTTAGAAATCCAATTATAAGTTATTAACAGTTAGGGATGGGAATTAATGAGATTTTATTGATGTCAGTGCTATTAACGATCCTGCCAATTGGTCCAGTTCTTTAACAATTCCCTTATTGATTCCTGCAGATTTTCCGAGAGGGCAAATGTTGGTCAGAGATTTTCAGTGTCAACAATGTCAAACACACGTCACAGCCTAGTTGACTGTTTTTGCAAGTTGCTGGTGTTTCCACTCACTTAAGGTTGTGCAGTCAGTGCCTTTTGTAAAGAAATTAAGCCACAATTCTGACACTTCTGAACCCTGTCAGTGGAAGGAACTGTTAAGGGAACTGAGTAGCAAAAAGACTCATGATATCGATACTTCGATGGAGCTGTTGATGATTCTCAACTGGAGTTGGTTTTCGATTCCCATCCCTATTAACAGCTCTAACTTGTTTTGAAATCTGATCCCAAACAACCACTTGTGTGTCTACGTTGATGATCTGATGTAGAATGTTTTATTTCCACAAACATTTTGACAGGGGGGACGTGAAATTAACCTGACAACCATACATCTGCCACAGAAATATTTCACTAGTCCATCTGGGTAGGAGCCCTTTGAATTTGTTTTCAGGGGCAGAACGTTAAAAAGAAACACAAGCTTGTGATTGGACAATCGTTTGGCTCGACACATTCATCACAGACCAATCCACATCAAGCAGGGTTGCCTCCTATAATGTAGCATACATAGCGGCTAATGTAGCGGCTTACAGCTAACAACAGTTAATGACTGTTAGCCGTTTGCCGCTAACTTAGCTGCTAACAGCTAACAACCTTTTACTATCGTCTTACACTAAATTGTACCACACAGATGATTCATTTAACACTTACATGTGACATGAACCTCGTCAAAGACAATCCCTACAAGTAAACTTCTGAGGAGGGCAGATTTCACCAAGTTTCACTAAGTAGCCATGAGGACAATAGGCTAATCGGCATGTCCGTTCTCAACTTCCTTTTTCAACTTCTGGTTGTCGTCACGTCCAATTCTGTAGCTCCCGCCTCTCTTCCCTGATTGGGACGTTGAGAATTCAGCCGAGTGAATTCGTTGGACAACGGAGGCTGGCAAGACGGACCTGCAGGATTTCAGAATCAGGCAGGTCTGTCGACTCTGCAAGGCTAATGTGAAATGCTGCCCGACAGGAACATAAATCAGACCTGATATTTGTGCAGGACGCAGATACTTAACAAAGAAATGAGACCAGGAGACACTCAGTATTGCTAGGCAAAGAATTTATAAATTAATAAAAACATTCCCTTTGTAGTGTTCTCCTGACAGCTTCTCCACACATGTCCTTTTTTTCTAATGATTTTAAAATATAGAAAAATATTTCTGACAACATTCATCATTACATTACTTTTAGCATGACTTTTCATTCTGTCCTGTTGGTTGTTTCACATACCTCTGCATTTTATCCCACCCATCACTTTTTACAGTATTTACACATTAAACCAGTCAACATCATCTTTCAGCCTCAAAAATCAGAAGGTGGGGGGGTGGCGGAGGATGACTTGCATAGATCACAGGGAGAAATCAGCAGGAGAGGGGGGTCAAAGCTTGAGAAGATTACTCTGTGTACATCCTGTGATAAAGCAAATCAACACACTGTAAATCATTTCACACATGGCACCGCGTGATGAGACATTTTTAGAGGTCAGACCTGAAAACAGAACCCCTTCAAAAGAGCGGAGACATTCAGAAACTGCATGTCCCGTGACTTATACAGAGAAAATAACCAGAGAAATGGAGACATGTGGAACTATGGCAGCTAAAAAAAGATGTGAACGCCTCATTTGGCACACGTTACTGCTTTAAAGGGATTTTTGGACTGAAGTTTAAGTTCTGTTTCGGCAGTGAGAGAGCCAATCCAAACCTAAAGAATCCCAATTCAAATAAAGTGACAGGTGAGCGGCTGAGCTCGCAGCTTCTCTCCATTCAACCGTGAACAGAAACAGAAACAACACAACATGCCCTGGATTCAGACGGGCACAAACAGCAGTGAAATTTAAAAGGACGTCAAAAATCTGTCGTAGTGTTCAAGTACGTCTGCCTGGAACAGACGGAAGAAAACAAACAAAACAAGAAGAGCCTGTGAGATTAAAACTGAAGCTTCACTGTGGGTGTGCAGGGCAACATTTTTGTCAGTTTTCATCAAAAATTGTCAAGTTTTGAGCTGAGGAGACAAGAAAAAACCACCATGGTAGACTTTTTGAGGTTTTAACTAAACTTTAAACAGAGAGCAAAAAATTGATTTCAATGTTTTTACTGTTAAAACATTTTAAGGGGTGCGTCCTGAAGTATCTGCTGAATGATAAATTCACCCTTTGAGTTTTTAGTAGCTGCACTATAACTCTGTCCCAAATTAATGTTAATAATTAATGCATGTTTAGCTGCGAGTTTTTCAAGGTTGTCCTTGAGTTAAAAAATCCCTTCTGGTATCACGACAGCTTGAGAGCTTTTCTGTCGACTAATGAGAAGCTCAAAAAATAAAACTTGTAATGCCGGGCAGGAAACGGACTTCATGGCTCTGACAATCTGTCTTATTCACTGCAAGTTTCACCAGATCAATGTGGACATAAGTAAACATGTATAAATGCAACTTTTGGTTGGAAATACTCCCTAACAGTGAACATCCTACTACCAGCTGTTTATTCAATGTCTTTTTGCTTTAAGTAGGGATGTAGCGATTGATCAGAAAAAAAACAATCGCCTATAAAATGGTGCAAGGATGACGAATTTTTCTAGACCAACAGGTTAGCATCGCACTTGCTCCCTTAACTGTGAGCTCTGGGATTTTTCACTGTTTGGATCAGTGCTGATAATAAACTTTATAGAGATCAAAAATTATGAAACTAAGGCCCCATCCACACGAAGCTAAACCGAGGTCTAAACGCATATTTTTTTTGCTGAATCTGCGTATCATCCATATGAAGACGGCGTTTTAGGGGTCTGTAAACGATCATTTTTGAAACCAGGTTCCAGAGTGTTGAAATGCCGTATATGCAGCTCCGTGATTACTGGCTCTCTGCCACTTTTCAGATACGCTTACGTCATAGTTTCGTATAGTCATTGACACGCATGCGCCACACGCGACAACAATGGCGGCGTACGTGAAGCATATGTGCGGATGAAGCTACTATCCCTGTTGCAGCAAAATCTCCTTCTCAATCACCACCGAGTTGAACAAACAATTATCGGGGACACATTATGACACTTTATGATCACTTTATCACAATCTCTGTTTACAACTTTTGCCGCAAGTGTGCATGCCCACTGTTTTTTCGTCTGTTTCCGCTTGTTTCCGTCAAATCGTTACAGCGCCACTAGACGTCTGGCATGTGTTTTACAGCATTTTGATGCGCATCGAGTGCATTCACATGGACGCACACATTTTCTGAGACGCCTTCGTCTTTATGACGATCGTTTTGGAAACTGTTTAGCGTTTTGTCTTCGTGTGGATGGGGCCTAAGACAACCTGCGCCCTTTAATGGGATGAAGAATGAAAATGGGATGAAATACATTAAAGGAAATGTCATTAATAAATCCTAAAATAGGGTCCTAGTCGTGTTACTTCTTAAGAAGTTTTTGTACAGTTCTGTTTAACAAAGTCAGTAAAAACATGTTCATAGGGTGGCGCAGGAATGAGTCAACAATCAGGGCAGTGAGTCGGCATTTAGCACAGCTATGTCCAAAAGTATATGGAATTTTAGAAAAGCCTTTCAGATAACTGACTAAAATAAAGACGGTGGACACACATTCAAGATTTTAGCTTTGGAGTTTTAAGTGTTTTTGTGTGCTAAAAACGACGGTTGCTAACTGATTGCTAATAAGGACTACAAAAATGGCTGTGGTCCCAAATGCAATCATTTCTGATCAGTTTTATAATATTTAATAACTCAGGAACCATTGCCACAACCATGAGGATAAACTCATTTAGGTCATTCAATTTTGAGCAAATTCCCAATCAAGAGGAAACACTGTGATATGATACATTTAAAATATTGTTGCACCATCATGTTGTAGTTCCATGTCTTAATAATCCCTTGGTACTCTCGCTGATTCCGTTTAAGCTTAAATAATCTTGAGTTGGATTCGTTCATCATCACATTTAACCAAACGTTTAAGGTTCATATCTTTGAGAACTAGTGCGATGCTAACTTCCACTATGACCTACAAAAATCAGTTGTCCCTGCACCACTCTGTTGTAGGAGGGTGACATTTGCAATCTGTTATCAGGTTACGCTGCCACCTGGAGGAGGTTTTGGTGCACTACAGAGCTGAGTCGACTGCAAAACCAGCTGTGTGTACCAAAACATAAATAACTGGCATTTGAGTTGGAAGTAAAACAAAACTGACCGTGACATCCTTGTTCTTACAAATGGAGTTAATTAAAAATACTAAAATAAATCAGTGGAAAATGACAGTAGAAAGTGTAAACAGTGATACAATGACTATATTAAGAGACTCTTTTATCTCAAAACGACAATGCCAACATTATAAATCCCTTTTTTTGTAACTGGTGCTCGATCGCAGAGACACAGAAAGCCCCGTCGGACATCTTGTTGAGGGTGATTCTGTTAAATTCTTTTGGCGATAATGTGTGTAGTTTACTGTTTGTCCCTCTGTGATAGAAGCTGAAAATGTTGTTGCTCCAGTAAACATGGTGAACATGACACATGGACTGTTTTATTGTATTTGGCCCTGAAACTCTTACTGCATGTTCGGTCTTGGCACTTCTATTTGTTGTTGAGTTGTTTGAAAGCACTAACAGCCTTAAAGTGCTGTGGAATAAGTGTTTAGAAAGTGAAGAGCGGTCGCCTTCATTTACACAACCATTGTTGTTTTGGGTATTATCTGGGCGAGATTGTCTTTGGTGTTGATGAATGAAAATAAAAACAGAGTAAACTGATTCTTTTTACAGTGAATGACAATCTGACTGAGCTGTGAGGCCTAGAATTACCCGCCGTGCTCACAAATCTTTAACAAAAGTCATTTAAAAAAACAGCACGATTAAAACAAACATCCTGCAGATACAAATCTAGTAACCTGCTCACAGGAAGTCTAAATCTTGTTTAAGCACGTGGATGTACGGCTGAGTGAGGTGAACAGATGGACGGACTGATGGCAGTGGGTAAAATCCTCGAGTAATTTCTCTACAGATTTGATTAGCAGAGAGGAAACATTCAGCGTGAAGCGTGTCTGCAGGCGCGGGGATGACTCATGAAAGCCGACTGCATGGGAGCGACTTTAGGACCACCTTAAACCCAAAGAAAGCTTATTCTACACTATTTATTATTCATTTCTTATCAACCTGTCGTTAATTTGCATGCAGAGACTCTTAAACTAAAAACTTTACAAAACAAACTACCCTGCAGTTACAAAAGGTGTCTAGAAATCTCTTAGAAAAGTGACTCACAGGTAATGAAAATGTACAAACGTGAACACAAGGCTTATGGCTTTGATGAGTTGAAAAAAGCTCAACTGTGAGAAAAATGTCAAAAGTAATGATTATTTCAAAGGTCAAGACTTAGCAGGATGGCGAGCTCTTTCAGCTGTTCGTCTGCCAAAAGCTGAGAGAGAACAGCGAGTTTATGACAAAGATCTGATGCTAAGATAAAGCAGGGTCGTTCTTACATCGTGTCCTAAAAGCATGCTGCCCCTGTCATTCACATTTGGAAACCCTGTGCACACTTGATCTACATTACTGATTAAATCTTCTGCTCTGTTAACTTCAGGTCTAGCTTTGCCTCTGCATGATCACAACATGGAAACAGGTGTGACAAATGTGCCACTACATTTGAGTCTAAGGCCCTGTTTGCACGGACACTCCTGACTTAAAGACCCAAAGATTTTTCCTTTGTGTTTTCAAATTCTTCTGCGTTCAGACGGCAACGCGAGAGACGTATGAACCCGCTGTAGTGTGCATGCCGGTTCACTAGATGGCGGTGTAGGTTTGCAGCGAGGCAGCGCTGCTACAAAACATGTACGAAGAAAAAAAACTTTTCACAAGCAACAATGGCAAGTAGATGCACAGAGACACAGGAGTTTGTTTTCTGGACAACAAATCTGTCTGGACAGTTTTGTCTGGATAACAAACCGAGCACAGTAAGACGCTCACACACGTTACTCGGCAGACGGCCAAAGCTGTTGTTGTTCCTGGTATGCGTGTGCAGCCTTGACATGAAAGAGTACTGCGCATGCGGTGACGTCAGCGTTTCACCCTGAAACGCTCTGATGTGGTTTACACGGAGCTGCATGGAGAGCGTTTTGGAAACTTTCCCCTCAGGAGCCCGTTTTCAAAAGTTACCGTATATAGACAAAATGAAATGCGTTTCAGTGTAAACGCAAAGTCAAAACGCAATGAAAACTTATTGGATTGGACCGTTTTCGGCGCCATGTAAACGCAGCCTAAATCTACGTTCACACCGCAAGCAACCCAGCTACCAAAATCGCGTCGCCCACTGACGTATCGTCGCGTGTCCATAAATACCTCATTTTGGTCACTGGTCCCATTGGCCGTTGCTCGGTGACGTCACGTCCGCTCGAGTTTCACTGCGATCATATCATAGATCATATAATAGGATGTATAAGCGGACATTATTCCAGCTGTATCCTTTTCACTCACTTATCAAGCACAAAACACTGCAGCTGATGACCTGCAGCAGCATTATCTGTGAGTTCTCTGCGGTCCGTCTAGACGGAACTAATGTCCTCACTGACTAATGTTTCCCACATGGACATAAATTGTTCCTCTAAAGTCTGGATGAAAAACTGTCTGTCTAGGGTACCGTCCCATGTGCACACACCGCTGATTGATCAACTTTTTTTACTTTCACATCGAGCGACAAGCTATATGGTAGTGTGAAAAGCGGCTGTTGCATCGCGGAAGGGTTAGCCCCGCCCCATCGCGGCTGTACATTGACTTTGCATGGAGAGTGATCGCGAGGTAGTACAGGTAGCGTCCGGTGTGAACGCAGCCTAAGGCCCCGTTTACACGGTGAATTTTGTCATCAGAAACAGAAAGATTTTTCCTTTGCATCTTAAAAAGCAACCTGCGTTCACATGAAAACACAAGCATGACTGAATCGCTGTAGCGTGCAAGCCAGTCCGATAGATGGCGCTGTCGGATTGCACAGAAACAACGGTGTAACAACACACTTACAAAGATTAAAAACTTATCACAAACAACAAGGGCGAGTGGATGCACGCACGCAGATGCTGGAGTGTCTTGTCTGGATAGTTTGTCTGGATAACAAACCGAGCACGGTAAGCAGCACACGTGTTACTCGTAAGACGGCCACAGCTGTTGTTGTTCCTGGTACGAGTGTGCAGCCTTCATGTGAAAGAGTACTGCGCAATTCACCCTAAAACGCTCTGTATCTTGTCTACATGAAGCCGAAACATATCCATTTTCAAACTTTCCACTCTGGACCCTGGTTTCAAAAGTTTGCGGATTCAGGCACTTCAGGCCCAGTTCTCATGTAAACAGGAGGCAAAAACGCAATGAAAACTCTTTGGATTCAGCCGTGAACGTATCCGTGTAAAGAGGGCCTAAAGCTTCAAACTGAACCAGCAGAGGTTAACATTTAAAGACTGCTGCTCTGAAATCCAGGTAACTCAGACAGAAGCTGTTTCAGCAGGTGTGGGCAGCCTGGGGGGCCACTTCTCAGATCCAGAGAGGGAACTGCCATCTCTGTTTCTGATTGTGGCAGCTTCATTCATAAATTCAAATTCCACCACCTCCACTGGTTTAAATGATCTTAATGAGGAGAAAAAGCCAATTTAAAACTTTTGCACCTGCAGAAACCCTGAAATGATCTTTACTCAGGTGAGCTGCAGGGATTTTTACCCAGACTTTACCCTGAAATGTACCTGCTGCCCCCCCGCCTCCCTCCTCCGCTGCTGCGTGGACCAAGGGAGGGAGTTTTCTGTCTTGTGTCAGTCTAATAAGGTTGTTCTCAGAGTGTTATGAGGCCTCCTTCAGTCCAAAAGGACTCTTTCATCCTCCTACTCCTTGGTAGCGTGTTAGCTTGTGCCAGGAAACTCTGACACTAAATGAGAAACAAGAAAATCAAGCTTACTTTGTCCCTGACGCTCGCTCATGCTGTTAAGACACTCTGTAAGAATCACCGAGGGCTTCTAAACTTTCAGGTTTACTTATTCATTTAGAGGGTTAACAAAAACTAAGAGAGTATAAGAAAGACTGCTTGTATTATAAAGGGAAAACCATCTTGTCAAAGCCTCTAAAGGTTAATGGAGTTATCTTTGATTAGCAATAAGGTTCTAACACTGTGAGCAAACTTCACTCAATCGCAGACACAAGAAAATAAATTAAACCCCAATCCCAACACCGTCACTGACTCCTCATCCGCACACATTTATACATGGTACCTAACCGTGAAAAAGAAATGTCAGCTGTTACACAACCTAAAGTAAAGTACGGGGAGTTAGTGTTAAAAATAGCAGCTTGTTAAGTTGAACCGTTGTGTCTTCAGTTTGGCTTGTCTCATCCAGAGGAGACGAACTGCAGCTAACGAAAACAAAACGTTGAAATGGAGTTCGCTCCGAAGAGCTGTACTTTTAGCTCTCAAACAAAACACCTTTAAAAGGAAGTCAGTGAATGCATCATGAGGTCTTTTTTCTAAACTGTCAGTTCAAAAATACAGAAATTGTTTCTCCGCCTTCGTACAGAAGAAAGAAAGGCCTCCCTTCCTGCTTTGTCGAAGGTCTGTTTTTTTAAGACTAAATGACACACAGAGGTCTGAAAGTAAAAGCAGCGCTGCCTTTTCAAACCTCTCACGAGGCATTCAGGCGGCTCACCGATGGCCTGGAGCGTTGGCGTCACCTCCGTGTCATTGGCTACACACACAAACTAACACAAACACACTCAGGAGCTCCCACGTGGTGCTGATATGTCTCAAAATGGTGCAAATGCAAAAGTAAAAAGCACATTAACAGGGAAACATCAAAAATGGCATCACTTAAAGTGTTCCAGTATTCTGTGTTGGCCGAGCTCGTTCGCTGGAGAAGGAAGCGGCACAAACTCACTTCTGTTTCCAGTTTCACCTTCATCAAGGTTTCTGCAGCATTGCAAACTTTTTCATACATGAACAAACATGTTTGAGTGAGTTTCAGATTTTGGCCTGTCTGAGACGGAGACTAAAGCTCTGTAGACGTTTAGGGCTAGGCAACATATCCAGTCTTTTTCATTTTTAAATCAATGTCCACATGTCGGTCTGTGCATGACATAAATCAGGCTTCCTGCTTTATATAAAAAATATTCCAACATATGAAAAACATATTTTAAAACTATGCATTAAAACTGCATAAATTCACTGACTAAGCTCCCAAAGTTTCATTTGTTAGGTTCATTAACCCGAAACACCAGCTTGATTTGCCAATAAACTTTTTCACATGTTGCTGATGGATTTGTGCAGTTTGGACAGTGATGTCTCTCTCTGTCTTTAAGATTTAAACAGCACTGGTCATTACGCTTCTGTACTTAGTAATTCAACAATTAAATATTTTATTGTTTTAAAGCACACACTTAAACGTAGACGCAAAAAAATATTGACATTAAAGTACGACATATTGCAAATGTCTTTACACCTTTTAGACAGTGTAATTGTTGGTGGCCTATAATTAAATAAACTTTTCAATAGTGCTGCTCAATTATAATCATAATTGAAATTATGTTAATAGAAATAAAGATCACAATCATGAAAAATGATCACTCACTGATATTAAAACACGCCCCACATGCGTTCATTAAACATATATGCTTTGGCGACCATCATTTTAACATTAAAGAATGTGTAAGACAGAGAAATATACTCGTTAAGATAAAAATAACTCAAAATAATGCAAATATTATTGATGGAAAAAGTTACTGCAGTAATCTTTTAAACTTGATGACTTAGTTTTCATAATTATGGAAAGCAGTAATAATAATCTTCAATTAAATTTCTGTTAAATTTTCCGCTCTGTTGTACAATAATGGGCGTCGAGATCTTCTGTATTTGTTTTTGTGACATTTGTTCATTTTTACTCAAATCATTTCAAAGTTTATAATTCTAGTTATTTCTGCACCAATAATAAAATTGAAACATCAAACATTTAACCATTTTTGGATAGGAAACACACTGTAAGTTTCTGGTCTACATTGCCCAGCCCTATAATAAAAGCTCATTGGACAGAGACGGCCGAAGCCTTCACTGTTTTCCCACAAATATCATTTTGGTGTTGTATTTTGTTGAGGACCGACTTTCTTCTCCTCTGTGCTGCCTTTCAAATAAAAAGTCAAAAGAGTGTTAACTAGCACCAGTTTGTGCACCTATTTCTAAAACCTGTGGCTTCACTGTGTCACTTTGTACCACCTCATGGTACGTGTATGTACAAGCTCCCACATCTTAGACGTACTGAGATTTTCTGTGTATACAATGAAATATAATACATGATATGCACAATATCATTTAAGTTTACAGGTGAGGAAAATTCTTCCAGTCTTATAGGGATCCTATGGTTTTGGTACAAAAACGCCTTTTTCCTCTCGAGTTACAGTGACAGAAAAGTCTCAGTGCTCCAGTCTGCCCTCTGGTCTCTGGTGAAGAACTCTTGAGACAGTTTGAAAAGAAAACGTAGGCTGAGCTCGATCTGAGGAGTTTACCGTCTACTCCTCGGCCCCCTGGCTCTGCGGGAAAGGCAGACTGACGGCGTGCTCTTGAGCCAGGGCGGCCAGTTCCTTCAGGAACTCACAGAAGATGACGGCACAGTAGACGGCGTTCTTCACCCGCAGAGCCTCGGCCTGCTTCTCCAGTGACGTCCCTCCACCTCCGCCACCTTTAAACAGAGCGCTGTGCAGGGATTGGCCGCCATCCCGGACATGTGCGAAGGCCAGCTGAGCCGCGTGTCGGGCCCGCGTCGGGCTGTTGGTGTGACGGAGGATCAGATCTCCAAGGGATGGCTTACGACTTTTTACTGAAAGAATGTAGACAAACATATGAATAAAGAATATGTGCAAAAACAATGAGCACAGGTGACTCCAAACTGATCCAGAAGCACCTGAGATCCAGTGAAGGAGGACCAAGAGAGAAAAGAAGAGTTATAACTAAAACTACTTTGATTTTCACAAGCTTTCAAACATTAGATTTAAGAATTTTAATGAATGAATGAATGAATATTTATTTTGAAAATGTAAAAGAAAATAATAATTGAATTTTTTCAGTCAGACAAAAAATCCTTACAATGAAAATTCAGCAGTTTTAGCAAACAATCCAAAATCAAACATAAACAAACTGTTGAATTTACTGTTGAACTTGTTTGACAAAAAACCCCAAAAAGGAGTGGAATGAAGTTAACTTTTTAATTTCCACCCCTCCTACATTCCTAAATAATGAAAAGAATCCACTCAGTTTACCTTCAATGAGAGAATATACATATCTATATGCAGATACACACACACACACACACACACACATATATATATATGTATATATACATATATATATATATATATATATATATATATATATATATATATATATACATATATATATATATATATATATATGTATATATGTACACACTTACATATATACATACATCTACACATGAATACATACACATACACACACACACATATATATATATATATATACATACCTACATACATACATACACATATATAACCCTGATATGCAATGAGATAATATACAATTTCTATTGAATTATCTATTATAATGATATACACACACATTAGCATACATCTAGATATCAGATATATATACATATATATGTGTATATGTACATGAATATATATATATATATATATATGTATATATATATATATACATATATATATATACATATACATATATATAAATATATATATATATATATATATACATATATATATATATATATATATATGTATATAAATCTCCAAACCTATACCCTCAATCTATATAAATATTTTTCAATATTTTTAAAGACCCAACATATATACACAACTGCATGATTTACAGATAAGTACGGTATACAAATATAATAATATAAATAATTCTTAACTTCAAAATAACTAAAAGGCCCATGTCCTGGTGTACATCCTGACTTGGGCATCTTTCAAAAAATGTTTTTTTTTGTTGTCTTCATAGGATCAGATGTAGCTCTTTTCCCCTCCTCTTTGGAAATACTTTGATCTGAAGGGGCGGGGGTGGGGGGGGCTTTATAATGAGCTCTGCATGATTGGCTGCCCAACATGTCTGATAAGGAGGTGAGAGGAGGGGTTGTAGGCTGCGCAGTGGACTTTTAAAACAGTTGGCATCTTCGGGTGACGAGTACAAACACACATGTAGGTGGAGGCTGTACGGCTATGACATCATAAACTCCAGGAAGTAAAAACTGAATGTTTTAGACTGAGGTAAAAGGTGTTGTTTTCATCTTACAACATTAAAAGCAAAGAAAAATTCATTTTGCAGGACATGGGAACTTTAATGAACATAAATTGACTACATATTTAAAACTTAGGAATTATATTTTTATGGTATGGCAAATTCTACTCTATGTATAGTGTCCTAATTTCCTGATTTCTCAGTCAAAACTTGGCACATCTTTTAAGGAAAAATAAAGTTATTAAAGCTACAAAAATGTTCTAAACTCCTAGAAATATAAAATGCAATGACAGTAAACTGCACACCCAGAAAATGAGCTAAAATAATAATTTAAAAAAACAAATAAAATTTATATTTTCACTTTATTATTGTAAAATTACACTTTAACCCTTTAACTCCCAGCTCAGCTGGCAGAGGTCCAATAAATCCAGAAACATTGAATGTGTTAAAAAAACATTCATCATTCCTGTAAATGCTTTAAGATACAGAAAAAAAAGTGCAAACAAACCAAAACAACTGATATGTCATTTGTCTTATTGTATATACTTAACCATAAATATATTTAATCTCTAATTCATCAAAAACATGTTTTATGTTTGTCAAACTCAATATCATCTATTTCAAGTTATTTTTCCTATTTTATTTACAAACATTAGAGCCCTTTGTAATGGATTTTGTCCCAAATATTTGTGCATTTTTATGTCATCATGTTATCAACTGTTAGCTTTAAAACCTTAAAGTCCCACATCAGGAAACATCTGTTTTTTGGTTTGTTAGTAGATTTCTCTGTTCTCTGAAATGTTAACAGTAGAAAACAATGATTTGATTTGTTCTGTTTTTAAAACAAAGGATATCACCGATTAATTGATGAATTCTGCCAAACAGTTGATCTGGTAGTTAAAGGGTTAAACTGCTGTTTGCAAGCTGCAGTTATCAGCAAGAAAACGGCTTAAAAAAAGATAAAAATTCGGTCAGATTTGACATCAGAGACAAAAGACACACAGAGAGACAAACACACGCTGCCAATGCCTGTTCAGGTTGTTTTGTTTCTCACCGAGTGAATCAGAGCGCCGCAGGGTTGGAACTCCCGTCAGCGTGTCTGACCAGTCCACTTTGCCCCGGGCCACCAGGTACTGCTGTGCTTTCCTCAGCATGGCAGGGAAGTCCTCATGGGAGGCGGCAAACGCCTCGATGCGGTTCTTCACTGAACCAAGAACCTGAGGGGGAAAAGTGAGAAGAGTGAGAGGGTTCATAAAACTTTAGAGGCAGACAGCTCTTTAGAGGTAGAACTTTGTTGGTACAATCCAAAGTGGGAGATGAAATGTTCTCACAGTGGTTTGACTTCACTCAAGAGCCTTTGAACTGTAAACGTTTGTCTTCTTATTGGCTTTAAATGAAACAGTGTCTGATTTAAGACCAATAATAAATATGTGAAATAGCTGATGTGTCACTAATGAAACTGAAGTGCTGCTTATATTTTACACCTGTATCAGTGACTTGACGCTGGGCTGGAAGACCATGTTGGTGTTGAGCAGGAAGGAGCGGAGCAGGGGCTGAGGGTAGCACGCCAGCTGAGCCACGATGCCCGTTAGCAGGATGTTGACGTACAGCGAGTTCTGGAGCATGTTCTCCAGCTTGGAAAACAGAACCATCATGAACGGACCTGCACAGAGAGGAGCAACTGCATAAGATGAGACAGACCCATTGGAAGACTCCCTCAGGGAAATTAGCACAATTTATAGCAGTTAAAAAGATATATTAAAGGGGCTGTAAAGAGAGGAGTTGTACAGTCTGGTGGCCTGAGGGAACCCTGACCCTAACCCTGTTTACATGGAGACTATTCCACCAGAAATGGAAAGATTTGTCCCTTGTGTTTTCAAAAACATTTCACATTCCAACTGAAAATGCTGTAGTGTGCATGCCAGTCCAGTAGATGGCAATGTAGGTTTGCAGAAAAACAGCAGTGTTACAACTAGGGATGTAACGGTACCCTTAAAATGATGAACCGTGGTAAAATTTCCCACAGTAATCATTACTGTGTCCTATTAAAATTACCGTTAAACCGTGTTTGATCACCACACTGTGTCAGTAACGCACGGTGATGCTGCTCTTTTCACGAAAAACCAGAACTACATGTGTCTACCCCTCGATGAAACAATCTCTCGCAAACGGAGGCGCGCATGCGCAGTTGGCACAGTTGTTGTGTCTCTGAAAGTTTCGCAGTTGGAGCCTCGCTCAGACTCTTAACAAGTTTTCCCAATCGAATTGACTTAAGTCTGGTCTAAGTTTGGATTTCACAACGATGTCGAGGGGGAAACTGATTGACGACAGTCACCCTGTCTAAAACACCAAGCTGAGGTGAAAGACAAAAATGCACTGATTAAAACTGCTGTAACTCCTCGAGTAAACGAGCAGAGAGAGAGAGGATTCAGTGAGCCATACCTGAGTGAATTATAGGTAGTTTATCAGTATTTTCTGTGTAAATAATGTACAAAGGTTGTAAATAACATCATTAGCTCATTCTGGAGTGTGGTCTTGCCGTTCTGTCGCCGTTTCTTTGCTTTGTTTTACTGTATTTCGCTGTCATAGTTCGTGTTTTATGGATTTCATCGATTGTAATTTGGAAATATTAAAGAAGGAGATGTGAGGAGATCTGCTATGGAAAGGGGGGACCAGAGGAGAGTCATGAAGGGGGCTAACTGCTTCAGGGACTATCATTAGTAAAACAAAAAATAAGTAAAAAAAAACGTCTGGACATGGTGCAATATGTCGAGCTGTAACATGGACACTGGTAAAGTTTATTTCTGGTCGTCTCAAAACTCTGAACATGTTCATTTACAACTGTTTATGAAATGAAACCTGTTTAAAATACAAATCAGTTTTTTCTTTTCTTGTAATTACACACTGTTTAAGCATTTATAACATAATAATGACAAATACTTGCCTGAATTGTTTACTTTCATTTCTCATGAAAAAGCTTAAACAAACTTACTTATAGGACATTTCCTGACACAGTTATTGACAAAAAAAGACAAAAGAACTATTAAAATTATAATATTAAAGGGATTAAATGATTTCAAGACTGTGTTAAAGAACTTTTTGAACATTTTGAACATACTGCAACAATACCAAGATAATTTTGGTCACAATAACCATGATATGAAAATTTTTTAAAACCTTACATCCCTAGTTACAACACATGTACAAAGAAGAAAAACTTTCACATACAACGATGGTGAGTGTACACATACAGACACAGGGGTGTCTTGTCGACAACAAATCTGTCTGGATAGTTTTGTCTAGATAACAAACCGAGCACGGTAAGCAGCACATATGTTACTTCATAGACGGTCGCAGCTAGTCCTGTCATGATAATGAATTTTGCTGGACGATAATGGTCCAAAAAAATATTACCAATAAACAATATTATTGTCAATATTATTTTCTTTTTTTTTTTTTTTCATTTTTTCATCAATGTAATTATAATATATGTCATAACAAAGTGAGTACACCATATCAAAAGCAATTAACTTCAATTTCTTAAGAGTATTTATCTGTAATTGGAAGGTCAAGATCTTTTCAATAAAATAAATTAAACAAACAATACAATAAATCTAATAAACAAAAAAAGAGAAAAAAAACAATGAAAATGAAATGGACTCTCCTTTAGAAAAAATTGCCTGTAAATGAAAATAATTATACTAATCAAAAACAACAAAAAATAAACCCCGTCTCTAAAGAAAAAGTAAACTCCAATAAAAATACACCACAATAAAAACCGCAAATAAGATAGAGTTTATACAGTTCTGGAATCATGACTTGTACTTTCTCCCAGTCAATACGTATTGTCTGTCAAAGGTTTGTAACATTGCTGGCTTTTCAACCGTATTTAAGGGTCGCATTTCTTTTGCAATGTAGCAAATGACACTGTCTGTGAGCGCACACCATTGTGCGCTTTTATTTACTTTACTGACCAAATGGCTCAGTAAGCGCTGACTGTCGGGATGAAGGCCCAGCTGCACCTTCTCTTCTTCGTCGCCACTACTTTCAAACAAATGCGACATATTGACTTGTCGGTGTTCATGAGCTCACACCATGTTCATTCTGTTTAAAACCAAAACATTCCCACACTGGGGCTGTGGCATTCATTGTAAGAACTGTATCTTTCATGCCTTCATTCACATGAGCGTTTGTTTCCTCGTTACTCCTCAGGATGCTCACTTCAGCTCTCACCCTGTGTACGCGCGAGCGGCCTCGCCTCCCCCCCAAAGATTGCATGATTGACAGATTCTCGCTCCGCTATAAATCCGCTATAGAACCGATGCATTCCGGTGTTAAGAAAGATGGACAGAGTGAGCCATCTTCTCATTCAGCCTCTTTGGTAGAAAGAGAGTCAGTTTATCGAGGCCGGCAAACTTACCGAGGCCGTTTTTGTGTGGTTAATTGATTTATTGATTATAGTGACAGGCCTTGTTGCAGCTGTTGTTGTTTCTGGTATGCACGCGCAGCCTTCATGTGAAAGACTAATGCACATGCAGCATTGTCAGCCTCCACCCCAAACACTCTGTATCTCATCTACATAGAGCCGAAACAAATCTGTTTTCTTTCCACTCTGGACCCTGGTTCAAAGGTGTGCGGATTCAGACACTCCAGGTACCGTTCTCATGTAAATGGAAGGTGAAAACACAATGAAAACTCTTCAGATTCAGAGCCATGTAAACGGGGCCTTAGTCTGTTGGTCCTGCACATGGGTCGGAGCAGTCTTGGGCTGAATAGGCTACGTCCAATATGTCCAGCTGTTCGTCTAGAGATTTTCCTCTGCCACCGTCACCAGAGGGTCTGACCACAGAGCCCGCCTGCCTGATAATTTTCCCTAGCTTGGATGGGTCCTTCTTAGATGTGCTCCCCCCAAAACAGTACACCATGGTGTAAAAGAATGAAAAAACAATCAGAAACATAGGACTTTAGCCTTTCTCTGAATTAACAATCTGGGGTTTAGTTCAAGCAACTGTTTGACAGGTATTTGATAGAATGACTGATGTGGCGTTCAGGCTGACAGGCTGAAAGGATGCCGTGGGGGGGCTTGAACAGCTTGAAGACTTAAATGGGGACAATTATGCTCACCACCATTCTGCGGTGCTGCCACTGTGGAGTGACAAGCTCTTATTATCCTCTTTGACTCACTGAGAAACTGTTTGAGTACAGAAGAGTTATTTCAAAGATGGAAAGTTGCTCAGTCCTTGATGGAAACTGCAGCAGGAAATGTTTTTCAAGGGCAGCTGAAGCATTAAAGCAGGTACTTAGAAAAAGAGTTAAACGCTGCTGTGTAATTCTTTAAAGTGCAGCAGTGGGATAGAATCGGCTTTTGTTCACATAAATACATATTTAGCAGAGCAACGTTTTATTTGAGAAGTAAGAAGTCTGAACCATGGGCTTGTGACAACAGAAGTTAATAATTACCCTTAAAAACACAGTAAAAACACCTTTATTCAGACTCTTATTCAGGCAGCCTGTGTAACCATGTATGATTGACCTCTATTTCCTTTGCAAAACAAACTAAAATGGATGAGCAGATTAGATTTTATTGACACAAAGCCACTTCTTATTCAGCTCACTGATCCAGTTCTTTGTGACTGCCTGATTAATTCCTGTGTTTACTGTGTCAATGGCCAGAAACATGCCACCCCTGATAATTAATAATCTTCTGCTTTATAAAGGAATTGAGCATGTTGCTTGTAATCACAATCATGGCCTACGTAAATGGCCTTGAACTGCTACAACACAATGGTAGGATGTTGAGCTGCTAGGTCTGTTTGGAAAGGCTTGGAAAACAAGCTGTTATACAGGGCTAAGACTAACTTCGTGCATTGGTTGCAACTGTGCACCTAAACATTTTTAAAGCGCCAGCACAAAAATTAGGTGCACCTAAATTTAACATTTCAAACTCAAACATCTCAAGTTAAATAAAATATTTCAAAATACAAAGTGGTAATGTTTACGGTGAATTAAATATACAAACTTTAGCAACCAACAACATAACATTTAAGTGGATGTTCTTATTCTCCAAAAAATTTGAAGCTACAATAAGTCTTCACACACTGTAGTCAATATTTACAAAACTGAAACTAAGGTAAATTATGAAAAAAAAAAAAAAAATTCCCACAATAATTTATAAAAAATGACATTTAGGACAGAACACTTTGACTTTTTTTTTGACTTTTTTCTCTTTTTTTTTACTTTACAGCCCAGCTTTATATACAGTTGGGGTCGGGAGAGATTATTTGTCATCAGACTGTTACAGGCAGTGAGCGTGAACATTCATCTCTGTGTCCGTGTGACTAAGAAACTCCCCCCTTAACAGGAGAAAGGCCTGAACAAATATAAATGTTATATTACACGTTACTTTGTTTTACTTGTTATTGTTGTTAATTATTTATTATCTGACAGTCACTAAGACGAATTTGGCAGAGCTTCACTGCTTCTTCAGAATTACCACTCCGTGCTGAAACCTGACACCACAGTCTGGGCTCATTTGCCTACTAGCAGCTGATTGGATGATTACTGAAAGTGTGTGTGTGTGTGTGTGTGTGTGTGTGTGTGTGTGTGTGTAGCGTGTGTTGAGGTGGGGCTACAGCCTGTGAAGATGGAACGGAGGGAAATGATAGAAAGCAGATGCTGGGTCATGTTTTTGGCTGATTTTTCTGCTATTGCAGTTACCTTCGTCAACTTATGATGAATTACTTTTGTAGGTACGGTTGATTTAAGAGGGAGAGAGAGAGATGATGTGCTTAACAAATGTTTTCCTCTGGGTGCACCAGTGCAACCATGAAAAAATGTTCGGCCCACTCTTAAAAATTTTGGGCACATTTGCGACCAAATAGGGCGCACTCTGGAGCCCTGCTATAGCCGGCTTAATGAGGGAGAGAGGAGAAAGTTTCAGAAGCCGTGGACTTCTGTCTTGTAGACAGAGGTACTCTATTGTGCAGAGGTGACATGTAAACACACTAAAGAGCATATAAAACTCAAAGGCATAATAATAACGCTTTGAATTTTAAACAAACATAATGAAACCGTACATATGTTTTAAAATGGGATAACTATTAGCTTGTCATTCTTAACACAGGTTCTAATTACTGTACTGATATTTTTAACAAGAAGGACTTGGACTTGGTTAGATTTTTTCCAAGCTGACAGTCAAAAGTTATAACATTGTGGTTTAATTTTGTATCATTGAGCTCAATTAGTGTCTGATTTTTAAGTATTGGAAAATGCAGAGCAGGCGTCTATTCCGGGGTGAGTGGACGCTGGCATGTTTCGCTACCGCTGCTCCCCCGACACTTTTTTTATTCCATTTGTGTTTTTTTTTTGGCCTGGTTGGACAATAATGGCCCTTTTCCATTAGCCCTACTCTACTCTTCTTGACTCTACCCGGCTCTACTCTACTTACCTTGTGCTGCTTTTCCATTAGCCCCTGTCACCTGCCCAATGGGATGCAGTGTTGTTGTAAACAGCTGAGCAGCATTGCGGTGACGTCATTTTGAGCGCGACACAACAATCTGTGGCTTTTTGTC
This sequence comes from Scarus forsteni, assembly GCA_036419115.1. NCBI lineage: Eukaryota > Metazoa > Chordata > Actinopteri > Labriformes > Labridae > Scarus > Scarus forsteni. The sequence continues at coordinate 1,352,600 of JAZDUH010000380.1, read as the reverse complement.
ACAAACCGAGTAAAAAACGAAAGCAGAAAAAGGCTTCAGGTGGTAAGAAGAAATACCCCTTGAGAAGCACAGGAGAGTTTTGGAAGCTATACAACAGAATGAAGTCGGGGACGAGAGCAATCGAGCTGCAAAGAAAGATGTATGAGGGTAAGCTAATGGTAGCTACCGCTAGCATGGTAGGTCGTCGTGCTCATGACTCATCGATGATGACATTGTCTGATCAATCAGTAGCTGGCAGTCGGTGACGTCATCTTTTAGTATCGACTCTGCTCGCTTGGAACCAGAGTGGAATAGGTACTAAAACTAGCTTGTTTTAGGAGGTACCAGGCTAGTGGAAACACGCTGCAAATCGAGTAGAGCTGAGTAGAGTAGGGCCAAGGCGTGCTAGTGGGAAAGGACCAATAAAGTCTCAGACAGAGAGAGAATACAGGACAATCAGGGGTACTCTGTATATGAAAACTAGGATTTTTTTATCAGTAGTGATGGTGCACATCTCCTTGCAGTCATCAAAAAGGAACATATGAACATGATTTAAGGCTAAATGTGATCTCATTAATGTTTTATGAGGTTTTTCTTTAGCTTACTGAATGGGTATTTTACAGAATCAAAGGCAAAGAGTACTGATGAAGTAAATGAAATCGTCAGCTGCTGTAGAGGTGTAGTAATAATCAGGGAGGGAACTGACATGGTTTTAATGATAATAATGAGAGTTTTTGATTCTGCTTGTCAAACTGATTCTTTGTCAATTCCTGTCGATTTTCTGTGTGGAGTAACGCTAGCCTACACTTCTCCTGCCTGCTTAAAAATGCCATGTCTCCACCCTTACTTAAAACTAAACAGTACAGACATTGGACAGTGTTCAGCTTGACTTATTTTTTTATTGTTCCTGCCGACTTCCTTGATTTGCAAGGCATACAGAGCAGTGTGCAACACTGATAAGGGAATTCTTATGCATAACGACAAATAATTTCAATTCCACAAGCTAGTTATCAGTTCTAAGCCAGAATCGGTTTTCGACTCCCTTCCCTTTGAAACAACATGATGCCACAAATTCCCAAGACACTCCTGCACTTGTCTCAAAGCCCTCCAGTGTGCCCCCCACCTCCACACCATTTAATAAGCTCTGATCAAAAGACACTGTTGTCTAACAACACCTAAAAAAAGGAAAAACTGAGAAAACAGCGTTTACTTGCTGTTTGTGATTGTCAAAATCAAATAACCTTCAACTCTTTATTTACGAGAACGGCACTGAAATTGAAAATCTACAATAGTTGCAGCTTTGTTCCTTTTTTCTGCCTCCAATTGCCGTCAAAACAATTCAGTCTTACCGAAGAGATCAACTGGCTGAAAACAACTTCTTTAAAAGCCCTAAAATCCCTGACTATTTGCTTTCCAATTACTTTAAAAGATGCATCCAAAAAAGAAAGCAAATGAAAGCAAGACTTTGAAAAAAACCAAAACAAAACAAAAAAATTTAAATGTTGAGAGTTTTTATTGCAAATAAAGTCTGTGAAAATGCATCTTCAAGATTTATTGATATGAATATTTGGATGCAAAAAGTTCCAGAAATTTCAAAAATCCCCAAAGTTAACATCCGGTGGAATTTAAAAGATCACATCTCTGCCATTTTTCAACAGATTTGCCACCAATTTCACAGAAAAATATGGGGTTCATGTCTCTGTCATCAAGTCAAATTTCATCTGGAACTGATCCAGATTCACGTCACAAAGAGACATTGAACATAAAAATGGAAAATCCCACTGAGGACATTCAATTATTCTTATAAAATCAAAATATACAGCTATGTTCCCTAAACTTGTTGTGTTCATACAGGATAATTACCCCCATGTTTGTGCTTAGTTTAGTCCAGTGGGTGCTTTTATGGCACAGTGGGTTGTAGAGCTGAAACAATTCCTCGAATAATCATGATTATTTGATTACAAAATATCCTCGAGGCAAATTGTGTGCCTCGAAGCCTCGTTTCATATATAATTATACATATAAAATATGTACGGTGTTTGACACGGACGGTCATTTCTGTGGCACGCTGCGCCTGCTACCTCCGCTAAAGTCATGAAGGAAGAGAAAAGAGAGGGACAGAAAGGAGAGAGTCCGCAGAAGAAATGGCAGAGAGTGTCCCAAGTGTGTGGTCACTACAAGAAGGGACGAGAAGAAAACACAGTGCAGTGTGTCTGATGTCAAATGGAGTCAGCTTAGCACGTAGCTTAGCATGATAGCACGTCGTCACTGCTGCAGCAGGTCAACAGTAAACATCCGGTCTGTGCGTCAAGTCCGCACAGCGACACAACAGGATGACACTCATGATACATCAACAGAAGCAGCTAATGTGATCAATAACTGAGATATGGTCGAGTAAATAACCTACTTTGATTATGGCTCTGTGTAAAGGCTGGTTCAGAACGTAAATCAATGCGGAGGCTACTTGCCCGGAATCATGTGTATTTTCTTCAAATACTTTTCACATCCAATAACTTTACATTTAATTTGATTGCAGAGAGTAGAACAGGAAACACTGACAGTGAGTAGAGGAAGCAGGTGTAGGGAATGCTTTCATATGTTATAGACATGTACATTAGCTAGTTAAATTATCTTAGTATCTAAGTATGATATTATTTGGTCCTAGAAATAAAGTAAGCAAAATAAGATCATCAATATGGTACAGTAGTAAAGGCAAAAATTTAGCAAAGAGAGACAAGCATGGATACAAATAAAATAAAAATAACAAAACTTAAAAAAAATACTGAAAAAGCAAGATATGGCCCAGAGTACAAATAAAAGAATAGATTTTGATTTTGAGATCCCATTTATGCTCAGAATGTTCAAAATAAGAAAAATAAATTAATTTAAGTGAGCTGGCTTTTCTGTTTTGTGTGTTACCAAAAATAATAATGAGTAACGATTCAATGTAAAAAAAAAAAAAAAAAATAGCAGTGAGTGCAGTGTAACAGTTATCTGATAACTCAATTAATCGCCAAAACTTTGAGTAATCGATTACAAAAAGAATCGATAGCTGCAGCCCTAGTGGGTTGCATCTGTGCACCTACCATTAGCTGAATTTTTTGTCTCATGTGGCTGGCCCAGTTTAAAATCTGACCTGAGGCCCATTTGCTGTCTTCCCTTCCTCTCTGTCCCTTTTTATGAGTCTATCTGCTGTCTTTCTACAATCAATAAAGGACAAAATGTTGAGAGAATATCTTAAAAAGGTGTCTCACCTGTATATGGCTGAGATGCAGGCTGATTTAAAGGTCTTGCAGGACTACAGAGACCCACTGTAGACCCATCTCCCTTCAGTTCTCCCGTCATCTTCCCCTCCAGCCCCGTTGACAGCTGCTGCTCTTCCTCCTGCCGCTCAGCCGACAGCACCTCCCTGGCTGTTTCCTCCAGCTGACAGGCCGCTCTGCAGCGCTCCTTCACGCGATCTTCCAACTCGCTCAGCTCCCGCGTGAAGGCCTCGATGCTGATGCCCTGTCCGTTGGAGTCCCCGGGCGGCTGCGGCTCACCCGGCGCCTGCTCCAGCAGCTCCTGGATCAGACTCTCCACGGACTGCTGCGTCTGGGTGGCTTCTGGAAGATCTGCGGACGCACTGTGTGGGTTTGAGGTGTCGCTGGTTGGCAGTTTGGTGTCAGACGGTTGCTGAGTGACGGAGATCTGTGAGGGGATCTGGTTGGCGTGAGGGGATTTGGCGTCGCCTACGTCGTTGCTGCTAAAAATGGACTGAGTGAGAGCGGAGCAGCTCTGGGAGGGACACGAGACGAGGGATCCGTTCTGATTGGCGTTTTCGTCCAAATACTGCTGCTCCCCTAAGTCTCTTTTCACTTTCTTCACCTCCAGCCCTCTGTCCTGATTGTCCGAGCAGCTGTCACTCGACCCCATCGTCCCGTTGTACATGGCCTGGTAGCTGACAGTGATGGCAGACGCTGGAATGTGAGGAGTGGGCGACGCCGAGGGGTGTGAGGTGGATAGCTGTGCAGCAGAAGATGAGGAGGCAGGGACGAGGCGAGGCTTTGGCAGGAGCTCCTCTCTCTGCAGGCTGCGCTTCTTGGAGCGCGGCGTGAGGCTGATGCAGTTGTTTTTGCCGATGGTGACGTCCCACTCCCCACTGTCCCGCTCTGAGCTGCTCCACTCGGATCGGGCTGCAGCCACGATGGCCGCCCTCTGCTGGCCTGGAGGGGTGCTGCTACCTGCCTGCTGGAGGGAGAAGTGGTCAGGGAACATGGCCATTGAGGGGTTGGACGTGGGGGGAGGTGGCGGCGGAGGGACTGTGTTTGGGGAGGGGTTTTCTCCATCGTAAGGAGCCGACCAGTCACGACAAGCCCAGGCGCTGTACTCGATGCCCCGCCTGGCGTCTTTGAGGTACTCCAGGTAGCCTGAATCCCAGTCCAGACTCTCAGTGTGAGGGGGCTGAGGGGGGACGGGGCTGTCGGGGGAGAGAGGATGGGAGCCTGAAGAGCCCGACTGCAGCGCCTCCATGCTGTTTGGTGTAGAGGATCCCCCTCCTCCTAATCCACCCCCGATGCTCTGCTGCCGGATGAAAAAGGACAGTCGGGACGGGGTGCTGGGTCTAGGTGGGACTGGAGACTCTGTGCTGGGACTGTTCAGTACTGAAGAAGAAGAGAGACACACAGTCAGCTTCTTTTGGGTCTGGTGGACAAGTCTGCATTTTTTTCTGTGGAGCAGCATTTAAAACTCTGAATTTCCAACAGGGTAACTCCTCTGTGCTGTTGATGATTAATCATGATTGGTTGAATCTTTAATCATGTTAAAAATGAAGCTATTTGAAATTTGATAACCAATTTTTCAAGTCCATTCTGACAGCGTTAGGAAATTCTTAGCACTTTCTAGATTTGGGAATCAAATGAGTGCAGAGAGACACTTTATGATCTGTGTTTCTCGATTGATTGTGGGGATTTCAAAATCTTTTCAACTTGCAACCATCAGAAAAAAAACTTTAAAAAGCAGCAACTCATAAATTATTGGTGCTGTTTGCACATTTATATTCTAATGATCTTTTTTCAACACATATTTTCATTGATTAACTTTTTAAACACATTACATCTTTTCTCCAGTATTAACTGGTAGCAACGTGGGCCCAAGTTGAACAACATAACCCTCCCTCACTCCTTCCAACCTTTTTGAATTCTCAGACATCATTAGTGATTAATAACAAAACAATATTCGACAAATGATAGTACCAATCAGATATGACAGTAAAATTACTTGACTACATCTGTGTTGCAAATGAATGATAAATATCTAAAAAAGCAAATTAAAGAAGCTAAAGAGTGATTATAGGGCAATTAAGGACCACAACGGCCGGAGTGGGTTGAACTGCCGAAAATGGAGGTGACCCCGCCCCTCGGTGGTCAAAGAACCGGGCTAGTGGAAAACCATCACAAAACGAGTAGAGTAGAGTTGGGCCAAGTAGAGTAGGGCCAAGGTGTGCTAGTGGAAAAGGGCCATAAGTGTTATGCCATAATTTGACGGGATCTCAGGTCTTGATTCCAAAAATTTGAGGAATGAATCCCATTTCTATGGAAGGTACGACTCTTTTGATTGTGTATGTATTTCCACAGCTATGCATGATGAGAGATTGGCAAACCATAAATTCAGTGATGGGCAATCAACAATTTCCCACTGTTTAGCAATGAGACGATTCTTATTTGTGAGACAGAAGTTTAAAAGCTAAATTTCATGTCCTCTCAGGGCCAAAGCTTTTGGAAAAATTCCCAAAATACAGACCTCTGGGCACATCAGGACTAGCCTTGCAGAGCAGACAGACCTGCCTGATTCTGAAATCCTGCAGCTCTGTCTTGCCAGCCTCCGTTGTCCAACGAATTCACGCGGCTGAATTCTTAATGGCCCAATCAGGGAAGAGAGGCGGGAGCAGCAGGATGCGGACGTGACGACAACCGGAAGTTGAAAACCGGAAGTTGAGAATGGACATGCCGATTAGCCTATTATCCTCATAGATACTTAGTAAAACTTGGTGAAATCTGCTCTCCTCAGAAGTTTACTTGTAGAGATTGTCTTTGACGAGGTTCAAGTCACATATAAGTGTTAAAAGAATCATCTGTGTGGAATAATTTAGTGTAAGACGATAGTATAAGGCTGTTAGCGGCTAAGTTAGCGGCTAACAGCTAACAGTCTTTAACTGTTGTTAGCTGTTAGCGGCTAAGTTAGCCGCTATGTATGCTACTTTTTTTTCAATTCTTTATTCAGCCATTTCAAGTAACAAACAGGCACATTTTGCATCATACAGTCTTCAAGAATCACTGAGCAGCATCAGAAACCAATATAAACAAAATAATAAAATAAAATGTATATAAAAAAAAAAAAAAAAAAAAGACAAATTCAATGAAAACATTGCTTCATTTTAGGAGGCAACCCTGCTTGATGTGGACTGGTCTGTGATGAATGTGACGAGCAGAACGATTATCCAATCACAAGCTTGTGGTTTTTTTTTGAACATTCTGCCCCTGAAAACAAATTTAAAGGGCTCCTACCCAGATGGACTAGTGAAATATTTCTGTGGCAGATATATGGAGCTGTCCATCTGGCTTGTCAGGTTACATCAGGACTACCTTTCCTATAATATTTGAGACCTTGTAACTGTCCTTCTCCAAAGATCTCGTATAGAGTTCCATTTTCAAATGCAATAGTACAAGCGACTCTTGTCTATTCACACTTTAAACAGGTGTCTGGGATATTGGGATTAAATCTTTTAAGCTTTTCAAGAGTGATATAGGCTCTCATAAGACAGTTATATTGAATTTCTAATGATTGTTTTAACACCTTACCCCCATATAAGCATAAACCTCATCTAATGACTGTGACTGTATTTAAATCAAACTAATCAGAAATCCTGACCTCTCAATATCAATAAAACACACCATCATTCTTTCCAAAAAATGGTATGAGTAAATTTGTACCTCAATCCCACTGAAGTAAACTGTTTCAGCCAAATTTTCAAAATGAGAATACTTTTGAACTGTGTAAAAACAACTGTATATTTTGATGTTCATCCATCTAAAAGTGCCATAAGCTTTTAAAAACTTTAAATCTTTGAGCATGTTTATATAGTTTTACAAAGGCCTGCTTCTGACAATAGAGAACAAATCCTGTCTATGTTTATGTGTTATTTATCTAGAGTGCAGGAGTTTGCCTTCATCTTTTAGTCTAAAAAACCAAAAAATGTCTAATATTATGCGGGGTATCCAAAATTGTTTAAAATCATGGTAGTACAACAAGGTTAAGAGATTTTACAAACTAGCTGTTTTCTCCAGGTATGCTGTTGCTCACCTTTACCCCAGAATGGATTATCTTCTTCCCGCTCAGTAGAGGGCGCTGCGTTGAACCGGCAGCACTCTGGGATCAGCGACAAGAATTTATCTGCTGACTTTCCGTACATGTCGGTCTCCCTGATAGCTCGACGCTGACTCAGCATTACATGGGTGCAGGGCAGAAGATACCTGTGAGAAAAAAATTAAAAACACACAAAGCTAAAATGTTAAACCTGGAATATTCAAAGCAAACAGATCTTAACCACCGAGTCTATAAATAAGCATAGGCTAATATCTGAGGCACTGTTGCCTTGGCATAACCCATATGCATGCTTCGAATCCTGCACACTGTCTCTCTCTCCCATCTATACAGGAATAAAATCCCCCAAAAATAATCCAAAAAGGATTTTTTGAAGTAAAGTAAGACATCTTCTTATTTCAGCATGTAGGAAATTTTGGTAGCACTTGGCCAATTAAGCAATTTTTGATTTGGTGCAAGAAGAATCAGGTGCTTTAAGAGTCAGAGTCAGTCTGTTTGCACTATAATAAAATTGCTTCATTGATCGAGTCCTCAAGCAGATTTCTCCATGCTGTGTGATGTTTTCTCTGCTCTAAGACGTTTGCAATGTTGTTAGCTGAGGTGCCAATTCTCTTTTAGGGATGTAACGGTATGAAAATTTCATATCACGGCTATTGTGACCAAAATTATCACAGTTATTATTATTAACGCAGTATTGATGCAGTGTGCTCAAAATGCTCAAAAAGTTCTTTAACACAGTCTTGAGATCATTCAACTCCTTTAATATTATAATTTTAAAAATTCTTTTGTCTTTTTGTCAATAACTGTGTCAGTAAATGTCCTTTAAGTAAATTTGTTTTGACTTTTTTCATGAGAAATAAAAGTAAACAACTCTGGCAAGCATTTGTCATTATTTTGTTATAAATGCTTTAACTGTGTGTGATTACAAGAAAAGAAAAAAACAGACGTGAACTTAAACAGGATTGTCTTCATAAACAATTGTAAATGACATCTTCAAAGTTTTGAGATGACCAAAAATAAATTTAACTTAATTTACAAACACAAACATTTTAGTTTGCCTGCAGCATTGGTGTCCATGTTACAGCTCGTTATATTAGACCATGTCCAGACATTTTATTTATTTATTTTTAGTTTTACTAACGACAGTCCCTGAAGCAGTTAACCCTCTCCATGGCTCTCCTCTGTTCTCCCCCTTTCCATAGCAGATCTTCTCGACATCTCCTTCTTTAATATTTCCAAATTACGATTGACTAAATCCATAAAACATGAACTATGACAGAAAAAAACGATCTATTACATAAAACAGCAAAAGAACGGCAAGAACACACTCCACAACGATACTAATGCTATTATTAACAACTTTTATACATTATTTAGACAGAAAATCCTGATAAACCTCCTATAATTCACTCAGGTATGGCTCTTTGAATCCTCTCTCTCTCTGCTTGTTACAGCAGCTTTAATCACGCACATTTTTGTCTTTCACCACAGTTTGGTGTTTTAGACAGGGTGACTGTCGTCAATCATTTTCCCCTCGACATCTTTGTAAAATCCAAACTTCGACCACACTTCAGACTGTCTGTTTTGAGTGGCAAAACCTGTGTGTCGACGCGAATTTGCGCCTAATTGCCGACGCTACGAGATTAATTTATGCAAACATGAGATTTGCCTTGACGTCTTAGCCTGGGCGGGCGCTTGAGCGTTTGGAGCGTTTGGCGCGGCGCGTTTGGAGCATCCGGCGCGTTTGAGGCATCGTATATTCTACAGAGACCGGAACAAAAAGGAGCAGGCTTGGGTGAAAGTCGCCGAGGAGACAGGTTTGATTTGATGATCTGTGATGCCCCGGTCTCCTGCTCCTGCTCAAACCCCCTCTCAAAGATGGAGGAGAGGTTGATCTTCGGTGTTTGCTATCATCCGGAGCTCTACTACTCGACGTGCGTACTCTACAGAGACTGCAACAAAAAGGAGCAGGCTTGGGTGAAAGTCGCTGGGGAGACAGGTTTTGAAGGTAAGTTCTGTAAATATTTGTTTCCAGCTCTCTACTGCGCCTGCGCCAGGACGCGCGTCGTCCCTCAGCTTGTCAAAATGTCCAGCGTCCAGCCTCGGGCGTTACGCGCGTCGATTCGCGTCCGGTGTGAACGCAGCATAAGTCTGAGCGAGGCTCCAGCTGCTGGACTTTCAGAAGCCAAACACTGTAAACTGCGCCTCCATCTGTGAGAGACGGCTGCTTCATCGAGAAGCAGACACACATAGTTCAGGCTTTTCCGGTCAAAAAGCAGCATCACTCTGAGTTACTGACACAGTGTGGTGATCAAACACGGTTTAACAGTAATTTTAATAGGACACAGTAATGATTACTGTGGGAAATTTTACCGCAGTTTATTATTTTACCGGTAACCGTTACATCCCTATTCTCTTTCTCTGTCACATCTTGTGATTTAAAACTGGGACACAGGGAGAGTCTGCAGCTCCACATGTTGGACACAGTAATATTTGTTAGAAAACTGTCAGCGCTTACATGGCAATGATTTCTACACTTTTTGAAGTGTCTGTAACGAAGCATTTCGATTCACCTCCACGGTGTACTGAAGCTGATTTTCTGCACTCAGTCTTCATCAAAAACAAACAACAGTGATCAGGAGAATTTACACGCTGAATGTCTTCTTCCATCCAATCTCACGTCTCCAACTGTTCCTGCTCATTTACTCTAACTCTACTCTTACTGTGATCGACTTATTCACTGTGGAAAATCCATCTGTTTTGTGGCTATATTGACCCTTCACAGAGGCGGCTAGGCTGGCCAGGTTTACCTGACGCTGAACAGAAACACCTGCTTTAGCCGGAGACAGGTGTTCATTTCCACCCTGCTGTTTGAGGACAGGTGCTGGTGCGTGTGCATGTGTGCGGCGGACAGGAAAATGAGGAGAATAAAAGGGAAGCAAGACGTGAGGATTTAATTTGTGTCTCCATTTTTGTTGGAAAGGAGTGTTTGTTTTTGGGAGATACTTACTACTTTGATTTGATTTGCATATTGAAGCGCTCATTAAAATTCCGTGCAGACAAGCAGAGGTGTGCAGACATACCTGAGAACGAGCTGCAGCATGATGTCTTCACAGTTCAGGGAGAGGAGAGTCCTGAAGAGGCTCAGTGAAACCATACAGAGCTGAAACACACAATGAGGGAAAGACTTTCTACATGAATACTGCTTAGCATATTTATCGTAAATAAACTGCTAAAATGTAATTAACCTTATCAACCTTATGTGCATTCAACATTTCCTTTGTGTCATATTCTGTTCCAACATACTGAAATGACTATTTGTGTTTCTGGTTTATGTCTGTGTGATCCTGTGAGTAACAGCCACACGGCAGGAATGAGAATTGATACGATTCTATCGATAAAGATGCCATTAACAATTCTGCTTATTTATCTGATTCATATTTACTGGTTCTTGTGAGTATTTTGCATGGAAAAAGATAGATCTACAAAGGTTTTCAGGGTCAACAAAGTTCAATACATGGCACTTCTGATTAGTGGTGTGCGATATGACGATATTAAATCGTTGAGGATTATTAAGTGGGGATGATCTCATAAAGCAGAAAGATCGTCAGATCGTCTGTGTGGGCGCAGAGGCTTTGACGCGCACCCGCCAATCGTAGCACATTACGCGCAGTGCATGGTGGCGTGTCCTGTTTGGCTATGTAGCATGAAGCCATGGCGGAAAGAGAAAAGGAGATAAAAGCTTGAAGATGTCTGAACAAAAATCTGTTCTAAAGCAGCTGTATTATTCACTCAGGTTATAGACATTGCAGTTAGGTAACATTTGTTCTAAATTGGTGCACTTTAAGAGATAAGCAGTTACTTAAGTTTGCATTTATATTTGATCATTTTCAATAAGCTATTTCGTGTGTTTAGTTTTTATGTTACAAAAGTGCACTTTATGGTTGTTCATTACCTTTTATGTTTACATTTATTGCACATTTTTATAAAAACTTCATTATTTAAATTTAAGCCTGTTCAGAAAGTTTCTTTGGCTTAAATTGTCATTATTTTTCTTCTCAGGTTTTACATGTTTATATGTTAAACAAAGGGAAAAAATGGTCAAACATGCAAATTAGTCTAGAGAAATCAACGTAAAAAAGAACTGTGATAAAATCGTGATCGTGGTTTTATTTTTAAAAAATCGTGATATGATATTTTTGCCATATCAACCACCCCTACTTCTGATACTTTATTCTGGCAGCAACTAACAATGGTTTTAGTTATTAATTCATTGGACAATTATTTTTTAGATTAATTGATGAATGGGGTAAGATTGTCTTTTGCCAAACTACAAAAAACAGGCTTTTAAATATGACATTATATTCTAATAATCAATTAAAACCCTAAATGTTTGTAAGCATTGTTTAAAAAGGGTCAGAGATAAACATGTGCAACAGATTTTTGCTTGAGCTCTCCTCTCTCACTTAAACATAAACTCTTGTTTAATACTGTTGACAACCCAGGCCATAAATGAAGGCTTAATTATAGCCCGATAAGCTACTTTCAAAGTGTGTAATAATTAAATCACTACCCCTGATTTCACTTGAATCAAGGAAAGGAAAATGACATAACACTAAGTAGCTGTTTTTTTGGAGCATCAGCTTATTAAAGCTTTCCACACAAACACAACCACAGGGCTACATGCTGCGAACAACACTCACATTTTTATATTTCTTGTGCTTGTTTTATGACAGACATCTGAGACACGGTGGTGAAAAACCATTGGATAGTTTGACAGTGCACTTATTTAGCATAGAAATGTGACAGTTATATATATTCAGGGGATTTCACATCTTTATTTAGTGAAGCTTTGGCCCTCAGATGTTATTAATATACTGATGCACATATTAGAAATCCACACAGGAGCAAGAGAAGAAGCCCCATGATCAGACCTCTTCTGTGGACTGTGTGGGTGTGATTGAATTTGTTTGACAGACAGCCCAGCAACCCTGTGAAATCTGTAGAAGCTTTACTTATTGGAGGATTTTATGACCTGTTTTTATTTAAATTGGTCCTTACAAATGTTGTCATCAAAATCTCTTACTATAGCTATGCATGCTTTCAACACCCCCCATATCAAATAAACCAAAGTGATTAAAAACACCTTCATGGGTGAGCAGGGTCTTTCAGCTTGTGGTGGCTGCTTCTCATCTGTGGCATTCTAGGGCTGTAATCTACCTAAGAAATTTTTGGTCCGCTAAAACACAGCAATTGTCGACCAAAAATCGACCAAAGGCTACTACAGAACTACAACAGAAACTTTATTTTCTGCTGTAACTTTGAAGGCATCGGCAACTTTGTATAGTCGCACAGTGATGTTTCTCCCCTGTGTGTGCCTCTCCTATTTTTTCTCTCAACACAAGACTCTGTGCAGGCCAGTCAAGTTTGTCCTCCATGTCTTTATGGAGCTGCTTTGTGTTCTGGTGCATAGTCATGTTGGAAGAGGAAGGGGCCCGCTCCAAACTGTTCCCACAAAGTTGGAGCATGGAATTGTCCAAAATGTCTTGGTGTGCTGAAGCATTCAGAGTTCCTTTGACTGGAACTAAGGGGCCAAGCCCAGCTCCTGAAAAACACCCCCACACCATAATCCCCCCTCCACTAAACTAACAACAACAAGTATTGTTCTCCTGCCAACCTCCAAACCCAGACTGGTCCATCAGATTGTCAGATGGAGAAGTGTGATTGGTCACTCCAGAGAACGCGTCTCCACTGCTCTTGAGTCCAGTGGCGGCATGCTTTACACCACTGCATCGACGCTTTGCATTGCACTTGGTGATGTGAGGCTTGGACGCAGCTGCTCGGCCATGGAAACCCATCCATGAAGCTCACTGCACTGTTCTTGGGCTAATCTGAAGGTCACGTGAAGTTTGGAGGTCTGTAGCGATTGACTCTGCAGAAAGTTGGCGGCCTCTTCACACTATGCGCCTCAGCATCCGCTGACCTCGCTGCGTCAGTTTACGTGGCCTACCATTGGCGGCTGAGTTGCTGTGGTTCCCAAACACTTCCACGTTCTTATAATCCAGCTGACAGTTGACTGTGGAATATTTAGGAGTGAGGAAATGTCACGACTGGATTTGTTGCACAGGTGGCATCCTATCACAGTTCCACGCTGGAATTCACAGAGCTCCTGAGAGCGACCCATTCTTTCAGTAGTGTTTGTAAAAGCAGTCTGCATGACTAGGTGCTTGACTTTATACACCTGTGGACATGGAAGTGACTGGAGCACCTGATTCTGATTATTTGAATGGGTGAGCGAATACTTTTGGTAATATAGTGTATTTAACATTCCCTGAAAAATTCATAACAATCTGCTCAACAGTTTTTAATTATTCTGTTTACAAACAAACACCAGCTAAGGCAATCACTGGAGTTATAACACGTTTAGGTATTGATAATGCTCCGTTTAATTGATTAATTGTTACAGAGCTAAATGTAGAGACAAATGTTTCTGTGAGTTGCTGGTGTCTTCACTTGAAACCATAATTGAATGTTGTGCAATTAGTGTTTGTTTGTGTAAAACTGAGCGACCACTTCTGTCTGCCATTACTCTTTGGTGTCATTTCTACTGACTGCTCCAGAGACATGACTAATATCCACTCCCATCCCTACACAACACAGCTCCTCTAATACGGTAAAAGCTTGTTTACTTACCAGTCTTCCCATAGAACAGACTAGATAAATCACTCACTGGGGGTCAAATGTGAGATTATTTGGAACATTTCACAGTAGATTATTTTACTAACACCAACTGAAGAGCCACTATACTCAGTAATGTTGACATTTACTTTGCATGTTTGTTCTAATAAACAGATATATGCAATCACATCTTGCTCTCAGCCCACGTACCGCCCACACAGCTGAGTTTATAGCAGGCCTTGAGCCCTCAGACACATACACACATATAAACAAACAGGTTTGTATACCCTTGAGTTGCTGCTGATGCGTGTGAGCAGTGTGTCTAGGATGGTGTCATTGTCGTGGCGATGCAGCAGGATGAAGCGCAGGAAGGTTTTGAGGAGGGAAGTGTCCGAAACACTGCGCAGGAAGAGGTCCAGATAGGCCGTGCTGGCGATCATCTCGTCCACTGAGGACTGCAGGCGCAAACACACAGAAATATGTATGAGCAAAAGGCAAAGTGAGACAGGTGTCCTGTGAGTAATATCTACAATAAAAACAGACAGCGAGACTATTCTTCAATTATTAATACACTTTTTTGTGATTTCACCCACACATGGAGTCATCTTTGAAAGAAACTGAGTTCAGTCCAGTCAATGTACAAAACCTCCTGCATATTTACATTTAAAGGGACTGTGAGGAGAATCTGTTTCCAGCGACATAAAGACTCTGCTACCCATGAGCACGCGCGGCGACTGTCGTAATGCTGCGTTCCAGTAACCTTGGAACTGGGAGTGACATCATCTCCGACTTATCGTTGTTCCAGTTGAAGTCGGAAAAAAACAAGCCGGTCTACCAGGCTATTGTTAGGTCATGTTAGCATGCCCTGCGTTGTTGTTCACAAATATTACATGAAGAATGTGATTATCACTATGGCAGCATTTTTGTAAATATAAGTCTAACAATACTATGTATACAGCTGATCTAGAGCGACACACCCCAGTCAGAAGTGCAAATAAATTGATTATTACAGGAGCTAAATAACTGTTCACACTGGGGGCATCCATCTTCGATTGTCAACTCGGGGGTGGCGAGGTTTCACCAAGTTCCCAGTAGGAAATTTCGATTTCGGGGAACGTTCCAGTTGCAGTTTCCTACTCAGAACTCGGAAATTTCTACTTCTGGCTACAACTTGAACGCACCACAAGCCAAAGTGTGTGTTTGTTGTGATGGTAATGAATGCAGCTCGGACCTTCCTCAGAACTCTGCATTGCTTTACAACTTCTTTTTTCAACAACTTACAGGATGCAAAGCGACGAGGTAATGTATCTCTTTCTAGTTACGTAGCGGTAGTTTTTGATGTGTGACAACGAGCAATTTTTGGAAAACTTAGTATCGTAGTTTTGTTGCCAGCTATATATCGCTACTTACAGCCCGGTGCTCTAAGACGTGTCTGAATAATATAAATTTGCTCTAGTTTTAATTGTCTTGTTCCTGAAGTTGAGTATCCAGGCCAGTCCAGCCCTGTCTGACCCGACCGCGAAGCTAAGGAATAGCATTTAAGGATAACCTATTTTGATGCTATAAAACTCATCTTAAAGTGTGTATTTTGATCAGGCATATATCTAACAGTGAGACTTTTTTGTAATTACTTAGAAACTCCTCACAGTCCCTTTAAACACTTGAGGAAGAAAGTCTGTCAGTAACTCTAGAAGTTCTAATTTACATTCAACCCTCAGTTTGTTTTCAGCCTGACTTTATTTTCTTTTTCAAATCACAAGAAGTCTGTCTCTATGTCGTAAGCTTCTAAAAAATCAGAGAGGGTGCAGCTCTGTGCAGAGCTACAGTCACTCTGGACAGAACTGCAGATTATTTAATATTATTGACACTGTTTGACCAAGACCTCCAGTGCAATGTACAGCAATCCAATACAACACCTGCACTACAAGTTCTACTTACACAGAGCTTCCATGTTTACTTTTAGCTGACATGGTGAAGAAAGGACAACATTTAATCTAAACGTGTTTATAGAGGTCGTGGTGGTGTACTGAACTATTCTCTCTTTTAATGTTCAGTCGTGCAGGAGGCAATAAGAAGGTTTATCAAATGGTTATATCACTGCATTTTGACATTTAAATGTAATAAATTTTAGTTGTGTTTTCCTCACAAAAATAATTTCTTTGCAATTTAAACCAACTCTTGAGTCCATTTTAGCAACATGAAGCTGTTTTATTTATTTTTTTATTTAATGTTTATTTAACAGGAATGATACACACAACATTACCACAGAAAATGGAAAATGTGAATGTATATAAGGTGTGTAGCTTCAGCTAATTTGCAGTCTTTGTCCCTGGTCAGGATTTAAAGTACAATGAAATATACAGAATACAGATACAGCTATACAAATACAGTGAATATGGTCAATAAGTACCATGAATAAATACACACAGTTGGAGTAAATAAGGGGTTAAAGCACAACATTTAACATTAAAGATTCTTAAAATAGTATACTGATAATTACTTGTGAGAAATTAATGTTTCCGTTTCTGCTGCTGTTTGAGCCACTGTTTAACTTCTGCACTGAACTCTCATCAAGTTTCTTGATTTTGACTTGACTTCTCAATGCTCCTCATTCCTCTCTGAGCAAACACAATCAGGAAAAGTGGGATTTCAGATACCAGCTTTGTCAGCGAGAACGCGGGAGAAACTGATCAGACTCGTCTTGGCAGTAGAATTTCTGGCTCCATAGCTGTTGCTTACGCAAGGATGAGATTCTTTAACTTTGTTTTAAAGCTTTCTGAGTGGTAATTTAATGAACAGAGATATATTGAATGCACAGAGCTATTTAAAGCAACCTCACAGATACTATCAGTAAAAGTAGAGGCAATCTTTTTTTAACCTTTATCCAATAAGTGCTGGAAATAAGCCCATTTTGAGACTAAAGTCGTGCTACAATAAGAAAGCTGCTGTGAATGCAGACTCTAATACTGTAAGGCCTTTGTGTGAAGTTTTTCTGTCATTTACATATTGAATAAAAGTGTCTTTGCTGGCATTTCAGCGAGGTCTACCTTTGCATTTAAATCAGGATGCATCACTGAATCTCATCTCTGAAATAGAGAGCAGAGACGGGCAGGCATCATTATCCCAGGAAACACTGCTTACAGTCAATGCTGCTGCTGCAGAGCCTTTTTTTAACCAAATACCTCTTGTCAAAAATCTGTACTACTTCAAACTTGCAAAATTAAACATTCAGAGCTGTTTTCCAACACAACAACACTGATTGATAAAGGTGATGTTTTGAACATGAAGGCCTCGACCAAATGTCTTCGTGCACTGGACACAGTTTATCACTGTGCATTACGATTTGTGACCGGTTGTGGTCGTCTCAATGCTGTGAGCTCTATGCCGAAGCTGAGTGGCCCTCCTTGAGCTTGAGATTGACATTGAGATTGATTTGTAAGTCCCTCCTCGGATTGGTTCCATCCTACCTCTGTTCTGTGCTGCAGAAATCAAAGAGCACCTACGTCTTACGCTCTTGTGCAATTTATCACCTGGATGTGCCCAGAGTCTGAACTGAACTGGGGAAACAGGCTTTTTGTTATGCTGCCTCCACAGCCTGGAACACAATACAGACAGAGCTGAAAATGTCAGAACTGGTTTCAGATGAAGCTTTTTGTTCCCTTTTTACTCACCAGGCAGTGAGGATGCTATGAACGATGCCTGTGTTTTTAAATTGTTACTGTCTCTAACACTGTCACACTTTCACTGTGAATTTGATGAATCCTATTACCATATGTATTGTTTTTTTATCTATTGTCCTAACTTTTTTCTTGAAGTTCTGTTTATAGTGACGTGTGCTGCTGACCTTGTGGCCAGGTTGTTAATGTAAATAAGACCATGACCTCAATGGAAAACTAGAAAAGCACTCTGAAAAGCGCAGACCTCCGCCAGCACCACAGTTCTCAGTCATATTGTGATTTTCACCATAAATATTAGTCCTACCTTTATTTCATCGAAATATTTAGATTTCTTGATCATGAAAACATACCATTAGCAATTGGATTCATAATGATACCTATTTTAGTTCAGTAGTTATTCACGAAAATCACATTTTTCATCATTGCGGATCCAGACGCTGATCCGGATCAACACCAAAATCAAATCACTTCTTCCTTTTCCCATGCTGAACATTTCCTGAAAATTTCATCAAAATCCGTCAATAAGTTTTTGAGTTATTTTGTTCACAGACAGACGGACGGACAGACAAACAAACTCTCCCGATAACATAACCTCCTTGGCGGAGGTAATTATCTGGTTAAAAAAAACATTTCTAATGCACAGTGAAAATAAGCAGGGTATTTTAAATAACTGTGGTCTCCTGTCTCCAAACACTCTCCCTCCTACCTTGTGCAGTGCAGGGCCCATGACTGGGACGAGGAAGCCGTTGTGGAGGTAGTCCAGGAGCTGCGAGCGCACCAGGGGATGAGCCACCTGCACCACAGCGTTACAGAACTCCAGGGAGTTCATGAACAGTACGAGTGATGACACACCCATCCAGTCCTCTCGCCGCAAGGCGTGCCAGTCATCCCCCCGAACCTCGATCTTCCTGGGCAGAGAGGAGTAGAGAGCGCTGAGGCCCGTCGCCAGCACCTGAGGAGAGAGGAGCTTCAGGTAAGACAGCTGATTGGGACAGCAAATACTGGATCATAAGGCAACTGACTTGATGAAGGAGTCTAGATTTTTTTCTTTTGGTTATTTTTGAGGACTTTGGGGAGTGGGGGTGGGGGGTCTGTCCATCAGTCCATGCAGCACATCTCTGAATATCTGAGTATCTGGAGTGCCATGTGTTTGACATTGCTGACATTGAAAACTTGTGTAGGCTGACTTTTGCCACACCGAGAAATTAACAAGTTGTTTAAAGGTGGTCTCAATAAGAAAAAAAAATAAAGAAATCAACTTTGAAAAACAGATTTAGCAGTAGGGCTGAACAATTAATTACAAATTAGATTAAATCGCAATATGGCTTGTTGCAATTTTCAAATGGCAGACAGTGCAATATTTTTAACCCAAAATGTGTTGAACATTATGGCACTGTGATGTAGTTTCTTGCAATTTCATGCCTATTTTAACCTTTTTTAACCCAATTTTTACAACTTTATGCCTATCTTGATCCCATTCATGTTTTTTTTTTTTGGCCACTGCCATACCATGTTTGGAATTTTCACATAGTTTTGGAAATTTAATCCCAAATTTGCTGCTACAATCAATTTTCCTTTGTCACTTTTGAATTTTTTTGCCCTTTTTTTTGGAATTTCATACCTATTCTGCACCTTTTAACTTTTTTCCGCTTTCGTACCATTTTTTTTACCCAGTTTTTACAATTTCATACCTATTTTGCTTCTGTTCTTCACTTCTCCACTTTTTCTCAAACCTTTTATCCCTAGATTGATTTAATGTCATATTGGTTTTACTATAAAAGGATCTACTGCTTATGTTTGTTTAAGAATACATAAGATGAGGAACATTAAAACAATCGCAGAGTAAATCGCAATTGCAATATTGGGGAAAATATCGCAATTAGATTATTTTCTCAAATCGTTCAGAAAGTTTCAACCTGAGAAAATTCAAACGGGATCAGTAAAGATGTGGTATTGCTGCATTCTGGTTGTGCTGGGAAATCGGGATTTCCGAGTTCTCAGTTTTAAATTTCAACAGGAATGTTCCCTTAAGTCAGGGGTGTCCAAACTTTTGGCCACGAGGGCCAGAATTGGGAAGATGAAAATGATGAAAATTCAGCCTGACATTTTTTGACCCAATAACATTAAATACAAATGAACTATTTAATGAAATTTTTATTGCAAATGGCAGACGTGGCATTGGCATACATACATTTTCTTTCATTTTCAAGTTTTTAACCAAAATCACTCAACCGTATTTGATGATCAGATAAAATGAGGAAAAAGTCTGTCTGGAAAAAAACACTTTTGGGAAGATAAAACATATCTAATATCTTTGAAACAGTACATATTAGTCACTATTATATGCTCACTAAACTTCTAAATACAAAACAGTGGCCAGTGCATATTCAAAACTGTGGTTTTGATCATAACAATAAATTTATTAACTGATATTTAAGTTCGTCCCCAGTTAGCTTGTCGTAGTTAGCATGTTTTGTCTGGTAGTGCCGCTTGACATTGAATTCCTTGAAAACAGCTACAGTCTCGTGGCAAATTAGGCAGACACAGTTGTTTCGCATTTGGGCCAAAAAATACTCCAATTTCCACTTGTTCTGGAATCGGCGGCACTCGCTGTCAACTTTTCTTTTTTTAGCTCCAGTCACCATGTTTGAAATGGGATGGACTGAATCATGACTAAAGGTCAAGTGTCGAGTGCCACAAGGATGTGGCCACAGTGCTACTGCCATCTTCTGGTGAAATGTAAAATAGTTTTTTTTTTACACAAGTATTTTATACAGCAGTCAACGGTGCAAGCGGGCCGCATATAATTGATTTTATAACAGAGACTGCGGGCCGGTGAAAATTTGAACACGGGCCGCAATTGGCCCCCGGGCCGGACTTTGGACATGCCTGCCTTAAGTCGAAATTTCCTACTAGGAAGTCGGCAGAACCTCACCACTGCTGAGCTACCAATTGAAGATGGCTGCCCCCAGTTTGAACAGTTATTAAGCTCCTGTATTATTCTGTTTATTAGCACTTCTGACGAGTGTTTGTCGCAGCCCTCACCCCCATGGCCACGCCCCTTCCCTTATGCACAACTTTAAGAGTTTAGTTGCCTTTAAAATGATACTAACGTAATGTATTTTCAGCCACAAAAGAGCCAAAAACCACACGTCCATACACGTCACTTAGATAGAACAAGCACATAGACCTTAGTAGATGATCCGATAAGAGCACTGTCCCTGAACTGAGCCCTGATTAAACTGGTAGTCCCTTGCTGGATTTTCTAAAAGTTAATACAGAGCAAAGAGGGGGCATAGAGCATTAAGTAATAAGATGTTGACAAGGTAATCATATTTTATTAACCAGTGACACAAAAATAACTACATACTGCAGCTTATATATAAAACCTAATAGCAGCACTTTCTCACAGCTCTAATGACTTACATTGTTGATCCTTCAGTCAAAAGCACAGACCAAAACATCCAAACCTTTTTTTCTGTTCTGGTGTCAGAGATGGTGTGGTTATTTTGCAAATAGTATTTCTCACTGAGTCTTGCCAGGAACAAATTTTGTTTTCATTACTCCTTCAGTGACTCAACCAGTTTGTACTGCAGTTCACTTCTCAGGAAAAGAATCAGGGGAAAAACATGAGGGTTGAAGCCCTGATCTAAGTTTGTTCTGTCACAGGAGCTGCTGGCATTTATGACGCTATATTCTGCTGATACTACTTGCTGTGGAAACTCTGAATAACTAAACAAATGCTGAGGAAAAACCTTGTTCATCAAAACTCCCTGTGCCCTAGAAAACACAGAATGGCAGTAGAAAGCTGTCACTAAAGAGGGAGTGTATCTGTCTTGGAATCTAATGCCACATCCATTAATGTCAAACAGAGTCCACAATAAGCTACGAGAACACATGGGCAGAAAGTCTCAGACAGAGAGGAGCATTTGGTCACTGATGCCACCTCGGCTGGTCCTTCTCGCCTGTAAGTAGGTCAGACTGAAGCTGCTGGAAGGAGGACGAGCAGAAAATAGCTGAGCCGGCTTTTTCACACGGAGGGAAAGATAACAGTCCGAAAGTTTTAAAGGTGAAGTGCTGCATGTTAGCCGTGAATCACGATCAGAGTAAAAACGAGGTGCAGGCACGTAAGAATGCTCACACTTTTCATCTCACATTTAGTCAATAATACACCAGAATACAGTCTGTGAAAAGAGTGTTAAGTTAGAAAAAATAATGGTTATGAATGCACAACTAACACAGCTCTTTAATAGCACCTACTGGTAATTTTTAGAAATAACAAACACAGGTAGATACAGCTCATTTCTACACTTGTAAACAGGCTTCTGGAGCAAAAGGCATGTCACGTTGCATTCTTCAAATATATTTTTGAATATCTGCTCTGTTAGGGTAGACGCCTTATTTTATCTTTCTCAATAAAACCATTTTTGCTTTTGAAATGCATTAAAAAACGGTTCACCCTCCTCATAGAGTCTTATTCTTCTTTATGCTTGAGATAGAAGCTTAAAATTTAGGATCTAAAGTGTTTCGGATACAATTTAAACAAGATTTTCTTTTCTGGAAGGATATATCAAAATGGTTGTGAGAACAGCAGAATTATTTACTATAACATCATTATAGTAAAAATTAAAAATTAATTCCAGTTTTAAACCAAGGCAACAAAAGCAGGAGTGCTTAAGACCTGGCATTAGGCTTTTTTTGTTTTTAACTATCACACAATGTAGACAAACTACAACACACTGTCAAGACTGTAAAGTAAATACATTTTCTGCATGTACAGTACAGGCCAAAAGTTTGGACACACCTTCTCGTTCAATGTGTTTTCTTTATTTTCATCAGTGTTTACATTGTAGATTCTCACTGAAGGTATCAAAACTTTGAATGATCACGTGTGGAATTATGTACTAAACAAAAAAGTGTGAAATAAATGAAAACGTGTCTTATATTCTAGTTTCTTCAAAGTATCCACCCTTTGCTCTGATTACTGCTTTGCACACTCTTGTCATTCTCTTTATGAGCTTCAACAGGTAGTCACCTGAAATGGTTTTCTCTTCTCAGGTGTGCCTTTCCAGGGTTAATTAATGGAATTTCTTGCCTTATTAATGGGGTTGGACCATCATTTGTGTTGTTCAGAAGTCAGGCTGATGCACAGCTGACAGCCCTATTAGACAACTGTTAGAATTAATATTATGGCAAGAACCAATCAGCTAAGTTAAGAGAAAGTGGCTAAGCCTGTCACGACATCAAATTTTGCTGGACGATAATTGTCCCAAAAATTATTGATGATGTTATTGTCGAAATTATTGTCAATATTATTTTGGGTTTTTTTACGTTTTCATTAATGTAATTATAATATGTCATAATAAAGTGAGTACACCATATCAAAAGCAATAACCTTTAATTAAGTAGGAGTATTTAACTCTAATTGGAAGGTCAGGATCTTTTAAATAAAATCACATGACAGTCTCTGACAACACAGATGTTATTTTTAAGAAATGCTCACAGTGACTTGGTCTTCTCAGAAAATTAAGCTGTCTTGGAGTCAGTCCGCAGATTTTACAGCTTGTGTCAACTCAACTCACATTGAGAGCATCTTGTCTTTCCACCTTTGTGCTTGGTTTGGTCACTTGAGCTGCAAGTGTAAGGGCAAGCTAAACAAAATAGTAAAAATGGCTGGTAAAATTGTGGGACAACCCCAGAGGCCTCTGGCTGACACTTACACTGACAGGATGAGGAGGAAAATCCTGGCAGACAGCTCCCATCCCATGTCCTGTCAGTTTGAGCCTCTGAGGTCTGGGAGGCGCTATAGAGTTCCTCTGGCCAAAGGTCTTTTTAAAAAATCTTTTATACCAAACGCTACCACCATCTTAAATAGGACTAAGTGACAAATCCACAAAATGACCTGAACTGTTTTGATACTGTGTTTTACTTATTTATTTAACTAGATCTTGTTTTACCTCTACTTTTATATTGTGTCTCATATATGTTTTTATGTATGACATTCTTTGTATTTCAGTGCTGTTTGTCTCTTGTGTTGGTGAGCCAAAGCCAATTTTCCACTTTGGTGGACAATAAACACATATTCTATTCTATTCTATTCTAAATAAATTAAACAAAGAAAACAATCAACTTTTATCTATCTTATTTATAATTTTTGTTTACATTTTTAATGTATGCTTTTTCATTTTCAATATTTGACAATTCAGGTTGAATTTTGGTAACTATTTGCTGGGGCATCTTTGAAAATTAAATCTTAAATGTCTTTTGTTTTTTCCATTTTCACTAAGTCACAGATTGAGTAGTCTTGAACAAGAAAATGAAAATGCAGTTTGGAAAATGTATTATATATTTTGTTTATGCATAAAAAACAGCTTTATTCTGAAAATGAAGATGCATTTCTGTTAATCCATTTTAATTTGGATTCTAGTCCTTCTTCGCTTCCATATATAAAATGTGCCTTTACACATATATATGTACATACATACATCCAGAGATGTATCCATCCAGGCAGAGAAAAAGGGACTAAAAATAGGAATGCATGAGTGCAACAAACCCATACACAGCAAGATCATAAATCTGTCCTCATTACATTGGTCTCTGCTGAACATAGAACTATTGGAGGTCAGCCCTTTGAGATGTAGCATCTTGTTTAATGTTAACATCTAGAATGATCAGAACTGCAGAGGAATGATGTTGATTAGCATGGCAGCATCTAGATGAACTGCCATTAAATTTGGTTTAACTGGTTTAAAAGTATGAATTTATGTTAAAAGGTGTCGTTTCTGTTGATGGTTGATGTGTATTTAATGTCCATCTCTTACATGATAATGCTTAACTAATAATCTGTTGATTAGTCACACTCGTG
This sequence comes from Scarus forsteni, assembly GCA_036419115.1. Lineage (NCBI taxonomy): Eukaryota > Metazoa > Chordata > Actinopteri > Labriformes > Labridae > Scarus > Scarus forsteni. Next base: position 1,328,039 of record JAZDUH010000380.1, on the reverse strand, counting down.
GTTTCAACATTTTGAGGGTTCGTTTGCTAATTCTTATGAAAATATCTACAGCAAACTGTCAAAGTTGAGACAGAGCTGTTCAGATGTAGAAAAGGATAATGGTCTCTCCGAATGCATAGTCACGTCCTTCCCCATCCTTCACTGCACACCGTCACTGATGCATTAGACTGAGACACCACACACTCAAACACACACCTACACCACACATCAGGCATTGTCTGAAGAGAGTCAGCATCACACACCGATAATTATCCTCAAATGTCAAATCATAGAATGCAATGACAACAAATGTGAAAATGATCCTGATGACTTTTCCATGACAGCTCACATTGACTGAAACAGCAACACTAGAGTTTATATGCACAGCTTTGCATTCAAAGCATGAATAACAGTAGAATAAGACAGGCTTGATAGAAGTTTTGCCTCACTGGAGTTGTCAAAGTTTTGATTAGAGCTTGATTTCAGTGCTATAGGTTCAGGTTTCTCCTTCAGTGAATTGATAAACAAAATAATGAATCTGGTGGAAAGTAACAGGCCTCTTAATAAGTTACTCAAGCACTTAAACTGTCTGAAATCCCAGTGCAGTGCTCTATAATCTACTTAAAACATATTTGGTGGGATTAACAAGGCATTAAATCTGCTTAAATAGCTGAAAGTGTCAATAGTGTTGCTTTGGTTTCTTACAGTCTGATTTAAAGTGAGTTGATGGGTAAAGGTGAAGGAGTTTAATGGCTGCCTGCTGCTTTTGCTACACTATATTACCAAAAGTATTTGCTCACCCATCCAAATGATCAGAATCAGGTGTTCTAATTACTTGGCCTGGCCACAAGTGTATAAAATCAAGCACCTAGTCGAGCAGACTGTTTTTACAAACACTACTGAAAGAATGGGTCACTCTCAGGAGCTCAGTGAATTCCAGCGTGGAACTGTGATAGGATGCCACCTGAGCAACAAATCCAGTCGTGACATTTCCTCACTCCTAAATATTCCACAGTCAACTGTCAGCTGGATTATAAGAACGTGGAAGTGTTTGGGAACCACAGCAACTCAGCCACCAAGTGGTAGGCCACGTAAACTGACAGAGCGGGGTCAGCGGATGCTGAGGCGCATAGTGAGAAGAGGTCGCCAACTTTCTGCAGAGTCAATCACTACAGACCTCCAAACTTCATGTGGCCTTCAGATTAGCTCAAGAACAGTGCAGAGAGCTTCATGGATGGGTTTCCATGGCCGAGCAGCTGCATCCAAGCCTCACATCACCAAGTGCAATGCAAAGTGTGGATGCAGTGGTGTAAAGCACACCGCCACTGGACTCTAGAGCAGTGGAGACGCGTTCTCTGGAGTGACCAATCACGCTTCTCCATCTGACAATCTGATGGACCAGTCTGGGTTTGGAGGTTGCCGTGAGAACGGTACATTTCGGACTGCATTGTGCCAAGTGTAAAGTTTGGTGGAGGGGGGATTATGGTGTGGGGGTGTTTTTCAGGAGCTGGGCTTGGCCCCTTAGTTCCAGTCAAAGGAACTGTGAATGCTTCAGCACACCAAGACATTTTGGACAATTCCATGCTCCAACTTTGTGGGAACAGTTTGGAGCTGGCCCCTTCCTCTTCCAACATGACTGTGCACCAGAGCACAAAGCAGCTCCATAAAGACATGGAGGACAGAGTCTGGTGTGGATGAACTTGACTGGCCTGCACAGAGTCTTGACCTGAAACCAAAAGATCACCTTTGGGATGAATTAGAGCAGAGACTGAGAGCCAGGCCTTCTCGACCAACATCAGTGTGTGACCTCACCAATACGCTTTTGGAAGAATGGTCAAAAATTCCCATAAACACTCCTAAACCTTGTGGACAGCCTTCCCAGAAGAGTTGAAGCTGTTATAGCTGCAAAGGGTGGACCGACATCAGATTGAACCCTATGGATTAGGAATGGGATGGCATTTAAGTTCATACGTGAGCCACGGCAGGTGAGCAAATACTTTTAGTAATATAGTGTATAAAACTGAGGCCTCTTTAATTTACTGCAATTCAGACAATATTAAAAAAAATAAATAAACTACAGCTGTTTGCGAAAAAGCCTAGTATGAGGCTGACAGAGAGCTTAGCACCAAAACTACACAGAAGTAATCTCAGGACAAGAAGAAAAGATACATTTCAACACCCAGAAACAAAAACAACGGTCCAAATCCAGCATTATTTGTTACCACATCCTCCTCAGTGAATGTGGTAACAGAGATTAAAATGAGTGCTGATCTCTCACCGGGCAGAAGTAGGAGTTCTCGGCGATGTAGCGGGCCACAGCCTCGTTGCTGGCCGAGGTGGCCATGACCAGCAGGAGTGCGTCTCTGGCCTGCTGCCCGATGGCCCCGTCCCGGTGGATGAATGGCACGAGGAGGGAGAAGATCAGCAGGTTGGTGGAGCCTTGCTGAGCCGGAGCCGCCCTGAACAACATCTCCAGAACCACAGGCTGCCGGGCCATGGACACACAGACCTGGAGGGAATTAACAGCAGCACCACTGAAACATCTCTGACTGAAACTGTGACGCAAAGCAGTTATCATTCTCACGTGTGTTTTATCATTCTGCTTTAGCTCGAAAACCAGGGGGGCACATTCAGAAACATTACTTTAAAAATGAAATGAAGGAGCAAAGAGAGTTATGCTAGTTATAATTAGGGGTGGGAGAAATAAATTGATTCAAATAAGTATCGGAATTTTTGTTGGACGATTTTTAAATGATGTTTTTGTTCAAAAATCGATTTATTCCCAATATAAAAGCTTCATTTTAGTTTGTGTTAATAAGGCACTTTTAAATGCAATCCAGGCTTTTGAAGAGAGAATATAAACAGCTGGTTAAAATATATCGCTGAATAAATCCTAAAAACAGACTCACATGCGATGTGTAATTTTCCTGGTATAATCTGTGGGCATCATCATTGTTCATTTTTTTCGCTGGTGTTAAAAAAAGCTAACAAAAGATTGCAAAAATCAATATCGTAGATCACAATTTAAATTGGCACTTAAAAAAAGGTAAAAAAATCGAATCGGGAGAAAAGCGTATCATCCCAGCCCTAGTTATTAGGCTGCACAATAAACTGAATTTACTGTTTTTTGTGATTTGAGCCAATGCACAGGAGTCTGAATTTTAAAATATGAACATAATCAGGAGACGCTTCTTCTGTGATAGGAGATAACAGCCTTGTTCTCAAACTTCTTCAAGCAGCCAAATAAGCTAGGTCCAGCTTTATTTGAGTTAATTGTAGAAAAACAAGTATTTTGGATTTCTTTTCAATTCAGAACAAACACATTACAACAAATGTTGTATAAATCATATAAGCAGTATAGGTGAAGACACTGCTAAAAACTCAGATCTAGATGAGAGTACTGATCTTTTTTCTAAAGCTTTCTGGATTGATTCGATTCGATATTACAAGGTCTGAAATCGATTCGATATTTATTCAGTTTGGGATATCTTAGTTAAAATAGTGCTGTAAATTTAAAAAGTGACCTTTTGACCCGGTACATCATTAAAAATTGTTTTAGCATGAAGAACTAAACCCAAAGCAGTTACATTAGTCATATTTTAATGATATGCATGAATGCATATTCTGCATATCACTTGTTTTTTGTCCAAATCATATTTTCCTTTGTACTTGTTAAATCTAAAATACTGTACATCCAAACATCAGCTTTTAAACTTGCCAGTGGTGCTCATATAGTGCTTCCACCATGTTTGTTTGCAGTAGCATCTCATGAGATCTTGTTCAGTAGAAAGCAACGCTAAACACTGATCACACCAGACTAGCAGGGCTGATACCACAGACTGCTTCTCTGCACATCCAAAGAAGAAAAAACTACCCAAGTTAAAAGATCGATCGTTGGATTTTATGGATCGATTATGAACCAGTTAAAAGAAAATCGATTTAAATCGATCAAATTGTTTTTTTTAACCCAGCCCTAATACTTAATACCCATATTATCCTTATATTGCTCTAATCTATACCCTGTAAGAACATTACACAGTGCTTCAAATTATATAATAAAATGAGGAATATCAAATTGCTCTCATATTGTAATTTGTAGGACTAATGTACTGTATATTCTCAACTGTTTGGAGCAATATTCACAGCATTTGACAGAATTTTACCACAACAAAAATGGAACAATGATCATGTTCCCAGTTTTTAAATTAAAGCCACACATTTTGTAATTAAACGCCACACACCAACACTAAACTGTAAGTGAATGAAAACGTTATGTCATTTCAAGGACTGCAGCTTGATCATTCAAGTACTCATAATTAGAGAAATAAACTTCTAAACAGCCATGAAAACAGAAAACTTGAGTTTTTATAGTTTTTTAGAGCAGAGTTCACACAAAGCAACAACACAATGACATGTACAAATACAGCTTTCCTCTGCTGTTGCCATGTTGCACATTGTGACTAAATTAGCATGGTGACCTTCCTTCAGTGCATCTCTGTATGTGTGCTCTGGGGTTGCCTAGCGACTCAGCTCTAATCATAGTGTACCGTGTTCAGCATGTGCTCCAGTCTCAAAAATCAATACAAAAAACAATCTTACTCTCAGCTTCAGATTACAGCTGGAAAAGTTAGCTCAAAAGCTCAACTGGCTTATGCAGACTGCAGGTTGTTATGTTAACAACCCGTAAAGATATAGACTTAGTCCAGGAAAGTTTTGGGTACATTTGAAGGAAACTTCAGCAAGTAATTTTCCAGATAGTTCACTGCTAGGAAAATTTCCAGACCAGGAAACATATTCGTCTTGTTTTTACTAGAACGAGAAACAATAATTTAAGTAATGACAAGTAGTTGGTGAAAAGATGAGAATTTGCTCCAGTAAAAATTGAAGAATCTTGTAAATTAAATATATAGACAGAAAAACAATGTTCACAGAGAGTTAAAATAAGCTAAATATTGTTTGGGAAAATATGGGAAAAATATTAGAGGTTTACAAAGTGAAGTACCAATCATGATCTCTGGGGAAAAAGTGTAACCTAAGATCATGGACCTCTTCATTAGGATCACTTGTTCAACTGTTCCTTTATGCAAACAACTAATGAGACAATCGCATGGCCGCAACTCAATGCATTTAGGCATGTAGATATGGTCAAGACAGCACTCTGGTTCAAACTGAGCATCAGAATAAGAATAAAAAGGGATTTCATTAAATTTTTCCTGTGGCATAGTTGTTGGAATGGTTGGCCTGAGTTTTTCATAAACTATTTTTACCCACAACCCTCTGCTGAGTTTACACTGAATGGTCTGAAAAAAAAAAAAATCCAGTGAGTAGTAGTACTTTTTGTTGATGCCAGAGATCAGAGGAGAATGGAAAGAGCAGTTTGAAACGATAGAGAGGCTTCTGTAACCAAAACAGGCATCTTCAAGCCTATAGCAGTAACCACTCTGGGTGCTAGGAGTGGGAGAAAAAAAGTGATTCACATAAGTATTGTGATTTTTTGTTTGACGATTTTTAATTTGATTTTTTTGTTAAAAAAATTATTTTTTCCAAATTTGAATGCTTCATTTCAGTCTGTGTTAATAATCCACTTTTAAATGTAATCCAGGCTTTTGCAGAGAGAGTATAAACAGCTGGTTAAATTATATTGCTGAATAAATCCTAAAAACAGACACATGTGATGTGTATTTTTCCTGATATTGTTTGCAGGTATCATCATTATTGATCTTTTCTGCTGGTGTTAAAAAAGCTAACTGAAGATTGCAAAAATCAGCATTATTGTAGAACTGGAATTTAAATTGAATCTGCACCTAAGAAATTGTAAAAAATCAAATCGGGAGAAAAGAGTATCGTCCCAGCCCTACTGAGTGCCACTCCTGTCAGCAATGAATTGGACACTGAGGCTACTATTCGTAGCGTTTAGTGCTCTAAGTCTTCAGTGGAGGGCAGATTCAGAGGCTTGGAGATCCACACTGCTACCAAGTCAATAATTTTTTTTTTTTAGATTTTTCAGCCTTTATTTGGTCAGCGAAGAAAAACAGTGGATAGGCCCATAAAAGGGGGAGGGGGGGTGCAAATGGCAGATAGACAGCAAACAGGTGGGGTTGAACTTTGGTCAGCTATTTCATATACGGGACCTTTCATATATGGGATACGCAGCACCAGCAGGAGTCCTATCAAAATAAACCAGCACTTTTTTAAACACTGGATTGTAAATGATGACAGAAATGCTGTTTAAAGTTGCACCACCCCCACCAGCTCATCTCTTTTCGCTGCCATCCACATTAAGCTGTAAATAAAATCAATAAAAGAAAGAAGAAAAGAAGGATCGATAGTCTGTCGACGTACCTGATTGAGCAGCAGCACCAGACTGTTCTCCAGGCCTGAAGGACAACCAAGCTCTGGGTCAGCACAAGCTCCCAGCAGCCTCAGCAGGGGGTGGAGCACCGCTGTGTGCTGCAGCAAAGGCTGCTGGGACTGTCCGATGAGCATCTCAAACAGCTTCAGCAGCTCTCCCTGGCTGTCCGGGTCCAGGCCGCGGCGGAGGTGCCACTGAACCAGGCACTCCAGGATGTTCTCGGTGACCACCAGCTCCAGGATGGGGCCCATGGAGGGCACGCCCCCGCTCCCGTCCGGGCTTTCAGTGGGCCGCTCCTCTGCAAGCAGACACAACATCTGGTCCGTGTGGTTCCTCACCGCCGTCAGGTCGTCGCTGGAGGATGACGGCTCGTTGTGCTCCAACACCCAAGACACCTGAGAAGAGAGACGGTTACAGTCTAAATGTTTCTGCAGTTTTATAGGGACACAAAAAATAAACACTCTTTTTGCTCTATAGATTGTGCTGTACTCAAAGACCTTATAATTCATGAACTTAGTTATTAAATCATTTGATTTTTGTGGCTTTTGATAACAAAACACAAAGATGTAGCACTAAGAAAAGTGCAAGTGTAAACACTGTAAACACTTCCACTTAGCTGCTCAGATAAAAGTGATTTATTAGATTTTTTTATCACAGTGTTTGTGTTTGCCTTTACTCGCTGTTTTTACTATTCAACACTATTGCCCATTTTATCTGATTGCTTACAACTTTATAAATTCTCATCCACAGACCAGTTAAACCCATTGTAATAACAGCTAGATGCTGCAATATCAATCAACATTATTCCTCTCTAGTTTATATTCAGTATGGATGTTACTTTTTAATATCAGATTGATCTCTGTATCCGTGGCTGTTATTGATTATACATCCATAGTAACTATCTTTACAACCACACAGACATGAGGTCCTGAAATTGAGATATGATATCTAAAGGGGCTAACCTTTAATACATTTATATTCAACAAACACGTTAATATATTAATAAAGATTGACTGAGTCTATTTGAACTCTTTCATGCATGGTGTCCACTAAAGTAGACAAATATTTGGAATAATTTTTATACCCTTTATGTTGCAGTATCATGTCCAACTATCAATTGGTGTACTCCCAAACCCTTGTCTCAAGTGTCATATAAATATTATCTTTGCACTTTTTTTTTTAACCATATTGAGATATTGCATCAAAAATCCAAAACAGCTGACGAAGGGCAAATTTGGTATTTAGATTTTACATAACTTAATAACAGCAATAACACATACTTCAGATTTAGCTTTTTCTTTTTTATTTACTCTAAATAAATGTTTGTCAAAGACGTGTTTGTGGATCTTTATTAAGTTCCATTACTATGTTGATGCACGGTGAAGTGGACAGATGTAAAACTACTTCAAAATATAATATTTAAAAAAAAGACCATGATTTTTAACCCGTTTAAAAGTTAAAAAATAAAAGCATTGAAAAATTATTCCTTTGCAATGTAGTAATTCATGCATAAAAGGGTTAAGCAGACACAAATGTGATTTTTGCCTATGTCTCTGTTTGGATGGATACATCTTTGGATGTATGTGTATACAAATATATTTTTTTATGTGTTTTTGTATATGTGTGTATCTTTAAAATAGAGTATGGCTTCAGTTTGCTCTACTGCAAAGTGTCTTGAGATCACACCTGTTCTGAACTGGTGCTAAACAAATAAAGATTTACTGATTGATTGCTTGATTAAATGGAGAGAAGTTTCTACAACGCCGTCCAAGAAAGACTAAATTCTGATTATCTGTGGGGTATCTTGGGCAGTGTTTTCAACACATAAGCCTTATTTTGCCTCCATTGTGAGCACTGCAGAGACAGAATGGGGACCAAGAAGACCCCCTACCTGCTCCATCTCCAGAGGTAGTATCAGAGGGGGGACATGGACTCAGCGGGGGAGAGCAGAGCTGTAAGAGTCTCTCTGTGTATGTGAAGCACGTGTTGTGTCTCACTTTTTTGCCTCCAAAGCTGCATAGCACTGTGAATTGCTACAAATACCATGTCTTCTTGAAATGAGTGTGAATATCTTGAGGTGTAATGATTGACAAGCTTTTTAGTGTTCAAATCTACAATTGGCTATAAAATATCAGCAGAAACTTTAATATCTGCTGTATGATAATACAATTTTTAGACATTTATCTGCTGATTCTGAATATCATAGTACATTCCTACATTCCTCCATTAAAGTCATGAAGCATCTTTACGGCTAAGTTTTATTTTTTCTGTAGCTGTTACTGTCAATGCTCTCCTGTTCTCCTGCTTGAGGATCAAGTCTTAGATTCACGTCATTCGCCGCAAGTCTTGGACTGAAAGTTGAGTTTCACATGCTGAAGCACGAGTAATGCTACTGTTGCATCTTTAGGGTCTGTATTCAGGCTGAACAATATGGATAAAAAATTTTATGTCGATATTCATGCCAGATATCTCAATACTGATACAACATGATATGACTCCTCGGGCTGCCACACGACTATTTTTGTGATTAGTTGACTAGTCAGATCATCATGAACTCCAGCGTACCGCACCAGCATGCAGCTGGTGGCCCAAATTGCTTATAATGAGCAGACCTGGCAACTATGCTGCAACTATGTGCTGGGTTGATTCCTGCAGGCATGGAAACGAGAAAATGGGGAGAGGAAAGGACAAACTACCTCCACACTCACGTCTGCTTTGTAGAGGCAGCTGGGTGATAATCATGTAGGATTCACAAAAGCAGAAGAGCCCAAAGTCACTTTTAATGAGCAGACTTGGCAACACAATAACTGTTGTCTTAGTCTGCGCTCAGCCTGTCCCTCACGCTTTCTGCTTCCTACATGGCTGTAGTAAAAACCTTTGTTCTAGTAGACTCACAATAGTTAAACACTGAAATCTGGCACATGTTCGAGGACAGCTTAAAACGAGGACAGGTCATCCAAAACAGGGACTGTCACCGGAAATACTGTTGATGCAAATGTTAGCAGCTAACTAGCCGATTAGCTTATTGAGACGACTGTCCCTCTTTGTCAGAAACTGAATCAGCCAGGACGTGCTTCCTTTTCAGATGCTTATGCATCGCTGTCGTACTGCCATGGAAGGAAAGTTCAGCCTTGCAGATTTTGCACATGCTTCTCTTTTGTTTTGGTAAAATGCTTCCAAACTTTTGAGCTCCAGACAGTATCATCACCGGACAGCGATGATACTGTTTACTAAATTCTCCGATGACATCACAGCTGACCCAGATCACCACTACTGCACATTTGCGTTAAGCGGTGCATTCAAGGGCAATCATAGAAATGAATTCTATTGTGACTTCCAGAGCTGTACAGGCAGGGCGTACACGGGGGAAAATCTATATATCATTTATATCGTTGCTTTTTCGATATTAATATCTTGAATGTTCATATAGATACGATTACGATGTATCTTTCAGCCCTAGTCTGTATCCATAGTCAGAATTTTTGCAATGCTTGTGCTTATTTCCAAACAAATGTAGACCAACTTTCAACAGTTCTGCTTGTAAACAAAAACTAAGCAAGGAGGGAGAGTGCGACCAGATGCTGTGTGAGTAACTTTGTGTTCATGTGTGTGTGAACAGAAAGAAGAACACAGAGCACGGTAGGATGATGAACAGGTTAAAGCTGCATGTTAATCTAAAAACATACAACATATCAGAAATGTGCTGCTGTGAGGTTAATGAAGCTAAATTTGCCTAAAATGAGCCTTTATGTCACTTAACAGCAAACTTAGAACACTTTCTCATGCAGTGAAGAATCAAGTGTGAAACAAAAGTGTCTGATAAAAGTTTAAAAAATAACCAAATGGACCGATAAGGAGAAGGTTTCACAACGATTGTTCAGCGATCTTTCAGTCAGCATGACTGCAGCAGATCTGTGAGCAGCTCGTGCAGATAAAGAGATCTGCCTGTTAAAGTGCAAAATACATGTTTGGAGCTAAGTGGGTAAATGTTGCACAACAATATAATTTCACACTTGTTTCGCCAGAAATCTGCAGCTTCCCCAATATCAACAGGCATCTGAACTGGAGCTAAAGGCTTTAACTTTTCTGTCTGATGTTAGTGCTACGAAAACAGAGGACTGATCGAGACGAAATACATTTTTAGTTTCTTTCCAGTTCAAACAGATGCATATGGTATAAAAATTGAAATCTAACAGCTGTATGTAGAAGTTACTTAAACATGTGTGACAGAATTGTGCCAACCAAAGTATAAAAAAGGACGTAAACTTAAAAGCAAATTAGGGATGGATGACATTATGGTATGATATCAGTATCAGCAGAAATTGACTAGATAAGCTGAATATTAATATCGGCAGATATTGACATTTTTGCTGATATTGACAGACGATAAAGGCATATTAGATATCGCCAAAAGTCTGATATCATACGTCCCTATCAAAAACAAATGTCCCACTAAGTGACCGTAAAGGTTTGAGCCAGTCTAGACAAAAGAAAAGTTGTAATTAATATTTTATCAGAAGAATTTAATACGAATATAATGACTTTTTAACTTAAACTGCTGTACTTTTATATTAGATATGGTGTAGGGCAATATTGTATATAATTGTACATTTATATAATTAGTTTTGCATTTAAATAATTTTACGGGAGCCACCATTTCACCATCCCAGGACCACACGACTTTATGACTTTGTCAGGTATATTTAACATTATTTTTGTTTTTGTTGTATTTGTTCTTGCAACATTTTTATTATTTGTACAGCTTTGTGAATTTGGTTATGCTAATAAGGTACTTTATTCTTCTATTTGATTTGTTTACTTTTCAATTAATTTCATTTTTCAATTAATCAATTTAATATCTAAACAATAAATAAACTAATCAATCCTTTTAACGTATGTGTTGACGTGTGAAACTGGGTTAACAATTTGTGTGCGTGACAAGTGTCAGCTCATGTTGAAATTATAGTCAACTTAATTTTCCTAACCCTGATCCAAGAGCTGACCGGGAGATCTAAATAAAAAGCCTCTGTCCACTATTTATAAGCAAATGATCTGCGTGGTCTCCTGAGTTGCTGGCAGGGTCGCTGACCTTCTTTTGTCCTGGAGATGTGCAAAGTGGGCATTTCCTGGGTTGTTTACACATGTTTTTATCATTTATTTACATAAGACGATATCACAGTTTACGTATATACATTCATATGTTGAGATTCAGCTACAAAAACTACAGACATTCATTTTGGTCCAAATCAGGCAGCCCTGAATCAGACTGGGTATTTTAAAAAGGTAAACAAAATAGCAGAATAGACAAGTTAAATTCTATTAATCTCTTTAAATTTCCTCTGAATTTCACATTCATACCTATTTGTTCAAAATGCATGAAAAGAAGTGCATCATTGCAAGAACTGTGCCAACAATAGGGTGACACTGTTTATATATTTTGATTAAAATATCTAAAATCATATCACTTTTTATTACATAAACAGCACAAAAGTTGTTTTAAAATGGAAAAATACTGTTTTTCTCATAGATTGACTCCAAACTTTAAATGCTGAATTGTATGTCTTGTATGTCATTGCTGTCAGAACCTTTAAAGTTAATAAACACTCTTTTTGTTAATACATCTAGTGTTATGTCATTATTGACAAAGGAGTTGATACTTTCATTGCTTAAGATTTTTATTTATTTAAGATTTTATGACACCACTCACCCACATGGAGGCGAATCATGGTGCTGTTTTCATTAAAGGTGGTACTGTGGTTTTACATATTTGTTCCAGCACAAATCAAATTTCTGTGTATCACTCTCTGCTTGTTTTGCAATAGAAAATGTGAAAAGTCCTTCATGAAAAATGTATTTTCCAGAAACAGAGCACTTGCACAGCCTACAGAGCCCTTTCAGAGCATCACTCAGAGTTCATTTGCCAGCAGTTAGAGTTTTTGGCACTGACATCAAACCTCTAAAACTTTGGGCCAGTGATTGGACATTGGCCAGTCTTGGTGATACATTACACTGATGGACTAACACTATTATCAATACTGGCACAGCCAAGTGTACGTGTGAACATTCACACTTGGTGTCAAGACGGGGAATCATTCACTAAAACACAGAGAGCCTTAGTGTTCCAACTGAGACAGCTGTGATATTTATTAAAACAGAAAGTGTGCATCATTACAAAATATTAAGAGTGTGTTTCCTTACTTTGATAGCTAATGCTTTGCTTTGTTTTGATATTCGTTGAAAAAAAGAAGTGGCTTGTTGTTGCATGCCAAATGTGACATCTAAGACTAATGTTCCTGTTAACAGTCTATATTTGGACCAAGTGTTAAATTGAATAATCGTCTGGTAAGCCTAGGAATCCAACATTTTCTCACTATTGCTGGGGATACATCAATATCTATATCAATGACTGTTGAGTAAAAAAGTTTAGGGACTAATTTATAGGTTACAGTGTTTGTAATGTTTGTGAGGAGGGAAAGGCATGGCCAGAGGATCACACCGTTTCAAAATATCAAAATCAAAAGCAGATTGAACAGAGTCATTAAAATTAGGGCTGGGCGATATGGCCTAGAAATAAAATCCCAGATTTTTTCCGCAACACTCGATTTACGATTTTAATCGATTTTTTCCTTCCTAAAAGAAACAAAACTCCCAGTGACATAAAAATGAAACAAATCAAGTTTTGCCTTTATGTTATCCAAATGTTTCCCTCTTAAAGTCAAAGTCTGGGTCATAAAATGTTGATTATGTAGTATAAACATAGGCAAGTTTGTCTACATAAACACTTAAAGGCTGAGGTATTTTTACAGAACTAGCATGAAACTCTCTGATCAATATTTAATCTTCTTAAATAACAAATACAAGCCCATAAAAGTGTTTGTGCAAACCCTACAAGGCCGACCATCATGAAAATTGTAATAAAAAAAAAAAAATTGCAACTACTTACAATTGGACTAAGGCAAGGAAACAAATCTCGATTTCTAATTTTTTAAATCTTCTGCAGAAAATAATTCAAATTAATCTATTTAATTGTTTTTTTTTGCCCAGCTCTAATTAAAATAAAATAAAATAAACAACAAAACACTGTTGATCTATTCCTTTAACATAGGGGAAAATTAAAAGATATGAGGATGGTAGCCCATTTTCTAATAACTGAATTCACAACTATTTATTGCCCATAGCTTAAGGAAAAAATGATACCCTTGAAATCCTGTCTTTCTGTTCAGTGATGGCTGAGTTATGACTCAGAGCAGGACTGAGAAATGGACAGCTCTCCCTCAAGACACACTGCGCATTTCAAAACTCCTCTTTTCAAACAGCCATTCTGTCCTGTCTGAGTTTGAGTCATAAGTTTGTTCTTTTGGTTTTTACACTTACAGAGAACATTCTGAAGATACGCTCCAGACTTAGGAGCAGAAATATAAAATATAGTCATAGTCACAGATATGGAATATCTGAGTTATGAATGTGGAGGAAGATTAACAAAAGCAATTTTATTTAATTACAGATAACCCTATGAAGCCAATTGTATCATATTTGATACATAATTTTATAATACCTTTTCTACTAAATATGATCAACAAATTACAAAAAAAAAACATCTGAATACAATCAGATAAATGATAAAAATGTCCTCAAATGGATTATCAGTTGCCAAAAACACCTAATGTATCAAATGAGATACAAAAAATCTATATGTTGAATTTTATGGACATTTTGATTTTTATGGATTTTAGCAGAAAGTGAAACAAACATTTCAGCTCCAAAAAAATAGAATTTTCTGGCTATAATCTATGGTCTTGGGCCTTAAAGGGATAAACCGGTCATGTTGAACTTCTTAGAAGGTTTTTCAAATCAGCAGCTCTGATAAAATTACAGAACAAGTGATTTGTTAAAAACCGTTATTGAACCTGTGTTTCAACTTTTTTATTGCATAGAAGAGCAGGGAAACTTTAACAATTTCAAGATATTTTATAAGTCATAAGTCCTCTCGTGTTTGACCCCTCACATAACTTGTGCGAGGGGTCAAACCCCCTCACACAAGTCCCCTCTTACAACCACAGGGATCACCGGTGACACCGCTGCAAATGTGTATTTCAAATCACTGTAACTCCTCACTACTTCGTGCAATTTTAATCATTCAAACTGCCCCTGAAAGCTGTGAAACTTGGCTTTCTGGTGCTTTACATGCATTACGGTAACGACTGAGTGCTGTGTGAGGAGAGGGAGGAAATATCCTTAATATATTGAAATCTGCCAAACAGTTGAGCTGGTAGTATTAAGCAAGGACTTGGCGTAATAAAAACTTGGATTTTTTTTTTTGCTTAAATAGAGGATCTGATGCAGCTCTTCTTCTCTCCCCTTTGGGAACACTTGAATATGATGGGGCAATGGGAGGCTATGATAATGAGATCTGTGCGGATTGGCTGATGTCTGATGGGAGGTGGTAGGAAGGATTACAGGCAATATGGAGGGTTCAGGAAAAAAGAGAGTAATATTGTTTGAAGTTTACTACAATAATACCTACTGCACTGTTTAACCATTTGTTTGTGTTTTGCAGAAAAAGACACTGAAGTTGACTGTAATATACATTTTATATAGTATTTATTTTTATATATCTGTGTTACTCCTTCTAATGCTTTTGTTTCTAGTCTTCACCAATTCACCAAGTCAGATTCCTTGTGTGTTTAAACATACTTGAAATAAATACAAAATCTTATTCTGTTTTTTTTCTAAATAAATACTATAAAATAGTTGTCAACTACAAAATATATGATTTTTTGGACAACAATATAGAGCTGTAGTTACTATATGTATGAAAAACATCAGTGGGTCAATTAAATATTTCAAAGAATATACCATATAGTTTAAAATTAAGAGAATAGGTATCATGGATGGGCATTTGATCAAGTTTTAATATTAGTTACAGTTTCTAAACTTTATCAAAGTAAAATCATAACTTGTTAAGGATAACTGAAAAGAATAGGCTAATTGTGTTTTCTTTAGTCATAAATTTGTCATTTTTTATTTTACATATGTCCTTTCCTTTTACTGACAAAGCGTTTCAAGTGTTAACATGTTAGAACTTTTAATAAAATAAATAAGGCACAGATGCAAAAGCAGTTCATAATTCTGTTAAATAATCTGGATCTCCAGTCTATCAAAACAATCTTGATTCTGATAATTGCCCTGACAGGCTTGTTTCCAGCTCACCTGTCTCCAGTGGTTCTCAAACACCATGAGGCAGGTCTCGGGGTCGGCAGTGCAGGGGCTGGAGGGGGCAGCGCTCCGGCCAGACCGACTCCCAGGTCCCCGCGGGTTTAACCTGCTCAGCCAGCTCATGATGGACCCGGTTGGAGGCAGGTGGGTAACAAAAACTCAAAGAGAGTCAGAGTATACAAGACAGAGAAGGCAGAAGAAACTTAGAGGAAGGAAAGTAAAGAGGTAATGTGGGGAGGAGGAGGGGAGGAGGAAGAGGGGAGGGGAGAGAGAATCTAAACAGAGAGAAGGAAGGGGATGAAGGTCAGCTGTAGTCGGGCTGTCGCTTCCACTCAGTGCACGTCTCAGAAAAGTGCGCTGCTGCTTCAGAATCTGAGTGACCCTGTCCTCCCTTCAAACACTGTCATCCGGTCTGAAGCCAACACCACTCCATAGCCGGTCAGGACGGGCGGTCGAGACTGTAAACAAGAAAAAATGACACATCAGATACAGACGTGTGCAAAAATGTTGGCACCTTTCCTTTAAGGAAAGAAAAACCCACATGGTCACTGGCTTAGCTAAGAACTTACAAAAGTAATAATGCATAAAAATTTACTGAAAATTAACAAATTAAAATCAGACACTGCTTTTGAATTGTGGCTCAACAGAATCATTTAAAAAAAAATAATGAAATTGTCCTGGACAAAAATGATGGTTCCCTATACTTAATATTTTGTTGCCCAACCTTTTGAGACAATAACTACAATCAGGCGATTTCCCTAACTCTCAATGAGACTTCTGCACCTGTCCACAGGTATTTTTGGCCCACTGCTCATGAGCATACTGCTCCAGCTGTCTCAGGTTGAAGGGTGTCAATCAGATGTTCAATAGGATTTAGATCCGTGATCAGAGAAGGCTTCAGAATAGTCCGTTTGTTTTTGTTTTGATTCATTCTTGGGTGTTTTAACTGTGTTTCTTGAATCATTATCTTGTTGGAGGACCCATGACCTGAGGCTGAGACCAAGCTTTCTGACACTGGGCAGCACATTTTGCTCCAGAATGTCTTGATAGTCTTGAGATTTCATTGTACCTGCACAGATTCAAGACACCCTGTGCCAGATGCAGCAAAGCAGCCCCAGAACATAACTGAGCCTCCTCCATGTTTCACATTAGGTACTAGGGCTGGGACGATTCACTTTTCTCCCGATACGATTTATTGCGATTTTTTTAGGTGCCGATACGATTTAAATTGCGATTCTACGATATTGCCGATTTTTGCAATCTTTAGTTAGCTTTTTTAAAACCAGTGAAAAAGATGAACAATGATGATGCCTACAGACTATATCAGGAAAAATACACATCACATGTGAGTCTGTTTTTAGGATTTATTCAGCAATGTATTTTAACCAGCTGGTTATGCTCCCCCTCTCCAAAAGCCTGGACTGCATGTAAAAAGTCGCTTATTATCCCTTCAGGCAACAGAGTTTTTTCAAGAAATATTCAATTTTGCTATCAGGATTAAAAAAAGGCTATAGTTTCAAAGTGGTTAGCTTTCCCAGCCATCATCATCACTGTAATTTACGGGCCGAGCATGAACGCCTCTGCTGCCTGCACTGTTTACCCCCGGCTTCTCCCTCGTCTGCCCAGAGCTCCGCGGTCTTTCTCATTCTCCGCTAACACCGCCAGTTTTCGCGGTGTTTTGAGCTTCCCTGCATCCCAGACCATGTGCACTCTTCGGCAGTCGCCGGCCATCGGTAGGAAGAGCTCTCGGTATGTACTGCTCCGGGACTGTAATGGCGCGCGGAGCCGCTCCCGCCGCGCACACTTGCTGCCAGTTTGGTTCTCACTGGACGACTGACCGTCGTCCTCAGAGAGTAAATATTCCTCAGATTCAGAGTCAGACAGTACTCGACAAAGTACTCTCGGCATCGTGAGTACTCTCTATCACTCTGTGTCTCTCTCTCTGCTCCGCTCCACAGCCTCTGCAGCCACACTCGCGTCCCTCGGTCCGGTGTGTGTGTTTTAAAATAAATATACGCCAAAACTTTGAATATAAACCTCTCACCTGTCCACTATCTGCTGGTGAAAAGTAGTAAATCTACTCAGCACTATTTTAACAGCTATGGCCTATTTTATCCAGCAATGTCGCTTGCCTCAGTTTGGCGACTTTAGCGCCTATAGAGTGTGAGTGTGCGTGTGTGTAAGGGGGGGGGGTATCGATTTTTAAATAAAAATATCGATTTTAAAATCGGCAGACAAAAAATCGCGATACTTAGGTGTATCGATTTTTTCTCCCACTCCTATTAGGTACAGTGTTCTTTTCTCGGTAAGTTTCATTTTTGCATCTGAGAACATAGAGCTGATGTGAATTTTTGGTCTGTGGGAGGAAACCAGAGTTCTTGTACATGGATAACATATGAATCCTGCCCAGAAAGGGACAGGGATGGATCCGGGAACCCACGTAGTGCTGCAAAGCCATTTCTGATATCATGCAGCAACAGTGGACTCCTGTCAAGCCCTGCCCTTTACAGGAGGTGATCCATAGCAAGCCCCACCCTCATTAGTAACTGTTTATAGGTTTGACAAAAGTGGTTGTTGTTGGCCTCTTTCTCATTTAAAAGTAATGATTGAAAACTAGAAAGCAGTCGGAGAATGCAACCCGCCGCCATGGCAGCTCACATATTGCTGTTACATCTATTAGCAATAGTTCCATGATAAAGTTACCATCATAATATGATTCCTTGACTCTGAAAACCCACACCTGACACTCAGAATCATGTTGATGTCATTATTAGTTATGCAGTTATTGAGCAAAAACAGTGGCAGTTATCTAGATCACCACCAAAATCTAATAATTTCTAAACTGAACCATTTAAAACATCTCCAGAAAATTTCAGCAAAATCCATGCAGTATTTTTCTTTAATCTTGCTAAAAGACAAAAAAACAAACAAACAAATATAAGTCAGTAAAAACACAACCTTGGCAAAAGTAATAACTCCCTATTTATTGGGAATTATCTGTATATTATCTATAAATATGATATATTGCATAACATAAGGCTAAATGACAGCAAAACACTTTGAAACATAAAGAGGAAAACATTCATTTAACCAGATGTGCATTTCCAAATTGGCTGTAAAAATGTTTCAGGAGTATAACTCAAACTGTACATGGATAAAAATCCATGACCAGATTTTAAATAAATTTTTTACAACATGAACTGCTGCAGAATATGCTAACACATTGCTCTGACTATTATCTTTGTACACCATCATGTGCCAGCACTCTCCCACCCTCAATCCCTCAGAAACACCAGTTCATTCAGAAATATATAATTTATGTTAAGGAGTGTTTTTAACAAACAAAGAAAGTCTGCGCCCACAGTATGTTGTTACCAAGGAGATCATTCTGTTCTTTTTCTAGAAAGACTGAAGCCAGTCCGCCTTCTGCTCAACACCAGAGAAGCAGACTGTCCTGATTTGTGGATTTAACTTTTATAATTCAGTCACTCAGCACTTCTGCTTCATTTAAATATTTAATTGAACCACTGATCTTGGTGGTTTCCTCTTCACAGTTACTCGTGTTTACATCAGCCTGAGCGGTACCCAGATCCACTAACTTCTGTTTGACCTCATTAAGAGCTCTACTGACTTGTGTGATAGAAAAGAAAAATGACTACCTTTGAATTTAGTCTGATTTCTACAGTCTTTATATGGTAGCTTGAAAATTAAAACCGCCTGTTAGCTGGTGATAAAGTCTGAATATCCTGTCAAAACCCCATCATAACTACTGGAACACAGCTCAGTGTAGCACTTAAGCACTTCCTTTTTGGGTTACTCATCCTGATACTTCCAAAAATATCTGCCAGAGGTTTTAAAGTGCATTTAGATGTTTTAGCACAGGGATTATTTTGCAAACAAGTGAACAGATGGATCAACAGTTGAGAAGTGGATTACGCTGCAGAAGTGCTTTTTGATATTTTGATGCCTTCTCATCCTGCAACTCCGTATATTCCTTCATATCATCATAACTGTTGTGAATCAGACTGACAGACGCTGCTGTCTCATGTCAGAGAGCAAGCTACAAACATTTGACTATGAAAAGCAAATTATAATACAGAAAAGATGGATTCTCTTCGGTTATTGATTATTCAAGCTGAATATCTGCCAGACAAATCTGAACTGTGGTGTATCTTGGTTAAGAAAGGAAAGGGCTGTATGGCTTGAAACTTACATTAAACTATGTCCAGGCAGAAGTCACAGATATTGCATGCACCTTCACCCCTATCCAAAGTAAACTTTCCTCAGATTAAGTCTTCAGCAACACTGACCAACACACAACAAAGCAATGGGAAACAATTATCTTGTTCTTTTTTTTCCCTGCTGAGCATGAATGTATGTTCAGTTTGTATGAATACAAAGCACGGCTGCCTGTAGCTTGAATGTGGTCCTTCATAATTATCACAACACCTAAGATGGCACTTTACAATAAAAGCATACTCAAAAGCCATGGTTGCGATGTGCATGTGTACAACAGCCACTTATGGCCCTTTTCCATTAGCCCTACTCTACTCTACTCTACTCGCCTTGTGCTGCTTCTCTATTAGCCCCAGTCGCCTGCCCTACGGGGTGCAGTGCCGCTGTAAACAACTGAACGGCACTGTGGTGACGTCATTTTGAGCGCAACACAACAATCTGTGGCTTTTTGTCACAAACCGAGTAAAAAAGGAAAGCAGAAGAAGGCTGCGGGTGGCAAGAAGAAATACCCCTTGAGAAGCACAGGAGAGTTTTGGAAGCTATACAACAGAATGAAGCCGAGGACGAGAGCAATTGAGCTGCAGGAAAAGACGCATGAGGGTAAGCTAACGGTAGCTACTGCTAGCATGCTAGGTCGTTGCGCTCATGACTCATCGATGACAACATTGTCTGACAAATCAGTAGCCGGCAGTCGGTGACGTCATCTTTTAGTATCTTTTAGACTCAGCTCGCTTAGAATCAGAGCGGAGTAGGTACTAAAACTAGCTTGTTTTAGGAGGTACCAGGCTAGTGGAAACACGCCGCAAATCGAGTAGAGCTGAGTAGAGTAGGGCCAAGGCGTGCTAGTGGAAAAGGGCCATTGGTCTTTCACAGAATTTTCCTACAAATTCTGTTCTTTTTGGTTAAACGTGACACAACAAAGAACAGGATTTTAGGGGTCCTACAAATTAAAACAAAGATAGAATGTGCATCATGTAGTTTGGCTTTACTGCCACCTCTTGGATATTGGTTTACAGCAACATGGGTGATGTTGCCATGTAAGTATTTCACATGTGCTGTCAGAGGATTTGAGGACGTACTGCTTCAATTAAATCTGTAATGATACATGCTAGGGCTGGGTATTTCCAGTAAACTCACGATACGATACGTATCCCGATACTAAGGCCACAATACGTATCCCGATACATGTAAATTGTGAACATTGACTACGCCTTAAACAAAATTCTTGACAAGTTTATTTTTTTCTTATAAGAAGAAAAAGAACAAGGATGAGTTTTAAGTGGTTCTACAACTTTAGAGACATAAATTCAGATCCTCAAAGATGGTAGACCTAAGTTCAAATTTAGAACATATGCTTCTTATGTAGCTCGTCTTCTACCTTGAACTGTGCCACTGTTAACATTACCCAAAGTGTATTTACAACAACTGTCAAAATATTTAGGCCATATCGATTCTGTAGAATCTGTATCGATACATGTATCCCGAAGGAGTGCGTGATATTTTGAGCACAGGCCTAATACATGCATCAGCAATGAGAATGTGATGATTTATTGCTGTATCAGATTTTGTTTACACAGGCTTATGTGGAACTTAATATAGCCTAAAAATCATGTTGCTCCACTCTCTTTTTTTCACATCAAGTGTTAGGTGAAGGGGCTTCCAGTTAAGGTTCCTGTCTGAATTTAAAGCACTGAAGGGAACACTGTTAAACCTGCAAAACAAGTATAGTAAAAATCTATTTTGAGGCCAAAACAGTAACAGTGAAGCAGTGATATTGGTTTACTGGCCACCACTAGTTTAACATTGTTGGAACTTTTTGATATGTTGACTCTCATTGACGCTGTACCTTTTGAAACAAAACTGAATCTAACACGTGAACTACATCACTGAAACAAAAAAAAACCATCTTCAATCATATTTGTAACCAAAAGAAAATAAGAGCTGTCTAATGTTACCAATGTGTGTCCAGATTTCACAGTGTGTAAAGGTTGTTTTGCTATTACAGACAAAAAACTTCCTGATATATAGGCTGAAGGCTTCTTTATGCTGCCTTGGTGTTGCATCCAAGATTTAAACTCTGATATAAAAACAACCCTATTTTGAGTCAAAGTTCTTCCAAAAAAAAGTTGATAAATGCATCATAAACATTTACTGTTTTGCCAGGAAAAAGAGCGCTTTCATTACAGTAAGTTTTTCTTATTATTAGCTGTAATAACAATGGTGAAGATTCTACACACAGCTTTTTAGTTCTTTGTGGCCATGTAATACATACTGCATTCACATGACTTGGAGTAGAGTCCACAAGTCGCAGATTTAATTACTTCCAGCATGACTTCACTAAATCAATAAAGCTCCATGCTTTTATTATTGAATTTCTCAGACTGCAGTTGGATCAGTATCAGCATACAAACAGAAGTTGAAAAGGGCGCTGGAAACCAGCATTCACACTTTTTAATGATTCACCCGCAGTCAGTGTGTGAGTCAAAGTTAAGGATACTTACTAAATGACGTGTTAACAGAAAAATAAACATAAAAAAAAGATACATACGGCAAATAAGCTCAGTGGAAATACCTCAGCTTGAATGTCTTCAGTTTGTTTCAGCATTTAAGACCCTTTTTGCTCAGCTGATGCGAGGTGTAAAACCAGGTGAGTTTGAGACGTTTCTCTCTCCAGGTCACACACAACCATAAACAACCATAAAGTGCAAAGTTCAATGACAGATTCCACTAAAGGGGGGTGAATTCTTTAAGACGGAGTTTGTCAAAGGTTAGTGACCAAACATGAAACAACCTCAAAGTCTATGGGCCACGATGCGCTCCTTCTGAAGCAAAACTGGATCTAAAGGAGAAAACATTGAGAGTTTATGAACTTACAGCCACGTCAGCAAGAACAGCTCTGATGTGCACAGGTGTGACGATGTGCACGGACAAAAGGACTTCACATTCCTTACATTTCTTCCTCTGTCCCCTCCTGTAATGATGGTCACAAGTCAGCTGTGTAACTGAGGTCTGACGGGTAGGGCATAAAGACTCCCCCTTTATCAACTGGTACATTCTCGTATTCTACTTCCTCTCGAGTGTTTTATGATTGCTTGAGCCACAGATCAACCAAAAACCACCATAATCATCAACTACAGCCCTCAATCACAAACACAGTCAGACCAGCCATTTATTGCTTGGTTGTTGTCCTGGTTAGGTTGGATATGGCATGTTTTTTATCCAATACTGTTATTAAATCAATATTTCAAAAGTGTGGCAATGCCAAAAACAAGAGTTTTAATGATGAGTGCTCTTGTTGCTGCTGGTGGGGTAAGGCTGTCATTGGTTGAGGTCCTTTTGTTTTTACAAATCTCGCAGCAGGTGAAGCAAGGAATTTTCATCATCGTTTGCTTTATCATCCACCTTAATCAATGATATGATCTGGTTCCATAAAAGTTGCATAGTGTCAGTACCACATTGAAAACAAATTTCAGAAGGGATGCACAATATTATCGGTTTGATATCGGTATTGGCCGATACCAGCCTAAAAAGTTGAGTATTGGTATTGGACAATATTGAAATGATTGCAGATATTTACAGCTGATATATATCAGCCATATATCGTCTGGAATATCAACAACTTATACAAATGTTCAAAATTGATGCACCTTTTCATCACTGCATGGGTACATTTAAATACCGAGGGTTTCATTTTTGCAAGAGTTAAAAGCTGTTTTTCTTGTTTCACATCTGTTCATGTGATAATATGTTGTAAGTCCATTTTTATTAGGCACAGAGCTTGTGCTTTTGACCTGAAATATCGGTATCAGTATTGGCAATAATGAATCAAAATAATATCTGCAAAAATCCAATATCTTGCATCCCCTAATTTCAATGCTCATCTCAGTCATGATGATCAGATAAAAAAAAAAGCTTGAATGTGCGATTTAAGTAATGTTGGTAAGTCTGTTTTGATATGACTACATAAATAAAATCCCTCAGCAACCGAAATGAGATAACATCTTGCTATTAAGACTAAGAAATGCGGGATCTTGAAGCTGCCTATTTTAACTCTCAATTTTTATTTAGTTACTTAATAGAGCTGAATTTTCTATATTCCATGTGTGTTATCGAATAGATCTATCCAACAGAGCTTTAAGCTGAAGACATTGTAACCAGTCAGAAAATAATTCAGCCTGTCTGAGTTCTTTTAAGGGCAAAGTTTGGAGCTACCGGTGCTGATTAACTGTGCTGAAACCAAGAGGTGACTAAAGCCTCTGAGTGGGCCATAATGCCCGCGACAAACAAAACAAATGATCAGTCATCAGTTTTTCTCGAAAGGCTCTTCAACTCTCATTCATTTTTTATCTGATGTTTCTGAGATGAATTTAAAATATTTATCATGATTATGTGAAACCATCCATTAATTGTATCAGGTGAGCAATGACACACAAAAAATGTTTTTGCACTTTTGCACTTGCCTTTTTTAAATTGAACTAATTACCTTTCCAACTTGGTAATCATTTGTCAATCTTCATCAGCACATTAAATTTCAATGTGTAATCATTCTTGCAATACGAGCTTTTACAATAAACATAAACATCATAATAACAAGATAAAGACAAAAGGTAAAATTATTACAAGCAGACATGCAGAGCTTTCTCACTCATGCTTTCACAATTCATTTTAGAGTTGAATGATATCAGGATGACAGCTTAAAAAGTTGATTTCTCAAAATATTCACTGCTTACCAACGTACACATATCAACTGTCATATTGGCTGAATGTACGAAAGAAGTACAATCTACCACCTTTCATCACTAATAGGTAATACTTAAAATTCAAAACATTAATTATTAAGAGAATAAAGTGCTTCTTTGACATTTTTCTCATCTGCTTCTGAATCTAAGATTGTCACAGTGAAAGGAAAAGCAGGTCCACTCCAGAAAAGAATAAGCGCATATATTGGTATTTTCTAACTTTTCCTTACAAACACTATGTTGCAACATAAATGACTGTATTTCATTTGTCTATTAATATTATATCTCCCCCAACAGATGAAACACTCTATACAAATATATGTCCTCATTATACACTATTTTCATGCAATCAAATCAAGTTACAGCTGCTTCGCTGGGAGTATTCAGTGATTTATTCTTCATCCACAAGGAAGATGTTCCAAATAGCCAGTTAAAGCTTGGCATATTTTTACATATTTACTGTCCACATTCAAGCCAATAGAAAATTAAAACATTTATGTTAGGGATGTACAATATTATTGGTATGAATCAGTATCCAAAGATATTGGCCTAAAATGCTAATTATCAGCACTGGTTGATGCCTAACTTGTTGCTGATATTTAAAGCTAATATATCGGCATACATACTAATATATTATATATCACTGCATGGGTTCATTTAAAAACCAAGGGTTTAATTTTATCAAGAGTGAAATGTTTTTCTTGTTATGATCTGTTCTTTAAACAAATATACTGTCACATTGAAAGCAAAGTCAATTTTTATAAAAAAAGGCTTCACATGGTTGTCAAAGAATCTTGACATCCAGATGATGAGTTCAGAAATATCAACATATAGGTTAATGACAACAATCTAATGTTGTACATCCCTAATCTGTGAGGAATAACTTCCAATAATAATTTTGTAGCTAAAAACGTGTTCTAGCTACAAGTTATCAGAATGTCACTTTTACCTAAAAAAGTGTTTTCGATCAGGTTTTAGCTAATGCTGTCACAGACAAAAAATGTTAACAATGTTCATATGCACATTTTTTCACTCTTTGCTAAACAAACACTGATATCACTGATCAACAACTGTTGAAAATCCTTCATTACTCTAACACAAAGTGATCACTTACAGTGTGAATAAGGTTGGATCATCCGATTTCCCCTAAACAGGATAATATTGTTTACTATGGGATTCCCCAACTACAGTTACTGTACTTATGTTTCCTTTATTTTCAGGAATACTTCAAACTGTGACAGCAGTCAATATGTTGGGAGTTTCCTCCAACTCACAGATCAGAGTCACTCCTCAATCACTGCAGTGTTTTTAATCAGCCTGACAGCCTGTTAGCTCACACAGCTCTCCGGAATAACCACAGCCATTTGCCCTCAGTTTCACAGTTTAACTAGAAAATTATATTTACAGCATTCAGTCTTCACACCTCCGATTAGACCTCACATTAGTAAACCGAAGAGGCTTACGGAAAAACAACAATCAATGCATGTCAATGGCGAGATGATGTAGCAGGCTAGTTGATACTGCAAAGATAATTAGCTTCTTTGGAAATGTCAGTCGCTTTATTAGCCTTCAAGCCATTCAAAGTGCATCCTCTCTTGAAGTCCAGCAGAAGTCACTCACCTTGGTTGTGTTTTGGAGACTTCACAGGTATTCAGAGGGGTTAATATCCACGGGTACCAGCTAGTTAGCGCTAAGTTAGCGCTGCTGGGATGCTAACGGCTAGCCGCTAATGAATTCCACAATGTCAGAGCAGTAAACGGGTAAACAGCTCCCGAGAAACCCGAAGACAACCGGCAGGCTACACCAGACCGAGCCGAGGAAACTAACAAGTGAAACACTCCCCCATTCTGGCCGCCGTGCATCCTGTTAGCGACAGATAAACATCCCATTAGATGATTTCTGAAACACTCTCCTCTCTCCCGCAGCCATCTTACTTTAGCTCCGCCCACACGGCTGCTCTGACTCACACCCACCGCGACGCTGCCCCGCACTAAAGGAGAGGACGAGAGGAGAGACCAAAACAAACTCTGGACTGTGTTAAACACTGCTGGAGAGGGGAGGAGAGACCCCCCCCCCAAAATTATAAACTGTTCTAATCACTGCGGGAGGGGAAAGGAGAGACCTAAACAAACTCCAAACTGTGCTAATCACTGCGGGAGAATAGAGGAGAGAAGAAGAGAGACCTAAACAAACTCCAAACTGTGCTAATCACTGCGGGAGAATAGAAGAGAGGAGAAGAGAGACCAAAACAAACTCCAAACTGTGCTAATCACTGCGGGAGAATAGAGGAGGGGAGAAGAGAGACCTAAACAAACTCCAAACTGTGTTAAAAACTGCTGGTACGGAAAAGTATAAGGGCCATGTTAAATGAGAAAATAACTCTGAGGAAACTGAGATCAAAGTCGAAATTTCGAGATTAAAGTTGAAATAACAAGAATAAAGTCGAAGTGCAATTAGTAATAAAAGTGGAAATTGTGAGAAAAAAGTCGAAAATAACGTCAAAATGCACTGTATTATTTATTCTCGTCTTTCGACTTTTTAATGAGACCATAACTTTGATCTCATCATTTTGACTTTTGTCACGAAATTATATTTCAGCTTTAAGGTCAACTTTTCAACTTTTATCTCATTATTTCTACTTTAATCTTGACCTGTCGAAAAATATTTTTCCATCTAAAATGGCCCGTCTACTCTCCCGTAAGCTACCTGCGGGGAGAAGGGATGAAGGACCAAAACCAACTCTAAACTGAAATTGAAACAGACCTCAGATGTTCTTATTTAATCAAAAATGAGTTGATATTGGTACTGATTTCGATTTTGTGCTTTAGTCTCTGGAGATAAGCTCTCATTAATTTGGGTCACATTTGAACCGTTATTTTTTTCTGAAGATTGAGATTTCTACTTTTGTTTGACAAAAACCCTTGGAAATACTTTGGTCAGCTTATGTAAATAAAAGCCATTACATTAGAGACATTAGGTTCAGTCAAAATCTTTCTCCTTTCTTTTAACTGAATTGATAAAATTATCAAGATAATATAACATTCATGGAACAAGCTCATTAAATTCTTAATTCTTATTGTTCTTCTTCTTATTATTATTATTAATACAAAATACAAAATTTGACCTAATAGATGCTACTTCACGTATGTAAGGAGAAACCCAACAAACAATCAGTCTGACTACTGAACTAAGTTTTTAGACCTCAACCTAATGAAAGATGTATGCCACAGCCCGAAATTAACAGGTCAACAGATCTGTCTTTCTGTAGCCTAATACACCAGTACTGTACGTAGAAGATCACTAACCAAATTATCTCTTTAGAACTAAAGTATAGTTGTTATTATTCAAACTTCAATCAGTCAAACATTGTTTGTATAGCATTTTTCATACAAAGTATTGTAACATAAAGTGTGTCACATATCAAAAACAAATAAAATATGATAAAATTGATAAAATAAAGTATAAATTGATTACAATGAAAATACAAGAGCCCACCCACCCTCACAACCTACATACCCTTCACACACATTTACGCACACACAAAGACATTAACAAGAGATTCTAACAGAAAACAGAATAAGAGGACTGAGGAAACGCTATCTTTTATTAAAAATGAGAACACCCAAGAGCTAAGACTGAAATGATTATTTTAAAAACATAAGAAATTAGTTTAAATAATACTATAGAGAAGAAAAAATAAAAAAATAAAAACATAAATAAATAAACATAATAATAATATGGTGAAATGAGATTGCCAAACACCAAATGTTAAATAAAATATGCTGTAGGATACTGAAAAGAAAATCGATTAACAGAGGAAAAACAATCCGAACAATAAATCTCAACTGAATTGGAGAATAAAATAGATTAAGAGCAAATAAACAAACAAATCAATTAGATAAAATAAAAACAATAAATTTTGTCAGATAAAGCCATTAATTTTCAAATTAACTGTTAAATAAAAGAACAGAAAAATTAAACACATAAATACTTATTGATTAGGATGTCAAAGTATATGATTTGTGAAAGTAACAACAGTTAATTGATGAAACAGAGAAGAGCTAAACTTGTGTAAATTTAAAAAAAATATATATTAAAATATATTTGTGATGCATGAAGCTGGCCCTTTCCAGACTCTTTCTTTAAAGTATATGATGGATGCCATCTACAGGGTGAACAACTTTAATTACAATGTTAAAACCTTTACTTCTTATTTTAATTAATCATATCATCAACACCAGGGAAAATACTTCATGTTAACTAATCAAGTTCTTTGATTTACATCTGAATTTAGTTCACCACCATAATCTTATCACGTCTTCCTTATGCCTCGACTAACATTTCCCTAAAACTTTATCAAAATTCATCGATAACTTTATGAGTTATTTTGCTCACAGCAAAACAAACAGGCAAAAACAGCCAAAACATAAAGGAGGTAATAAAGATCTGCCAGTTCAACATCATTTCTTAAACATGAAAATAAGGCTAATAAACTACAAAACAGGGTCTTAATACTCTGAAGATGTTTCTGTCTCTTTTAACTCAAATCCCTCATGTCCACTCTTGCTAAATGAGTGTATTTTTATTTTTATTTTTTCAATTTTACTTTCATTTCTGACTTTGAGGTTCCTTTTTATTTCATATGAAGATCAGTTTGTGTTAATCTTCTGTTCAATAGCGGTAAATATAATTCCAACATTAACTCCTCATCCTGTTTGATTGGTAAAAGCATGGCTCAGATGTGGTTCGAGTGCCTCTATACTCCCAGTGAGTGTTGCCTAGAGTAAGACCCCTCTGGTTTTCCAGGTGAGAGAAAAATTCCCAGAGGCCTCCTGAGATCTGTTGTGGTTTCCCTCCATAGAGACCGGCATCACCAGGCAGAGCGGAGGCTGACCTGCTGTTGCTGTCAGGTCGACTGTATGCCGAGGTGTCTACTGTGAATCAAAGAGAGTGTTTGATTTATTTACCGCAGAGCTGAACTTAAAAGAATCCTCACAGAAAAATGTTTTAGATAAAGGTTAAACTTTAAAGGATGGATAAAACAGAAGAGGCGAGGATCAGAGGGAACAAATGGCAGAGACTGCTGCGATGGCATCAAGGGCAGAAAGTCAGCCAGGAAGGAGAAAACGGAGTCAAGGAGGAGGGGGACCAGAGCAGCTTTATGGACTGTGTGCAGAATATCAAGTGAGTAATACATGGCTGATCGAGACTTTTACAAACAGGAAAAGCAAATAACTAAACTTCATAGGAATAAAAATTGCCATTTGAATCTGTGTGGTTGGATGTATCTGTTTAGATTTCATTGCTCTCAAAAAGAGATTTTCTGGATTATGTTTTTTACCTCCGCCAAGGAGGTTATATTTTCGGGAGAGTTTGTCTGTCTGTCTGTCTGTCTGTCTGTCTGTGAACAAAATGACTAAAAAAGTTATGAATGAAATATTCAGCATGGAAAAAGGAAGAAATGATTCAATTTTGGTGTTGATCCGGATCACCGTCTGGGAACTGTGCTGCTTGGCGAGGTCTGCGCTCTCCGAGTGCTTTTCTAGTTACCTTCGCCAAGGAGGTTATGTTTTCGGGAGAGTTTGTTTGTCTGTCCGTCTGTGAACAAAATGACTCAAAAAGTTATGGATGGATTTTGATGAAATTTTCAGGAAATGTTCAGCATGGGAAAAGGAAGAACTGATTAGATTTTGGTGTTGATCTGGATCAACGTCTGGCCACCATGACGAAAAATGTAATTTTTGTGGACTACTGAACTAAAATAGATATCACTAGAAAAGCACTCAGAGAGCACAGACCTCCGTCAGCACCACAGTCCTCTCCCATATTGTGATTTTCACCATAAATATTAGTCCTACCTTTATTTATTAATTGGATTCATGATGATATCTATTTTAGTTCAGTAGTTATTCACAAAAATCAAAATTTTCGTCATGGCGGATCCAGATGCTGATCCGGATCAACACCAAAATTGAATCAGTTCTTCCTTTTCCCATGCTAAACATTTCCTGAAAATTTCATCAAAATCCATCCATAACTTTTTGAATTATTTTTAAATATTATATTTATTTTAATAAATAATTTAATAAATTTATTTTATATTATATTTTTATTATTTTGTTCACAGACAGACAGACAAACAAACTCTCCCGAAAACATAACCTCCTTGGAGGAGATCTTTATGAATCCAATTGCTAATGGTATGTTTTCATGGTCAAGGAATCTAAATATTTCAATGAAATAAAGGTAGGACTAATATCTATGGTAAAAATCACAATATGGGAGAGGACTGTGGTGCTAGCGGAGGTCTGGGCTCTCCGAGTGCTTTTCTAGTTCATTCAATGTTTTGGGTGGGTTTAACACTGTTTGTATCCAAGTCACAATTAATTATGCAGGCTCACACTTAAGTCCACAAAAACAAGAAGCCAAAAGCAATTTAGAAAATACTCTCTTAGATCCAACACCACACAGTAATCTCCCTAATATGCAGAGAAGTTTTTATTGTTTATGCTTATATTGTCTTTTTCAGACAAGATCCCTGAATCAAAGTTGTCAACAATCAATTTTTTGTTATTGTGAGGTTTTGCTTGTGAAAAATAACCTCTTAACCAGGATGAAGCCAGCACGAGTGAAGGAAGAAATGCAGCAAGTTCAGAGCTCTGGTTATTTTTTAATATGTCCATTTTTCATTTAAAAAGTCCACAACACAATCCTCCTCTTAGCAGTAGCCTGGAACCAAACACACCCCTCAACTCACACAGGTGCCGTTCATGTAAAGCAGAGCAGCAGCTCCTGAACCTGCTCCCCCCTCCCTCCTCTTATCACCTGCATGTTTATCTCCTCTAACCTCTCCAGTGACAAACCTGCACCAATTACCCCAAATACAAGTAAATAAACCCATTACAAGAAGACTAAATACATACACATTAACCAAAAGAACTAAATAACCCAAATATCCAAAACTAAAGCTAAACATAACTAAATAACCCTCCCCCTCCTCTCTCCTCCCTGATCATCAGCCCAGCCTAACAAGGTGATTTGCCACTGCTGGGACCTGTTTACTGCATCCCCATGTGTCCACTCCATGAGAACACGCCTACCAGATGATGACCTCGAAGAGAGGAGACATTAGCAGGGTTCTTGGAAATAATATAAACAAAAATCATATCCTAAATAATAATCAACTTAAACCAGACAATTGCCCAAGTCCCTCCCATCCGAGTCCAGAGCAAGTCTCGAGTCATTTGATCCGAGTCTCAAGCAAGTCCCAAGTTTCTTCTGTTGTTGGCAAGTCAAGTCGAGTTGAGTCACAGGTTTGTCAAGTCAGGTCGGGTCGAGTTGAGTCACAGGTTATGACGGGTCGAGTTCTTCACCATTGTTCCCCGGTCCACTCAAAAAGCACTCAGATTTTTATCTTGAAGAGAGAAACCTTATCTTCACACACATACAACACACGTACACCCTCTTTACTAATGTTAGCTTTGCTAGCTTCATATTGAACACAGGTCGGGCTAATGTTCCTGCCACATTGACCTATGGCAGGGACGTTAGCTACCTGGCTAACGTTTGCAGGTTTCATTTACTTGGCCTCATGTGTCCTCAGGTGGAGGATAAAGTTTGATGTTGTGCCCTCTTTTTCACTTATCGAAGCTTTGCAGGTCGTGCACTTGGCGTGTCTTCGTTGTTCATCTGATTGAAATTCTTTATAAGCAAAGAAATAACTTTGGGCACAGAAGAAATAGCAGTTGCCAATTTGAATCCCACGTCCCGCGCACCCTGCCCACTGATCATCACTGTAGCAGAAGCAGGTGTTTTGGTAGGAACGTATGTGTGTAGTACTGTGTCATGTGGGGGACAGTAATAGGTGACGGACAAGTGTACTGTGAATGGAGCATCAATAAAGTGAAGCTAAAAGGAAAGAGCGGTGTATATCTCCTGTCTGGCTCTTCATGAAGCCTGAGTGCATGCAATCTTCCAAATCTTGATGTCTCAAGTCAGGTCGAGTCTCGAGACATTTTCTCCCGAGTCCGAGTCGAGTCTCGAGTTTTTACCTCCCCAGTCCGACTCGAGTTGCAAGTCGTCTCATTTATGGCTCAAGTCGACTCGAGTCCGAGTCCCTATGACTCGAGTCCAATTGTCTGACTTAGGCTACGTTTACATGGAAACCCCTGACTTTAAGGTGGGCTTTACATGAGTACGAATTTGTAGGACTCTGGTAAAATAAACTGTCGATCTGGTGGTATTGACACACAAAGACGCGTATTTGTCCATGACTCTGCATCTTTTTTGTAACATGTCAACAAGTGCTCATGCAGAGACTCAGCATGTTACGCGCGCATGAGCACTTGATGACATGGAATCCGTGGAGCAGAACCAGATGGGCAACCCGACAGGATTTTGCGTGGATTTTGCGTTCTCGTGTAAATGCACAAGCCTATATACAACGTATGTACGTATGTACGTTTTGATGCCCATGCCAAGACAATACGGGGCCGTCCTCGTGTGAGGAGGGCCTAAGACGCAAAAATTTTTCCTTTGCGTTTTAGAATTCCTCTGCGTCCAAATGACGATGCTCAGAGACCATTTAATCCGCTGTAGTGTGCATGCCGGTTCAGTAGATGGCGGTGTAGGTCTGCAGAGAGGCAGCACTGCTACAACACACGTACGAAGAAAAAAACTTTTCACAAACAACAGCATGCGGTGATGCCGGCGTTTCACCCTGAAACGCTCTGATGCAGGTTTACACGGGGCTGCATGGAGAGCGTTTTGGAAACTTTCCACCCTGGAGCCTGTTTTCAAAAGTTTCCGTTTTCAACGAGTTTCCATGTAGACGCAAGGCCAAAACGCAATGAAAACTTATCGGATTTGACCGTTTTCGGCGCCATGTAAACGGCCCCTGAAACACAACATGACACAGACTTTTGTCACCTCAGTGAGGGAGGTGTTTTCTAGCTCCCTCACAGTTATACTAAGTAAAAAATACCGTACTTAATATTTGACAACCACATTTTCTGACCATTCCCTCCATGTCAAACTAATTATTACTCTATCTGTCCTTAAATACCCCTCTAAGCTGGAAAAACTGGTTGGTGGACCCGGCAGAACAGTTTTATTATATCTGGCTTCAGGTCATGATCTTCCCCATCATTTACAACTCTGTCATCATCATTCTGAGGTAATATGCCATTTGATCAATGAATAATAAAAGAGTAATCTGTATTTATATAAATGCATGGCTTCTGATCATTTCATGTAAAGGATTGACTCCTGTTTCCTAAGAACATGCTTCATCACTATTGCACTGAGCTACCTGCCTGTGTGGCTCACCCTGGACTACCTGGCAGATGTCATGTACATGATTGACATGATCGTTACTGTTCACACAGGTAAGTGCTTCATTTTTGGATTTTTTTCACAAGTAATCTGAGAGAATAACATACTCAGGTGGCTTTGCAGTTAGTTTGCACAGTCGATGTTTTTAGCCTTAAGTGTGGATGGACCAGTAGATGAATACTTGATAACATAATGCTTATGGCTCTGACAATGCCTGCAGAGAGGCAGACAAACAGGCTGTAGCTCATTATAGTTTATATAATATGTTACCAGGGCTATTACACAAGATGATTTTCAAGAAAGAAAACCTAAATTTCACACTGAATGATCTGCGGCAATGCATTTTGGACATTAATGTAAAATATCAGACAGCTAAAGCTGAATCTGACTACACATTAACTGTTAATGCACCATTAATAATGTACTATGTTAATGCACATACATTTTATGCACTATGCTTATCGTGTTAAATGTAACTCGACTGGTCTTCAGTATTCTGCAGGATATGAGTTGGGTATCATAGAGTGGAGTTGAATGATGGCTCATTGGCTGAATCTGTATTTGACCCCTGAAACATCTGAACATTCTCACAAGGTCTGAATAGGACATGGATCAAAACATGATTGATTATTTGAAAAGATAAAGTTGTATTGTATTATTCTTGAATCTGTATGCCATGAGAACAAGCAAGTGTTCTGAGTTTTCTCAAGACCTTTACAAAAAAAAAGTTACTTTTTTTTTAAACATTTAAAAGTTTATTTTACACAACATGTGACTTTTTAGTCCAAATAATTAACTGCTCGTCAGGTGTAGTCCCCAGAATTGTCCGTTGGATCCAGAAGCTCAAGAAAGG
This sequence comes from Scarus forsteni, assembly GCA_036419115.1. Lineage (NCBI taxonomy): Eukaryota > Metazoa > Chordata > Actinopteri > Labriformes > Labridae > Scarus > Scarus forsteni. The sequence goes on along the minus strand of JAZDUH010000380.1, from coordinate 1,293,331 downwards.
AGTAAGCCAGAGAAGGTTTAACAAGTATGAAAAAACACAAAAACACAGGAACATACAGTATGTACAGTGTGATGGAGGCTCGTGGTAGACACCTGGAAGGAAAGCCGAGGAAAACAGTTAGTCCAGAAGTCCACAAAAACTCACAAAAGCAAAGACCACAAAAAGAACGCCCCTGAAAGGGTTAGGCAAAAAGCCAAAAATACAAAGGCAGGAAAGACTCAGACGGGTACAAACTAAGGTAAGTAACTCAATACTCCCATGCTGAATCCTCCACAGGAGCCATCTTAAATAGGCCGGGCAATCAGGTGAACAGGTAGCAGGTGTGCTAGGAGCAGAGCAGGAGAATCCGCCCCTGAGACAGGAGCAGGAAGGGAAAGTGAGGGAGAAGGGAGAGAGGTGACCGTGAGGAATCATAGACTCCTTACACTGCTTCTAAAATGTTGATGTAAATTTATTTTGCTTTGTACTTGAATCAGTATTTGAAGTACACCTTTTGCTAACCCTTGGTCTTCTATCTATCTCCAGGCTACCTGGATCAGGGCATCCTAATCAGGGACATCACCCAGCTGAAGAAGCGATACCTCCGCTCCAAACGTTTCTTAAGAGACGTAGTTTCACTGCTGCCCACAGACCTCCTCTACTTTGCCTTTGGCATCCAAACTCCGATGGTGAGGATCAACCGTCTGTTGCGAATACCTCGTCTAAATGAAGCCCTTGACCGCATGGAGACCAGGACGTCCTACCCAAACACTTTTCGCATCTCCAAACTCATGATCTACATCTTTGTGCTGATCCACTGGAATGCCTGTCTCTACTTTGCTCTGTCCAGCTACATTGGCTTTGGGAGTGATCGCTGGGTTTACCCAAACACCACTGACCCAGAGTTCGCCTCCATGCGCCGCCAGTACTTTTATTGCTTCTGGTTCTCTGCACAGATTTTCACCACAGTTGGAGACACCCCCCTGCCTAAAAGAGAGGAGGAGTATCTGTTCATGATTGCAGATCTGCTTATTGCTGTGCTGGTGTTTGCATCCATCGTTGGTAATGTTGGGAATGTCATTACTAGCCTGAGGGACCGGGATAATGTCTTCTTCCCAAACCATGAGCTGGTAAGTTGGAAAAATGTGATGGAGTTTACTCCTCTTCCTTGACAACTGGAATCCAAGATGTCCACTGTCCACAAACATTCATAAAAGTGTAACTGATGTGATGGTACACTATGCTACTTCCATTTAAGTAGATAAAAAACCAAAGCACCAGTCTCTCAGACTAAAACATCAACCGCTTGGTGCACCATACCCTCCTTCCTCGAAACTAAATAAAGTGCAAACATGCATTTGTGCCTCTGAATAAGCAGTACAAATAGATCTGGCCATTGTTTATATATTTACAAGCAGCTTTAGTGTTTTTAAGTTATCAAGAACTGTTTGGCGACAAAAACAGTTTCCATCATCACTTGTGTTGCTTGCATCAGATTGACTCATGCTGGACAGTCAATTTCTGGCCTTACATAACATGCAGAATTTATTTCAAATGCCTACTAACTAAACACTAAAAACAGTTGGGTTCAAAAATAACCCAATTTTAACCCAACTGCTGGATCAGAAAAGGACAAACCCCTTTTTGGGTTATTTTAACCCAACAGGTTGGGTTATGCTAACTACAATGTTGAGTTATTCCTAACCCAATTATTGGGTTGCGCAATTCAGCACTCTCAATAGTTTGACATGGAGGCAGTTAGGACCCAGAAGCAACACAGATTTTGCAGTTCACAATAACCAGCTTTATTGAACAGACACAGGTACAATTGAGAGCGGGGATCGAACCCGTGATCCTTGAAACATGAGGCAGTGACGTAGTCCACTTGGCCACACAGGAGCCACACTCCTACCGCAACTCAGAGTCTTTAAGGTGAAGCAGGTTAGGACTCACTTTGTCTTTCAGAGCTGGAAACAGTTCTGATTGCCAGAGATCAGGCTGCCACCACTGATTCGGGCTCATAGACAGGTACTCAGCGTCACACACAGGCAAAGGGGTCAGATACCAGAGAACAGATGGCCACCACGGATCAGGATTCACGAACAGGTACTCGGCATCAGGAACAGAAGGAAAGGTCGACAACCAAGGATCAGGCAGGCAGGTAGGTGCAGGACAGAAACGGGTCGGTACCTTGTAGTCTAGCCGAGGATCAGCCCATAAAGGCGGAAACAGGAACAGAACAGGTCGGCAATGGGTGATCAGCCCGGATAGCAGGTTTGGAGTTCTTGGCATGAGAACGAGACGATCTGACGCCGAGTGAGTGTGCAGCTGGTTGTGACATAGTTGGGTTAAAATAATAGCCCTATAACCCAGAAAATGGGTTATTTTTTATAAAAATAACCCAAAAATTTAACTCAACACAAGCAACACATAAATTGGGTTACCAAAATAACTCAACATTTTTTAGTGTGTACAGTCATTAGATAAACTCTTAAGCAACTCTGAACGGCCCTGTGTGCTTGCTGTGACATGTTTTTTTTACTGTTATGTTATGCTATCGATGACCAAACAAAGGAATGCGCACTCTGCAATAACTAGGAGTGTAGAAAAAGAAACAAGAACCCAAGAAATCCCACATTCTGCTGACCCCTCTTGTGTCTGTCCACGGCTCCGTTGCTCACAGCAGAATGTGAGATTTCTTGTTCTACATTCCTAGTTATTGCAGAGTGCGCATTCCTTTGTTTGGTCATCCATGCTCCTGTGAGGCACCGTAAGAGTATCATAGAAATGCGAAGTAGTACTGTTTAGGCTATAAACATGTGCTAAATGATGTCCTTTTGAGTAAATGGTGGACGTTACCCGCTCAGGACACTTGGATTACAGCGCACGAGCAGTATGGAGGAATATCGCTGACTTTTTGTGGACTTTTAAGGACACTGTTTGTTTGGGCTCTGACCGAAGTCATGATATCAATATCAGTGGACAGCGAGGATTCCCCCAGATCTCCGGCTGCATCCTAGATGTTCCAAAACTACTCCACAGTGTTGTTCAGCATGAGGGTGAGTAGAAAATGAGGCCAAATCGTTGTTTGGGTGTAGTATTCCTTTAATGTAATTTTTGGAAGAAATATATAAAAAAACTAAACACCAGGGCGCATGCACAAACTAAAATAGATGTGCTTAAGGTCAACAAAGCAAAACACACTTGCATTGATTTGTGCATAATGCTACCCATTGACTTCCAGTGTTTGAGCTAAGCATGACAAGCAATCTATCTGCTTGTCATGGACTCAGGAGTGAGGCAAGACACGAAAACAAGAAAAATGTTGGTGTATCCTTTTAAGACAAAAACCTTTTTCTCTCTTAGGTGAAGGCATACCTGCGTAGCCACCACATTAGCAAGGAGCTGCGACAGCGTATCGACAACTGGTACCAGCATCTTCACATCAACAAGAAAATCATGAGGGAGAACGAAATTCTGCAGCAGCTGCCAATTCATCTGAGGACAGAGATCGCTGTCAGCGTTCACCTTCCTACACTCTCCAAAGTCACCATCTTCCAGAACTGTGAGACGAGTCTGCTGGAGGAGCTGGTGCTCAAACTAAACCCTCAGGTTAGGAAAATAAACAGTGGTCGTTACTTTAAGAAGACATTTAAAACATTTGACTTTGGATTGGTGATCTGAAGAGATCGTTCAGTGAATTTCTCTAAAGTTTCCTTCTTGCAGGTGTTCAGTCCAGGAGAGTATGTCTGCAGGAAAGGAGATGTTGGCCATGAAATGTACATCATCAAAGAAGGAAAACTTGCTGTTGTAGCGGATGATGGGGTGACAGAGTTTGCTGTGTTGAGTGAAGGAAACTTCTTTGGAGAAATTAGCATCCTCAACATAAAAGGTTAGTCGAGAAAGTCAAAGTCTTTTTAACATATGTGTGCAATCTTACATTTGTTAACACAATACACGTGGATGAACAGGGTCATATGACATAATATAGACATGTAAACTGCCTGAGTTCCTACATATAATTAATTACAACAACTCTTTCCCAAAAAAGTAAGAAACTGTAAATATGTGAATGAATGCAAGTTGACAGGCCTTTAACAATTACTAAAGAGCTCATGTAATGCTTTTAAAGTTTTATCCATCTTGAAAATAGGATGTCACATTTCAAGAGGCCTTTACTACATTTATACTTAACAGAGACAAATATGATAGGGATGCACTTGTGGTCTGGGCACCCATGAGTTCTTCACTACCATAAATTCTTGTTTTCAGTAAGAATATCATTGATTATACTTCTCTAAAATGATCACCACAGCCATTTAGACATGAGGACCCTCCTGAAATCGAGCAAGAGGCTAACCTCAAATAAATCAGACGACAGGTCTATGGTTCATGGATCTGTCTCTAACTTTAGTTCTTACTTTAGTCCACTTGTCTCCTTTTACCTCCCTTCCTTTGTCCACACATCCAACACAGCATTGTGTGGATTTGCTGGCTATATGGATTCATGTTGGCTGTTAGATGTATATATATGTATATGTGTATCTTAATATGTATATATGTATCTATGCATATATGTGTATCCATAAAATGAAGAGCTTTATGCTTTATTGTAAAGTGTGTTGAGATAACACTTGTTATGAATTGGCGCTATATAAATAAGGATTCATTGATTGATTGATTTTATATGCTCTAGTATGTTAAACATGTCTCCTCTGCATGATTAGTGAACAAATGAAAAAGGCTACAGCATTACGGCCCGTTTACATGGCGATGAAAATGACCAAAAACTGAGAGTTTTCATTGCATTTGCTCCTTCCGCTTATGGAAGACACATGAAAAGCAAACAAACATTTTATGGTAGATCAGTTTAAATGAGAGGATGAAACAGCCACAGATCTCAGAATGATATTTCTTAATGTCATCCTTATCATCTGGAACCCTGTGGCATTAAATCAGCATCTATCTATGAAGTCATGGCGGCATCTGCACTTCTGATGACACTGCTCCACCCTGTTTGTCAGCCTGAAGTTTTTCAGTTTTTCTACAGCAGCCAGTTTTGATAATTGGATGAACCAAAGAGATGGTGCAGGAACAGTGGAGGCCTCCAATTTATGACCAGATTTTTTGGGGGAATAGATGTCATAATCAATTAAAAGCTGTTGACATTACGGTGCTCAGTAGCACTGAAATTACCCATCACTGCAAGGTAGACCTGTAAGCTAATCAGAGAAACTGGGTGATGGAGCCTTGAAGGGGCTGGAGCTCGAACAGAGTCTCAGACAATGAGAGAGAATACAGCACCATCAGGGGAACTCTGTAAGAAGACCATGAGCATGAGCATTTCAACACCAAACCCTTTCAGGGACGTGCAGTCTGAGCTGTTGAACGTGTAATTCAGTTTAATCAGGAGTGGACAGTAAGGAAGTATATTTACTTGAGTACTGTACTTAAGCACATTTTTTGAGTATATGTACTTTACTTGGGTATTTTTTTGAGATATCTGACTTTTAAGATAAGATAAACCTTTATTAGTCCCACAGGGGGAAATTCCACATTTACAGCAGCAGCAGGATACAAGAGAAATATCAGAAAGAGATTTACAAATGAAACAATAAATGATAAGAATAAAAATAGAAAATAGCATAAATACAACTAAAATGAAAATAAATGAAAAAGAGCATTATCTATTCAGCAATATCAACTTTCTTATAAAAGAAAAGAAATAAAAAATAAGTGGAAATAAGACTGACCTGAGAAGGAGGTATACGCTGTATTAACTATTAACAATATTTGACAATATATAACAATATTTACACCACATTTTTGGGTATATCTATATGGAGGTGGAGGTATACACAGTATTACAATTAACAATATTTACACTAAAAAATGTGAGAGAGGACAAGCAGAGAATTTGAAAACTAGAACAAAAAAGGCTGAATTTGGGGTATTTCAAGTAAAAAATACAGATTGTTGCAGATTATTGGGGTAAATAGATTATTATTTACACCTCTACCTTTGAAATACAAGTATTGTTTTAACTCCACTACTTTTATAAGAAAGGTCTTACAATTTACCTATCAGCATAGCTTTGAAGTCAGCTGATTAAATGTCTTTTCTCTTCTAAAATGCATTCTGCATGTGATTTGTTCAAGTGGTGTTGCTGTATCTGTACCTTGTGCATGTGCTATGGGTAAATGTTGCTTGAATAGTGTTAGCAATAAGATGGCTACAGCAGAATTCACACATGAGCATCTATGGCCACAACTGTAGTCCAATTCAATAGTTTTTCAATATGCATTTCTAAAGGCTCCATAGCATATTTTACAAGCTTTATATTCTACAGACTCTATATGCAGGTCAATGCATTTCGTAGGTTGTTTCAGTCATTAGGTTCTGTATTCATTGTGGCAACAATACAATAATGTGTTTACATTAACACAAAAATGCACTTTTAATACTTAAATATGTTTAAAAGCATGCACTCCGGTACAACTTTCACTTGTATTGGAGTAATATCTGAATAGAAGTATCAATGTTTTCATTCAAGTAATGAAGTTGAGGACTTTGCACACCACCGAGTTGAGTACATCAAGCATAATGAGCTTGATTTCCTAAAATGCACATTTATAATGCAACATGTAAACACACTCACAGATAGTTACCTAATGACCCAGTAAGCTCTGAGCTGGATCTTCAGTGGATTCATAGAATGTTTCGCATTGACTTTACCCTTTAAATATCACAAGAAGACTGAAGAAATAACATTTACCTTTGCAGGTAACAAATCCGGAAATCGTCGCACTGCAAACATCCGCAGCATCGGCTACTCAGACTTGTTCAGCCTGTCTAAAGAAGACCTGACAGACGTGCTGTCTGAGTTCCCTGCAGCCAAGTGTCATCTGGAGGAGAAAGGCAGACAGATCCTCACCAAGATGGGCATGCTGGAGGAGAATGGGGAGGGAGCAGAGGGAGAGACAGAGAAAGTGGAAACAAAGATACAGAGGCTGGAGGAGAACTTGGAAATCCTGCAAACCAAACTGGCTCGGCTGATGGTGGAGCTGGAATCAAGCAACCGGAAGATGCAGGCCAGGGTGGAGCAGCTGGAGTGGGAGGTGGCTGCACTGGGGACTCATCTGCCAGAAGATAGAGAAGCAGGAGAAGAAGCAGAGGGGAGAGGAGAGGGGGTGGGAGGGGAGGTGGGCTGGGAGAGAGAAGAAGCAGAGGGAGAGGAAGAAGGGGGCTCAGATGCAAAGGCAAAGAAACAAGAACAGGGTGAAGATGGCAAAGACGTGACCAAAGAGGGAGATGGAGAGAGCACCAAGAGTACAAAAGAAGATGTGGAGAGGCTTGTGGAGGGAGATAAAACAGGCGAGAAGGAGCCAGGCAATCAGGAAAAGAAAATTGGAGATGATGGAGGAAAAAGCAGAGAGAGGGACGATGACAGACCAGGGAAAGGGGACGGAGCTGAGATTGAACCTGAAGATGCAAATGAGGAGAGAAGTGGGGAGAGAGAATGTGAAGAGGGGAGAGAAAATGCCAAAGATGACTCAGAAAAAAGGGGAACAGAAGGATGATGAAGAAAAAAAGATGAAAATGTGACAAAAATGCAGAAGGTTGAATTATTTCTACATCATTTTGCCTGTTTACATCTATTGAAACAAAAGATTATTTTCATCTTCACTGCAGTTCCATATTATAACACAAGGTGGCAGCATTTGACCCTCACTTCAAACGAATGGACACAGTCCAAAATAACCAGAGATTCATCAGGGTGTTGCACTGACATAAAAACATGTTTTTGGAAGATGAAATATATTCTTTTTGTAACACACTAACATAATATGCATTGCACAGTTATTTAAGCTAACATACAGAGAGAAAAGTCTCAAATGACACTTTATTTAAATGCACTGAATGTGGTTCTCTGCATAAAACAATCTGCATAAGTCATGCTTGCCACTTCTTACCACTACTGTTAAATGACTTGTCTTGCCTCTTTTTTTCCCCTTTATACATTTTTTTCTACAATTTTGTTCAGTTAACTTATTTTGTAAGCATTTTTTTGTGAACTCCAAAGTAAATATATCTGCTGAGCACATGTTGCACTGACTTGTTTGTTGCAAAATGGGAAAATAAATGTTTCAATAGAACTACGTGTATCTGCAAACACTTCTGTGCATTTGATCAAACTGAATAGTTTTTTTTTTTACAATTTGAACTTTTTTAGTATTATGGCAGAAATAAGGATGTGAGTTCATCTCACCAGCTAAGCAGTATTTAGGTTGTTAGCTAAAATTTGTAATATGAATGAAGTGTGTGCCATTTGGTGCAAAAGTTTTATTTGAATAATGCTGTGTGTACTTTTGGTTGCAGTGCTTCATTAAGCAGGATACTTAGATTTAGATTTAGATTAGATAGACCTTTATTAATCCCTTTGGGAAACACCCTCAGTGAAATTAGGATTCCAATAGAAGTTGCAAAAAGTAGATAAAAAGATCTATAAAAAGGATAGATGTAAACAAAAAATATAATTAGAAGAAGAATAAATATTTTGTATATATTTAATTATCGTTATCTCGGGATAACGACGCTTGTTTTCTCGAGATCTCGACATAAATAAGTCGTTATCTCGGGATAACGACATAAATAAGTGGAGATCTCGAGAAAACAAGCTTCGTTATCCCGAGATAACGACATAAATAACTCGAGATCTCGGGAAAACGACTGAAATTAAGTCGTTATCACGAGAAAACGGTGCTAAAAAACATGGAAAAACCATGGTCTTTTAGGGCTTCCGTAAATTATATAGTATGACATTGTATTTAAGATATTTTGCTGTGTCGGTATGTGGTTTTGTGAATTGTGTTAAGAATTTTGACAAAAACCCACCTAGATAGCAAAACTTTGTTTTAGTAATTGGAAAAACATATCTATTTTGAAGTGATAAAACTCTGAGTTGGCCCTTTAATGACGCACGGGTTACGTACTTCCCGGAAGTGCAGCGGGGACACAGGCCCCATCGATTCAACACAAATGCACACATAAGCATTTACTAATAATAAAGCTCCGTTTGTATGTCATTTTCATGGAGGTCTACCGCTAACACATATGGAGTGTCAAGAGGAAAAGCCGATAATCTACACCATGGAAAACAAGCCGATTGTGACATGTGAGTGTGAATCCGAGGAGACGCTCTTTGATTTTTCTGCTTTGACAGTTAGCCAGCTAGCTAAACTCATTAGCTCGTTAGGCTAAGCTAGCTGGCTGCCTCACATTAGCCAGGTTGGAGACGTGTGTATGTGGCGGCTGCTGGCTTAATTTGCCCCTGTCCATGCTTAACCATTCCCTCACACATTAACATGTATAATATATCTGTTAACTGTGCACTCATGGAGCGGTGCCTGTCTCTGCTAGCCGGCAGCTGCATTGATTATCAGGCCTAGCTAACGACAAAACGTCACGGCTGGTTGCAGCAGGTTAGGAGAGGATAGCACCTTGTTCCCGGCTGCACACACTCTGACTGCCCTGTTAACAGCTTAGGCTGAAGTCTCCATATGATGATCTGGAGCCGGAGTCAGTCTGCCATTCATAAATCCCCTTATGAAATCTTCTTGGTGGAGTTATTTTAGGAGGTGTCTCTAGTACATGATGACAGCTTCTTGTCACGCTCCATTTTTAGGACAGGGTGCTCTGTAGGTACCCCAGTGCTCAGTACTAGTTATCTAAATGTAACAGATATGCATGAGCTATGTAGTTAAAAACAGTGATATTTACTGTAAGAAACCTTTAGTGGGTGTAAGAACAGGGAAACACCAGTGTCAGTGTTCCCTCTTATTGATCATCTCTTAAGTCATTCAACATTTATGAAGTTACAGACCTAGTTTTCTAAATATAATGTGAAATGTTGGGGGAAAACGAACACAGTACCTTGTCTTGCATTTTGTGGAACAGTTGATTGTCGTTAGTTTTCTATTATTAAGGATTCAGATATACGACAAGCAGATGCTTTCTGCTTGATTTCAGCCCAGACTGATACTAAAACAAATGCTGTTTGTGCTGATAAGGTACCTTTCCTCCGCTGTGCAAGAATGGACTTTAAGCTCTCATTAATTCTGTTTATTTCTTTTGGAAATGTAATTAATCGAAACCACGAACCACAATAAGATAAAATAATCCTGTATTGTTCCGGAGAGGGCACTTGAGTGTTACAGCAGCACATGTCAAAGAAGTAGGGATGCCTGATGTTGGATTATTTTTCAATATCCGATATGCTGATTTTCCAGAATGTATAATTGTAGATACAGATATTTTTTGCCCAGAGCATCAAGTCTTTATTTTACAAATATTTACTCGTTGCTTTTAATGTGACATTAGAAACACAATCATTTCTGTCTTGAAAGAATGAAACTCTTGATTTTTGCATTTACCCATGCAGTGATTAAAGGTGAAGCATCATGGGATGTTATGCCAATATTACTGCTAATTAATGGCTGATATATGGGCAGTAAATATCAGCAAAAATTTCAATATCAGCTGATACCAATGTTGTACCCATAGTACTGTGTGACCCTTTGAAGGAGCATATAGAAGGTAACGGTACAACATTTAAAAAACAGTACATAAAGTTAAATATTTAGAATACTGTAGTCAACATTCTGGTGAAACATTCTGCAAGTTAAAAGACGTTAAGACAACCAGTCCATAATGTCCATTTGAATGAAATAAAGTGACCTATTTTGAAGTAAGATAATAGTGAATAAATGTCCAGTTAGATTAAATAAAAGGACATATTGAACAGTAAATGAAAAGTGAATAAATATTCATTAAATGAAATAAAAGTGATTTATTGTGAAGTCAGTGACGAGTGACATAGTATGATGTAACAGACGTAGAACAAAATAAAATCATAGATGTGCCGCCAGAGGTGTCCCAAAAAAACTAAGCATGCAAATAATTTTTGTCCTTTTACTGAGAAGATTCAAGATTCTGTTTACTAAATCAATTTATCAATTTATATGTCTCTTTTAAAACACTCTTTGTACTGCAGTGTATCTTTATTATTGTAGTCAGCTGATGCAAACATGAAAATTATGTGAATTATGAAACTCAAACACATTTTATTGCGCTGACATTTTTGTTTGTGCTCATATTATCCACCCTCTGAATATACTTTATCAACCAATGAATGTTGTTGACCCCAAAATCACAACAGGATTGAAAGCAACCTTTCAGAGGCTTTACAGCTCTATTTACTACCTTTCAAGTATTCTATACATTTTGTAATAAAACACTAGAAGATTTATGGGATTTTGTGTCCGTCATGCAAATGTAATTGTGTTAAAATTAATGCTAAACAACATTTCACTTTCCTTTGGCAGTGCTGACACCGTGAAATCAAAACTAAATCTCCTGTTAAAGCAACAGGTTTGTCGAGCAGTTCATTGACACGATCACGATAAAGTGCTTAAAATAACACAACAATGTTCTCCTTAAGAGCAAAAACTAAAGTTTAGCTTGTGCCTAAAACTTCAATCATTAAACATTAAAGATTAAAAAGTGTTGCCTGAAAAATATACAAACTTTATCTGAGATACAGTAAGTTTTTCTGGCTCTGCTTAGAACTCCTCACTTTCATTTTCTTTTACTTGAGCATTATGCTGATATATATCTGCCATAAGCTGTGTATGAAACTTTGTGACTCATCAACCAAAGTGACGAGTCAATTCACTGGCCAAGCATATTTTGTACCAGGATGCATGTGTATATATTTTGATCAGGGTTCACCAACCTGTAGATCTATTACGCAGGATGTGCAGAAGGTTTTAATCAGTTACAGTTACAGTCTGGAGAAGTTCACATATCCATGGTATGTTTCATCTGATCAATCTAATAATTTAGATCTGATGGTTTTTACCCTGTTATATTTAGAATGAGGAGAATATTTAGACTGTTGAAAATGTTTTATATGAACTACCTTGCAATTGTTTGTGTCTAAAAGTCTTGCGAGTTTCAGTTTTTCACAGGCTATTTTTATTTGAATTCAACATTTTTAATAGATGTAAGATTGCATCTACTAGCATGGGTAAAATGATACTATCCCTTGAAAGTGGTTGTGTATGGTATAGTGTTTTTTTTGATTAAGGGTGGAAGATCTAGCTGTGTCTTCAAGCTTCATTGGAGATCTTAACTAAGGAAAGGTTGGCTACGACTGTTTAAGTGCATTTGATTAAATTAATTCTATGTTGTGTTTGCACATCAGACTGTTTTGTCTGATTAGGTGACAAAGAAAATTGTGCAGAAGTGTATTTACTCAGCAGGTGTTTGTATATGACTGTTTTGGTTAAATCTTTTTCCTACTCTGTGATTTTGAGCTGTCTGACATTTACCCACCAAATGCCATTTTGGACCCTCAGTAAAAACAGTCATATCTGATTCTGCTGTTCTGTCATTTAACTTCTTTGACTGTTTTCTGCCGTTGACTGTGTTTTCATGCACTCAATTATCCTGGTTATTAGCAGGATTCCTGTTTTGATCACATTCAGGATTCAGCGTTTACACGCACACAGAGAAACCTGGTTATCAGTGTCCCTGTCTGCTTGGTAAATACCTGTATCCTGGTTTCTAATCACCTTATCTTATTTGCACAGGTGCCTGTGAGGTTTATTTTTATAACTTATGTCATTGCAGAGGCTTCCAGAAACATGGAAAGGGCAAAACTTGACATAATACAAAAAGTTTCTACAAGAATTATCCAGGCAGGAAAAGCAGGATTTTAGTTTCCAAGTAAAAATACTGGGTTTACATTAGGGCGGAACAATTAATTGCAAATTAATTGTTCAATTTCATGCCTATTTTAACCTTTTTTAACCCAGTTTTTACAACTTTATGCCTGTCTTGCTCCCATTCATCTTTTTTTTTGGCCACTGTCAGACTATGTTTGGAATTTTTACATAGTTTTGGAAATTTTATCCCAATTTTGCTGCTATAGTCAATTTTCCTTTTCCCATTTTTTTTTTTTTTTTTGCAATTTCATACCTATTTTGCTTCTGTTCTTCTCTTCTCCACTTTTTCTCAAATCTTTTATCCTTAGATTAATTTAATGTCATATTGGTTTTACTTTATAACGATCTACTGCTTATGTTTGTTTAAGAATACATAAGATGAGGAACATTAAAACAATCGCACAGTAAATCGCAATTGCAATATTGGGGAAAAATATCGCTATTAGATTATTTCCTCAAATCGTTCAGCCCTAGTTTACATCCACAAAAACAGGATACTAAGAACATGTTCAGAACGAGGATACTCAGGTCAATGTTAACACAGTCAGTCTAATGCTAATAATGTGCATATCCGTCAGCTATGTACTTATTAGTAGTTGATTAAATTGTTCTTTTGCTGCATTGTTTAGGGTGTAATTCAATTCTTTGAATGTTAAAATTTCTTTTTAAAAGTTTGCCTGTATGAAAGTCAAAATGTTTATGAGGATTATAGTGAGGGTTCTCTTCACTGTATGTTTATATTTAACAATTTTGCTGTTTTATTGCTGAATTAGAAATCTTCACTGTGGTTTTGATTTTGATAATCATACATGCATGAACAGTGATCTGTGAATAATGTCTCAGCAGTGCACATCATTTTGAAGTTTATTTCCATTTATGTGTGATATAAATTCATGAATTCACATGAGGAATTCTGGTGTTTAAAGGGAATAGAAGAAAACTTTATTTATCCTGAAGTTGAAATTCAAAAAGTTTACTCTCTTGTTCAGTCACATCTTACCCTCAAAGGCTAGGTACACCACATACTCGACCAGGAACCACTGGCTCGCTTTAAAGGGAAGAGGTGAAAGTGAGAGAGCTGCACACTGCACACAGGAGTGTCCCTGAGCAGCAGGAGGCTCAGTGCCTTGCTCAAATGCTCAGAGGTCAGGGCTCAGGAAGGGAGGTGCACTTGAACCCATGACCCTTTGTTCTGGGGTCCTCACCCAAGTCCCTCCAGCGTGAGCTCCTTCCACCTTTACTCTGAAAAGTTGTTTTTGGAAGCAGTTGTGTTTAAATAAAAAGGTTGATTTATTCTGTATTTCTCAAGAAAAGAGCCCAAGAGTCTCTGTCAAAGTTAAAGTGCCTTTATTCTCATGGCATGGTCATGCAGACCTTAAAGAGACTGTGAAGAGTTTCTAAGTAATTACAACAATGTCTCACTTTTAGATATATGCCTGATTGAAATACACACTTTAAGATGAGTTTTATAGCATCAAAATAGGTTATCTATAAATGCTATTCCTTAGCCTTCCGGTCAGGTCGGACAGGGCTGGACTGGACTGGCCTGGATACTCAATTTCAGGAACAAGACAATTAAAACTAGAACAAACTTATGTTATCCGGACACGTCTTAGAGCACCGGGCTGTAAGTAGAGATATATAGCCGGCTACAAAACTACGATAATAAGTTTTCCAAAAAATTGCTTTTTGTCACACATCAAAAACTACAGCTAGGTAACTAGAAAGAGATACATCACCTCGTAAGTTGTTGAAAAAAGAAGTTGTAAAGCAATGCAGAATTCTGAGGAAGGTCCGAGCTGCATAACAACAAACACACACACGCTTTGGATTGCAGACGTCTTTTGGTGCATTCCAGTTGTAGTCAGCAGTAGGAATTTTTAGTAGGAAACTTAACTGGAACGTCCCCTGAAGTCTGAATTTCCTACTGGGAACTCGGTGAAACCTCGCCACCCCCGAGTTGACAATCAAAGATGGATGCCCCCAGTGTGATCAGTTATTTAGCTCCTGTAATAATCAATTTATTTGCACTTCTGACTGGGGTGTGTCGCTCTAGATCAGCTGTATACATAGTATTGTCAGACTTATATTTACAAAAATGCTGCCATAGTGATAATCACATTCTTCATGCAACAATGTAGGGCGTGCTAACAATGGCTAACAATAGCCTGATAGATCGGCATGTTTATTTTCTGACTTCAACTAGAACGCCCATAAGTCGGAGATGATATCGCTCCCATTTCCGAGTTACTGGAACGCAGTATTACGACAGTCGGCGCATGTGCTCATGGGTAGCAGAGTCTTTATTTCGCCGGTAATAGATTCTCCTCATAGCACCTTTAAAAACAAACTTAAACGTGTTCTGATACCAAGCCTTCGCCAGTAAGTAAAGTCAAGCCACCCTTGGAGTGTTTTGGTAAATACAGGATAATTTAAAACCCATTCGAAAGAGCACCTCAAACAAACTTTCAGTCCAGGAAAAACTCTTTTTTTCATCTTCTGAGTTTTATTGTGTTTGTGGTGAAGCTTTAAGACCCTTTATTCCCAAATCACCTCACCTGAGACTTCTTATGCATGAGATTTTTGCTGATCTGTGCCTTTAAGACTGCCTAACTGCTGAGGTTCTGTATCTATTGGGCTGAGTTTAAAAAAATCTTTTTAATTGATACAATAGATTTCCCTTTAAATGGTTCATAATCGAGCCATAAAATCCAAAGATTGATCTTTTAACCCGAGTAGTTGTTTATTCGTTGGACGTGCAGAGAAGCAGCCTGTGGTATCAATCCTGCTAACCTCGCGTGATCAGCGTTTAGCGCTGCTTTCCACTGAACAAGATCTCGTGAGATGTTAAACAAACATGGCAGAAGCGAGCAGCACTAAAGGGTCACCACTGGTGAGTTCAAAAGCTGATGATTGGATGGATTTCAGACTTAACAAGCACAAAGGAAAAGATGAGTTGGACAAAAACAGTAAAATGCAGAATATGCATTGATGTATGCCATTAGTATATGATTAATGCAGTTCTTAATGTAAAAACAATTTTTGATAATGTACCAGATTAAAATCACTTTTGAAATGTACAGCTTTATTTTAACTGAGATTTCCCAGACTGAATAAATATCTAATTGAATTGTGACTCAAATTGATTTGACCCTTGTAAGATCAAATTCAATCAACCCAGAAAACCTGAATCAACACCCAGCCCTAGTATCTATCAAGGTGTTAGACAGCTGATAGCTGAGTTTACTGATGTGCACAGCAGTCAGTCTGTCGCCTTGACTCGTCTTTATAACAGACAGACTCTTGCAGGCCTCACTGTGAGCTCTGAGTGCTGATGTTTGTCTTACAGGATGTTTGTTGGTTTTAATTTTACCTCTGAATGAACACTGTTGGTCTGCTAGTACTCGTCTTCAACCTCAGGAGGATGTATAAAAAGACTTTTTATGCGCTTCGCTTGCTGTGGCCCCGCTGCAGCGTATGTTGAGTGAGGCTCTGTTTCTCTGTTTATGAAAATGGACTCAGTCAGCCTCCATGAATGACAGCTTGAGTGTTTCTAAAACAGGGCATGGACTGAGAAGGCAGAGTCTTTTTATTATTGAGCAGGAGCAAAGATTCTAACGGCCGAAGGTGTCAATGTGAGGGCCAAGTTCAGGGGCTGGAAATGATTTAGAGGATGGATGGAAAAGGTGATCTCATGTCCTCAGTGCTCTGAAGAGTGTGTCAGTCAAAGGGTTTCTCTTAAAATATAAAGCAATGAGCTCCAAAGAAAAGGCTGAATGTTTGCTTTCCAATGGAAATAGATGATGCCACCCTGTTATACTAAGGCTTGAGTGTAGAGAGGAGGATTATCCTGTGGTTTTTGTGTTTTTGTTAGGGGTGTTCAGATGCGTAAGCTTTGCATTTCTACTATTAACTAATATCAGCCCAGTTGGCAAACAGCAGCCCATCACCATAGAATTAGAATCAGAGATACATGGTTAATCCTTACGGGAAAATTTGGATGTTTCAGTTCCACATGGTGTACGGTAGGAATATCAAAGAGTCATTAAAACAGATAAGAGACATTAAAATTAAGTGAAAAATGAAGAAAACAGGTTGCAACATGCATAATCTTTGAGCTGTATTCATTTTCTTATAAGTCTGGGGAATATATCAATTAACTTCATTAATTTGAATTGTTTTCTGCAGAAGATTTAAAATTAAAATCAAGAGTTTTGTTTTACTGTTGCCATGATGATAGGTCGTCAGGTTTTGCACAAACACTTTAGGCTTATATTTGTTTTTTTATGTATTTTTTGAGCATTTTGTGCCTTTATTGATAGGAGAGAGACGGTGGATGGGCTTGTGAAAGGGGGTGAGAGAGTAGGGAAGACACTCTGCAAACTGGCCACAGGCGAGATTCGAACCGGGACCGGCAGAGGCATGTACATGGAACGTGCATGGTTGCTAACCACTCCGCCAAACCAGCACCCCAGGCTTATATTAGTTTTTTAATGAGATTAAATATTAATCAGATGTTTCCATGTCAGTATTCTGTGAAAGTAGCTCATCTTTCAGTGTTTATGTAGACAAACCTGCCTACATTTGAAATACATAATCAGCATTTTATGACACACACTTAAACTTTAAGAAGTAAATTCTGTTTTGTTTGGGAAGATATTCAGACAACATGAAGGCAAAACTTGATTCATGTCTAGGGATGGGAATCGAAAACCAATTCCAGTTGAGAATCGTTAACAGCTCCATCAAAGAATCGATATCATTAATTTTTTTGCTAATCAATTCCCTTATCAATTCCATCCACTGACAGGGTTCAGACACATCAGAATTGTGACTTAATCCTAACTGCACCTACTACACAACCTTAAGTGAGTGGACACACCATCAATTTGCAGAGGCATTTATACATGCTGTGACATGTGTTTGACATTGTTGCCACAAAAATCAGACCAACATTTGCTCACATGGAAAATCTGCAGGAATCGATAAGGGAATCGTTAAAGAATTGGATCGATTAGCAGGATCGTTAACAGCATCGATATTGATAAAATCTTATCAATTCCCATCCCTATTCATGTCATTTTTGTGTCACTTAGAGTTGCTTTTGAGAGGGAAAAGTTCACATTTTACATTCACAATTTAGCACTTACTCTTCCTTGCGTCAATTTTGCCTCCTTGCTCCATTTCGTCCTCTTGCCTCAATTCAGAATCCACATGTTCTGGTTTTGTTGGTCTTTTGAAATAATAACTGATAGGCTTCATAGTTATTTGGTTATTGCTCATTTGGTCTTTCTTCTAAGATAGTTTAAAATGTTCTGTTAGTGTATGTTGCCCAGCAACCAGTCCCACTGATGCGATGTGATTGGTCGAGATGAGGCTTTGGGAGCGCCTACTTATTTTCGTCTGTACCTCGTGCAGGGTGGTGCAGGCATGTTGGGTGTACCGAAGGTGAGCTAGCGGCGCAGTTAGGTCAATAAAACAAACATTTCCAAGCTGAACATGTTTCCAGCTGAGGCTGCATTCAGGAATACCACCGGCCACAACTTCCAACGTGTTCAGCACCAGATGAAACGTGTTTTGAACGATCATTTTTTGTAGTCCCACGGGTGCTACCAAATGCAAATCACAACTCACACTGTAATATTTTTAGTAGCAAATGCGAGTACCTCCTCGCACTGTCGAACCCTGGGTGTGGGGCACTTTTGGCACCCACAGTACTGATTGAGCAATTTCAAATGCCACAGCCTCCCTGGATATCGAAGCAGACTGTGTTCTTCCCTTTATATCCACAGTGTACCCATCCTATATTTGATCCCCACAGCAGGATAATGCACCATGTCACTGAGCTCAAATCATCTCAAGCTGGTTTATAGAACGTGACAAGGATTTAAGTGTACCCCAGAGGCCTACATGGTCACCAGATCTCAATCCAGGTCACAGCTCACTGAGATTTGCATCATGGATGTGCTGCTGACTATTAAGCTGTCGCAATTGTGTGATGTTATTATGTCGATATATCACTGTAATCTCTGAAGAATGTTTCTGGCACCTTGTTGAATCTATGCCACAGAGATCGAAAGCAGTTTTGAGGGTCCAGCCCTGTGCTAGCAGGATTTACTAATAAAGTGGAAAACGTTAGCATGACGTTTTCCAATAATATGATAACAACATGACTTGTACACAGGCTTAAAAGTGATCTGCTGTAGAGAGAGGTTATTTCCAAACACTTCTTTAAACTTACATTTTTCCAGTTACTCTGAAAATAAGACTGAAATGCATTTATTCCGTTTTGTTATTTCATTTTAAAGTTTCCTTCTTCAGCTTTGGGTGGTGTTTGGGTTTTATTTTGCATACTCCCCTCAGCCCACAATCCCAAAGGTCAGAGCTGCCTTCAGTGCAGTCCAAAAGAGCGACAAACACATATTCCATTTGTTCCAGATGTTACGTTTTTCTGCACACCCTGTTATAGACTTCAATCTGTGGTTAAAAAAGTGGCTGCAATGCGAGATCAGATAATGATGCAGAGAGACCAGAAGGCCAGGTGCTGTTCTTCAAAGTTCAGATTTATTTTTTGAAAAACTTTGGTACTGCTGCACAGTAACACATTCTTCTTTCAAGATTATTTTTACATGGAGAAGGAAGCTGTTTGGAGAATCTATTGTGACCTATTTTCTTAATGCTCTTTGTCCTACTTTGTCACCACAGGTGCTGGAGACCAGAGCTTGTTTACCTCTCTGTATACCTCATTGGCCCAACAGCTTCCCAGAGAGCCAATGGAATGGAGGAGGTGAACACTTTTCTGTTGATAAGAGAATTAATCCCCCTGAGAAATGTTAAATTATGAATTTGATCATGAATACTTTCAGATATATTGTCACCATTCTACAAATCTTTCATGTATCACAACAGAACAGAACAGATCCTTTGAAATGACCGTTTGTTTCTGTGTAGGACATACGGCCGTGCACCAAAAATGATCCACCTTGAAGCTAATTTTGTCCAGTTTAAAGAGGAGCTGCTCCCAAAGGAGGGCAACAAGGCTCTCCTCACCTTCCCCTTTCTCCACATCTACTGGACTGACTGCTGTGTGAGTAGAACAAACACTAACGCACCAAAACATGTTACACAACAACCTCATTCAATCACTCTAATTTAATTAGCTGTGCGGGGAAACATTAATTATTGCATCGTGACAAACTTTCTGTTGAGACAGAGAGAAAAAAAAGGAGTGCTCTGTCCTGATAGGAGTTCAAGGACAAAAACTTAATTAATCAATGTTTCTGGAATAGTGTTATGCAGATGATGTGATTCTAATACATAATGTGTTTGAATGAAAAAATCTCATTAAGAGTGAATTAATATTTGGTCTTAATAGCCTCTTTTGAATGAGGAGAAAAAGGTCCGTCACAGTTAGGCTTTGTTTAAAACGGAGGTCGCCAACCTTTCTGGGCCTAAGAACAAATCAACTTCAGTTACCTCTTATTTCACAATGACATTTAAATCATTTTCTCCTAACAGTCATTTTTAGAGCTGAAACGATTCCTTGAATAATCTAGATTATTCGATTACAAAATATCTTCGAGGCAAATTGTGTGCCTCGAAGCCTCGTTTAATATATAATTATATATATAAAATATATATCTGGACTACTTTACAGTGCACGGTGTTTGACACGGACGGTCTTTTCTGTGGCACAACTCACCTGCTGCCTCTGCTGCTGCACGGCTTGTAAAATCATGAAGGAAGAGAAAAGAAAGGGACAGAAAGGAGAGAGTCCACAGAAGAAATGGCAGAGAGTGTCCCAAGTGTGTGGTCACTACAAGAAGGGACGAAAAGAAAACACACTGCAGTGTGTCTGATGTCAAACGGAGTTAGCTTAGCACGTAGCTTAGCATGATAGCACGTCGTCACTGCTGCAGCTCGTCAACAGTTAACATCCGGTCTGTGCATCAAGTCCGCACTTCACAGAGTGACACAACAGGATGACACTCATGTAGGGATAGGAATTGATAAGATTTTATCAATACCAATGCTGTTAACGATCCTGCTAATCGATCCAATTCTTTAACGATTCCCTTATCGATTCTTGCAGATTTTGCATGTGGGCAAATGTTGGTCTGATTTTCAGTAGCAACAATGTCAAACAAGTCACAGCATATTTATCTGCTTCTGCAAGTTTCTGGTGTTTCCACTCACTTAGGATTGTGTAGTAGGTGCAATGAAAATTAAACCACAATTCTGATGCTTCTGAACCCTGTCAGTGGAAGGAATTGATAAGCAAAAAGATTAATGGTATCGATTCTTTGATGGAGCTGTTAACGATTCTCAACTGGAATTGGTTTTGGTTCCCATCCCTACACTCATGATACATCAACAGAAGCAGCTAATGTGATCTATAACTGAGATATGGGCTAATGAATAACCTACTTTGATTATGGCTCTGTGTAAAGGCTGGTTCAGAACATAAATCAATGCGGAGGCTACTTGCCCAGAATCATGTGTATTTTGTTCTCATACTTTTCACATCCAATAACTTTACATTTAATTTGATTGCAGAGAGTAGAACAGGAAACACTGACCGTGAGTAGAGGAAGCAGGTGTAGGGAATGCTTTCATATGTTATAGAAATGTACATTAGCTAGTTAAATTATCTTAGTATCTAAGGATGAGATTATTTGGTCCTAGAAATAAAGTAACAAAATAAGATCATCAATATGGTACAGTAGTAAAGGCAATAATTTAGCAAAAAGAGACAAGCATGAATACCAAAAAAAAAAAAAAAAAACTTAAAAAAAATACTGAAAAAAGCAGGATATGGCCCAGAGTAAAAATAGAAGTATAGATTTTGATTTTGAGATCCCATTTATGCTCAGAATGTTCAAAATAATAAAATTAAGTTGTTAATTTAAGTGACCTGGCTTTTCTGTTTTGTGTGTTACTAAAAATAATAATGTGTAGTGGTTCAATGTAAAAAAAATATATCAGTGAGCGCAATTTAACTGTTATCCGATTACTCGATTACTCGGCAAAAATTTTAAAAAGTAATCGATTACAAAAAGAATCGTTAGCTGCAGCTCTAGTCATTGTAGCAACTTGACTTTATACGCACTATGACGTAAGTATCATGTTTGCACTAGAACCTTAATTTCCCTTTAATTCAGAATAAAACTTAGATCCTCTTTAAAAAGATTAAAAATAACCATGTAAACACCTCATTTCGAATGAAAATGTTAATTCTGAATAAAACGTTATATATATATATGAAGGAGAATGACTGACCCACAGAAGCATCAGCAGAAGTATTCCCAAAAATAACAACAAAACAAAACATGTTCCTCACGAGACAGAAGCTTAAGAGACAAATGAAATCCTCACAGACTGTAGGAAAACTTCGACTGGTAGCAACATATCAAAGTTTTAATCATCCTCATGGAGTATTTTCTGTCCTGGATGAACACAATCCTCGTGATGTTCATTTTATTCTTGTATTCTTGAGAAAAGTCTGTCCTCTCAGGATAGCTGAGGACTTATGAGCACCCATCTGGTAAAAGTGGGTCACAGACAGCTCTGTATGCAGGATATGCAAACTCGTATCATGAGGTACATCCGATATGCAAGTTTGGTGAGTGAAGATGTTTTGGCCTGACTCCATGTCTGGGAAAGTTTATAGGCAGGGAGTTTCTAAAGATCTGTTTATCCAGTGCTCACTGTGAGAAGGATTTTTCTTGACACACTCTAGTTTCCAACAGAGGAAAAAGTTTTCAAAGTGTCAATATTATTTCAATAGCTTTACTTGATGCACTTTTCCCTGCACTGCAGGAGCCCGCAGTCTAAAGTGAACTTGACATCTACTTAGAGAGGCGTCTTTGGGAAAGCATGCAGAGGAAAAAGAAGAAGGGAAGCAGGAACCTGCTGCTGCTGACTGTGCTGCTGTTTAGTTCAAGGAAGTGCTGTCATCAGCGTGTGACTCATGACATTTCCTTCAAACTCTGCCCCTACTATCTGAGCAACGGGACTGTTTGTCTATGGAGTATGGATCATACAGCTTTAACTCTATAAATCAGAGAGAGGAAATTCAACACTTGTGAAATATACACAATTTTATATTTGTGTAAATAACTAATTTAAGAACAAATTTAAAAAGCCAGTCAAACCTTTGAAAGGGTTTTGAAATTCATACTGCCTTGATTGTTTTGATACCATGCGTCACTTAATTCTCTGTATTTCTGCAACCTTTAGGGGGGCACCACTGCTGTAAGGTCATCCACAATCCTGCTAACATATTTGTGCAGGTTAGAGTTTGTAGGAGTTTACCTGTATCAAGTCCTGGATGCCTTACACCTCTGCTTATCTACATTATCACCAAGTTAATGTGATCTTATCCTTCCCCATATTTTAGTGTGAAACTCTGGTGTTGTGATAGCACCAGATTGTTAATACCCAAACTGTAGGTATACTGAATGTAGCTGCATGATTCCCATCTTCACAGCAAGGAGCAGATTCTGCAGACACAGCACGACAGCTGGTGAGGACAGGAGTTTATGAGCTTTAAACAGTGAGCAAAGCAAAGTTCAACCTGCAGGTCACATGTGTTTTTGTTTGCAGAAATTGTAAATTAGAGCCATTCCAACAACACTCATAAACATAAATGCATCGAGGTGTCAGCAGTAAAATTCAAGATTTCATTCTCAATCTGCAGACTGTTGGGTCATGAAGAATAACAGAGCTGAACTGCCTTTGTTTGTCACCATGATCACAGCCAAGAACAAACTTTAAAGTGTCAAGATTTCAAGTAGTTTCTGTGAGCTTCAGATTGCACGTGCAGTGTCATTCAACTTCCAAAACATTACACAACACAAACTCTTCAGTTCTGCTGTGTGGACTCTGTTACATAACAGCTGACCTGTATCCAAGCAACACTCTGATCCAAACTCTTTAAAACAATCTGTACCATCAAGAGGTGATTCCTCACTCAGTCTTAGCCTGTCAACATTTATCTGGAGACAGAAAACAAGTTTGTCAAATTGAAAATGATAAAGTAAAAACCCTGCAGGCCAGCATTCCTCTGTTGATGCATCTTTTGATATATCAGATGCTCAAGACCCTCATCAGGTCCAAAATGCAGGTCAGAGGTGTGAGAGAACATCAGTGCTGTAATGGATGAGCAAGCTGTCTTTGAATGGTGGTGACTATTCCACAGCCTTCATGAATTGATTTAAAGTTATGTTGATTGGCTTAAGTCTCAGCTCCCACCTTGAGATCTGGGAGCCCAAGGGGTGCAGAAATATTCAGGAGGGGTGCAGGGCTCTGTTAGCTTTGACGCTGTCAGAATAAAGTTTGTCTTTAGCTACAAGAAGATAACAGTTGCTGCTGCATGCTTCCTTCAGAAGTCTTTAGATAAGAAAGTTTGTAAAGGCCCATTCTTCTCAGGGTTTTTAATTAAAATCAATTCAAATTGTCAATATTGGACCGTATCAGATCTTTTTTTCCGATGTGATCCATGGGAGGGCTTGGTCTCTCTTAGGCTGCATTCACACTGCAGACAAACGTGGTCCAAATCTGACTTTTTTTGCCCATGTGTGATTTTTTTTTTTTATGAAAGTCTGAATGCCACAAATATTTTTTTTCCAAATCAGACCCAGGCCACTTTCATTTGTGGTCCTAAATCAGATACATCAGTCTAAACTTTTACGTCATTGAAGTGAGACAGACATCACAAATCTGTGCTGGAGGAGGCAAGACACGGCAAGATCTAATGGAAGCACTGGACAATACACTTATGGCCCTTTTCAATTTGCCCTACTCTACTCGACTCTACCCGGCTCTACTGTACTCTACTCGCCTTGTGCTGCTTTTCCATTAGCCCGTCGCCTGCCTAACAGGGTGCAGTGTCGCTGTAAACAGCTAAGCAGCACTGCAGTGACGTCATTGTGAGCACGACAAAACAATCTGTGGCTTTTTGTCACAAACCGAGTAAAAAACGAAAGCAGAAGAAGGCTGCAGGTGGTAAGAAGAAATACCCCTTGAGAAGCACAGGAGAGTTTTGGAAGCTATACAACAGAATGAAGCCGAGGACGAGAGCAATCCAGCTGCAAAGAAAAGACGTATGAGGGTAAGCTAACGGTAGCTACCGCTAGCATGCTAGGTTGTCGTGCTCATGACTCATTGATGACGACATTGTCTGACCAATCAGTCGTCGGTGACGTCATCTTTTAGTATCGACTCAGCTCGCTTGGAACCAGAGCGGAGTAGGTACTAAAACTAGCTTGTTTTAGGAGGTACCAGGCTAGTGGAAACACGCTGGAAATCGAGTAGAGCCGAGTAGAGTAGGGCCAAGGCGTGCTGGTGGAAAAGGGCCATTATAGGTGAACTCTGTGTCAGTGAAACCCCTCACGTCACAATCCCACCACTCCTCCCGGCTCAGACTCTGCATCCACACATCCCTCAAGGAGCAGACAACACTCCACTAAAGGCCATTGTTAAAACGTGTTCTCTCTTTTTCTCAATTTTCTTCTTCTCCTTAGATCTTTTTCATAATTTTGACAGCTCCAACTGCACAAAAACTTCCAAACTGATGCATGCACGCTGACATGCAGAAGTGGTCAACAGCATTGTCGTTCTACTAGAACTCAAAAGATGAACAGTATTGCTCCAGTTATGCTCTTAGACAAAAATGTCACATAGAAAAGAGTCCTGCCTGAAAGTCATTTAAAGCTAGACTTGATCTTCCCTGGATTTGCTGAGAAGCTCATGGCTGATCCCAGAACACGACACCATTCAGTCAATGGTACATGTGTTTGCAGTTAGGTTGCAGCTTACAGCCTTGATTGTCTGTTTTGTGATATTTATGGGCTTTGGGCAAACAGTTTTGTATTTTTACTTTTTAATGTTAAGTCTCTGCTTTTTTGTAGGACACAGAGGCATATAAGACATCTGTGAAGGAGGACATGCTGCGCTGGCAGAACAGTTTGCGGACTCATGGCTCAGCAGACTGGGTCATCGTTGTTGTGGAGACCAACGACACAAAAAAGAAGAACAAGACCAACATCCTGCCCAGGTCGTCCATCGTGGACAAGATCCGCAGCGATTTCTGCAACAAGCAGAATGACAGGTGAGAAGAGTCTAAAAGCAATCTGACAAAGATGATCCCATCACAGGCTGTTATGATTAGACAATGTTGTCTTGTTAAGATAAAGACAGTAAAGTAATGGATTTTAATCTGCTGGTCAGAAATAGAACAAATATGGTAGTCTTCTTGATTTTAAAATATAGTAGAAGAAGAAAGGAAATTACAGTTTTCACCTTAATATTTGCCTCTCTTTTTTACTAGGTGTGTGGTGCTGTCAGATCCCCTGAAGGACTCATCCCGCTCTCAGGAATCCTGGAATTCCTTGTTGCTGAAGCTGCGGACACTCCTCCTCATGTCCTTCACAAAGAACTTGGGCCGCTTCGAAGATGATATGCGAACGCTTAGAGAGAAACGAACCCAGCCGGGCTGGAGCTTCTGTGAATACTTCATGGTCCAGGTACGTTCCCTAAAGACAGCAGGCAAAACCAAACAGGCTTTTAATGTGTTGGTAATATAGTGTGTATATATATATATATATATATATATATGTATGTATATATGTTGTTGTTTTTTTTAACCAAGAAAGGGAAGTAAAGATTAGGACTTATTTGAGGCAGACTGGAGCCTGGGCTTCAGATATGTTTTTTTTTATTATTATGATCATCTGTGAGTGGTTCCATGTCTACACAAAGACTCTGTTTAAAGAAATAATTCCACCTACATGCATTAGGTTTTTGAAAATGACTTTCTCACTTAAAATGCATGGAGGGGGGTGCTGGTTTGGCGGAGTGGTTAGCAACCAGGCACCCCATGTACTTGCACCTGCCGGTCCAGGTTCGAATCCCACCTGTGACCAGTTTGCAGAGTGTCTTCCCCTGCTCTCTCATCCCCTTTCACAAGCCTATCCACTGTCTCTCTCCTATCAATAAAGGCACAAAATGCCCAAAAAATACATTTAAAAAAAAAAAAAAAAAAAAAAAAATGCATGGAGGCATAGAAATTGCACAAAAGGATACACTAAAATTGTTTTGGTTGTCATGTCTTGCATCACTCCAGACTCCAGATTTACACAGTAGAGCATGACACGGGAGCGGATTTTCACTCCTGTCCCGTCCAAATCCAGGAGAAATAAATCCCGTCCCAATCCTGGGCCGGAGTAAAAAAAATAATCCTGTCCTGTCCCACTCCCTTAGAATGACTCCCACTCCCATCCCGCTCCCACTCAAAATTACTCCCACTCCTGTCCCATTCCCGTTTGAATAAAACCAAACATGTTGAAAAAATTTTGCATTTTTTATTTTAGGTGAAAGTTCAGTGCATATAAAAGGCACACATGCCTGACATTCAGTCGGTGTAAACAGCTCTCTTTTCGACGTGTCGTCTTCTCCCTCCGTGTTGTTTTGTTATGTGTTTCGCCGGCAGCCGCCCCGAGTCGCTTTTCACTTCCAGTGGTGACAGGAAGTCAAACCACTTCTGTAGTTCTTTTGTGCTGGTAGCGCGGTCAAGAGTGTTGGCTTTCACTGAGAGATGACTACAAAAATGGACGCATCTGTTTATCTGGCTGTTTAACATGGCTGAAAATGTTCATCTATTAATGTCGCTCCCGCTCCTGCCCGCTCCCGTTGCTTTTTTTTCCATCCCGTCCCGATCACAGGATTAATTAAAAAATGACTCCCATCCCGTGGGATTCCCGCGGGAATCATGTGACCCGTGGGAATTCCCGAAAAATGTCATCCTCTAACACACTTTTGACTGTGTGTGCAGTAACAAGGAAGAGACGGGCAAGGCTCGCCCACCACTAAGTAGCTTAGCTCAAACACTGGGAGTCAATGGGTAGTTTAGCCTGCCTCTGTCTACTGTCATCAGATAAACTTCCTCAATTCTAAACAGTCCTGTGTGCTTGCTCAGTCATTTTTTTACCATGTTATCTTGTGTTGTCTATTTTTATACTAAGATTAGCACCTTATGCAATTTTCAAAGCACAGACGTGGTTGTTACAAGTACAAGTAGAACAGCAGGTATTTTGAAAATTACATAAAGGTTAATCTTAGTCTACAAATACATAATGTAACACAACACAGTAAAAAAACAAGTAACGACAGGCACACAGCACCTTTTAGAGTTTCCGAAGAGTTTATCTGATGAGTGCTCGCTAACTAAGATTAGCCTTTATGTAATTCTCAAAACACTTGCTGTTCTACTTGTACTTGTAACAACCACGTCTGTGGTGGTTTGCAAATATTTCTTTTGAAAATTGCATAAGGTGCTAATCTTACTATAAAAATAGACAACACAACATAACATAATAAAATAATGACTCAACAAGCACACAGGACTGTTTAGAATTGAGGAAGAGTTTATCTGATGACTGTAGACAGAGGCAGGCTAAACTACTCATTGACTCCCAGTGTTTGAGCTAAGCTAATTAGTAGTGGGCGAGCTTTGCCCGTCCCTTTCTTGTTACAGGAAACACAGTTGAAGTGACACAAGACACAAAAACAAAAAATGCTGGAATATCCCTTTAACAGTTTTGCTGGGTCTAATCCAAGTTGTCAGCAGTATTTCTAACATAGTAGTGTTGTATGAAGCAGCAATTTAGGGACTGAGCAACAGCAAATGCGTGTTAGCATGTTTGTCGCAAGCAAAAAAGAAGGCATACCAGTACGCAGTGTAACTGGGACCTCCTTCAAGTATCAGTGTAACCTGATATAACTAGGGCTGGATATCGATTCAGATTTTCTGGATCGATTCGATTCGATTCAATTTTATGAGGTCTCAAATCGATTCGATTCACGATTTGATATTTGTTCAGTCCGGGTTATCTCAGTAAAAATAATGCTGTAAATGATTTTTTGACCTGGTACATTATTAAAACTGTTTTTACATTAAGAACTGAACCCAAAGCAGTTACATTAATCACATATTAATGATATACATTAATGCATATTCTGCATGTTTCCTGTTTTTTGTACAACTCGTCTTTTCTTTCATGCTTGTTAAATCGGAAATGTCCAGACGTTAATCATTAAACTCTCTGGTGGTGCCCCTACAGTGCTACTCGCTTCCGCCATGTTTCTTTTTTGACTGCTTGCAGTAACATCTCACCAGATCTTGTTCAGTGGAAAGCAGCGCTAAACGCAAGACTAGCAGAGTTGATACCACAGGCTGCTTCTCGGACCGTCCAATGAAGAAAAAACTACCCATGTTAAAAGATCGATCTTTGGATTTTATGGATCGATTATGAACCATTTAAAGGGAAATCGATTAAAATCGATTAAATAGATTTTTTTAACCCAGCCCTAGATATAACATCATGCTTTTGTTAATTATGTTAAAGAAACCAGTACATAAGACTAAGGAGCAATGTAGCTAGTATCCCATAGTACAGACAACTCAACTGCATAATGTAATGATTCATTAATTACATGTGAAACATTTTATGAATTATTTTTCTTAATGTGTTAAAAATAATGTTAAATCTACTTAATAGGCCAAACAGTGTTAACAGTAAAAAAAAACAGTAAAAAGCAGTATGTCTTCAGTTGCACACTCAACTGTGACATCTGAAGGTGCTGCATTTCAGTTTAATTTGATTCACAATGCTAATGTGCTTAAGTCTAATTGGCTGGTAATACAGTTAGCATATTTAATTGCTGTGTACCACACACAGTGCTTCTCCTAGAAGCAGACAGCAAAGTATAAATCAAAGGCAACCAGACTGGGGACTTAAATTCAGATCTAACATACACAAATTCATAGTAAAGTGGCTTATAATGATCAGTACCTGTTCATTCAGGTCATCTCCACTTAAAGCCTGTTAAATCTAATTGTTTCTGTGTGGCTCCCTGTTTGAAAAAGAAAATCATAGTCATAGATTTTTTTCTGTTCTCCACCCCTCCCTTAATGTGAGTCATTGATTTTGTTTTTGCATTGGTTCACTTGGATCTCACCCTTATTTTGTGTGTCATCACGCAGGAGGAGCTGGCCTTCGTCTTTGAGATGCTTCAACAGTTTGAAGATGCCTTGGTCCAGTACGATGAACTTGATGCTCTTTTTACACAATATGTCCTTAACTTTGGTGCAGGAGGTACGTGTAGAACGCTGAATGCTAAAGTTTGTTTCTTTAAATATTAGATATCATATCAATGATATGAGGCCCAGACTAATCTGAAATTATATTTTTGTTTTTTCATTTGTCTCTCCAGATACAGCGAACTGGCTCGGCTCCTTCTGCGCCCCCGTGAAGAGCTGGAGCGGTTTGCTTCTTCGGCGGCCCATCGACATGGAGAAGAGGGAAGGGATCCAGCGCGGTGAGGCCAGCCTGTTAGACCTGAGGAGCTACCTGTTCTCGCGCCAGTGCACCTTACTCATCTTCCTTCAGAGGCCTTGGGAGGTGACGCAGAGAGCACTGGAGCTGCTGCACAACTGTGTTCAGGAATTACGTCTACTGGAGGTAAAATGGCCGCTGTTTTTGTGCACAATGTTGCCCTCTTTGGAGTAAAACAATCAGCTCAGTGATCTGTTTGGTAGAAATAAGGAAATTGGTTATTATAACTGATGTCCGTACTTCATTTGAGATTTGGGAATAACATTTCCTGTGATGGATGACTCATGTGTGGTGTAACCCTCCTGTGGTTCAGGTGTCAGTGGTGGAAGGAGCTCTTGACTGCTGGGTGTTTCTGAGCTGTCTGGAGGTTCTGCACAGGATCGAGGGCTGCTGTGACCAGGCTCAGCTAGCTGCAAACTGCTCTCATACTGTTGGGCTATGGGCTTATGCCACTGACAAGGTAATGAATAATAATGATGTTTGTTTCTTTTTTTTTTTTTGTTACTTTTTTTAAATTAATTTAATTATTTACATGAACGAAGAACATGAGGTCATCAGGGGTGTCACAGTTAAAATCAAAGTGTTCTGTTACACATACATCATGGTACAATGTCACATTATTCATGATGCATACACAACCCATTTTTTCCATTGTTTAGTGCATTTCTCCAGCTGGAGTCTCAATACAAGAGTAAGGCCCTCCTCACACGAGGACGGCCCTGTATTGTCTTTCATCAAAACATGTATCGCTGTTTACACGTTGTATTGTGCATTTACATGACAAAGCAAAATCCATGCTCGCTCTCCCAGGTTCCACCCAAAACTGTTGTCGGGTTGCCCGTCTGGTTCTGCTCCGAGGTGTATTCCACGTCAACAACTGCTCATGCACACGTAACATGCTGCGTCTCTGCATGAGCACTTGTTGCTATTGTTGCCGTAGCTGGTGTTTTTGGTGTTCTGTGAGCAAATGTTGGTATAAAAGTTGGAGCAATATTTGTAGCTGCTGGAACAAGATCAGAATCAGCCCGGCTGCTACCATTGTTGTTGTGTGTGACAACGTGGGTTTGGGGGGCGGGGAGGAGGAGGGGTTCTATGAGGTCGCTGTCTTTTCCGGACTTATCTGTTTATACCAACTACGGCATGAAGACGAATACCCAGATATCCACCTGCAGACCCGTTTTCAAAAAAGATGCGCATTCATGGACAAATATGCGTCTCCGTGTGTCAATATCACCAGATCCATATTTTAGGAGTCTAAAAATTCGTACTTGTGTAAAGCCCACCTGAGCTTCTCCATACAGTACATTTCTTGGGTAATTCCACGCCACTGGTCGAACGTTGGAGGGTCTGGTTGCAGCCATTTTCCAGTTAGAGCTTTCTGATCGATTATCAGTATCTTCCATAAGTATTTATCCTTCTGTGAGACTGTTTCTGGTATTTTATCAATATACAATTTAACACAAGAGAAATCTACGTCCACCCCTAAAATCTTACTGATCTCAGTAGCCACCTTTCTCCAGAAAAACTGGATTTTTGGACAGGCCCAAAAACATGAAAGTGATTTGCCATTGAAGTTCCACATTGTCTCCAACAGAAGCCTCGGCTCTGTATGCCTGATTGCAATGCTGATAATTTAGGAGTTATAAAAAATCTCAGTACATTCTTCCAGCCAAACTCTCCGTGATCTTGAGTTTGTCGTAGTTGCTTGTGTCTCACATATTTCCTTCCATATCTCTTCTGATATTTGTGTTTCTGATTCCCTCTCTCATTTTTCTTTAATGGATAATGTGGAATGGTTTTTGGAGGCTTGTATACTTCCATATATTCTTGAGACCAATAAAGCTTGTTTCAAATTTATTTATTTATTTAATGTTTATTGAACAGGGGCGATACATACAACATGGCCACAGACAATGGGAAAATGTGAATGTATATAAGATGTGTAGCTTGAGCTAATTTGCAGTCTTTGTCCCTGGTCAGGATTTAAAGTACAATAAAATATACAGAATACAGATACAATTATAGTGGATATAGTCAAAAAGTACCATGAATAAAAATACACAGTTGTGGTAAATTAAAGGTTAAAGCACAAGTTACATTTCACATTAAAAATTATTAAAATAGTATACTGATAATTACTTGTGAAAATTAATGTTCACATTTCTGCAGCTGTTTAAGCCACCTAATTGGAAATTAGTTTGTAATTGCAACTTATTGGGGGCTTGTCGAGGGGTCTTCACCTCAGTATTTGTTTGTCTTAGCTCTTAAGTCTGTTAATAACATATAGTTTTTTAGCTTTGTAAAGTACAGTTTCTTCTCCTGAGAATAAGAACTTAGCCTAGTGGACACTTGTGTATTTATTGTTTAATATATTATTTTCATAGGTTTTTCATATTTTCTCTAAAGCATTTAAACTGTTTTACAAAGCTAGACTTCAGCCTCTGAAGCATGTATCAGATTCAAAACACTGATTCACTTTCTTTTTCTTCTGTGTTAAAAAAAATCCAATGATGATATAATATCTGCTGTTCCAGCTGAAGTGTCTGGGTGAACTCTGTGGCCTGGTGTCAGAGAAGGGGCCCACATCTGATGACCTGAACAGGACTGTGGATCTGCTGGCCGGACTTGGTGATGAAAGACCTGAGACTGGTGAGAGTTCAGATTCTGCAGTGAAATGAAAACCAGCCTGTCTTGTTGGGAAGCGTTTATAAATGTGTTTAAAGTGTGAAGACCCCAGCTCTCTATTAAAGGTCCTGGTGAGTTTGATCGATGACTTTAAGTTATATACAACAATAAAAAAATAGTGTGTGTAGAGGGTCTGATGCAGCTCTATTTCCCCTCCTTTGAAATAAAACATGAAGACTTCTTTAATTCAAATTTTCCACACAAATTTGATCTAGGCATGTTTGGTGGCATGTTGTTTCCTTTTCTTTAAATTTTGAGCCCCTACACTGTCAAATAAAGGATGAAAGAATCCCATATTCATTAAAAACCCAATATATTAAAAAAATTATCATATTGGGCTGTAGTCAGTCGGTGTTTTAGGTAGTTTCTTTGTATTTATATTGGGAGCGGGAGAAAAAATCAGTTTACAGAAGTTTCAGGTTTTTGTGGTTGATGATTTTTAAATCGATTTTTTTTTGTTTTGTTCAAAAATCGACCCCCCCTCCCAAATTTAAATGCTTAATTTTAGTCTGTGTCAGGGCTGGGCTATATGGCCCAGAAATAAAATCCCCGATTTCTTTCCACAACACTCAGTTTACGATTTTAATCGATTTTTCCCTCCCTAAAAGAAACAAAACTCCCAGTGACATAAAAATGAAACAAATCAAGTTTTGCCTTTATGTTGTCTAAATGTTTCCCTTCTTAAAGTCAAAGTCTGGGTCATAAAAGGTTGATTATGTAGTATAAACATAGGCAGGGTTGTCTACAGAAACACTAAAAGGCTGAGGTATTTTTACAGTATTAGCGTTAAACTCTCTGATCAATATTTAATCTTCTTAAATAACAAATACAAACCTATAAAAGTGCTTGTGCAAACCCATACTAGGCTGGCCATCATGAAAATTGTATATTTTTTTTCAAAAATTGCAACTACTTACAATTGGACTAAGACACGAAAAAAAATCTTGATTTTTTAAAAATTTTTTAAAAATCTTCTGCAGAAAATAATTCGAATTAATCGATTTAATCGATTTTTTGCCCAGCTCTAGTCGTATGGTCCCAGCCCTAGTTTATATACAATGCTTAACAACTTTACTGCTCTGACTGCTTTCATTGTTTTCATTGCGTTTATTGCTGTTGTTACGTTTATTTATTTTAAGTGTGTTATTTATTGCTTTTAACTTCCACCTATTGTAAAGCACTTTGGTTCACCGAAAGGGTTGTTGTAAAAGGCTGTATAAATAAAGAACATTTACATTTACATTTACAACCCAAATGTACAGTGAATGCCACAGCTGCCATTAATGAACAGCACCGGTTATTATCAAAATAATATTTGATATTTCTGTAATGGTTAACACACCAGTATGTAGAAGCTCTTGATTATATTTTTAATGCTAAAATATAATTATTATTATTATACATGAATTGTCAGATTTACTTTTTGTACAAAAACAGTAAAGGTATTAAATCCCATTCTTCATTCCTTGAATAAGATGTCAAATTACAGTTATTTACTTGTATTCCAGGACAGAAAATTAAGTTTTAGAGGTTAATGTTTTATTTGATTCATTTTAGACTTATCAGAGAGGACAGTTAGTGACTCAAATTTGGGTCTAAAAAGGTGAATTCAGTTTGAAAGTCTTCTTCCCTGTTCGCAAAAACAATTATGTTTTTATCTTCAAACAGGTCTTTGAAACATTTCTAAAATATATTTGTTTCCTTGTGTTTATGACAGGTGGTCTAATAATACTAATAATTTACAGAAAGTTACAGATATGAACATATGAGCTCTTAAATATTTTCTGCAGTATGTTGTGGAGGCTTTAGATGGCAGAGAAATTGCTCCATGGTTTGCAGTGGCACATGTTATCCCAGGTTAGCTCTGTGAGTCAGTGCTTTAAGGGTTGACATTTTCTTTTTTTGAAATAAAGGTAAATTAACTTGTTGAGGCAGTTGTCCGCAGCTGGTGATTAAAAGGCTGTTGATCAGATCAGACTTTGTTATGCAAATTGATGTGATTTCAAGCAAGTTTATGACCTAATGTAAAAAAAGGTTGTTTTTGTAAATAGTTGACTTTGCAATCCAGATTTTATGGGTTCTATTTCTCCTAAATCTAATAATTATATAAATATAATTTGCATGTTCTGTTTCTTTCTGTTGAAGCATTGTTTTTAAGGCAATACTCTGTAACAATAACAATTATTATATGTCACTGAACACTGCCAGTTCCTTGTTCTGAACCGTCCTTCCCTTTTCCTCACAGTGAACAGTTTGCAGAGCCCTTACAAAAAGCTGAAAGAGGCCCTGTCGTCAGTGGAAGCTTTTGAGAGGCACTATCTTGTAAGTCAGTTTTTGCCCACAGACTGATGTCTTGCTCAGAAGTTGACAAAAACAGGAAGTTACACATTCTCTAAATTCCTGCCCTGGTATTTTTTTTATGTATTTTTTCTGATGAAACCCCCTGGCAACCTCTTTGGAAACTAAGTTGATAATCTTCTTCTCCTCTAACCCTCTTCTGCCCCCTCCTCCATCACCTCATTGGCGACTGCTTGCATCAGGAACTGTCCTACGCTGCGATGGAGATGTACAGAGCCATAGGCCGGATGAGGTCTGCCAGACTGGTGGGGAAAAGCTTGGCGGAGTTTTACATGTAAGAAAGCCTGCGAGTGCCACAAGCAGAATGCACAAGCACACAGCTACTCTCAGTTATTGTGGTTTAATCGGCCTCCTCTGCAGAACTGTCAGTAATGAACTGCCTGTAAACACCCACACATTCCTGGGGAGAGAGGGAGAGGATTAATCAGGCAGAATAAATGAAAACAGTTCTGTGGGTGGGAAGGGAATTTGAGATGAAGGAGAAGCCAAAAAGGTGCTGCTGAAAGAAATAATTCAAACTGTTATTTTGAGGTCCAAGTCGCCATGCAGAGACCAGTTCTGTTCTCCTGTTGGGTCTTGATTTTAGTCAGTTTGTTGATGTTCTTTTGTAACAAAGAGATCCTGTGACTCATTTGTGGGAAGGACTTGAGTAATTTTAATTTGCTTTAATAAAATGCACAAGCCGAGGACCGCAGAGAGAGAGGAAAAATTAAAGATTGTTCTAAATAGGTCAAGAAAGAGTAGGAAATATACAGAGTCATGTGCCTCAACTTGAAAGTCATTTGCTTTAATTTGGCCTTAAACTGATTTGAGCTCTTGCTGCAGACCCATGCACTCATTCTCTATTACTTCGTCCTTTTTAACAGATTTGTTAAAACTGTTTCCCATCCTTGTGTGCTCTTCAGGAGGAAAGGAGACCCAGAGCGAGCAGAAACCTTTCTACAAGAAGCTCTGAAGTCTTATGTGTCAGAGGGATGGAGCCTCCCTGTTACCAACACCAGGATACAGATCGCAGAGTGTCAGAAACTGCTGGGCAGGACTGAAGAGTATCCTTCAAATCACTAACAATGGTCATAAACAGATACTGACTTATTTGTCTTTGGGCCAAAAGTAGGCTTCCAGGCAGTGATTCACAAAATCTCTTGTCTTTTTAGCGCCCCCTGCCTTGCACTGAAGTAAGGCCTGATCCCTCAAAGTCCTAAATGAGGATAAAACAGTATTATTTTTAGCATTTTAAATAGCTAAAATCAACAAAATTGATGCCTGTACACCCTTGTCCTCAAGTCAGTATTTAATGAATCAAAATGAAATTGTTGATTTTTTATTTATTTTTTTATTCCAGGTGCTTTAAACCCAATTTACATTTGTGGATTAACAGATTCAAACCTTTTTTGGCATTTAGATCCAAGGTTACAACAGTCATAAAATGCACTACCAGTATGTCCATATTGTCGACCTGCTCACCGGCAACTCCCATCAACTCACAGCCCATACCTCATTCCCATGGCTCTCAAGTTCAATGTGGCATTTTCATCTGCCCAGCCTCCATTTATTGAGCAACCCTGAGTGCTATGTGCAGTGAAATTAAGTAAATTGGGATGAACAGCATTTTGATATGAGGCTAGCAGCACTCTTTAACAGCTTTACTCCTTCATTATGTCTAAAAACATGTAATAGAACACAATAGGGTGGTTTGGCTAAGCAAATAGACCTTGTGGGTTGCAGTTAGATTAAAAAAATACCTCTTAAAATGACCAAGTAAATGTTAACAATCAGAGTTTAAAGATGTTTTGTTTAGTAGGTGTTAGAAAGCCATCATTTTCTAAGTGAATAGCTGTTTTAAAGCCAAATGACAGCCAGCTGTCTCTAAGCTGAGCCAAATAATCAGGATCTTGTAAAAATGCCCATCAACATGAAAAAGGCTGGACGGAGGTTAATAAATCTTTGCTTTTGGTGGACTTCTGCAGAATAAATCAGTCAGGAGAGCGGTGCCTAATGCATGCAGGGTTGAATGAAGTACAAACTTCCAACTCAGTCTGGATGAAGGCATCCAGACCATATCCAAGTATATTTTTAAGTAGGGGATCGAATTATTAGCCCGATTTACACTTGCAGAAAACCCTGGAAGTATCCTGACATTACCCAGGTGAGAAGCATATGTGAATGCAAACATCAGATTTTGATAAGAACTTGATGTTTCCAAAGTATTTTCCCCCTCCTCCACTCCTTCATTGACTGATATGCAGACCGTAGGGAAACTTTCTGCTAATATGGGCCATGAGTGTACGAGTTTGTCTGAGAATTACTTTGGTTGGTTGCTGAAGTATTTTCTCGAAAATTATCAGGGTTGTATGAGTGAAAGGGCTATGATTATTCGGTGAGTAAATGTTACACCTCCACATTTGTTTTCCAATTTTGTGGCATGTAACCTCAAACTACCTGCCCCAGACTGTTTTGGCGGGTCTTTAGTGCATTTAATTTTTAATTGACACCATAACACCTCTTTGTTTGTCCTGATGAGACTGGTGCTCTGCATTAATACACTTCAGTGTTTAGTCTCCTTTACAACTTCATGCAGCTACCTGCAGACCAGTGCCTTGTTGGCTGGTGATGAGAATCTTAGCACGGAGGAGAGGATGCACTTTTGCCAAGAAATCTTGAACTTTGCTGGAAAAACTGGAGACCAAGGTAAAACTTATTGTGCTCATCTCTTTGTACCTTTGCCAAACAAAAGCAAAGGTACAAAAACATTAACGTTACAGCATGTGTTTCTGATGTTCAGATTGTTTCTGGGAGTTTTTAAATTTTGCTTTTGCCTTTTTTCTGTCATCTGAGTTTTTAGTTTTGTTATTAATTTTTTCAGAATCTTAAACAAAGGATGTTAGATTTTAGCGTTAATGGAATAGTTGGCACATGTAATCTTAAGATACCAAACTAAAAAGAGAAATAGGTATATTTTTGGTCTTCAGTTTGTGATTACCTACAAACAGTTTTAACTAAAGTGAAGAAACTTACTCAGTTGTTACTTGAAGTCTCAAAAAGAAGTTTTTGTTTACTATTTTGAATGATATAGTGAATATGATTTAGTTCAATTTCAACACGTTCATGATTTCTTAAGGGCAGCCGAGGAAGCACTACAGGGTTTCTCAATTTAAGAACTTTTTAAAGAAAAATGAGGTCTTGATTTGATTTGAGTCTGATCCCCACTGCCCCTGTTCAGGTGGCTGCAGTCCAGGTCTTTGTTTGAAGGGTTTGTTTGGAGTACAGAGTATTTAGTCCAGCTTTTGACAGTCTACTAGAGCTGGGTGATCCCCCCCCCCCCCCCCCAAAATATTTTATTAAAAAAAAAAAACTTGATTCATGATTCGATTCGATGCCCCTGCCCCATTTAAAATGAAATAACTACTCACTGTAAATTTATTTGTAAAATATACATTTATTTATACTTAAAATATACATTTAAAGTGCCTCCAGGTCAAAAAAATCACACAGAAATCGACACAAAGCGCCTGTACACTGCAGTTTTATACACTTGTTTGAATTAACTATGAAGATAACAAAATGCCTGAGGCAACGCTTGTTGTAAAAAAATAAAAATCTTAATAGAAAACTCAACTCTTAATGTAAAAAATGTAAAAGTGTACAGAGTAATGAAAAAAGTGCCTCAAAGTGAAAATGTGAAATGAACAGGTTGAATTAAAAGAAAAAATGTTAAACCAGAGTTTCAGGAAAAACAAATCGATTTGACTGGCCAACTCGATTTTTAAATCTTAAAGATTTTTTGCCCAGGCCTACTGTCTACATCCAAACATTCTGCTTTCCTACGCCCCTTAAACTTACCTTGAATGCATATATTTATCTATTTATCTCTCTATATATATATCTTTATTGTCTGTCTGTCTGTCTGTCTGTCTATCTATCTATCTATCTATCTATCTATCTATCTATCTATCTATCTATCTATCTATCTATCTATCTATCTATCTATCTATCTATCTATCTATCTATCTATCTATCTATCTATCTATCTATCTATCTATACTGTGGCAGCACCTGAATTTCCCCTCTTGGAATCAGTAAAGGCTTATTTTATCTTACCTAACCTTAACTTATCTTAACTTGACTTAACTTAACTTAACTTAACTTTACTTAGCTTAGTTTAGCTTAAGTTAATTTACCTTAACTTAACTGAGCTTATGTCACCTTACCTTATCTTATCTTATCTTCATCATCATTTTATACAAAAGCTCTGGTAATTCCCTTGTAACCCAAAATTGAAATTTGACTGTTTTATTTCCACCTTCTTGACTGTGTTTCCTTCTTTCACAGCCCAAAAAGTGACTCTGAGTCTGGGCGTTTTCGCTCAGCTCACGCGGCTTCAGTTTCACCCGGCCACAGCGTCCGTCCACTCGGGAGCCGTCCTGAAGGTGGAGCTCACTCTGCGGTGTTTGATGCCCGTGTCAGTGAGCATACAGCAGCTAGCCGCCAGCATTCATTTTGATGTGGAGCGTGGAGGGACCAACGGGAGGTCAAAGGGAACTCAGAGACAAACAAACCCAGGGACAGTGGAGTTTATCCAGGCCAGCTCATCAGCGGGCCCCCCCTCCTCTTCTGTTTGTCCCGCACTGGAGCTGGACGAGATTCATGACAGGAGTCCATCGGACAATTCTCTGAACTCTACCGGAGTGGTGTGTAAAAACACTCACCTACTCATGCGGCTGAACGACAGTGGCTCACCGCCCAACACGCCCAACTGTCTCAGCCCCCCCACTGTGTCCGTGAAGGAAGGAGGGCAGATGCTAAAGGTGCAGGATGTGAAGTTAGAGCCGGGGAACAACAGCATCGTGTTCACAGCACCGGTAAGAGATCCTCATGCTGCTGCCCTCAGTTACGAAACTAAGACAAAGCATGTTAAGTTGTTTCTTTATGCCTTCTTATCCCTGCTGTTTCATTCTCTCTGTTTTAATCTGCAGAGTGGACAGCCAGGCACTTACACACTACGTCAGCTGTTTGCTACTGTGGGCCACGTCCAGTTTGTTCTGCCTCATATCTACCCATCAGTCCAGTATGAAGTTTATTCTCAGGAGCCCCAACTCACTGTGGAACCTCTCTCAGGTCTGAACTTACTGCAGATTCAATCACTTAAATGTGCAGGCCAACAGGTCAAAGTACTGTCCTGTGACAATGACCGAACATGCAGATGTGGATAATTGTGAGTCTGGTTTGTCAGATGTGCAGAGCATTTTAACTGCACTACATACATTAACTTGGAGGGGAGGCAGGGCGGGGGGTGCCGGGGGGATGGTGCAATCAGTTTTAGGTTGTGACCCCTCTCTGTTCGCCTCCTACCTGCCTCACCTACCTTCTGTTTTTAATGCAACACAACATCCACTTGTCTGGGGCAGGCAGTGAGAGGGGGGTCGGTGAGCTCCCACTCGACCTGTTTTTCCCCAGTTTTAATGCACTACACTACACTTAGAGCTGCACTTAGTCACGGTGAAGGGATAATATACCTTTGTCAGGAAACAAGATACAGAATAACAGGGGGTGACGGGGTTTGTCACTAGCCTAGCCTTGGTGCGGCTGGGGGGGTCAGGCCTTACTGGCTATGACTTTGTGCGGGGGATTGGTAGTGTCTGTGGCTCTTGGGTGTGGGCTCTGGTGCCTGCTGGTGGGGGCCTGGGGCGGGTGGACCCTGCCGGGTCATGTATCCCTTGGTGGGCTGTGGTGCAGGTTCCATCGACCTGTTGCTCTCTGGGGACCTTGGCATGGGTGATGATGAAAAAGATGTGCAGAGCATTAAGCCAGGACACATCCACATCCTCTATGTCACACTCCTTTGAAATTTGCCTTCTATCTTCTGTTCTGTTGCATAATTTTTGAGGAAATTCACACAGGGTTAATTGTCATTAAAATGATCTTAGAAAAAATTAAGGCCTTAAAGGTGTGCTGTGTAGAAGTTGGCAGCATTTCTCTGAACAGAAACGGTGAATATAGGATAGAATGTTTCTGTTTGTATGTAAAGTCCGTCAAAGTAGGTGTTCAATCATCCTCATGAAACTTCCTTTTTCTTATTAAGTTAGAAAAAAAACGTTTTAAATCTTTGTACCGGGTCTCCCCTCTGTGGGGGCTGATATAAGGATGTTGTCTACGGGTGGGTTTTGGGGACAAACGTGATTTTTGAATGAGAGTCTACAACAGTTAACAAAGCCTATAATCATCATCTTAACTGACCTATAATCTATCAAAATAAGAGTTACAAATATGAATGAAAAACCCTCACCTGGTAACTGTTGTAAATGATGCCCTGTTCCCAATCCTTTTTGGTCTTCACCGGCTCTCGTCTCCTAGTGATGTGGTGTTTTAGAAACAGACGGGCTCGTTCCAAAATCTGAACACTAGATGTTACTAAAACGTCAATTTCCACACACTGCACCTTTAAATGGCATTAAAATCATTTAATTTGATTCTCAGTGGCATTAACAATCCTTTCTGTAGTTTTCAAGAAAAATATTTTATGATATGATTAGAGTAATATACTATATTATTGTAAACTGCGATTCACCAGATATGTACATCCACGTAAACATGCGGTGGCACCATTGCGATAATAGCTTCTGGCCTTTTACGACTGCCATAAAACTGGATGTTTGTGGCTGGTGGGCTGGACCAGGTGAAGGAAGAACAGGGAAATGCAAATTCCAGCAAAAATGAAAACATGGAATTCAGAAAATGGCTAGAGCTGTTGGTGGTCAAGACAGAGAAGGATATTGCAGTGCTTGTAAAAAATAATTGAAGCTTGGTACAGTGGTGGCAATGCCGTGATATCTTAAATACAGTTCGACTGCCATATAGGGGCTGTAAGAGGCAGAGAGCTAATAAACTGAGGCACATAGCTGAAAGAGGAACTAGTGGTCCCCTCCAGTGTGATGAAAGTTCTCTCTCAGCCTCTTAAGTTCTGATATGACTAAGATGAGATTTTTTTGGGGGACTGTGAGAAAAAGCATCTTTTACAACGAAAACAAACCTGGATGTTTTTCTTGAGTTCATGGTCATGGCGTTAAAAATGTTCATGTGTAGCCTTATAAGACTTTGCCTTTGCTTAGCAGATGAGGTAAAGAAATGATTCATAAAATGTCTTTGTGTGAATGACTTTGTAGAAAGAGTTGTTCTTGCTGCTGCTTGGTTTCTATCCTTTTACATCAATAATTCATAAATCATACTATAGAGTGCTGGTTGTGTTTCTCACTGTTGACTGTGTGTGTTTTCAGAGCCGCTGTTGGCTGGTCTCCCTCAGATGGTGAAGTTCACTCTGCTGACGGGTCACTACGCTGTGAAGAAAGGAGACGCTCTGCAGCTCAGTAACACAGACACCATGCCCATCCTGCCCTCCAACAGCTGCACAGCCCGCATCAGCAACCCTGCTGCTGGTCAGTTCACGTCTTCTGAGCCCAAAGTTGAATTTACGATTTATATACGGAGGTCTTTAATTAATACTGATGGTAACAATGCTGTCATTTCCCCCATAGTTGTCTATTTTTGCATTTGTCAACAACTGATAATATGTTTGACCTTCATACATTTAGGTAGTGGACAAATCTTTCATTAGCTGGAAATGTGCTCTTGTAAAATGTTTCTTCTCATTCACATGGGTGCTTGAAATCCTTGAAAATGCTTGAATTCTACTGCTGCAATTTCAATGTAAGAAAGTGCTTACATTTGGACCAGGATGCTTAAAAGTGCTTGATTTTCTACTGTATTTTCCTTTATGTAGTATAGAAGTACATGTAATGATTTAATGAATAAGAAAACCATTCTTTTTAAAGTGGCTTTTAAGCTAGATTTTAAAGAGGGTAGACTAATAATCTAACCTGACATGCCAGATGGACAGTACCATGTTGAAATATGTCACTAATCCATCTGGGGAGGAGCCCTGCGAA
Organism: Scarus forsteni; assembly: GCA_036419115.1. Lineage (NCBI taxonomy): Eukaryota > Metazoa > Chordata > Actinopteri > Labriformes > Labridae > Scarus > Scarus forsteni. Next base: position 1,250,185 of record JAZDUH010000380.1, on the reverse strand, counting down.
AATGTTTTCAGGGGCAGAACCTTCAAAAACAACAGCAGCTTGTGATTGGATGATCATTGGGCTCATCACACTCATTACAGACCAATCCATATCAAGCAGCGCTGCTACGACATAGCATAAATCGCGGCTAAATGCTAACAGGTAACCGCTACGGCTAAGGGCAAACAACAGTTAATGGCCGTTAGCTAATAGCTTCACTACCTTAAGACGATTGTTTCACATTAAATTATACCACACAGATGTCTCATTTAACACTTAAATGTGACATGAACCTCGTCAAAGACAAACCCTACGAAGTAAACTTATGAGGAGAGCGTATTTCACCAAGTATAACTGAATAGCTATGATAACCACAGGCTAACCGACATTAGCCGCCATTATTTGTACAGCGGGAAGTGGCTTCACCTCCTGTCAAGTCACTTACTGTTGTCGTCATGCCCCTGCTCTTGCTGCTCCCGCCTCTCTCCCCTGATTGGGCCGTTAAAGGAATACTACACCCAAACAACGATTTGGCCTCATTTTCTACTCACCCTCATGCTGAACAACACTGTGGAGTAGTTTTGGAACATCTAGGATGCAGCCGGAGATCTGGGGGTATCCTCGCTGTCCACTGATATTGATATCATGACTTCGGTCAGAGCCCAAACAAACAGTGTCCTTAAAAGTCCACAGAAAGTCCACAAAAAGTCGGCAATATTCCTCCATACTGCTCGTGCGCTGTAATCCAAGTGTCCTGAGCGGGTAACGTCCACCATTTACTCGAAACGACATCATTTAGCACGTTTATAGCCTAAACAGTACTACTTCGCATTTCTATGATACTCTTACGGGTGCCTCACGGAGCGGATGATAAACAAAGGAATCGCACTCTGCAATAACTAGGGCGTAGAACAAGAAATCTCACATTCTGCTGTGGCCGGAGCCGTGGACAGACACAAGAGGGTCAGCAGAAAGTGGGATTTCTTGGGTTCTTGTTTCTTGTTCTCGCTCCTAGTTATTGCAGAGTCGCATTCCTTTGTTTTGGTCATCCGCTCCGTAGGCACCGTAAAAGTATCATAGAAATGCAGTAGTACTGTTTAGGCTATAAACATGTGCTAAATGATGTCGTTCGAGTAAATGGTGGGCGTTACCCAGGACACTTGGATTACACGAGCAGTATGGAGGAATATTGCCGACTTTTGTGGACTTTTAAGGACACTGTTCGAGTATCTAAGTCATGATATCAATGTCAGTGGACAGCGAGATACCCCCAGATCTCCGGCTGCATCCTAGATGTTCCAAAACTATACTGCAAATGAAAAAAAAAAAGCTTAAAATAAAATAATCAGAGGAAAACTTAGTTTCTCTTTATAAATCATGCACTAAGCACAGTAACTTTAGATATCAGACATTAATTAAACCAGTCTTTTACCTTTATTTTAGGTAGAGACTCTTTGTAAAGTGAGCATTTTTGGGAAGAAAATAATGTCATATTTAAAGAACCATATCAGATTAAAGTCTACATACAGGTGAGAAATTTTGATGGATACAGTTTTGTTGCTTTTTCCCATAAACTGCCCTCCTGCTGAGGACAATGATTAGAAAAAACAGAAAGCAAATTAATCCTGTGTAAAGTATAATGTCATCTCTTTAAAAATGACCAGGTAGGGATTGAGACATTTTAATATATAATTTTTTTTTTTAGTTACCATCATCAGATGGTGCTTAAAAGTTTAAAATGTTCATTGAAAGTGCTTGAATTTTACTCTGGACTAGACGTACAAACCCTGATGCTCTGTGGTTAACATAAAAAGCTTACGTGTTCTCTTGGCTTTCTTTACGTGTCCTCTTTTGTGTGTAGAGTTGGTGGGTGAGAGCGTCTTGTCCATTCAGTCGTCTGAGAAGGTGACCAGCATCAGTCTGCCCGCCTGTCAGCCGTACCACACACTGGAGTTTCAGCTGGAGGTTTTGTGCGTCATCCCCTCCGGTTCAGAGCGGCCTCCGAATGAGAGGCTAACTAACGGGGAAGTCCGCCATCGACCACGTAGCTACAGTCATCCTGACACGCCCATGACCGCCATTGACCAGAGGGTGAGGGACTAGTGCACCAAACTCTGAGTTAATATGAAGGAGAAAGTGTGGAGAGATTATTTCAACCCTCCTGGCCAGACAAACCAGATCAATCCTTTAGTTCATTACTATAAAGCATCTAGATCACGAGTCCATTTGGGTAACGGCCCATAGAAAGTGTTTGAAAAGCTTTTAAAGCCTATCCAGCAGGTGGTTGGACAAGATTTCTGCCAATCACATTCATTACAAGCTAGGGCTGGGCGATTTCAATATCACGATTAATTGAGGCTCTTACCTCGATAATGATTAATGAACGATTATTTTATGCCATGCTGGAACAACATAGTGGTGACACCGATGGTCATCGACACAGTCTTCCTGCTGTGTTCACTCTTCACTTCTTTCTGCTTGATGTTCTCTGCACAGAATCCAAAATGTGCCCAAACAATGGAGACAGTATTTTTCTTGGATACAAGGTCCTTGAATAGATTAGCGCTTGTCTCCTCCATGTTGGCGGTGTGTCCTTCACTCTTGGCGAAAGTGAGCGTAGACTATATGGAGGGGGCGTGGTCACATGTTTTACACAGGAAAAATAATCAAAGTAATCGTCATGAGTAAAATTACTTTGATTATAGGGTCTAAATGTCGATTTTCAATATTTTTCGATTAATTGCCCAGCCCTATTACGGGCTAATGACAGCGTAGTAGACTGTCATGGTGTACAGTACAAAACAAAAGCCACTCTTTAGAACAAACTCTTGCCAAAACATGTCAGAAGCAAAGTGAAAATATCCTCTTTATCGAGAAATGCTTTCAATCTTGTTTTTTTAGTTTTCATAAACTAAGAAATTTGGTCCAGATTTGATCAAACTGTTACGTCCGGAGCTCCCACCTCTTCCTGCTGTAAAGGAAGCTTTGGGTCGAGCACGATCATCCCTAAACGTCATCACCATGTATCCAATAGATGGATCTGCCTGATTACAGATGTTGAATCAGGCTGAAAAATGCTGGGAAAATGACACTGCAGTCATTTTTTCCTCCTTCTAAACATATTACGATTTTCCAGGCTCTCTCTTAATATGAAACAATGGAGTGACTCATTTTTTAAAAGACTTAAGAAATGATCTGCAGCTGCTTTGCTTGAGGCCTTTATTATTAATCTTTTCTGACAATATTTAAGTGATTCTCTCTGAGCAGCCTCTGTTTTTTAGACTTCCTAAAGCTCAGGCTGTTGCACAGCTTGGCATGAATGTTTCTCGCAGTCAGGACCATTTTAGACAGAAAGTGTCGTTTACTCAGAGGTTCACCAGAGTGAGTTTCTATAAAATTTTAATTACAAACTGCTAAAGACAGCAATAAAGCCAGCTGTAAGTCTCCATTTAACATTTCTGTATCTGCACTCAGCATCATCTGTCGCCTGTATATTATTTGAGTAGACAACACACTCACTATGCTTACTATGAATCAGAAGGACTTTGAGTTTAGAAACTGGTCGAGGAATAAATTTGGCAGTTTTGGTTTGAGCACATTCATGATCAGTTACTGAAAGAGAAAAACCTTTACCATCAGTCACTTACTTCCTTGTTTACTGCCAAAGATTACATTTTTCCACACCAGATAAATACAAACTGTTTTAAATGTAGTTAAGGAAACAAATAAGAAAAAGTAAAATGTCCTGGGAAAGCTTGAATTGTCCTGGAAAATGATTAATCTTCCTTTTACCTTGTTAGTGGAAAAAAAAAAACATGAAATAAGAAAATATGTCCTTGGTAACTGATGCACACGTAGCCATAAAATATGAGCAGATAAAATAATACAAGTTTAGGAATAAATTTTAAAAACTAAAAACAGTGGTGAAAAAAATGACAAGATAAAATTTAGGCAAAATCAACAAAAATATATTTATAAAAAAGCAGAGTGAAAAAGGTTAAATAATAAGTATTAAAGACAAATTTATAATAGTGAGACACCACATAAAAGCCAGAATAAATGACAGCTAGCAGACAATGTTCATGCCTGAGAGTTGGAAATAAATTGATAGTTAGCTCCATGTGTCATATGATGCGTTAAATATGATTTGTGGAGCTAACTAGGGATATTGGTCATCAACTTTTAATCTTGTTTTTTAGAATGCTAGATTAACTTGAGAACTGCCCACACCAATACTTCAGTTAGTTATGTGACACTGGAAAACGTCCTGGAAAATGATTTCTAGAAAAGAGTTGGAACCCTGCTAAGCTAACATAAATGGGTTATTTAGCTTCTTTTCCTGACCCTGTACAGGATCAGTTTGTAACATTTGTCTCAAATCTATCTGCAGATGTCTATAGACTGTCCGTGGTCGATTTACTCCACGCTGCTCGCTCTCACCTTCTACATCCCCTTCAAGACCAAACACTCTCTTCTTTCTGCTGGAAACAGGTGAGACCACTTTGCTATGGAAATATCATGATCGCAGCTTGATGTCATTACTAACATAGGATCACTGATATCTGAGGAAAATTTTAAAACCCTCCCAACCAATCAATCAAAAATAGAACATAAAGGAACAGCCGAATCATGCCTTCTAATCCTCTAGAAATAAATTCCAATTATTCATATTTCTGACCTGCAACCTTTGGCCTGACCTCTCAGGAAGTACATCCAGGTGTGTGTGCAGAACGTGTCTGACATGAGCTTCACGCTGGCTGACGTGACGCTCACAGAGAAGCAGCAGGCCTCGCTGGACCTGCAGTCCCTCAACACTAAAACACAACAGGTGAGCAGGACTCATCTAATGCTCCAAACACCTCTGATCTGTAACACATGAGTCATTGTAATAGATCACTCAGTTACTCTGTTTTCTTTTCAAACCAAAACAGAACCATGAATTAATCTGGTGTATGTTTTTGTGCATCCGTGCAGCTGTTGTGCAGTAAGCACAGTGTGTTCTGCCTCTGGGAGGTGAGGTGGAAAGACGACCTGCCTTCGTGTCTTCAGTGTGTTTTCTCTGCAAACTTCTCCCCGGTCAACCAAGACATCTCTGCCTTCAAACCTTTCCACTACCAGTTTCAGCTGGAGAGAGTCACTGTGAGTCCACTTGCTCCGTGGCCTTTGAATTATGATAAACATGATATCAGCGTTGAATATTTTGAAAGCTAAAACAGATAAACAAGAAGTAGGTAAAGAGGTGGAGGTGAAGCCACAACCAGCATGAATAACCTGTCTGTGTGTTTCAGACTTTATACAGCGTGAAAGCAGAGATTTTTCCTCCTCCTGGGGAGCAGCACTGTCGCTCTGGTCTCCTCTGTGGTTTAGAGGTTTGTATAACACGACTGACTGAACCTGCAGAGGGAGAGATCGCAGAGGACAGCAAGACCGACACAGACGGCCTCAAAACCACCAAACTCATGTATGAAGGTGAGTCTGATGAAACACTCAGCTTTTGTTTCTTTAGAGGAATAGAGAAACAATGTGAACAAAAGACTATTCTTCTGCTTTCATGGCTTAGACTTTTTAAATAAAAGGAAAAGATTAATTTTACAAAACCTTACCTTCTGCTCACTTTTCTTTTCTAATCAGCCTTTTACGTTATTGGCATTTTCAAATACATTTTAAGAACACACAATGCTTTTCAAATGAAGGGCCTTTCTTTAAAAAAAGAAGATAACAATATGAAGGAAAAGGGAATTTAAAAGAATAACCCATAGTTCGGATAGCCTTCCTGTTTCTTCAACATCTAAGCTGTTTGTAATGCAGACAGGGCCGCCCACAGACATGGCAGTGCCCCAGAAAGGCCTGGTTCAGGGGCCCCCCTCAGATGTTACTTACTGTACTGATGGTGGCCTTGGGCGTAGGTATACAGGCTGTAGTCCTTGAAGGGGCTGGTTAGGTTCAAATCTGACCTGTTCCTTCTATTCTGAATGTCTTTCTGGTTTCCTTCCCTGTCTCCTGCCAGCTTTGGAGCTGGATAGGTAGGCCTGTCATGATTACCAATAAATCAATTAACCGCACGATAAATAAAAACGTCCTCGGTAAGTTTGCTGGCCTCGATAAGTTGACACGTGCATGCATGTTTGTTTTTCTCGTCTCTTTCTACCAAAAATGCTGGATGAGAAGATGGGTCACTCTGTACAACTTTCTCAACACCTGGGTGTGTTGGTTTTATAGCGGATTTAGTGGATTTATGGCGGAATGAGCTTCTGTCATTCATTCAATCTTTGAGGGGGAGGCGGGGCCGCTCGCGCGTACACACACACACACACACACAGCTGAAGTGAGCGTCGTGAGGAGTAACAAGGAAACAAACACTGATATGAATGATGGCAAGAAAGCTATGGTTTCTAAGCTGAACGCCACAGCCCCAGTGTGTGAATATTTTGGTTTTAAACAGAATAAACAAGGTGTGAGCTCATGAACACCGACGAGCCGATATGTCGTACTTGTTTGAAAGTAGTGCAGACGAAGAAGAGGAGGTGCAGTGGAGCCTTCGTTCTTGACAGTCAGCGCGTACCGAGGTGTTTGATCGGCAAATTAACGATAAATATTCGCTACATTGCAAAAGAAATGCAGCCCTTCAATACAGTTGAAAAGCCAGCAATGTTACGAACGTTTGGCGAACAGTACAAATTGACTGTTGGAACGTACATGTCACAAACAATTCCTCAACTGTGTAAACTTCATTTTATTTATTGTTTTTCATTGTTGTGTGTGTTTTTATTGGAGTTTTTTTTTCTTTACAGAGACAGGGTCTATTTTTTTTTTGTTTTTGATTAGTGTAATGATTTTTTATTTAAATGCAATTTTTCCCAAAAGAGAGTCCATTTCATTTTCATTGTTTTTTTTGCCCTTTTTTTTTGTTAAATTCATTATATTGTTTATTTAATTGATTTTAATTAAAAGCTCTTGACCTTCCATTTACAGTTAAATACTTTTAAGAAATTAAAGTTAATTGCTTTATGGTGTACTCACTTTATTATGACATATATTATAATTACATCAATGAAAAAATTATGTTTTAAAACAATATTGACTCCAGCAAAATTTGTTATTGTGACAGGCCTATGAATAGGAAAAAAAAACTTGAACTAACAATTAATGAGCAACAGTAAATATATATATTTTTTTGTTGCTCTAATAGCCAAAAGAGACTGTGTTAACTGACAACGTTTACAGCTTATTCTTTTGATTTGTCATCTCTATGCACTTTGATTAAAAAGATCAGTTTTGTGTTTTTGTCATCTGTTTTCATATATCAGGAAGTAAAACAATCATCCCGATGGTTCAGGGATTCTTTTTTATAAATTCCTAATGTACTATAGCTGCAAAGTGCCAGAATGAAAAAATTCACCTCAGAGTTTCTTAATAAGTCCTTGACTTTGTCCTTCAATGAGGTGTGCAAACTCAGGAGTCTGTCCTTCTTTATTGATCTAATTACATTTTAACATGTTGAAACAGGTGTTAGAGAACTTTAATGAAATCAGATTTTGATGACGATGATGATCTTTGAAGATGTTTTCAGAGTAAGATGTAAGCGTGTGTGTGTTTGTGTCCACAGTCGCAGACAGCAGCAGTAACTGGGCGGTGTGTGGGAAGAGTTCGGGGATGGTGTCAATGCCCATGACAGCAAATGCCACTCATAAGGTTCAGATAGAGGTGATGCCTCTGTTTGCAGGACACCTGCCTTTCCCCAAGATAAAAGTGTTGAAGTACCTTCCTCACAACGCAGCTGTGGCCACACAACAAGACCCTGGTAAGACCTGCTCTCACGCCGATAAACACATAACCAAAGGCTTCTTCGTGGTCAAAAATGGACAATGTCCTGCTGTGGGTGAGAGAAATGTCAGGGCATCAGACCAATCAGAGGAATAAGGGAACACTGATTGTAAATCAGTGACCATCTATTTCAATAATGTGTTTATCCAAGTTTTAATTCAGAACTAAAATCACCAGTTATAAAGAGGAATACTTGGAATAAAGGCATTAAAAGCTTTTAATAATTTCATTTATAGCATCAAATATTTCTTATCTTAATCTTTGTTAACAGTTTTTTTTTACACAGATAGAATCTTTAATATTTTGATGATTGCTATCATTGAGAAAAGTAAAAGCAAAAAACCTCCCTACAAGAAATCTGAACACTGCCAATCACATATCTAACCAAAACTGTCATAAGCTAAGAGAGCTCCATACAAAACTTTAGAGTTTTTTTTTTTAACTTTTAATACTGACATGTGGTCATATAGGGAAGGAAACATAGTCCAAATTAAAAACTGATTAACAGAAATGCTTTTCATTTTCATAATAAAGCTGCATGATTTGACTCATAAATAAAATGAAAAAATAAACAATCCAAACAGCATTTTCATTTTCTTCTTTAAGACTGCTCATTAATTTTTATTTATGAGTCAAATAATGCAACTGTAACCTTGAAATGAAAAAGCCTTTTGGCCTTTGCATCTTAATTTTCCAATATGACATTTCAAATTGAATTTGAGTGTTTAATTACAGGGGCATCTTTTGAAATTAAATCTTAAAATTCCTTTTGTTTTTATTTTGAATAAGTCACAGCATAAGCAGCCTTTAAGAAGAAAATAAAAATACAGTTTGGATGACTTTTTATTAATTTTATGTATGAGTCAAATAATGCATCTATGACCTTAAAATGAAAAAGCTTTACTACTGATGTATTTTAAGTTTCAAACTTGTCATTCAAATTGAATTTTATTAACTATTTACTGGGACATCATTGGAAACTAAATGTTAAAGATCCTTTTCTTTTTCATTTTAATTCAGTTACAGCATAAGCAGCCTTGAAGAAGAAAATGAAAATGCAGTGTGGATTATTTATTATTCATTTTATTTATAAGTTCAAAAATGCAGCTTTATTCTGAAAATTAAAAAAAGCATTTTTGTTAATCCATTTTAATTTAAATTATAGTCCGTATTTGTTTACATAGTCATAATGGTATGGCTGATTTCCAAGGTGTAGCACCAGAATGTGTACACAAGTTCAAAAAGGTGGATATGGATGCAAATAAGTAGAGAGATAGTGACAAAAAGCTCTGCATAGTGTAACTGTACTCTCATAGTAAAGTTACATATTGTGGTTACCCTGTCAACAGAAAGATTTTAGTTTTCAGGTAGATTTTCAGAAACATCCTGCTGCTTTAACTAACATGTCTGGATCATGACATCAGTTCTTTCGCTCTTTCTGTTAGTAGGTTTTTGTGCTGTGTTGAACTGTTTCTATCTGAATCTTAAGATCTCAGTAAGAAAGTTCAAGTGTAAAATTAAAGGAGGAAAGTTTAGCATGCTGAACTGCCACCAGTCCAGCTGGTTATGTTTGAACACTTCCATGTTTTGAGGCTCTCGCTACTGTGGGCAGCCTGGGCTGTAATCCATCCCTGCTCCCTCGCCCCCTTTCTGACTCAATCAGCTGTCTCTTCTACTGTCCAATAAAGGCAAAAGGTCCAATGAAATAATCCTAAAAGAGAAAGGACTGGCGGGTAGAGCTGGGCGATTTTCCCCGCCCCCCAAAAATCTTTGTTTAAAAAAAAAAAAAAGAAAAAAAAAGTCACGATTCGATTCAATGCCCCCGCCCCATTTAAAATGAAATAACTACTCACTGTAAATTTATTTCCAAAATATACATTTATTTATACTTCAAATATACATTTATAGGGCCTGTGCACTGTAGTTTTATACACTTGTTTGAATTAACTAAGATAACAAAATGGCTGAGGTAACGCTTGTTGTAAAAATAAAAATCTTAATAGAAAACTCAACCTTTGTTGTAAAAAATGTAAGTGTGTACAAAGTAATGATAAAAGTGCCTCAAAGTGCGAATGTGAAATGAACGGGTTGAATTTTTAAAAAAAAATCATTAAACTCGAGTTTCAGGAAAAACTAATAGATTTGACTTGCCAACTCGATCTTTATATTTATCGATTTTTTGTCCAGGCCTACTGGTGGCCAAAGTGAGGAGCACAAATGCGAAGCACTAGCTGAAAATGTTGTCTAAAAAAGCTTTTTTTTTTTTTTTTTACCCACAACTGTTTTTATTTGTCCTTTTCTTTCCATTTTAGACAGCTGTGTGGAGAATGAGAATCTGTCCCTGCTGGACAAAACTCTGGACGACCAGGCGGACACAGCGAGCATCCGCAGCCGGGGCAGCGTGCACTCTGTGGGCAGCGGTGACCAGCAGCAAAGGGGCGTGGCCATGCCGCGCCTGGAGCCCTTCAGCCCAGGTCAGGTCTTCAACAACAGCAACACGCGGCAGGTCCTGGTGCTGCCCGCCACCGACGACCACATCATGGAGGTCAACGCTACATGACCCTGGTGGGGAAACCAAACTTCCCCTTCTTCTAGAACTGAGCCCAGAACCTGGAAAGACTCTGCTGAGCTTTTACTCCGGGGAGAATCGGGTCCATGAGTCCACGAGGAGGACCGGACTCCTCCCTAAGCATGAATCGTTCACATCACTGGGGACATTATGGACTAGCACAGTGACGAGCCAACGACATCTGCAGATAAGATTTAAATAAAGAGTTTTCTTTGCCATATGTTGTACATAGCTCATTGGATTGGATTTATAGTTATAAATACATAAATAAATAAATATATCTATAAATATATGGACTGATGGATCAGATGGGGGTCTGATGTGCCCCTCTGAGCTGAAGGAAAACAGTCCTGATTGTCCCATGATGCACCAAAGCCCTACATGTGTGTACGCCTCGATCAGATACTCAAGTACTGTAACCATGACTGAGTGAGTCCTGCTGTACGTGCTGTTCTCAGCCTCTCGTGTCACTGGCCTTTTAGATTTGAGACTTTTTAGTAAAGCACTTAAATTTGAGTGTGAAAATGAGCTGCAGCTGTCGTCAAAGAAACATAAATGTCAACAGACGTGGAATTAAGGCAGGTTAAAAAAAACTTGAATGCAGTTTGGAAAGTATCCACAGTCTTCACCAACTGATTTGACCATATTTTAAAAATGCAAACTTGAGTTCAGATCTCATATTATCTGTGTAGACTGGGGGACAAGGACAAAAAATCATGTCAATATTTTGTATACATCTCCACTCCTCTACAAAACATTGGCTTGACTGGCCTCACCTCTGCTCTACTGGTCATTCTTTACATCTTTTCAGGCTCGGCTAACCCTCAATGTGACATAAAGACTGCCAACTACTCATCAGTCAGTATAGTCTGTTTTATCACCAGGGGAGGTAAAATGCATTCTCTCTTTGGCCCTTTAATGCTGTATGACTTCCCAAACTCAGCTCTACCTTTAAAGGAATGTAACAGTTCATTATTGTGCTGCTTACAAGCATCGGCGAAGCTAAACTGATCTCCGTACTGTGACATAAAGCAACAGACTGAGAGCCATCTACACTGTTGCCTCTTCTTCCTCCTTTATTTTTCTATTGGAGATGGTCCAGTAGTCTCACACTGCATCATTACAATGAGCCTGCCTAATTTAGGAGGTACTGAAAAAGGTATACAGTGTAATGGAAAATGAAGTACCAAAACTGAGCAGAGTTGAGCCAAGTTGATCCACCAGTGGAAAAGCACACCTTTTTTTTCTTTTTTTTGCATAAGATTAACAAACATGCTAATACTAGATTCATGGTATGGTGTGATATTATACACGGTAAAGAACAAACAATATGAACTAGGGGTGTTATAGATTATTGATGCATCAATACATTGCAATATTTCCATCCCAGTACTGTATAGATATCCCATAGCGAAGTATAAATATATACAACTAGTTAATTTATAGAAATTCTGGATATTTTTTCTGAACCTAGCAGCAGCTATTCATCCATTTTACTCTGTTAATGTTCCTGTCAATGGGACAAACATGAAAGTGTATTCATGCTGCAAGTACCCAGCTTTCTAAGATTAGAAATAGCATTTCTGTGCATAGAATTGTGGGTTATTAGTACTATAAAAATGTAGAATTTAGATTATGTGGTAACAATACTGTGATATACCACCCTGCTTATAGGATTGTAATATAGTGTGATAAATCATAATGTCACCCTTGCATTGCAATATATGGACTGTTCAGTATATTTCGCTAGTCCATCTTAAGAACAGTCCAGAAAGTGTTTTTAGAGGGAAGAGCCTTTCTGAAACACATCTGACAGGTGATGTCTTGATCAATCTGCAAGACACATTCATTACGGGGTAATCAGATAATGTAGTAGGCCGGCACTACTGCTGCGGCGTAAAATAAACTCAAGGCAAAACATGGACGTGGAGCAGAAATATCCTTCCTATAGAGAAGTTCGCTGTGTTACATGTTTTTCATCTAACAAATAAAACTGCCACTTTAGCTGTTAGCATCTATGCTAATCTCTGTTCAAGCAGCCACTTCCTGCTGCCTGTTTTTAAGGACTCTTGTAAGTCAGGCTGATCCACCTGCACTGCAATCCCAGCAATATGTACCTGGTTACTAGATTATTGCTGATACACGTCCTTAATATTGACATCTGTTTGATTCCATGGCAACAGAGACAGAAGTCCTCCATACCCAACACTGGGCAGTTTTTGCTTGGAAATCTGAAATATCGTAGAGGAATTCTTACAAGTTGCCTAATTATAGAAAAATATGACATTTCTGGAAACTTACTTTTCTAATAGCTTAAATATGTTTTTCAAAATGATAAAGTCATATTGACAGTAGTGACAAGCATGATAAGACAAACATGAGTGCTTCCTGCTTTAGCTGCAATTTTTACCTCCACCAAGGAGGTTATGTTTTCAGGACACTTTGTCCGTCCGTCCGTCCGTGAACAAAATAACTCAAAAAGTAATGAATGGATTTGGATGAAACTTTCAGGAAATGCTCAGCATGGGAAAAGGAAGAACTGATTCGATTTTGGTGTTGATCCGGATCAGCGTCTGGCTGCCAATGGCGAAAAATGTGATTTCTGTGAATAACTCCTGAACTAAAATAGATACCATTATGAATCCAGTTGCTAATGGTCTGTTTTCATGGTCAAGGAATCTAAATATTTAAATGAAATAAAGGTAGGAGTAATATTTATCGTCAAAATGACAATATGGCGGAGGTCTGCGCTCTCCGAGTGCTTTCTAGTATTAGACTACATTCTTCCTGTTAATGACAAAGAACATTTTATATACAACTGCCCCAACAGAGTTTAGATTTCCAAACTGACTCACAGTTTGTACTTTACACAGCAGCAGTGCCCGCCTACTACATCATCTGATTGGCTTGTAATCTAAGTGATTGACAGTAGAGTTGGGCAGTTACACAAATTTTCATCTCAATTACAAATACTGTTTCCCAAAATGATCAAAACAGAGGACATGTTACTGCACCATGTTATGTTGAACTTTTTTGTTATTATAATAGGCATTATATTGAGCTGTTTATATTTCTATAAGTATATTTTTACATCACACATATTACTCAGTTTTCAAAATAATAGTGTCAAAAAAAATGTTCAATGAAAGCACGTTTAATATCAGTTTCATCGTATATTAATATCTATTACTAACTCTTATTTTGATTTTGCCATCATCAGGCAGCCCTAATTGACAGGATTCTCGTCCAATCACCTTTCTGATTTGTTCTTTGAGGTCCTGCCCTCCTCAGACACTTTCTATGGACTCTTGCCCAGATGAATAAGTCTCCTTTTAGAGAACTGAAACAAAAAAATCACATTATAATAGGAGATGGGGACTTCTGTTTTTGTTTCTTTGGTGTTAGTATTGTCTGCTTTTACTTAAGATATCACAGTGTCCAGCTATTGTAACTATTTCCTTTACAAAAAAAAAGATGTTTATCCATTAACAATGTAACAGACATTTGTTGGATCTGAGTGCACAGTGTTCCCATCAGTCAATTTGAAGATTGTTTTTGTACCTGCAGGATAAAAGTCTGGTGATCATGAACACATTTTAGTAAAACAGCAGCGACTTATTTTCTCACTGCCACGAAAGTCTCAAATCTAAACCAGTGATGACCTGAGTGGCTCAAACTGAGTGTAGCGGTGTGTGTATCTGTTCTGCTGTAGTTCAGTGGATGTGTGGGTTAAAGTGTGCGTCTGTGTGAGTGTGTGTGAATTAAACAAGGATCAGCTGATGCACATTATTGTCTAATATTGTCTGAGCCTTCAGTGGATGTTCATACTCGGTGTGTGTATATTTATTCTGTGTGTGTGTGTGCGTGTGTGCGTCGCCAAATCTATGTCCGAGCTATGCACACATACTGTTAGTTAGGTGTTGAATAAATGGATGAAATAAGTCAGCACTGGATTTATTCTTTCATTTATCTGAAAGGATGATTGTGAGCTACTTCTGCCCCGTCCCACTACAGCCCTCCTCTTTGACCACTGTACATACTGATCTGTAAATAATGATTCAAATCAAAATCATCTTTGATTGCCAACTATATTAAAAAAGCATTGGAACTGATTAACTGTCTGTTTTTATTGTCACAGAGGAAATGATGGGGACAGCTTTGATGGTGCACATGATTTTATTTGTTGGTCCATTTTGGATCTTGGAGCCAATTGCAGGGCCACATAGAGAGTAGGGCTGGGTATTTCCAGCAACCCCACGATACGATACGTATCCCGATTAGGGCTGAACAATTAATAGCAAATTAGATTAAATCACAATATGGCTTGTTGCAATTTTCAAATCACAGAAGGTTCAATATTTTTAGCCCAAAATGTGTTGAACATTTTGGCATTGTGATGTTTTTTGAAATTTCATGCCTATCTTTTACCTACATTCATACACTTTTTTTCCCACTTCTGGACCATTTGTACCTTTTTTTTAACCCCATCTTTACAACTTTATGCCTATTTTGCCCCCATTCAACTTTTTTTGGCCACTGTCAGAACCATTTTTGGAATTTTTACGTGGTTTTTGAAATTTAATTTCAAATTCTATTCCCAATTTTGCTGCCATAATCAATTTTCTGAAACCACTTTTGGATTTTTTTTGACAATTTTTCCCTTTTTTTTTTTTGCAATTTCATACCTATTTTGCACCTATTTATTAACCCTTTTCTGCTTTCATACCATTTTTACCCAGTTTTTACAATTTCATACCTATTTTGCTTCTGTTCTCCACTTTTTCTCAAATCTTTTATCCTTCGATTAATTCAATGTCATATTGGTTTTACTATAAAACGATCTTCTGCTTATGTTTGTTTAAGAATACATAAGATGAGGAACATTAAAACAATCACAGAGTAAATCGCAATATTGGGGAAAAAAATCGCAATGAGATTATTTTCTCAAATCGTTCAGCTCTAATCCCGATACACATAAATTGTGACATTGACTTCACTTCTAACAGAATTCCCAGCAACTTTTGTTTTTATTACAAGAGGAAAAAGAACAAGCATGAGTTTTAAATAGTTCTTCAACTTAAGAACTTAAATTCAGGTCCTCAAAGATGGCACCTCCACCAAGGAGGTTATGTTTTCGGGAGAGTTTGTCCGTCTGTCCGTCCGTGAACAAAATAACTCAAACAGTAATGAATGGATTTGGATGAAATTTTCAGGAAATGTTCAGCATGGGAAAAGGAAGAACTGATTCGATTTTGGTGTTGATCTGAATCAGCGTCTGGCCGCCATGACGAAAAATGTGATTTCTGTGAATAACTACTGAACTAAAATAGATATCATTATGAATCCAGTTGCTAATGGTATGTTTTCATGGTCAAGGAATCTAAATATTTACATGAAATAAAGGTAGGAGTAATATTTAGAGGAGTAATATTTATCGTCAAAATGACAATATATGCCATGTTTGAGGACCTGAATTTAAGTTCTTAAGTTGAAGAACTATTTAAAACTCATGCTTGTTCTTTTTCCTCTTGTAATAAAAACAAAAGTTGCTGGGAATTCTGTTAGAAGCGAAGTCAATGTCACAATTTATGTGTATCGGGATTAGAGCTGAACGATTTGAGAAAATAATCTCATTGCGATTTTTTTCGCCAATATTGCGATTTACTCTGTGATTGTTTTAATTTTCCTCATCTTGTGTATTCTTAAACAAACATAAGCAGATCGTTTTATAGTAAAACCAATATGACATTAAATTAATCTAAGGATAAAAGATTTGAGAAAAAGTGGAGAACAGAAGCAAAATAGGTATGAAATTGAACTAAGTTTAAATTTGGAACGTGTTTAATCATGTAGCTTGGCTTCTACTTTGAACTGCGCCATTGTTCACATTACCCAAAATGTATACAACAACTGTTCAAACATTGAGGCCGTATCGATTCTGTAGAATCCCTATCGATACCCGTATCCCCAAGAAGTGCATGACGATATTTTGCTGTATCGATATTTTGAGCACAGGCATAATAGAGAAACGGACAACCGTTCACGGCCACACTCACCTAAGAGCATTTCAGGAGCCACCAGTCAAACTAATAAGCATCTTTTTGGTCTGTGGGAGGACACAAGAGTGCCTGTGGAGAACCTGTGGATGCACAGGAAGAACATGCAAACTTTATTTAGGTGCTGACTGCCCCAGGGATCAGACCGCACTACCTGCTGTGCCACCTTGCTGCCCTGATACTGACATACAAAGCAAAACTACTGACAGCAATGTTTATATCTGCAACAAAAACAATAGTCAGGTTTCAAAGCAATTACACTGGGGAACAATTTTTGTTGAGTTAGGTCTGACAGCCATTTTTAACTAATACTTGGGTGCTGAATCCAAAACTGATCCTAGTGTTTCTCTATCATGTCAAGTTTTTGAACAGTAGGATCTTTGTTTTCTTAAAAAGTATGAAAAATCCTGTACTTAACTGGCCCAAATCAGATGCCTAATCATTCGACTTGTGCTGATCAAATCCCCCCTATATCAAAATCTGCATCATTGCTGTCCCTGCGTTCTTCAACATCACTCAGATCTTCTAGAGGAGGTAGTTGTTTGAAAACTGCCACTGGAATTTCAGCTGAATGAGGCATTGGTCTGTAGCTGACAGTAGGTATTCTATTTTACTTTATTTTTCTTGTTAAACCCTGATGTTTTCACTAAGCTAAAGTAACAGTCTGTGCAATGATCTTCAAACCATGAGGATAATAAAGGCCAACTTTTCAGGTGTTCCTTTGGTCCACATCCGTAAACTCTCCACACACTGCTTACACACTTTGTGAGGGTCCATGGTTTGTCTTGATCACAAAGTTTTACCTTAAAATATGCAAAATATTCTTGTTTGACAAATGCACTGATGTTTGCCCTCTGACTTTGAGAAACTACCACAAATATAGCAAAAAGAGTCAGGGCTGTGTAGGCATTTATTATGAGAAGTATCAGGAGACATGATCTGAAACAAAGGAAATATATACCTATGTAAATAAAACACTAAGATGGATACAAGCTTTGAAAACTAAAAAAAAAACAAAAGAAATATAATTTAAAACGGCATGCTCATAGTTACAAGGTGAAGAGAATGCTAGCTTTCTGTTAGCAGATATTGATAGTTCTGACCTATTAGGAGCTGCACACACCTCACTGCACTGTCTCAACTGTGACTGCACAAACAAGCTGCCACGTAGCTGCAGATGAGTCCAATCGCAAGTCTTATTAGATTAGAGAGAGATTAGATTAGATTGTACTTTATTATTCAGTTTATTAATATTTTATAATATATAATAATATATAATATTATTTAAATAATAATAATTAATATATAATCATATAATTTATTCCAGCTAATCAGTGGAATTTGCTTATCTGGAGGGTAAGCTGTGGAGAAAAAACATGACTACAATTTTGGAATCGGCACAAAAATCTAACTCAACAGATTTTTTTTTAAATGTTCCCCAGTGTTAATACCAGTACCAGGCCTATGATGTGCATCTCTCAAAATAATTAACCTGTTCAGCCCCACCTTTTTTAAGCCTTCTTGAAAATGACATACTCATAAAAAAAAAAGTGTGTATCTCTGCAAAAAAAAGGTCTATTTGAACTACTTTGGTGTCATATTAAACTTGAGAGATTTGTCCAGATGTATAATTATCAGTATATGTGTTACTGGGACAGAGTAAATGAAGATAGAAGTCATAATATATTGAAAATTTCATCCTCGCCTAAATTAAAAACAAATTTTTATTGTGAGTATCTCTTGGAAATGATGATGGACAGGCTGTAAAACTATAAAAATGAATAATATATTTTTACATAATCTCTGCAAAGGATTATTGTTATAAAGTGACGCAGAGCAAAATTAGAGAATTTTAATAACAATATGGTCAGGCGAGGATTTTTGAAAAACAGTTCATTTTTTCTTATGTTTTTGTTGGAGAATGTGCAAGCATTCCTTAAATCGGGTACTCTGGGGCCGTAGAGGTTGAGGAATTTTCAATTTTGTAAAATTTCAAAACTTTCTGCAAACAATTTAAACTACGAAGGTCACAGTTTTTAAAAAAATATGGACCAATTAAGGACACTGTGAAAAGCAAAAGCCATGTTCCTTTCATTTTTATTTTATTTTGTAATAAAAATAATTATTTTTATTTTATCAGTTGTTGGTGGAAAAATTGCACCTACAGTAGGAGTTGATTCATTATTATGTTGACCATTTTTGCTGTGGATTGACTAAAAGTGGACCACAGGCCTCAATTGGTCCCCAGGCCATAGCTTGGACACCCAGCTTTAGACCAAAACAAGTTGTTCAAAGAAGCAAATGGAGAGTGAAGTACCAAAAACAGACACCAGATGGAGTAAGAAACTCAGTGCTGAACAGGATTTAGAGGAGGCAGACTTCACAGTTTTGGATTTATGGCCTCACAACACATGCAGGTTCTTTTTTTTAGTTTTTTTTTTTCTTTCTTTCCTTAGGACTCAGGGCAGACTTGGGCTTCATTTGTGTCCTGTTGACGAGGATCAGTGATGTTTATTTTAACACCAGGAAAGGCAGTCCAAAGGATTTCTGATGGTTAATGCTTTTACTCTGATATTTTTTCAGTTCAGTAAAGAATATGATCATCCACTGCTATTCAGGCTTTCTGTTGGGACTGTTTGATTGTTTTCTTTTGACTGCTTGTTGTTGTTTTAGGAGCCAAAAAAACCTTTATTCAACTGCAGGGGGAACTCCAAATCCCAACAAAGGCTTTACAATTATTTTATCTTTTCTTTGGTTTGTGTTTTAACTTAGATTTTGTAAAGTTGATGCCATAATTAGTTAAACAGCCTGTTTTTCCCAAGTTCTAAACAATAGCTATGCCACAATTATTTAACTTATAAATCTGTGTTAAATCTGGTTGGCCCAAGGAGAATCAAAGATAAGGCAACCTTTGCTGCTGTACCATGAGCCACAGTGTCTGATTATCTCATAGAAGAAGAAAACTTTTATTTTTTATATGTTCTAAATATGATACATTAAGGTTCCTCACCATGATGATTTTTCTTTCTCTTAATGTTATATTCAAACACATTATAATGGCCATTTATTCAAACTCACCTATCGTTCTTTTTTTCCCTGAGCTGACCTTGAACACATCATACCTTGTTAGCTAAAGTTAGAAAATTAACTTTTACTCTGCCAGTTTCATCACACATCTCAATGGTGTATTAACATTTCAACAAGCAGGACTCAGAGTAGACAGCAATTAGTTTTTTTTTAAGTTGACAAGCAATTGAGTTCAAGCGGACTTCAACACTGTGAAATACTTTAAACAAACTGGGCATAAAGATATCATCTCAGGCTCACAGTCAACAGGTATGATATTTTGGTTTAATTTAATTGTTGAGGTGGATTTGCTTGTTCTCCCCGTGCATGTTTTGGTTCCCTCCGAGCACACCAGCTTCCTCCCACAAACCATAAAACATCCTTGTTTGGTAAACTGGGGACTTTTAATTGCCCTCAGGTGTTGTTGAGTGAGTGAATAGTTGTCTGTGTCTCTTAGCAGCCCTGTGATTGGCTGGTTCGGGGTGTACCCACCTCTTGCCCAGTGTCAGTTGGGACAGGCTCCACCCACTGGGACCCCAAATGGGAAAGCAGTAGTTATAATGAATGGATGGATGATGCTCAAGGCTGATAGGCTTGGAGGTTGTGGATCATTTAGTATCAGTTCATTCAAACATGTTTGACTTTTAATTCCAGAAAATGATAAACCAGCTCCATTTGGATCACTTTTTGACATTTAACTATTCTGTTATCCTCCATATCTTCTAAACCTGCTGTCTTATCCATATTGTTAATGGATATCACACACTGTCACTTCAATATCACTTCACTTTACCTTCCACATACTGCACAGAATGACTCAGGTGTCCTGTATGACACTTACTCCATTTAATTGTAAAGCAGCACTATGTAAGATTCCAGCTTTCAGCTCTCTAGCGCCCTCTATGGTCGTTGAGTGTAACAGCACTGTGATACACCAACATGCATTTGTTGACATACAGAGGGAGGAGAAGCCGACAGGACGTCCCAAGAGACAAATAAACCATGTGGACTGATAAGGTACAGTCCGATCATGTTTCTGTTTGTATAAACCATCATGTACTTATAAGTCCAACAATAACAAGGAAATATCAGCATCAGTCGGACATCCCTCCTCGTCTTTCAGTTCACGCCAGCGAGTGAACGCCGTCCAAGCATTTGGCTTGTTGCTCTCCGGCTTTCTTTCTTTCGTCTCTCTCCGATAAAACTTTTCTTTTCTATGGGTTTTTGCTGCTTCTGGCATGATAACAATTCTACATTTAGCTTGCTTCTTCTTTTTCTTGTTTAACGGCGGGTGGTGTCCAAATGTCAGAGTAGCATTACCGCCACCCACTGCACAGGAGTGTGAGCCAGAGGACCCTGTTTCTATCAGGAAAATAAGTGTATATTTACTTGAAACTAAAATTTGTTAATTAGATCTTTTTTTTAAAATTGAAAAACTGCTTTATATTCTCCTTTTCCCAAAGTTTAGCTTTCGCTTTGAGGGGGAAGTAACTTATGCCATAAAGCAGGACAAAGCAGTAAAGCTTGTAGTTTTTTAGAGTGGAAGTTTTCCTACCATCCACACCAAAACTTACATAGTGCCAATGAAAGTGATACGGGCCCTCAGCCCACAACAGAGGTGTTATTCAACCTGTTGTAAGGTGATGGACCATCACAGTGATTCTAGAAATATTATAGTACGGTGGAAAAAAACAACTTAGTGTTGGTTTAATTTACATTTTAATTTGGTAATTGTAAATACTTCACCTGTTCTATTTTGTTTTATCTTTGTTTTCTGCCTGGACAGTTTATTGATCTATATCTTTCTATCATAAACTATTTTACTGATCTTATTGCATGCTATTTTACTCTTGTACTTACCCATGCAATGCTGCTGCACCTGAATTCCCCCTCTGGGGATCAATAAAGATTATTTTGTTTTATCCTAAGTGCAAAACTTCTTTAATACCACTGGAGTAACTAAAAAATAAATCAGCTGCTGCATAGTTCTGGTATTGACACATGGTTGTATAATTCCACCATTTGATATCCCCTGATCTAAAGTTTGAGTATTTTGAACTGAGATTACTAACTCTGTTCCTCCTTTAGTGTAAGTAAAGGACCTAAAATCAGTTTCCATCCCCGCCCCCCTCACCTTATCTCTCATTAGCATACTAAAGCACCGCACTCCGGGAGGTCTCAGGCGTTAAATCAAACGTCTCTCGCTCTGTGGGATCAGTCCACAGGTGAGAAACTTCAGACCAGGCACAATCAGACCTGAGACCAAACCTGGAGCCGAACATGAGGCCTACCCTGTCTCTGCTGCTGCTGCTGGTCTCCGTGGGTCTCCTCCCTGTCCAGACCCTCCCCGGTGTGGACCAGATGAAGAATCAGGAGCGGCTCTTCCTCTCCTCTCTCGGCCTCTCCGGGAGGCCCAGGCCGGCTGGGGGCCTCCAGGCCCGGCGTCACGTCCCCTCCGCGCTGTGGAAGATGTTCCGGAGGTCAGAGACCCTCCAGGCCCAGAAGAGTGACCCCTGCACGGTGTCCGAGTACGGGGTCCGAGGAAACATCATCCGATATGTGCAGGACCAGGGTAAGCTGAAGGGTCGGACATAAAGTTATGAATGTTATTGATTTATCAAGATACAAAAGTCTTAAACAGCACAGAGACATTCATTTAACCCTTTAACTCCCAGCTCAACCACTCGGTAGACCAAACTTAGACTAACTGTGTCTGTTCCATGAGGGTTTATCATAATGTTAGAAAAAGCTTTATGTCTTATTAAAGAGGGGAATTTCTAAGATGCGTAAACGTAGCGTTATATAAAAATGGTCAGAAAAAGCAAAACTGGCTTATATAAATTGAATATGACATCCACAAAGTTTAAAGTATTTCTCAAAAATGAAATTTTACCAGATTTTATATCACTTTTCACTTAACGTAAATACTTTTTTGACTATAAACTCCCAGTGTAACCATTTGGCAGAGGTTAATGATTTGTAAATATTTCATTTATAGTTGCATTAGTGCCCCAGTTTGTCAACAAATCGTGTCCTGCCTATTTTTTTGAGAAAGTTAAAGGGTAACATTACTACTATACAACAAAACATGACTAATCACAAGCCTGGAAACTAAGTTTAGACTTTAAAGGACTAATACAACAAATATCTTCAAGGCTGTTATTACATGAAAGGTTTTTCTCACAAGGTTCATCAACATGCTCACAAACCAGAGTTACATTAATGAATGTTGTCTGAGGAATTTATTGAAGTATATGATACTGTCTTATATTTTGAAGCTGAATAAGCCATAATCACTTTTTAAGCTTTACAATATCTCTCAATAGTCCCTGAAGTGGCCCTCAATATATTTTAGTATGTAAAGTGTGTTTTACAATCCTGCCTTGTGTTTTTATTCTTTTATTTTTACTTTTTTTACTCAGAGAGGTTATGTTTTACTAGTTTTTTTGTTAGTTTTTGAACAGGATATCTCTTGAAGTTAATAACTGATTTTGTTGAGCTTAAGAGTTCTTCGGTTTCTATGTATTAGTCCAAACTGGCTGATGTATCCAAGACTTTTCCGAAAGATTTCAGAAAGTTTTCCACGTTTTCGTTAATAAATCAGTGAGTTCTTAACAGGTTTTCACGACTTTTAAGGAAATGTTGGTCATGGACTAAGAAAGAAGTGGTTGTGTTTTAGTGGGAGATGGAGATCCAGGGAGTTTTAAAAGGACTGTTTACCACATTTCTGACAGTAACTCACGTGACCATGTTGGAAATGCCTTGGTGGAGGTTTGTGCTCTCAGAGAACCTCTAGTACAAGTTACTTTCTTTTTCTTAACTAGTGGGTTGTGATCCAAAGGTAGGACTGGAAGCTGTTTTAAGTGGGCTGCAAGTAGGTTTGCAAAGGAGTGGAAACTTTCCAGAAGGTTTCCACGAGAGATTAAAATGGGAATTTATTGAAATATCCTAAACCACAAACTTTTGTGACTTATGGGAATAATGGGAATTTATGGAAATTAACTGGAAATCAGGGCTAATTTAAACAATTATAAACAAACCTAAATATAAACATTGTTTTTATCATAGGCAGACATTCATGCAAATTTCTACATAAAAAAACATCATATTTCAACAGATTTGTTTTTAAACCATTTTTTTTAATCAAGTTTTACTTATTTTAGTGAACAACCCATTTCAGCCCCACTTTATGTAGATACTACTCAAGTGTGTGGCTCAACAGCCTTTTGCTCTGGACTCAAAATGTGGCCTCAAAAGTCCAGGGTTCTGGAAACATCCGTGCATGATGTGATGGAGGAACACACAGTGCATGTAGGGGCTTTAGTACTCCTGCAGTAATCAGTGTGCTATGAGCATGTGACTGAGGAATTGCAAAGATATTCTCAAGTATACTCCCATGAAATCTGGTTGTTTTAGTCAAGATCGTGCTAAAACATATCCCAACTATATTTAAACTCACTGTTCAGGGCCACCCTTCAGTTTTGTAAATTCCTGGTTTGTTTATTCCCATTAAATATTGTTAATTCCAATAGAAGCTTTCCAACTTTTTATATTCCTGAAATTTGCAATCCTAGCTGCAAGTCTTTTCCAAGATTTTTTTTGGGTGATTTTATGGATACTATGTTGATTCATAATGATTTATCACAACAGTATAAACAAAGCAATGTTTCAGGATTTTCTTTAACTAAAATCTATGTTTTAATAGCAATTATAACCCTCAACACTTTTTTGTGTAAGCATACATTTGTGTTATTCATATAAATAATGGTCCTTGCAACCTGTATAGACTTAATTGTCAACCCCAGTTACAGAAATAGCAATAGGTGTAACATAGAGATGGAGTAACATGATTGAATGTCTACTGCCATCTGGTGGCTGGAGGCTGCACTACAACAGAAAACAAATGTTCTGAATTTCTTCAAGGTAAAAAACGATAAAACTATACTGCAGTAAAATACCAATACTGTATTGTGCCATAACATATTGTGATATATCAGCATAACATTTTTTTCTTACAACCCTGTTAAACAAGATACCAAAAAGGCAAAACTGGTAATTGATATATATATATATATATGTTATTGCTAACTTGGTTATGTGCACATGTTGTGCAGCTGGAAGGTAGCAAAAGTACCTCTGTGACATTTGTGAAGTTCACATAGTACTGATTTGTTGTTTTTTTATTTGTGTAAAATATCCAGATGTATATCGAGAAGCACCATTTAGCTGAAAATGATGAAGAAAAGATTTCCTGTCCTTGTGTCCCAGCCCTTTTAATAGATTTTAAAGAAACAGCAGATCTTTAGTGAACCACATGATAAAAATGCAAAGTGAGTCGAGTCTCAGTGTGTGTCAGAGTGAAAAATAATTGGTCATGACAAATTATTCTTCTACACGATCAGAGTTATTATGCACTCGTATAAATAAAAAACCTGTAAACCTCTTAAAGTCTGCGTGTTAAATCACTCCGCTCCCCCCGCTGTGTTGCAGGCCGGCTGGTGTCTGGTTGGAGCAGCTGTCAGCTCTGCGTGGAGAAGCAGCTCTTCTTCAACATGTCGGTGCTGCAGCCTGTGGAGCTGCTGTCTCTGGCTCAGCTGGAGATCAAGTTCCACTGGAAGCCCTTCAGCCAAGCCGAGCTGCTGCAGGGGCCCCGGGCCCTCAGCGTGTCCCTGTACAAAGTGATCCGAGCCACGCTGAGGGGGGCCAACGCTCAGGCCAACCGCAGACTCCTGCTGTCCCAGTCGGTGCAGCTGCAGCCCGACTCCGCCTCCATCACCCTGGACCTCACCTCGCTGGCGGAGAGCTGGAGGAAACCAGGGCGTAACTACGGTTTGGTGTTGGAGCTGCTTCCTCCTGGTGGAGACCCGGATGAGCTGCTTCCTTTTCATCCTGGAAACTCCCTCCCCTTAGAGCCGGCCTTCAATCTCCCTCTGGTACAGGCCTCGCTGGTGGCTGTGTCCCTAAACCCTCACCAGTGTCGCTCCAGGCAGAGACGAAGCGCAGTCCACCTCCCCGTCACGCCCAGTAACGTGTGCAAAGCCCGCCGCCTCTACATCGACTTTAAAGACGTGGGCTGGCAGGACTGGATCATCGCGCCGCAGGGCTACATGGCCAACTACTGCCACGGTGAGTGTCCATTCCCGCTCAGCGAGAGTCTGAACGGGACCAACCACGCCATCCTGCAGACTCTGGTGCACTCGTTAGACCCACACGGCACGCCACAGCCCTGCTGCGTGCCCATCCGCCTGTCCCCCATCTCCATGCTCTACTATGACAACAATGATAACGTGGTGCTGAGACACTACCAGGACATGGTGGTGGACGAGTGCGGCTGTCGATGAGGTCGGCCTGAGACGATCAGATGACTTTTTTAACCTTTCTACACCTCATATTTCTCTGAAATCTGTGTCATATTTCTGTGATTTCAATAGAATTTTAACATTTTGTCCTTTAATCTGGCAGCTGATGCTAATAAAATTTCCAATAAAGTCACACTGGAGGAGTGAATTTGAAAGTCAAGTTTCCCTCAGTCACTACTTTAAGGTGGTCTGATAATTAAATGACCTGAGGGGTCCCTGGGCAGGTTGTCCCCTCCTGCAGGACCACTCAAACCTTAGATAGAAAAGACTCCCAGAGTCTTCTAGTGGTCCCTTGGACCTACTGAAGAAAACTGCTCTTCATGTTTAGCATAGAAATGTTGCTTAAGTGAGTCAAACTGGACTTAAAGTCTGGGGAGAAATGGAAACGACCTCCTCACAGTGTCAGAAAAAGAGCCAAATTTGAGGTTTTACAGCCTTCAAGAAGAAAAACTAATGCATCATCAAAACATACTTCTCATACCTTGTTGGGATTTATTTTTCCTGCAGAGAATATCAATTAATCAATCTTTAATTTTATGGCGCCAGTTCATAAGTGTTATCTCAAGGTACTTTACAATAGAGCAGGCTAAGGACATAATCTTCATATTACAGATTCACATATACAGTACAGGCCAAAAGTTTGGACACACCTTCTCATTCAATGTGTTTTCTTTATTTTCATCACTATTTACATTGTTGATTCTCACTGAAGGTATCAAAACTATGAATGAACACGTGTGGAATTATGTACTTAACAAAAAAGTATGAAATAAATGTAAACATGTCTTATATTCTAGTTTCTTCAAAGTATCCACCCTTTGCTCTGATTACTGCTTTGCACACTTTTGTCATTCTCTTTATGAGCTTCAACAGGTAGTCACCTGAAATGGTTTTCTCTTCTCAGGTGTGCCTTTCCAGGGTTAATTAATGGAATTTCTTGCCTTATTAATGGGGTTGGACCATCATTTGTGTTGTTCAGAAGTCAGGCTGATGCACAGCTGACAGACCTATTAGACAACTGTTAGAATTAATATTATGGTAAGAACCAATCAGCTAAGTTAAGAGAAATGAGTGGCCATCATTACTTCAGTGAGAATCTACAATGGAATTAGTGATGAAAATAAAGAAAACGCATTGAATGAGAAGATGTGTCCAAACTTTTGGCCTGTACTGTATGCATAGATACAAACACATATAAATATACATATCTGTATAGGCACCTACACACATCCAGAGATTTATCAATTCAGGCAGAGACAAAGGGACTAAAAATAAGAATTTATGATAGTGACAAACCCATGGAGGCCCAGATCATAAATCTATCTTAACTGCATTTGTCTCTGCTGAATATAGATTCAGATAAAGAACCAATCAATCTTTATCTGTATCATAATTTTCATGGTTGAACATAATTATATGTAAAGTTAAGCCCCTTGAGGTGTGGCATCTCATTTTCAAGATGGTCTTCATGTCCATGTGGCTGTAAAGATAGTTACTATGGATGAATAATCAATACAACCATTTATAGTAAAATAAATCTAATATTTACTTTAACATCTAAAGTGAATATAATCTGGAGAGGACTGATGATGATTAATATATAATCAGGGTTCCCACGGGTTGTTAAAAAGTCTTAAAATGTCTTAAATTGAAATCCAGGTAATTAAGGTCTTAAATTGTCTTAAATTTACCATAAATTTGCTGTAGGTATTACATTTTCAGACGGTGCTTTTAATGCAGATGGAACAGCACTGTGGCCCGCCGAAAAACATCTAATAGTTTGAATTTGTTTCAGTGTTTCAATAAAGCGCAGTAAATATGAGATTGAGCGGTGACCCGCCATAAAACCTCTTCTGAGCGATTAATAGGTGTTTTACAGTACGTGTCATACAGCGTTGGACTGCGGGACGTGTCGCCATACGCGGATGTTGAGGTTAGCGGAAAGATGCTAAGATGGGGAAGTGTGAGTTCACTGAAAATGGATGGAAGACCAATCTTTAAGAGGTGGTTGACCTCTGCTGGAAACAACAACAACAACAACGCCATGTGTAAATTCTGCAAAAATACTTTCTTTAGGGACTATGGAGCTCAAATCTGTCGAGTCGCACATGAGAGGAGGTGAATACCAGCGGTATGTGGCAGCAGCTAGCGGAGCCAGACTAATTGCTGTGTCGCTTCCTGTGTTGCTTCCAGTACAACGCACAGCGTCTGTGAGAAAACAAAACTACTAAAACTGAACAAATGGACCTTAATTTGTGGTTCTGGGGCACAAATGAGAAAGGAACACAGCACGTAATTTCTCGCCAAAAAAAGAAGAAAAAAAATGCCCACCGTGTGCCTAGAGTATTTTCTACCACAGAAATTGTCGTGACATTTTTGGGTCTTAAATAATATTTTTGAGGTCTTAAAAATGTCTTAAAAAGCATTAAATTTGACTTTTAAAATGGTGCAGGAACCTTGATAATGCCCAGAATAAATAAGTACACCCCTCATTAAAAGTAATGTATTATTCAGTATCTAAATGAAAAAAAGAACAATTTCCAAAGTTTTGACAAAGCTGACTTTAACATAACATTTTTTTACCATAAGATGTTTTGCTCCCACCCTTAGATTGGGATGTGCTCATTTTTGCACCCTGATCTTAAATGAAGAAACTTTTTTGTGTGCCACTTAAAAAATATTGTTTGCAACCAATGGCCCACATTTTGGGAGTATTTTGTGGGATAGTACGCCATAGAAAATGTTGACTTTAAAAGGAAACTTTAAGACAAATCTAAAGGGGTATACTTGTTTATGCAGAGCACTGTAGCAGCATCGAGCTGCACTGCCTTTAAAATGGTTAAACTGGTTTAAAAGTATGCATTAAATGGTGTGATGTCTGTTTTATGTGGAGCAGCAGGTCAACCATACTAATGTATGTGTGCTGTTTCCAGAAACAATGTATTAAATTTTGTTGATCTCTCTAAAGTTAATATCAGGAACTACAATGATAAAGGAATGGGGCTACGTGAACGGCCACTCACCCATTCCAATGCTCATTAATGCTAACAGCTAATCAGACAATCACATTCAAAGTTTAGGTAGTAAGCAGAGACTCTAATTTAATGTGTTTAATGTTCTAAAAAGAAGTAAATAAACAAGTTCTGCTCATTACAAACAATTAGTTAGCTCTTAAAGTGAAGCGAGATAAAGAGTTTTAGTGCACTCAACATGTTCCTAATTAAAGTATTGATTTTCTCAAAGTGCAGCTCATGTAAGGAAGAGCTTCAGCCCGCAGTGTATTTGTAAATAGTATCAGAGTCCATGGAAAATATTAAACGTTTTAGATATATTAATATTTCCCTCAGCATTAATTCAGAAGAGTTTCCCTGCAGTAAAATCTGTCTCATCAGCCTTCCTGAAGGTTCAGATGTCTCGCTGACACAGACCAGCCTCATTTTTATCTACCAAAGAAGAAATGAACCCTTATCTCACCTTCCTGCTTGATAACACCTCCACCTCCACCTCCACACAGACAGACCACCGGGTTAGCATGATGACGACCTGCTCTCCGCAGCAGCTGATAGAGGCTGACAGGTTGTAGTAATTAGAGAGTTTGGGGTGTGAAGACGAGACCCACGTATCAGATTCTGGATTCCAAATGTTCCTCCAGACTGCTTAAGTTTTCGTACATTTTCTCCAATTTCTTGGTATTTAACAAGTTCTGTGAGCAAATATGGACCTGAGCTGATATCAAGTGACGCCAAAGAACCTTAAAGTAAGAGTAAAAATGTTAGTTTTTAGTTTTCTAAAACTTTTTATGTATGACAGCTTAGAACAGATTTGTAATCTCTGTTTTTATAAACGGATGCTTAAATATGAAAAGGGGCATATTTGAATAGAACAAACTGAAATATTACAAACCCACGTGAGATCTTTTTTTGTTGTTGTTGTTTTTTTTTTTTACCTTAAAGCATTTCCAGTCTTTTTGCCCATGTTATTCTTTAAAGGCTTCACTGTGTTGTCTCTATAATAGATATATAAGGAAATAATTTGTGTTGCAAAGGGAGAAATATTTCTGAGAAGTTTCTTAAAACTTTCCAGAAAGTTTTAATGGGAAGTTAACCTGGAAAATTTTGATTCCAGATTGGAAACTTATAGAATTAACTGGAAATTTGAAGATAAAAATGTATTACATCATATTCAAATATAAATATGAACATTTTGTTTTGTCATAGGCAGACATTCATTACACAATAAAACATTACATTTCAACAGATGTATTTGAATGTTTAACTTTATCAAGTTTTAATTATTTTATTAAACACTCAATTCTAACTTCAGTGAAAAATGTGTGTCCTCATCCGTGCACTTCAATGCACAGTGAATAAAGAGGGCTTAGCCACTACAGTAAGCGATGTGCATGTGATTGAGGATGTATAAAATCCAACTATCCAACTAAAACCTAACTACATTTAAAGTCCCTGTATAGGGTCAACTTTCCATTTTGAAAACTCCCAGTTTATTCATGTTTATTTCCATTTATTCCTGTAAATTCCCATTAAATTCTATGAAAAGTTTATTTAACTCTTTAAAGGGACTATGAGGAGTTTCTAAGTACAAAAAAGTCTCACTTTTAGACAAATGCCTGATGGAAATACACACTTTAAGATGAGTTTTATAGCATCAAAATAGGTTATCTATAAATGCTATTCCTTAGCTTCGTGGTCGGGTCGGACAGGGCTGGACTGGCCTGGATACTCAACTTCAGGAACAAGACAATTAAAACTAGAGCAAATTTATATTATTCAGACACGTCTTAGAGCACCGGGCTGTAAGTAGAGATATATAGCCGGCTACAAAACTATGATACTACTTTCCAAAAATTGCTTGTTGTCACACATCAAAAACTACCGCTACGTAACTAGAAAGAGATACATTACCTCATGGCTTTGCATCCTGTAAGTTGTTGAAAAAAGAAGTTGTAAAGCAATGCAGAGTTCTGAGGAAGATCTGAGCTTCATTCATTAGCATCACAACAAACACACGCTTTAGTTTGGGTCACATCTTTTTGGTGCGTTCCAGTTGTAGTCAGAAGTAGGAATTTCCAAGTTTCGAGTAGGAAACTGCGACTGGAACATCCCCCAAAGTCGGAATTTCCTTCTGGGAACTTGGTGAAACCTCTCCACCCCCGAGTTGACAACGGAAGATGGATGCCCCCAGTGTGAACAGTTATTTAGCTCCTGTAATAATCCATTTATTTGCACTTCTGACTGGGGTGTGTCGCTCTAGATCAGCTGTATACATAGTATTGTTAGACTTCTATTTACAAAAATGCTGCCATAGTGATAATCACATTCTTCATGTGATATTTGAGAACAACACAGGGCGTGCTAACAACAGCTAACAATAGCCTGGTAGATCGGCATGTTTTTTCCGAGTTCAACTGGAACGCTGATAGATGATGTCACTCCCAGTTCTGAGGTTACTGGAACGCAGCATAACGACAGTCGCCGTGCGTGCTCATGGGTAGCAGAGTCTTTATGTCGCCGGTAACAGATTCACCTCATAGCACCTTTAAGTAAGTAGATAAATGCATTTATAAAATCATATTCTGCTGTAACAGTCAAACATTCCTCACTTTCAACTATCTAAAATTATAAGGACAATAGAAGAACAGGTAAATAATTCAGAGCAATTACAAATCATCTTCTTTAAGTCTTTTTTTCCTAGATTCTAAAAGCAAAATAGCAAAACTTTCAGTCATGCAACCCTGAGAGCACAAAGAGCTCAGCAATGGAGCTGCCACCACTGAACACTTCATGGAGCTGCAGTACAGGCTTTTTAACTTTCTATGTCCAAAATGATTCATTTTTCCATTCACTGCAAAAAATGTATTCATTTTTAAAATAAACGGTAAGCTATGTACAGGCTGTGTAGTAGGGTAGGTTGACTGGAGCTCGCATGTACAGAGCCTGGGTCAGTTGAATCTGGTAACGCTGTGCATGTGGTACATTAAGTAAAGCTGAGCACACACTTAAAGATTACCAGGCTGTTTTGTCCTGACTTCCCCCATTCTGACCAAGGAGGGTAAAAGCCTGATTATGTTTTGTCTTATTAGATTATCCTATAATTCTACTGTGGTCTGATGTTTCTTACAAGTGTATTTGTCCTGATAATCGGCTCCAATGCAAATGAATGTTAAAGTTGTTCAATGTTTTCAACCAACAATCTTCAGGTGTGGGGAAAACCAATGACTCCTGAGTCATGACTTAGTGAACTGTGAAGTGAACAGAAGGTAGCCAATCAGGAAGCGAGCTGATTGAGCAACAAGGAAGCAGGTGTAAATAAAAACGAGTATGGCAGACCTGAAACATAAAGTTTGGTGGACCTCAGAAATGAAGGACAAGCTCATGGTTCATGTTGTCTCCAGGATTTCCACAGTCTAATCATTTTTTTTATTTACGGGACTTTTTTGGCCAAAAATGGTTCCAAGATCACCATCATTCCCTCTTCTTGAATGTTCTCCTTCACGTTTCTTCTTTTTTATGTTAGATCACATTAGCTTTGATCACGCAAGATTTCTGGCTTGGAGGACTAGATTCTGGATCGGTGGTGGGCCAGAACCATGCTGTGTGCTGTGTGCTGTGTGTTGTGTTGAGATTATCAGAGCACACCACACACATTACAATCAAAACTGTTCAGTGTTTGATTTTTTATATTCTAACTGGATTCTCTAACAGATAAAATTACTCGTCAGATTTAGAAAATCCTTATGTGTGGACCCTCGTAACTCTTGATGTACTGGGATGGTAGTGATTTCGGGAGTGTCTTCACATTCATTACAGTAAAAAGAATCTTGTGTTTCTTTAAAAGATCAAAATAATGAGGCTAAGCATGTCAGTAAAAGTGTGCAGAAATTAAATTTTACTCGTTGTGTTAAATTAATGTGGTTAGACTTGATCTTTGAAGCCAAATGATGCTCATAATTTGGCTGAACTCTGTCATTAGTTTGATTTAAAACCTATTTGGCTGAACTCTGTCATTAGTTTGATTTAAAACCTGTTAATATCCGGCTCCAGTTTTCTTCTGGCTGCATTTCAAACGTCTCTAATCACAAAATAACATTTGATCTAAAAGCATTGGACTCTCTCTCAGCAGGGTTCTTATTTTTGCTTCCATTTCTTTATCCCTTCCTGTTTATTGCTTTGCCAATTTTCCTAATCATATTGTTTTCTCCGTCTCCTCTGATGTGAAACGTAACCGAGCAGAAACAGAAGATAAATGAAAGAGAGAAGGCAGAGACAGACAGGAAGAGGAAGAAGCCTCGGGCTGCTCAACAGTACTTTGCTGTCAAAGACAAAGTCATTTCCACTGGGCCCTCTGGGGCCCTCCATGCATGCTCTATCTGCAGCAGTCAGACTCGCAGAACTGTTTTTCTTCCTGTCTCTAAAACTAAACTTGCTCTCTCCGCCTCCTCCTCAGTCTCCCAGATGAATCCTCCGTCAGATAACTTTAAGATAAATAATATTTGAGCTTAACGTCAGAGCTGAGGCCCAGGGACACAATAGAGCTTATCCAATTCTGTGAAACAAGGTTCAGAGTTTAACCTTCAGTGACTGTTGTGGGGAAATAGATCCTGGATTGTTTTAGTGACACCAACAGTTTAACAGAGTGTATGACGATGATGGCTGGTCCACAGCTTGTGGATGTTGGCGGCTGTTAGCTGGATCTCATGAAAAGACAGACAGTCATGGTCCCCTGATGATGCTCCTGCTGTCTGCAACATCTGACTCTTCCTTCTGTGGATTAAAGATTCACCTGATGTTGTAAGTTGAAGGACTCGGATCTTTTGTAATCAATCCATCAATGTAAGATAGAGTTGTACTTTTTGTGACCCAGAATGTGAAAGTAAGTTCAATCAATCAATCAAAGTTTATTTGTATAGCACAGCTCATACAAATTCAATTGCAGCTCAAAGTGCTTTACATCAAGACACAAGACTGACAAAGGATATATGTATATATATATATATTAGGGCTGTCACTTTAGTGCATTAATTAGAATGATTAATTACAACGCAAATTAAATGCATAAAAAAAAATTAATCGCAAGATTAAATACAGCACATGAACATTTTGATATTGTCCAGCTGGAGGACCCGTACATGGCAGTGGCACGTCACTTCACACATGCGTCTCTAGTCAAACCAAACTTAGTCTTATTTTATTTTTGAATTTATTTATCTACATTTGTACTGTATTCTTTAATAATGCACCAGGCCAAATTGTTTTGCTGGATGTCCTCGACCTTTTTCTTTCTTTTTTAATTTGATTTATGAAACACACTTAAAGTGTAATTTGAGTTGCCTGATTGAGCTTAGAATTTTCTGGACAAGTTGGCCTGACTTTGGTTTTATTTAGTCACCAATAAAAATGTAGATTTACAAATCTTCACTTCTTAGTGTATTCATTTGATTAGTCATGCACTACAATTTTATAATATCCTAGAATTAAAATTCTTTATTTGAGTACTTTAAGCAGATATGAGATTAAAATGCGATTAATTAGATTAATTAATTAGAAATCCTGTAATTAATTAGATTATTTTTGTAATTACCTGACAGCACTAATATATATATATATATATATATATATATATATATATATATATATATATATATATATATATATATATATATATATATATATATATATATATGTGTGTGTGTATATATATATATATATGTATATGTATATATATATATATATACATACATATATATATATATATACACACATATATATATATATATATATATGTGTGTGTATATATATATATATGTATGTATATATATATATATATATACATATATATATATATATACACACACATATATATATATATATATATATATATATATATATATATATATATATATATATATATATATATATATATATATATGTGTGTGTATATATATATATATATATATATATATATATATGTATATATATGTATATATATAGATATAGATATAGATATGTATATATATATGTATATATATACACGCACATAAATACACATACACACATATGTGCATATGTATACACACACATACATAAATGATGACAATAACTTATTTAACCACCTAGCAAATAAACACTGGGTCCATCTGCTAAGTATGCCACTGTAATTGCATTGAATAGTTGGTAGGATGTCAAGAGGATGCAGAGACTGATGCACACCACAGAAGCTCGATTTAAAATGATAAAAATTTATAACAACAGATACAAGAAAAAGCAAAGCAATAAAACTAAGAAACATCTAAAGGAGTAAAGAATAAAACTAAGAGACATCTAAATAAGTCACTAAAATATATATTTAAAACAAATAAAAGTATGTTAGATTTAAATTAAACCTAAAATAATTAAATGTAAAATGATAAGAACTATATCAAAATATAAAAGCAAATAGTAAAAAAGGAATAAAATATCAGATAATAAAATATAAAACTAAAAATAATAAGAATTGATACTCCGAAATAAATAATTAGAATAGTCATTAAAATAATAAAATTCTACATAAAAGCCAGGCTGAATAGGCGAGTTTTTAGATTGTGTTTAAAATTGGCAATTTAGCACTTCCAGTTCCCTTTCAAAGACTCCGGGATTTTTAACAGCTGTTCAGTGAACAAGGATGTAAATACATTATTATTGGTTCAGTATCAGTACAGGTATTGTCTTAAAATGCTAAATATTGCCATTGCCACATATTTTAACTCTCAGCTGATTTATTTGCCATATCCCTTATATCTGTTCCTTACATAGATAGTATACAAATTGTTTAAAAATATATAACTTTGAAGCTAACTACACAGTTTCCACTGCATCCCTCTATCATGTGTATGGATGATTTTAGAAACCTTTACTATTTGAAGCAACAATTTTGAGCCCAGGACACAAGACTACTGAAACAACACATTTGAGCCCATGGGCGACATAAAGAGAAGTTCAAATTGATTGTTCAATAAGATTATTAAAACTTGATAAATTATACTTACACATAAATCTGTTGTAGTGTTTTTAAGTTATATTATTTTGCTTGTATGTCTGTCTATTGCTAAATGAAATGTTTATATTTTATTACCCTCAATTTCTAGTTATTTCTCATAATTCCATTGTAATGTTTCCAGATCGTAATATTCAGAAATTCCAAGCTTAACTTCCCATGGATAGTTGTTGGTACGTTTCTGGAAATTTAATCAATACACTATGTTGCCAAAAGTATTCGCTAACCTGCCGTGACTCACATATGAACTTAAGTGACATCCCATTTCTAATCCATAGGGTTCAATCTGACGCCGGTCCACCCTTTGCTGCTATAACAGCTTCAGCTCTTCTGGGAAGGCTGTCCACAAGGTTTAGGAGTGTTTATGGGAATTTTTGACCATTCTTCCAGAAGAGCATTTGTGAGGTCACACACTGATGTTGGACGAGAAGGCCTGGCTCTCAGTCTCTGCTCTAATTCATCCCAAAGGTGCTCTGTCAGGTTGAGGTCAGGACTCTGTGCAGGCCAGTCAAGTTGATCCACACCAGACTCTGTCCTCCATGTCTTTATGGACCTGCTTTGTGCTCTGGTGCACAGTCATGTTGGAAGAGGAAGGGGCCAGCTCCAAACTGTTCCCACAAAGTTGGAGCATGGAATTGTCCAAAATGTCTTGGTGTGCTGAAGCATTCAGAGTTCCTTTGACTGGAACTAAGGAGCCAAGGCCAGCTCCTGAAAAACACCCCCACACCATAATCCCCCCTCCACCAAACTTTACCCTTGGCACAATGCAGTCCCACAAGTATGGTTCTCCTGGCAACCTCCAAACCCAGACTGGTCCATCAGATTGTCAGATGGAGAAGCGTGATTGGTCACTCCAGAGAACGCGTCTCCACTGCTCTAGAGTCCAGTGGCGGCGTGCTTTACACCACTGCATCCACGCTTTGCATTGCACTTGGTGATGTGAGGCTTGGATGCAGCTGCTCGGCCATGGAAACCCATCCATGAAGCTCTCTGCACTGTTCTTGAGCTAATCTGAAGGCCACATGAAGTTTGGAGGTCTGTAGTGATTGACTCTGCAGAAAGTTGGCGACCTCTTCTCACTATGCGCCTCAGCATCCGCTGACCCCGCTCCGTCAGTTTACGTGGCCTACCACTTGGTGGCTGAGTTGCTGTGGTTCCCAAACACTTCCATGTTCTTATAATCCAGCTGACAGTTGACTGTGGAATATTTAGGAGTGAGGAAATGTCACCACTGGATTTGTTGCTCAGGTGGCATCCTATCACAGTTCCACACTGGAATTCACTGAGCTCCTGAGAGCGACCCATTCTTTCACTAATGTTTGTAAAAGCAGTCTGCATGCCTAGGTGCTTGATTTTATACACCTGTGGACATGGAAGAGACTGGAACACCTAATTCTGATTATTTGGATGAGTGAGCGAATACTTTTGCCATTTATAGTGTATATTCCCACTCCTTTGCAGCCCTTGCTGGTTGAGATGGACTTCCAAAAGCAGAAAATGTCTTGCAGTTGCAAGTTCTAGTCTGACTTCAACTGAAATAGATGTTTAAATAGAAAAGTTTTAATCAAATATATTGAACCATAAACAGAATCAAAAACTGAAGGGCACTTTAATTTACTGAGAGAATTACCCATTACAGTTTAATGCTTTAAATCACTCAAGCTAAATGAGTAATCTAACAGCTTAATGCCCACAGAATAAAGCACTTTTTCAAGGGCTAAAGAGCATAATGACATGACAACATGAATAAAATCGACAATCAAACGCATTCTGCCGTCAGATCTGTGCTTCATAAACAGTACTAATAACCACAGTTCAGATGCTATTGGACACAAATGGCCTGGTTTACTCGTCTGTCTTCTGCAGTTCCTCTCCCACATGTGCACAGTCAATGAGAAATGAATAATCAATAATGGTCCAGATGGAGCCTGTGGAGCCGCCATGACTCAGCCATCCTGACTGGATGTGGCCTCTTCTGTCGGTCCGGCTGTATTTCTGTCTTCACTCTCTCTGTATCGATTCGTTTCTTCTCTTGGGGCTTTGTAGGAGAAGAAAATGGAGGAAATCTTGATGCTGCAGCACATGGTGATATTTAACAGAACTCCTGCTTTAAGCTTAGTGGCAAAAGATCCACTAAGGCCTAATTTTCTTATTTTACTCACAGGATGAGCTTGAACAATGACTTTGAAAGCTGTAAATTTAGAGAGAATGTGCTAGCCAGACATACAGCTATGAGTGACCCACACTGAGGCTTTTTAAGAGAATTTAATTATCTTTATTCAGAAATACATATTATAGCCAAAATGTAGAGAGCAATGTCTGTTTTTCAATAACTACGTGGTGAAAATGTCAAGCAAAGAAGGTGCCCCTTAAAGGTGTGCCAGACTTGTAATAGCATCACAAGCATGTCTAGAAAGTAAAGACCTTCGCTGGATACCAAGTCCTTTATTTGTGTCCCTGTGCCTTCTACATCATGCCAGATTCACGCTGCATGCCTTTTACCTTCATGACGGCAGGGCTGCATGTTTTCATGTCGGCAAGCATGTAGTCCAGTCAGCAGCACCATGAGCCACATATCTCAATCATTGTTTGTATAAGTTGTAAAAATATTCCCTGCAATGTTTTACTCAAAGAAAAAGATTGTGTCTCAAATGATAACAAATATGTTGTTAATATTCAAAGGAAAAAAATAATTTACAACAAAACAAATAAATATTTTTGGAAATAGATGCATTTCCAATTCAGTACTTAAAGGTGCTATGAGGAGAATCTATTTCCAGCGACATAAAGACTCTGCTACCCATGAGCACGCACGGCGACTGTTGTAAAGACGTGACCCGATGGTGCGTTCCAGTTGAACTCGGAAGTCGGACTTTCCAAGTTCTGAGTAGGAAACTGCAACTGGAACGCCCCCCGCTGTCAGAATTTCCTTCTGGGAACTCGGTGAAACCTCGCCACCCCCGAGTTGACAATGGAAGATGGATGCCCCCAGTGTGAACAGTTATTTAGCTCCTGTAATAATCCATTTATTTGCTCTTCTGACTGGGGTGTGTCGCTCTAGATCAGCTGTATACATAGTATTGTTAGACTTCTATTTACAAAAATGTTGCCATAGTGATAATCACATTCTTCATGTGATATTTGTGAACAACAACGCAGGGCGAGCTAACAACAGCTAACAATAGCCTGGTAGATCGGCATGTTTTTTTCCGACTTCAACTGGAACGCCGATAAGTCGGAGATGATGTCACTCCCAGTTCAGAGGTTACTGGAACGCAGCACAAGCCAAAGCGTGTGTTTGTTGTGATGCTAATAAATGCAGCTCGGACCTTCCTCAGAACTCTGCATTGTTTTACAACTTCTTTTTTCAGCAACTTACGGGATGCAAAGCCACGAGGTAATGTATCTCTTTCTAGTTACATAGCGGTAGTTTTTGATGTATGACAACAAGCAATTTTTGGAAAACTTAGTACTGTAGTTTTGTAGCCGGCTATATATCTCTACTTACAGCCTGGTGCTCTAAGACATGTCCAAATAACATACATTTTGAGTATCCAGTCCAGTCCAGCCCTGTCCGACCCGACCGCGAAGCTAAGGAATAGCATTTATAGATAACCTATTTTGATGCTATAAAACTCATCTTAAAGTGTGTATTTCCATCAGGCATATATCTGAAAGTGAGACTTTTTTGTTATTACTTAGAAAATCCTCATAGCATCTTTAAATCAGCAATAAATTCAGCTTGGACAAGTAATCCAATTTGACATATAAATAGAAAATATTTGATTAAGTTGTTGCACCGTCTGAGTTCACTCGCTTTGTCACATCGTCAAATTCAGAAAATTTAAGGATAAAAAGTTTTTAAGGACCTTTTTTGTTTCATTCCTTCAGCTATTCAAGCAAACCAAAAAACAATTTTGTCAGGCACAACTTCAAGTTTAATCTACT
Source organism: Scarus forsteni (assembly GCA_036419115.1). Classification (NCBI taxonomy): domain Eukaryota; kingdom Metazoa; phylum Chordata; class Actinopteri; order Labriformes; family Labridae; genus Scarus; species Scarus forsteni. Next base: position 1,210,334 of record JAZDUH010000380.1, on the reverse strand, counting down.
TTACAGAAATGGGGCTGGAGCCTATCACAGCTGACAACCGGCAAGAAGCAGGGTACACCCTAAACCGGTCCACAGCCAAACGCAGGACCACATATAGAGACAGACAACATTCGTGTTCACACCTGCGTCAGTTTGGAGTCACCTATCAACCTAATGAGCATGTTTTGGTCTGTGGAAAGAAGCCAGCGTGCCCAGAGAGAACCCACCTGCTGCACCACCGCGCTGCACTGCCTCAATTCCAGTGATGGACAATATGACAGCCCCAGAAATAAAGCCAAATTAAACTACAGTTTGTTCCATAGTCAGCAGTAGTATTTGTGATAAGGACTGGTCTCACTTTTAAAGGCTCAGACCTACCCTATGTATACATTTGAAAATAAAAGTATTAAAAAAATCACACTTTAATTACATTTAAAAATGTGTATGGTTTGATGTTACTTTGAGTTTACTTTGGATCCATCTGGATCCGTCAAGAAAATAAATGGCTCTCGTCCAAATGAATTGATGGTCCCTGGTAAGGCATTGTAAATAAAAAAACTAATAATTATTTTAGACACAAGTCTTGTTCTTAATTATTTTATTATTTATTAAATGTTTATTTGTACAAGGACAGTATGAAGTAAGATAGTGTTGCACAGTGGTACAACAAGAGCTAATTGGCAATGCCTATCCCTAGTTGAGCCTTAAAAGACATACAAAACAATAATACATACTAAAAGAAAGAAACAAAAGAACACCCACAAACTCAAAAATTACAGACAGAACAATACCAAACTAACTCACTTATAATCTTTTATAAGGGCCTTGAGCAGTGGCCTACTTTGCCTAATCATTAAGCTGCCTATGTTGTAATTACAAAAAAACAAAAACAAAAACAAACAAAACAGCAGTGGTAATCTCAGAATAGCAAATAAGAATGAACAATGCTAATTATTTGTACTTTAGTTTTATTTATACCAGACATTCTAATTTCTGCTACACTGTAAAGGTAACTTATTTTTGTAGTTTATTTATGCTGGAAATTCCCACTGCTGCTAGAGCGTACAGTTTAAGTATTTGTATTTGCTGTATGTAACCTGTGTTTTTATCTTTTTTATTTCTATTTTATCTGCATGTTTTTCTGTACTATGGTGTTACCTGCCGCTGGAATCCAAATTTCCTGATGGAACCTTCCCAGTGGATTAATAAAGTTCCTATCTATCTACAGTCTATCTATCTATCTATCTATCTATCTATCTATCTATCTATCTATCTATCTATCTATCTATCTATCTATCTATCTATCTATCTATCTATCTATCTATCTATCTATCTATCTATCTATCTGTCTGTCTGTCTGTCTGTCTGTCTGTCTGTCTATCTATCTATCTATCTATCTATCTATCTATCTATCTATCTATCTATCTATCTATCTATCTATCTATCTATCTATCTATCTATCTATCTATCTATCTATCTATCTATCTATCTATCTATCTATCTGTCTGTCTATCTATCTATGAAGAAATCTTAGGAAGAATTGTGAAGATGCATTACCTTTTTGTACTACCAATTGAAGAGAATAGCACACTTTTCCAACATTTATTTTTTAGGAGTGCACTATTATTTAGTAAGAAACTGTTGCATCTATAAAAGAAGATCATAGCGAGAAACATTTGAAAGAAGAAAGATTCAGCTCCACCTGCATCAGCTGCAACGTTACACAACTTCTAAGTCCCAATTATGCAAGAACTCTAAAAGCTCTCTAACTTTATAATTACAGGATTGACTCTGGCTCTTGACAGCGTTTTAGTGCACATGTTTGTTTACTGTGACTGGACCGGAGCTCTGAGTGGATTTAATGCTTTTAGTTTGGAAATGATCTTAAGACTTCTGACATTTAGAGGAACTGTTCTTCTCCCAGCCAGCAGGGGGCACTGTGGCTCCAGCTCAGAGTTGGACAGGACAGGCTGTTGGTATCCCACTGCTCTGAGTGTGTGTGGGGGTGTGTGTCCTCGCAGTATGAGCTGGTTGCTGGTTAGTGGTGGTCGGTGCTGGGCTGACCACTGCAGAGACAATCAGCAGAGTCTGAGGGGGGACTGGGTGTGTGTTTGTGTCATCAGTTTGTGTTGTGTGTTGACTCAGTGGTGAGTTTGTATCATTTCGTAATTGTATTCAAGAGAAATTGTGCCAACATGACATGCCAAACCTTTATATTTCCACTAAAAGCCAGTCATTCTGCCTGTTATGAAACCTTATTCATAAAGAGCCGTAATGGACGGATTGATTGATTGATCTTCATATACACCACTTCCACTTAAAACAGCAAGTTGAAAAAGATGAAAATTAACTTAATTTTCTTTGAGCTTCTTGACTTTTTCAGCTTTGTGTTAACAGATTTGATAATGTGGTATCAATGAGGATATAAGGTCTGTTTATCTGAGTTTATTCAGACATAAAATCTGTAGTACAAGCCAAGAGAGTCAGAATGTCATCTCTGTGTCGGGGTGGATCTGTGGGGGGCTGGATAAGCACAGGTTCTCCTACATTAACAGATAACCCCCCCATCAGAGTCTTGGAAATAAAACTTACAATTGGTATGGATAAATGAAAATTTAGTTTAAGTTTAATTATGGGTTTAATTTTTTTTCCCTATATAAAAACAGCCTCCTGGACTAATTATTATTCAGAAAATCCTCTCCTATGTAATTTATATGCATATATTTTGGTTACTTTGCATATAAATTAAAAGTATTACAGCTTTTAAAACAAATCTATTTGACTATCCTTATGTTACTGTAGATGTGAATAAGTTTAAATGTGTTTTAAAGTTAATTTTACCGCAGATTTTCTTACAGGGAGTAGCTTAACTAACTTTTTACATCCTGATTATTCAAGGTATGTCGAAAGAACAGCAATAATGGAAATGTTGTTTTTTTCTGGATATATATTATATAAAAATAAAAATATTGAGGCCCATCAGGATACTGGAACCAGTCCAGACTAACTGCCCCTAAAATCCTCTGTTTATGCTACTTTACATGAAATCCAAGTCAGGAAAATTTAGGGGGGTTAAAAGTTGACACGGGTAATGATGTCTTTACCGACTGGCCCCTTGTATTAAAGCCAGTTTCACCACAAAAACAAACCCTTAAAAGGATAGTTTGGGATTGCACAAGGTACAGAGCATTGGCAACAACATCAGCTACAGAGTTACGACATGCATCACCACAAAAAGAGCTGGGACAGAAGCTAGGGCTGTGTAATGCTGCAGATTACAGGATTACAACAGGTACTTTATGAAGTTTCATGTGAAAACAAACCATGTGAGTTTCTTTACTCTACACAAAGTGAAGCAACAATGAAGGACTTCCAACCAGGGCTGGAAGATATGGCCTAAAAATACCCCCCCCCCCCCCTTTTTTTTTTTTTTTTTTTTTTTTTTTTTTTTTACAAAACTCAATTTACAATTTCATCCAATTTTTTTTTCCCTCTTAAGGAAAAAAACCCCAAGTGACACAAAATAAAACAAGAATGAAGTTTTGCTTTATGATATAAAATATATTCTGAAACTAAAACGTATTTATCTGTAATAGTTAAGTTGCATGCTGGTATTTTATTCATAAAGTGTTGATAATGTAGTTTGAATGTAGACATGTCTGTCAACATGAACACTGAATTCTGAGCTGTTTCAGAGCACATAAGCATGAACTCTCTGATCAGCATTTAATCTCATTTAAAACACAAACTCAAACCTAAACAACCTGACACGGTCTCCCATGAAAACTGTAAATTTTCAGTATTTGTATTTTAAAACATCCGGTAACCTGACACACCAGATGGACTGTTCAAAATATTCCCCAATCCATCTGGAAGAAAGCCCATTAACCTTTCTGCAGCAAATCCGACAGGTGATTGGAGGATCATTCCATCAATCAACATTCATTGCAGGCCAATCAGACAATACAGTAGGCGGGCTGAGCTACTACGTCACAGAACTTGAGCCACTTCGTGAAACAAACTCAGTCAAAACATGTCAGAAGTAGAGCTAAAATATCGTTGCTATAGGGGGCTTTGTAGTCCTGATATTTACCTCCACCAAGGAGGTTATATTTTCGGGAGAGTTTGTCCGTCCGTCCGTCCGTCTGTCCGTCTGTCCGTCTGTCTATGAACAAAATAACTCAAAACGTAATGGATGGATTTGTATGAAATTTTCAGGAAATGTTCAGCATGGGAAAAGGAAGAACTGATTCGATTTTGGTGTTGATCGGGATCTGGCCGCCAAGGCGAAAAATGTGATTTCTGTGAATAACTACTGAACTAAAATAGATATCATTATGAATCCAATGGCTAATGGTTTGTTTTCATGGTCAAGAAATCTAAATATTTAGGTGAAATTAAGGTAGGAGTAATATTTATGGTCAAAATGACAAAATGGCTGGGGACTGTGGCGCTGGCGGAGGTCTGCGCTCTCCGAGTGCTTTCTAGTTGTTTTTCATTTCATAAACAAATGCAGTCAAATTGTAATAAAAATGCTACTGACACTGTTAGCTTCAATGCTAGTCTCACTTCCTTCCAATGTTTTGCTTGTCTCACTCACCTATTTCTGTTCTAAAGGTCTCTGATTTGCTCGTCCTGCTTTGGGCCAGGCACTATTGTTGTAGGTTGGAGCTTTCTAGTTGTGACTGCTTGATAACAGACATTGAATGAGGCTGATCCAGCTGCTGTGCAAGGTTAGCACTCCTGTACTCTTTGGAGCATTGTTTTGAACAGACATTTGTTGTTTGCTCCTGCACTCGTTTCTGGCTCTTGTCTTGTAGGTGGTCTGGGATCCTTGGTGGAGACTTCCTGCTGCTGTGGAGTCACAAAGCCTCAATAACTACAATTATAAACATGACACATATTTGGCCATTTCATTAGGAACATTCCATTCCCATTATCATTATAGCTGTTAATGTAGATATTAGCATGATCTCTCTATCCATGGTTGATACATCTACAGTAACTATTTTTATCACTATATAGGCATGAGGTCCCTCTTGAAAATGGGATGTCACATCCCAAGAGGCCTTTAATACATTTATACTTAACGGAGACAAATATGGTAGGGATGCACTTGTGGTCTGGGCACCCATGAGTTCATCACTACCATAAATTCTTATTTTCAGTAAGAATATCATTGATTATACTTCTATAAAATGATCACCACAACCATTCAGACATGAGGACCCTCCTGAAAACCAGATGTAGCATCTCAAGAGGCTAACCTCTAATAAATCAGACGACAGGTCTATGGTTCATGGATCTGTCACTAACTTTAGTTCTTACTTTAGTCCACTTGTCTCCTCTTACCTCCCTTCCTTCGCCCTCACACCAACACAGCATCGTGTGGATTTGCTGTTCATCATGAGACTGGGATCCACATTCAAGATTTCCTGCTGCTTAACAGAAGGTTTTTTCTTGATCCATGATGGAGGGACTCATGATTGGCTATATGGATTCATGTTGGGTGTTGGATGAATATATTTGTATATATATGTATATATGTATCTATGCATATGTGTATCCATAAAATGAAGAGCTTTATGCTCTATTGTAAAGTGTCTTGAGAAACACTTGTTATGAATTGGCGCTATACAAATAAAGATTGATTGACTGATTATTTACATTAAGAGCATTGAACAGATCGCTCCAAATCCATGGGTTATTTGAATATGATATGTATTTTCATTTTAGCAGCTGTCTCACAGGGCAATTTTTGACCATTCAACAGACTGCAGCGCTTATAGCTCCACTTTATAGTGTCAGTTCGGTACACTTGGCACCATTTTACCCCAGGCTCACACTGAATCCTGTGCGGGTCCGGTGCGGCTTCCGCATGTAATCCGTGTCATTAAAATCACTGTTGTAGACTCAAATTAGCCCCGCGCAGTGCAAGTCCAGTTGCAGGAGCCGTACGGCACAATGGAAACAATCCGCAAGAAGTCTATTTCCATACGCCGGAGAGGGTCTGCGTCAAGCTGAATGAAATATGACGAGCTGTACAGGAAGTGAAATGCCGGGTGGCATGAAGATACGTTGTTTTTCAAAATAAAATCAGTGTACAAACAAATGGAACTTGACGCTTTTTTGACCCCACACTAGCGCTAGTAGTAAATGTAAGCATAACATCGCACCCGGTGACAGGAGGTCGCAAATGTGAGCAGTATACATGTAGTTCCTGTATATGGGGCTTATTCTCGCGTGAAGTCCAGACAAGAACGTGAACCCACGTGAGCTTCTACTCTCGCGAGTGCTGTTTCCACACCCGGCACCGGAGCCAGCCTCAGCCTCTATCTGGAGCTGATGTGAGTGGCAGCTTGCGGAAAATCCGCACCAAATCTGGACCGCAACTGTTCTGGAGCCAATGTGAGATGGCACAGGTTGGTTATCTGGGTACCTTTATTGACAGTGGAAACACCTATTTAGCAAATGGAACTGGGCTGCTTGGTGAAAATGTACTTTTAAAGCTCTATCAAAAACCTCTTATCACCATTTGTGAAAATAGATGATTTTATTTAGGCTGTTTTTCTTTCTCTGAAAAGCTAAATCATTTGACACGTTAAGTTGAATAATGAATCGGTTGCCTGCTGATTGGTTACTCTAACATTAATCATGCCTCAGAGCAGATTGAAGTGTGTGTCAGTGTTGTAGCTGCTCACAGCCGCCTGCAGACGTGACTTAAGAGCTTCATCTCAAGGCCTCTTTAATGTAAGCAGATGATCACATGAGTGTCAGAGATGACAGTCAGGTACTTATTCTGTCTGCACGCGCAAACACACACACTCATCGTTCCATTGACCTCCATACTGAGTACAGCAATACGCTGTGATACGACAAGCACTCTGACTAATGTTCTGTCACCACGCACACACACGGACACACAAACACATGAGCACATCTTTCTTGGCGCCCATATTTCTAATCCTTTTACAGTCTGTGTCACACTCATATACATTTGGCACTCACACACACACAGTCACCTAATCAATGATAATGGAATCAGTGTGTATCCTGCCTGGTAACACAAGCCTGCGCATCATTAACATGCTAACCTACACTCAACGGTCACACACATACACATGTTCACATGTTGGAGCGTGTGTGAACTATTAATAGGCAGCTTAAGCAGATGTTTGACACAGTGTTGTTCAGTATCTGAGCAATAGATGGGCAATTTCACAGCCAATTTATTTAGTGTAACTTGTACGCTTGGGATTGCTATTGTGAGCTGGAGAACATAAAGGAAAATCATTCTTAAAAGCAGAAGACTGACCCTGGTGCCACGCCTGTCAGCCCACTAAGGCTAAAATTGCAGGCTGACCATTATTGGTTCAAAACCAGAATCAGAAACACTTTATTAATCAAGGGACAAGTTTGATTGTTGCAGTTGTTCATTTTCACACTAAAGCAGTAGGGATATCACCTAAACATTAAAATAGATAAGTGCATAAAAAATTAAGTAAAAAGTTAAAGGATAACTTCGGTTCCTGCAGCTTTTACATTGTTTATAGAATGAAGAACAACAATATACTCACCCAGAAGGCTTTCCTGATGCAAACGGTGCTTCGGGAGATATTTAGATCCAAAATCGAGCAGCGGACACCGATATAATGGTAGCCTGTAGGGCATGGATCGCCGCTCCTAAAAACTGAATTAATCGTCCAAAAACTCTTGTTTTTCACCAATATTCCATCATGATTCGCGCCGAATGGACCGCCATTGCAGCCTGTGTCTCTCCACACAGCGCTGTGTGGCTGAACTAATCTCTGAACTGACGAGCTGTTTACATGCTCTTCACAAGATGAAAAGTGCTCATTGTTTCAGGGCAGCTACAAATCGACTTTCTTCTTCCAGTTTTGTGCAAAATGGACGAATATCTATGGGATGAAGATGTTGTGGAGGAGGACTTTGAATATGATGGACGTCCTTACAGTTTGGAGCCAGATTATACAGATAAGGAGCTGATAGAAATGAGGAAGCGATCTCAACGCTCCAGAGAGTACTGCGCATGCGCTAAGGGCATGCAAACAGACTCGTCTGTTTAGAGGTTAGTTCAGCCACACAGCGCTGTGTGGAGACACAGGCTGCAATGGCCGTCCATTCGGCGCGAATCATGATGGAATATTGGTGAAAAACATGAGTTTTTGGACGATTAATGCAGTTTTTAGGAGCGGCGATCCATGCCCTACAGGCTACCATTATATCGGTGTCCGCTGCTCGATTTTGGATCTAAGTATCTCCCGAAGCACCGTTTGCATCAGGAAAGCCTTCTGGGTGAGTATATTGTTGTTCTTCATTCTATAAACAATGTAAAAGCTGCAGGAACCGAAGTTATCCTTTAAGTAAGCAGGTCGCAACATGCAAAATCTTTAGGTTATATCAGCTTCCTAATGAAGAAATAAATAAAATAATATGTAAAGTGAGACTATGAACCAGTATTAACTTTAACAATATTTATAATATGAGTATAATATGACCAAATTTGACACAAGGGAAAGATGTTGACAGAAGATTGGGATAACGTTGCTCGGTCTGATAAGCATGGATCCATCATTCCTTGGTGGTTGTGCAATGCTGAGCCCTGAGAACAAACTGAGCAGTGCTTAAATGCCATCAACCATGGCCTTACTGAATATTGTTGATTTTTATATATCCAAATTTCAGGACAGAACCTAAAATCATTCACGGTTTCTCAGGCTAGAAACGTACTTTTAAGGGGATACACCAACATTTTTTTTCTCTTCATGTCTCCCCTCACTCCCAGACCATGACAAGCAGATAGACACCATTCTTTTATCAAGGAAAAGATGGGAAGAGCTCGCCCAACACTAATAAGTTTAGCTCAAACACTGGGAGTTGATGGGTCACATTAGCGTGCCTCTGCCTACAGTCATCACGTAAACTCTTCAGCAACTGTAAATGGTCCTGTGTGCTTGTTGTGACTCACTTTTTTACTACATTATGTCACACTATCTATATTTAAAATCACTTTGGCAATTTGTTTGATTTTCAAAACAAATGCATACAAACTAAGCCACAGGACACATTCACAAAACACCTTGGACTTGCTTTGTTTTGTTGACCTACTTATGCCCCAGTCACACATTCACATTTCTCATGGCAATTGTGCACGACTGTACACGATTGTCGAGGCTGGTGTGATCGCTATGAAACGGGGTGAAATGACTGTCTCACCCCTAGACTCACCCCGTAAATACACTGTCAGCAGCGCTTCTACAGCGCTGCGGGGGCGTTCGTCTCGGTCAAGTTAGGTTAATACAGCGATATGACGAGGATTCCTTGAACTTCCATGCCGCTGACACGTCAGCACCGCTCAAGGTCAGTTCACGTCACGTAAGCCCCGAATGTGCCCCGTCACTTGCCCTGATTTGAACAGGACACAGTCGGGGCACAGACGGATACATCCTTGTCAGTCGTCTTCACAAAGCTTTCAGGATTGAGCAACGATCAGCCCGACTGAGCTCCGTACATGCCACGCTAATACCGTTCGCATTAGGACTGCATTAGGCTTCCACCCCGCTATACTGAGAGCGGCGATTCTCCATCGACAGTTCAAAACTGTCCGGACCCTTTCACGTTCCCCGCTGTTCATCCACGACACAATACATACGATACAAGGCTGATCCAGACCAAGTAGCGCATGCACCACGACCAAAGCACGTTTTATCAGGATTATGACAATCGTGCACAATCCCCATGAGAAACGGGAATGTGTGACTGGGGCTTTACAAGCACGTCCTTGGTGGTTGGTGGCACATGTACCCTGCTTTTAGTTTTAGTAAAAGAAGTAACTCACAACAATCACACAGGATTGTTTGGAGTTGCTGAAGTGTTTATCTGATGACTGTAGGCAAAGGCAGGCTAACCAAACCCACCGACTCCCAGTTTTTGAGCTAAGCTAATTAGCGGTGGCCGAGCATCTCTTCCACGAACAGTTAAAAGAATGGTGTCAATCTGCTGGTCATGGACTCAGAAGAGAAAAAAATGTTGGTGTATCCCTTTAAGACCTAAACCCTGGCCTAACTTTCCACAGCACCAAAGCACACTCAAGCAAATATCTCCAAATAAACCTCAAAAATGTAAAAGACAAAGGAGTGGAGTGCCTCCATACCAGAACTGCTCTTTGGAATAGGATTCACAGTAATAGGAGCAAAAAGAAAAGACTCAGGGCACTCTTTTTAGACAAATTAAATGCCTTTATTTTAACAGCATGGTCATATAGACCTTAAAATCATACTTTATCAAAAGTTCATCACGAAGTCATGAAAACAGATATTTAACGTAGAATTCCATTTTATTGAAGTTTGTATGAGCTTCATATGACCACCAAGTACATTAGATGCAGTAGTAAAAAGTCTGTAAAAAGTTTGTGACACAAAACCAGCAAAGTACTGTACCAAATACAAAGGGTATTTTCTCTGCCTACAATAACTCCCATTAAAAAATAAAACCACAGTTTAACAGTACGTTACCTCAAATGTTTTAATAATGTTTGTCTTGTGCATAGAGGTACAAGTCAGTGTCATAATTTAGTTAGTATGTAGGCCCTGAGAGGACAAAGAAATATCTGTTTTGTTGAATGATAAAAAACAAGACGAGACTACTCTTGAGCAAAGTCAAAATTAAGTGTGTTATCACTGTTTCAGTTAATATATTTCATACAAATTTTAACAGCCTCAAAGCTGACTAAGCTGAGCACACCCCAGAGACCCTTTGATGCCCGCCCTGTGAGTCTCAGGCTGGGAACTAAAGTGGTACACCTTGTCTACAATGTAAAATACATCAAGGTTCACAGTAGGGGCTGCCTGCATCAGTGGTGTTCCAGGGACAAGATGGCTCCTGCTGTTTATTTACATGTCAGACATCTTGTGCATAATGTAAAATCACCCACTGGGACATAAATATGATGCTGGATTTAATATAAAAGTACAAAGGCAAAATGACAGCAGAGCGTCGACATGGCGCTGTTGCTGACTTGCAAAGAAGAAGGTCTAATGTTTTAAACAAAAGAGGCTTGATCCCTGGAGTAAGAGAGACCTGATGGCTGCATGATGATCAATACACTTACAGCTACTGATGCCAAAAACAAACTGTCTTCTTTACTGCAAGTATATCATCATTTTGACTCCCCATGTGCCTCAGAAAAGGAACAGAAAACATTAAAGCACACATCTTACAAATACATGAATGGGCTGAATCAAAAAGAACAAAAACATTTATATTTTATTCCTTCTATGTGCCTGTTCATCCATCCAGACCATTCTTATGAGCACCTCTGCAAAACACTAACGGGAATTTTGTCCTAACTCTTGATATTTGATCTGAAATGAACTGATTTAAAATTGAGGGCTAAAGGTGAAGGTCAGATTATGCTTGTTTGTAAATATAATATCCCAAGAACACCAGTGTCGGGAGTAACGGTTTTAGAAATAATGCCATTATTATTTCCCCAGTAATGGGTTATCTAATTAATTACTACTTCAAACATTACAACGCCATTACCGTCAGCGACAATGAAATGTGTGGCATTACTTTGCACTGATGTCAAGCAGCTGTTATCTGGCCTGCCTCGCTCAGCCAGACACAGACAGGAGCTGACAGACAGGCAAGAAAACTTGATGCCAAAGTTGCCATGTTCGCTTATTATAAGCGACTTTCGGCTTCTTTTTGAAACTTACATGTGTATATTGAGAGTTGTGGGTTGCAGTTTTTTGGGCTTGTTCTAATGGTGCAGTTGCTCATTTGGGCTTGTTGTGCCCCCAAACCAAGATGGAATTTGGTGCATGATCTACTATCATAAAAACCCAATTCAGAAGTTATAAAAACTATTTTACCACACCCTAATACAAAATAAAATTTTACTGTAAAAATGGCGTTTCCACCTAAGATAGATTCTCATACTCAGAATTAAACAGATTTCTAATGCGGCTACTACAGTTTTCACCATAATAAAGCTGTAGATGATTAAGATACAACTTAGAAAAAAACCTGACATGTCTGTTTGGTTACAAAAATCAAAATTAGACAGACTGTTTAGCAATAACAGAGTTATAAATAACAGCGGCCCCTCGATTCACTTCTGTATAAAGAAAAAGATGTTAAACCTCCAAACAAAAGGATGTTTAATGAGTAAACTAAGAGACAAAAAAGAAGAAATTTGACTTTGAAATTGAAATGTAACAGGGATGAAAATGAAAACACGCTTCATCCAGGTTTCTCTTTTTAAAAATGTTTAATTCAATCATAAAATCTGGCAACACGGCTCGCTGCAGCCACAGCGATTCCTGAGCGGTCTGTGGAGTTAAAACTGCTGTTTTCAGGATGGAAGTACAAGAAGTAAAATGCAAAAACACATGTGAATTGTACATTTTGTCCTAAAGCAAAGTGTTTGTCTGTTGTTAGTAAATCTAAAATCTAGTGACCAAAAATCCAGAGAACTCTGCTGATGATGTCAGAGCTGCTGCAGCAGGTAACAGCAAGGAAGGACACAGAGACGGAGACACACAGTTCAAGAGGAAAAATATTTTTAAAAAAGATAACACATCAGTTACTTTACCTGTTAACTAATTACATTTATGAAGGAATAATTCTGTTAGTAATTCAGTTACATTTTTGGGAAAGTAACTATAACTAATTACTTTTTTAAAGTAACGTGCAATGGTCAGAGGTAAAGGTCATTGCCCTCCAGTTTCAACAGTTGCTTTTTAGTTTGATATATTATATGACAGTTTAGACAAATGTTCTTTCAGCTTTGCTCAAATATCCATTCTGACACAATCAGGGACTCTGCAGTGTGAAAGTACAAGGTCACTTTGACCTCAAATGCTCTTTGAAACCACAAATCTTCAACTTCAGAAGTGTGAAGGACACAGAGACGGAGACACACAGTTCAAGCAGGAAAAGATTTTTTTTTTAAAGTAATGCCCCAATCATTTTCCCCGGTAACTAATTACATTTATGAAGGAATAATTCTGTTAGTAATTCAGTTACATTTTTGGGAAAGTAACTATAACTAATTACTTTTTTAAAGTAACGTGCACTGGTCAGAGGTAAAGGTCATTGGCCTCCAGTTTCAACAGTTGCTTTTTAGTTTGATATATCATATGAAAGTTTAGACAAATGTTCTTTCAGCTTTGCTCAAATATCCATTCTGACACAATCAGGGACTCTGCAGTGTGAAAGTACAAGGTCACTTTGACCTCAAATGCTCTTTGAAACCACAAATCTTCAACTTCAGAAGTGTGATTTCTGCCAATAACACAAACAGCACTTCAGACCCTCCTCTGTTCTTTAAAGGGACTGTGAGGAGTTTCTAAGTAATTACAAAAAAGCCTCCCTTTTAGATATATGCCTGATGGAAATACACACTTTAAGATGAGTTTTATAGCATCAAAATAGGTTATCTATAAATGCTATTCCTTAGCTTCGCGGTCGGGTCGGACAGGGCTGGACTGGCCTGGCCTGGATACTCAACTTCAGGAACAAGACAATTAGAACTAGAGCAAATTTATATTATTCAGACACGTCTTAGAGCACCGGGCTGTAAGTAGCCATATATAGCCGGCTACAAAACTACGATACGGTTTTCCAAAAATTGATTGTTGTCACACATCAAAAACTACCGCTACGTAACTAGAAAGAGATACATTACCTCGTTGCTCTGCATCCTGTAGGTTGTTGAAAAAAGAAGTTGTAAAGCAATGCAGAGTTCTGAGGAAGGTCTGAGCTGCATTCATTAGCATCACAACAAACGCTTGGGTCTTTTGGTGCGTTCCAGTTGTAGTCAGAAGTAGGAATTTCTGAGTTCTGAGTAGGAAACTGCAACTGAGACGTTCCCCGAAGTCAGAATTTCCTACAGGAAACTCAGTGAAACCTCGCCACCCCTTAGCTAACAATAGCCTGGTAGATCGGCATGTTTTTTTCTGACTTCAAGTGGAACGCCGATAAGTTGGAGATGATGTCACTCCAAGTTCTGAGGTTCCTGGAACGCAGCATTACGACAGTCGCCGCACGTGCTCATGGGTTGCAGAGTCCTAATGTCACCGGTAATAGATTCTACTCATAGCACCTTTAATATCTAGCAGTTGCTGCATTCACATGTCTGGTTGTTTTGCTAAACCAGGTGGCACAGTGGTACAGCATGTAATGCACAAGCCTCACAGCAAGAAGGTCATCATTTTAATCTCAGGGTCAGTCTGGGCTTTTCTATGTGGAGTTTTTATGACCTCCCTGTGCATGTCTAGGTTCTCTACAGGCACCCTGGCTTCCTCTCACAGTCCAAAAACATGTTCATTTGGCTAACTGGTGGCTCTAAATTATCCTGAGGTATGAGTGTGAGCATGAATATAGGGCCCTTTAAAATCCACAATCACTGAATCGCAGATGGAATAACGGGATTGGACATTATAAGCTGAACTCAATATGAATTTGGAATATCACGGATAATTTTAATAAAGTGAAACGTATCTCTTAGGAAAAGGCCTTCACTTCCCCTCATCCTCTACTGCACACATGTCGAAGTGGCCACCTTAGACAGCGGCTACGTTGGCGAAGATGCTAGAAACTGTTTGTGTAAGGCAATCAAATGTTCTGCAGATTTCAACATACAGGTCCATTCTTCAAACTGTTAACTGGACCTGTAAAGATATGTATAAGGACCACCTGAAGAGTGACACACACTAACGGAAAGAGGAGGAACACTACACTAAAGCTGTTATAAAAGTTTAAATGTACTGAATATGTGATCAATGTTTTATTGCCTAATCAATACCTGATCACCTTATTGACATTCTATTACTTGTATTATCCTAATGAGATGTAGGGTGTGCCTTTGTGTGCTCTTTTATGTGGACGTGTGAAAGGAAACAACATCGCTAAGTCTTGACTCCATAATTGTGGCACACTTGTATCTGTAGCCAACATTAAGGACAGAAATACAGCTGTGGTTGAACTGACCTGGATAAGAAAAACAACTTGGAGATTTAGTGCACTCCAACAGAAGGTGAAACTCTCAGCCTGGGACAGGCAAAGAATGAAGAGGAAACAACGCTCTGACGTCTTCTGTTGTGGTGCAAGCTAGACCTGTCCTGCCCGTTTGCTATGTATAAATTCTTGTACGCTGTGCAGATTTGGATGAGAGAAAGCTGCACGTTCCTTGCAAGTAAAATCCTTAAAGACAACTCTACTCTCCTGTCATCTTTCACATTGGCTCCATCAGTCAGAGGTGAATAACAAGGGAATATTTATCTGACGTTCTTGATAAAGGAATAATTTTTCTGACAGAAGCTAAGCAGTAAAGTTTTCAGTTTTAACAAATTAAATCGTCAAGTGTCTCAAGGTTAAATTACATAAAATGCTAAAAACTGAATTCTCAAAAAAGTAGAAACAATTTTTTTAAAAAAAAAAAAAGTAAAAATCGAATTTGGGAAAAATTAAAACAGGTTTTATAGGGCCCTAATGGTTGTCTGTCTCCCTATGTGGCCCTGCGACCACTGTGTCCGCTTCAGGGTCGATCTTAGCCCTGCAGAGCAGACAGACCTGCCTAATTCTGAAATCCTGCAGGTCCGTCTTGCCAACCTCCTTTGTCCAACGAATTCACTGGCTGAATTCTTAACGGCCCAATCAGGGACAAGAGGCGGGAGCTGCAGAATGCGGATGTAACGACAACCGGAAGTTGAGAGTGGACATGTTGATTAGCCTTTTGTCCTCATGGTTACCTAGTGAAACTTGGTGAAATCTGCCCTCCTCAGAAGTTTACTTGTAGGGATTGTCTTTGACGAGGTTCATGTCACATATAAGTGTTAAATGAATCATCTGTGTGGTACAATTTAGTGTAAGACGGTAGTATAAGGCCAGTAGTGGCTAACGGCTAACGTTCATTAACTGTTGATAGTTTTAAGCAGCTAAGTTAGCAGCTAGCGGCTAACGGTCATTAACTGTTGTTAGCTGTTAGCGGCTAAGTTAGCTGCTATGGCTAACGTCCATGAACTGTTTTAAACTGTTGTTAGCCATTAGCCGCTACATTAGCCACTATGTATGCTACATTATAGGAGGCAACCCTGCTTGATGTGGATTGGTCTGTGATGAATGTGACGAGCCAAACGATTGTCCAATCACAAGCTTGAGTTTTTTTTTAACGTTCTGCCCCTGAAAACAAATTCAAAGGGCTCCTACCCAGATGGACTAGCGAAATATTTCTGTGGCAGATATATGGAGCTGTCCATCTGGCTTGTCAGGTTAGGTTGACCTTGCCTTTCATTCAATGTCAGCTTGTAGGGCTCTAGCCCCTGGGACCCCAAAAGAGACAACAAGAGTGGATAGTTGATGTTTTACTTAAATACTGGGGTATGTTTGATATTAATTTAAACACTGAATCTGCATTTTGGCACAGAATGAGTCGCAGAAGTTAAACAGGACAAAAGAAGAACAGGACTTTGATGTTCAACACTTAGAAAAATGCTTAGAGAGACATATTTGAGAGAACAGAAGTACATAAGAACATATAAAAGCTGTTTTATGGCTTCTTCTTTAACAGTTTTCTCCTCTCCTCTGTAAAAGTTGCTCCCAGCAGCTTTAGGAACGACTCTTAGGAGGAAAAAGTCTTGGCTCAGAACTTTTCAGAGCCATTTAGTAGAACTCCTGGTGGTGAAATAAAATTGTGTGTGAATGTGGCCTCTGGATGTCAGCGTGAGTTGTGGCCAGCGGTGTCCCGTAATGAGGTGACAGCAGGCTCCACCAACACACACTTTAGCACCTCATATGGACACACAGTGGACAGAGGTGACACCATTACCCCTGACCCTCAGCCCCTGTGTGTGTGAGTGTGTGTCTGCACAGTTGTGTATGTGCAGAGGATAGGGGGAGGGGTTTTCAGTGTATTTAATTACAAAGCAGACGGCTGAGCTCTCACTGCACACTGATTCACTTCATCACCTTCACATTAATTTTTTACACAAATATGTTTTTAATGAGTGTTTAATAACCGTGTCCGATTATCAGACTCACAGCTCTCTTCAGGTCACTGACCCCTCGCAGGTTAATGCATCTTTTTTTGCCAGATTTACTTCATCTGGTTTTGGTTCAGTGCTCTGATAGCCTGCGGGTGTGATGAATTCATTTTGCAAATAAGTGAAGGAAACAAGATTTGTGAATCATGAAACTTTGAACTGGTCTAACACACCTGAAGTTTCCAACATTCAATCTGTCCAATAAAACATGACTTTAAACAGAATACAATCACCTGCAAATCTTTATTCACGTACAGTATGTTTAATTCAATAAACCACAAAGACAACATTTCTTATGTCCACACTGAAAAACTTTTCATTGCAATTTCCGTCTCATTTTAGAATAACTATCTGTAACACTCTCCACAATCAACCAATCATCAATCAACCTTTATTTATACTCAAGAAATCCTTGAGGGTAGGGGTGTAACGGTACACAAAAATGACGGTTCGGTACGTACCTTGGTTTTGGTGTCACGGTTCGGTACATTTTCGGTACAGTATGGGAACAACGCAAAACCATTGGCTTGTTTAGCACGTTTATTAAACCAAAAATTTGTAATTATACAAACTGAAAACCAAATTTTATTCAATGTGCTGCTTGGTAATACTAAGTTAAATAAAATAATAAACAACAAATGTATGAACTTAAAAATAATGAGTTTCTTTTTAAATTCCTGGCTTAAATATGGATGACTGGGTACTTTATACCAGGGCTCAATCACCTTTAGCATGAGTTTAAAACCAGCATTTTCCACAACTGAATATGGTCTTAGATCTGATGCTATAAAAACACTGATGGATGCTGTTATCACTTTGGCCCGATCTAAACTGTCAGGGAGAGGCTGCTTGAATGCAGACGGCAGTTGAATTTGCACTAGAGTGTTTTTTTCCTTACCACGGAAATCTTTACACTGGAGTGGTGCTGTTTCAGGTGGGCTGGCATGTTTGACGTGCCGCCTGACCTTAGTTGAACAGTAACGGCATACTGCTGTCATTTTATCTACCTGTCTTTCTCCATTGCATCATTTCACCAGGAAGCCAAAGTGTTCCCAAACAGGAGATTTCAGTGACGGGGGGGGGGGGGGGGGGGGGGTCTCCAAGCTCCGGTTGGTCGCTAGTAGTAGCCATGATGCACAGTTCAATACTAAAGAGCCATGTGCAGCGGCTAACGTAAACTTACTGTACTCGTTCGAGTACAGCACTGTACCGAACCAAACATCCGTTTCGAGCGGTTTGGCACGGATACATGTACCGTTACACCCCTACTTGAAGGGCATTCTCTTTTACAATGATGTCGAGTCAATTACATAAAAAATTGAGAAAATACAAAACAATAAAAAGCAGTAAAAACAGGCAAGCTTTAAGAAATGGGCATTAAAATAATCAGTCCTGTGATGATGAATATGGCAATAAAGGTCACAGTTAAATAAAACAATTACACACATAAGGTTGGGAAATTAAAATGAAAGCTGGGACAGACCATGTTTATCACCTTTCTACTTCATCTTTTCTTTTCACAACAGTCAGTGAGTGTTTGGGAACTGAGGACGCTAACTGTTGAAGCTTTATATGTGGAATTCTTTCCATTTTTGTAAAAAGGATTCAGTTTCTGGGCTGCAGGTAGACCAGTCTAGTACCCACACTCTTTTATCATGAAGTCCAAAGTGGCTTGGCATTGTCTCACTGAAACTGGGAGGAACATCCCTGATAAAAGCATATCTTATATGTTTTTTTTTTACAAAACCTGTTTGTACTGCATCAATGGCAACTTCACAGATGTGTAAGTTACCCATGCCATGGGCACTAACACACCCTTTTACCATGACAGATGCTGAATTTTAAACTTGGTGCTGATAACAATCTGGATGGTCTTTTTCCTCTTCAGCTCAGAGGACACAATGTCCAAAAAATAATTTGAAATGTGGGTTTGTCAGACCACAGCACACTTTTCTACTTTGAGCTCAGTCCAGAGAAGCTGAGGATGTTTCTCGGTGTTGTTGACATGTGGCTTTGGCATTGCATGGTAGAGTTTTGATTTGCACATGTAGAGATTAGCTTTGTTAAGTGACGATGGTTTCCTGAAGTGTTCCTAAGCTTACCTGGTAATATCCTTTACAGAATGATGCCAGTTTTTAATGAAATGCCACCTGATGTATCAAAGGTCACAGGCATTCAGTGTTGATTTAAGACAGGGGTGGGCGCCTGGCAGCCCAGGGGCCAAACGTGGCCCTTCACCTCGCTCAATGTGGCCCACTAGTCATTCCCCTCCTGCCGCAAAAAAAACTAACAAACTGGAAAGATGAAGAAATAAAACAACAGTTGCTAACTGCTTAATGCATTCATTTGGATAGGTGACAAAATATTTATACTAACTTAAGATTGCTGGTACATACTTTTTTGTTGTTGTTGTTTTTTTACAAGTAGTTAAATTTCTTAGTTTGCTATGATTATACCTCTAAAAATATTTTTATGAGGCATTAAAATATAATTTACAGTACTGGTAAAAACCATATTTGGAAACAATGGTAATGATAATATATTTGTGTTTTAAAAACTGGTAAACTTTATTCTTTTTGCATTAAAAGAAGCTTAGTTTACTTTAAGTTATGTGTCATGCTCACTAGATCATTGATTTTTAATTGTGTTTGAGTTAGAATATATGTGTTGGTAAAATCATTTGTTAAGCTTTATCTTTGCTATTTTTTGTTTCTTGCATTTTTTTTCTTTATTGAAAGTGCCAACAATATGTAACAGTGCGGCCCTTGGGCACTGAAAAAAAAAGGAATTTGGCCCTTTTGGTATTGATAGTTGCCCACCCCTGGTTTACGATGTTGCCACTGTCGTACAGAGATTTCTATGGATGATAGAATCTCTAAATTCCGTTCAACTGCACAATGAGAAACATTCTTAAAGTATTGGACTATTTGCCCAAGCAGTTGTTCCCAAAATGGTGATTCTCACCCCATTCTTAGTTAGTTAGTGATTTATTTCATTCATATATCTGAAATAAAACTTTTTTATACAAGCATATAATTGAATGAAAAGGAAGAGAAAGAAGAACAATCTTCTATTATCTGCCCATTTTAGGCACTTGCTGGTCTCAAACTCTTTTTGATTATCAATGACAACAACAAGCAACAACCACCAAAATAATACTAATAATTATAACTAATACTAATAATTATTTCTTTTGAATGACTGAGACTTTCCCAGATGCCCTTTTTATATCCAATCATGACTTGTTTCCATTTCACCTGTTCACCTCTGAAATGTTACAGACAGTTAATTTTTTTTACCATTCCTCACCATTTCTGTAGCCTGTGTTCCAGCTTTTTTAAACACGTTGCAGGCATCAGATTCAAGTGAACGAGTACTGGCAAAAACATCCTACAAAGTTGATCAGTTTGGGCCATTAATGTCCTCTTGTAATGTTTTTAATTGAATATAGGTCAACAAGAATTTGCAAATTGTTGTCTTTTGTTTATATTTGTTTTCTACAAATGTCTCAACTTCATTGAATTAGGGTTTGTCTAATTACAAACTATTATTAATTGCTTCTTTGGACTCAAATACAAATACACATATGCCTTAGGACTTATTTGTGCTCACTGTTTAGCCCTGCACCGAAAACTGAAAAGAAACTTTTCCTTTCATTCACTTCTTTAACTTAAAGTGAACCAAGTGCACTATACAGCCATAACCTTTTTTCATTATGTAGTTCATTATTTATTTATTTTTTCAAGTGAAAACCCATAATCTGAAACACTGTAGTTATGAAGTTAATATTTTTCTTCTAAGATATGTTAATTTAATGGTAGTCCTTAATTTTTTTGATATACTCAGCAAAAAGAAACTATGTACATATTTCAAACTTTAATCTCTCCTCTAACAAGGCGAGTAAAGATCACACACATATGTGCTGCGGACAGGATTAAAATGACTGATCAGCACAGCGAATAATAAATCAGATCCTCCTCTGGAGAAATAAATCCCATCTGAACGAGGCTTTAGTCCGTCTGAGTCTGAGGTGATGGAGGTGAATCACTGCCAGGAAACCTTCTCATATCTCCACCCACACAGAAACACAGCCAGACAGCCGACACAGAGGACGGGGAGACCTACAGTATATATAGATCTGTTAGAAAGTGTGTGTTTGAGTGTGTGTGCCCGTGAACACACCACTCTCCCCCCGCTGGGACTCTCAGACCAGCATGAGTAAGCAACCAGTCGGATTTACAGCATATTGATTAAATTAGCATTCGTTCCACAGGCTGAATATTAACTCGGCCAGCACACACATTTACATGCATGCACACACACCCCTGTCATGACAGCACGCACACAGCCTATTAGAGAGTCGCACACACTCATACAGTAGGCGTTCACCCGAGCTGTGATTAATTCCTCCTCAGAGAAGGAAAATTGACTCTACAGAAAAAAGTGTTCGTCACGAGGCCCGAGCAGCGTCTGGTTTGTAGGTCAGTGAGAAATGGCAGCAGGCGATGATCACCTGTCCACTCCCTGAGGATGAAAGCCCTGTTTTTTTTTTTAAAGCTCATTATTTCTCCTGGGAATATTGACAAAGCTGCTTTACAGAAACACCCTGCAGCATATTCAGCCTTTTAATACTTGAATAGGCTCCAAACTCGACCAAAAAGAGCTCAATGTTCTCACACCTGAGCTCACTGACCTGCCCCCCCGTTTTCTGTCTTAACCACAGCAATTACTAAACTTGCCATCCAATTAATTTTGTGTAGGAACAAGACCAATTAGGCGGAAAAACAAGGAAGTAACTGACCTGCTCTCTTGTTGTCCTCTGTTTCCTCTTTCCATCCCTTGATTAGCTTTCCTCTGTTCTCTCTTCAAAAACCCAGTTTTATTTCACCACCCTGACAAAGATGGGTTCATGTTGACTGCAAATCTTGCCTCAAATATTGTGTTAAATTATTTTAAATGCTCCAGCATGATTGCTTTGGGGACTTAAAAAAGGGATCATATACAGAACAGGCCAAAAGTTTGGACACACCTTCTCATTCAATGCATTTTCTTTATTTTTATCAATGAAGTAATGATGGCCACTCGTTTCTCTTAACTTAGCTGATTGGTTCTTGCCATATTATTAATTATAACAGTTGTCTAATAGGGCTGTGGGCTGTGCATCAGCCTAACTTCTGAACAACACAAATGATGGTCCAAACCTCATTAATAAGGCAAGAAATTTCGTTAATTAAAGGTGTAGTCAGCGATGTGGGAGAAAACGAATGGAGAGGTTGTTGATAAACAAATTTAGACCCGCCTCTCCCTTCATACCTCACCCCTGGGTCCACCCCCAAAAGCTGATGGATGTGCATCGTCATTGAAACGGCCGTAGAAACTGCGTAGCTCACCAACATAGCTAAGGTGACCCTGACTCGTCAGACAATAGTAGCCACAACTCGACTGCCATTATTGATAACATCACAACAACAGTACATTTTGGCAGATTAGACAATAAGATGAATGCCCGACGGCTGTTACTGTTATGTGAAGCACCACAAAGCTAATGTTGCTAACCTATCCAGCAGAAAGACAGCGACATCCGCGTCTGTTTACAGGTCTTTTAATTGAAGGAGTTCCCTCCACCATCGAAAAGCAACACCAATGTTGACCCGGTCTTCGCTCTTTCATGGTCATAGCCCTTCTTTTTCACTTTTCACTCCTCTGACCTTTTTCTTTTGGGCTGTTTTTCAGCCATTGCTACTGCACCTATTGTATTTCTCTCTTATGCTAACTGTGCACGCTACGCAACCTACTACTCCCCCTCCTCCCTCTGTCTGATCTGCGCATGAGTATGATCGCCCCCTGGATGTGTGTACCCTGTTTTGGTGACTCGGCCCAAGCCACAGTATTTACCTGCTGAAATTCAGAGCCAAGGCTGTGTATTGAAACCGGACTTTTTTTTTCAACATGCTGTCAGTGGTGACATCTTGTTGATGGAGAGGAGAAATATGGTGATTTTGACAAATAGTGCATTAGATTAGAAGATTAGAAGATCGCTGACTACACCTTTAACCCTGGAAAGGCACACCTGAGAAGGTAAAACCATTTCAGGTGACTACCTCTTGAAGCTCATAAAGAGAAGGCCAAAAGTCTGCAAAGCAGTAATCAGAGCAAAGGGTGGATACTTTGAAGAAACTAGAATATAAGACATGTTTTCAATTATTTCACACTTTTTTGTTAAGTACATAATTCCACATGTGTTCATTCATAGTTTTGATACCTTCAGTGAGAATCTACAATGTAAGTAGTGATGAAAATAAAGAAAACACACACTCTGTAACACATATACTAGCATCACTGCATTGGCTTCCTGTTCAGTTTAGGCCCTGTTTACACAGAAACAGATCTTGAAGTACAAGTTTGAACTTTTACTGTCACTGCACATGTCACAAGTACAAAGCATGAAATTTCTCTTACTGTACAACCTGTCCAAGAACGTGCAAAAGCAATCATATGATGGGGGGGGGGGGGGGGGGGGGATCAGGATCAGGAAGACCGTCAGGTAGCCAGCAGAAGCGCTTCATTTTCTTAGATAGGAAAAGGGTAACATCAGGGAGAGAGGAGGAGAAAAAAGGCCGGCCTCACACTATGCCCTGCAGAGCACAGTGTCAGATCAGAAAATAACACCTCAGAACATGAGCAACATTCATTCATTCATTCATTTTCTATACCCCGCTATCCCTTTCAGGGTTACGGGGGGGGGGGGGGGGGGCTGGAGCCTATCCCAGCTATCATCGGGCGAGAAATGGGGTACACCCTGAATTGGTCGCCAGTCGATCGCAGGGCAACATAGAGAGACAGACAACCATTCACGCTCACACTCATAGCTATTTAGAGTCACCAATAAACCTAATGAGCATGTTTTTGGTCTGTGGGAGGAAGCCGGAGTGCCCGGAGAGAACTCACACATGCAAGGGAAGTTCATGCAAACGTCACACAGACCCCTGTCCAACCCAGGAATCGAACCTTCTTGCTGTGAGGCACTTGCTCTACCAGCTGTGCCACTGTGCCGCCCACATGAGCAACATGATAAGACAATATCAAACAAAGAAACTCCAAGACAAGCACATATGATGGGGGGTTGGGTTGTGGAAAGAGGGTGAGACTGGGTAGGCAGAGGGGGAGTGGCAGCCATCATTGGTGCGTCCTGCCGGTCAACAGTACATTGCAGCTCATGCCGAATACTAGGGATGAGAATTGAAAACCAATTCCAGTTAAGAATCGTTAACAGCTCCTTCAAAGAATAGATATCAAGAGTGTTTTTGCTGATAATTCCCTTATCAATTCTTTCCTTGGACAGGTTTCAGAAGCCTCAGAATTGTGGCTTAATTTTTTTTACACAAGGCGCCTACTGCACAATTTTAAGTGAGTGGAAACACCAGCAGCTTGCAGAAGCAGTTATCTATGCTGTGACATGTGTTTGAAATTGTTGACACTGAAAATCTACAGGCCAACATTTGCCCACACAGAAAATCTGCAGGAAACAGTAAGAGAATCATTGAAGAATTGGATTGATCAGCAGGATTGTTAATAGTACTGGTATTAATAAAGTCTTATCAATCCTCATCCCTACCGAATATGGAGAGTTTTCATTGCGCTTTCGCCTCCCTTTTACGCGAGAACGATGCCTGGAGTGCCTGAACCTGCAAACTTTTGAGCCCGGGGTCCAGAGTGGAAAGTTTGAAAACGTCTCCCTACCCAGCTCAATGTAAACAGGATATATGTATATGCTGTCGTAGCAACATGGACACAAGTCCCTTTTTAATATTTTCCTCACTTTGACGAATTTGTGCTGTAAACACTAGGGGTGCAACGATGCACATAATTCATGGTTCGGTTCGGTTCGATACGTTTCTGTCACGGTTGGATACTTTTTCGATACAAAATATGAGAAATTTCAATGCCTTTTTACTTATGGTTTATTAAAATAACCAACATTTGTTTCAACTCAGAGTACATTTTCATTAAATTGAATTAAATGTAACTCTTGCAGCTAAACCAGGCACATTCTTCGGTGCATACTTAGAATCATAAAAAACAAAAACATCACCATGTAAAAATAAGAATAAGTAAAAAAATAAATGTATCTAATAGAGAACTTACCCATCTTATGTGGTGCATTCTTCGCAGCAGAGTAAATATTACAAAAAACGAGCTATAAGTGTATCAAGTGTCTGTACCATGTCCTGAAACCCGGTGTTATCCACAACAGAAAAGGGTCTCATGTTGACAGCAATAAAAGTAGCTATGGCCCCGTCGATTTCCTTTGCCCTCTTTGAATCATGTGCTAATGGCTGTCTAAATGACCCAGGTAAAGTCTGTAGCATGTGTGCTGCTTGTTGTTTCTGTCTGGTTCCACTTGTTTTAACACCGGGATGATGTCGGCGTTTGTTTGATTTCCCCTGACGTAGTTTAGCATTGTGTTGCACTTCCGACATACTGTTGTGTTTTTGTCCACGACACGCTTACCATCAGGGTCAAACTTAACACAGAAGCCAAAGTCATACCAAATGCCAGATCTGAATGATAGTGGAGGGTCTTCAATTTCAGCTGAAGGTAAAGCACTTGCCATGTTGCAGCGCCCTAGCGTATGTAGCTTCTTCTGTCTCAGCAGTTTGGCCGAATGAAAGGGGAGGTGCTGCGCGCAGCTCAGCGGATCTGTGCTCGACAATACAGCCTGGAGTAGTCGAACGCAGATTCACTGAACTTTCATTGCAAAGCACCTCGTCAGAAGTTGATCAAATAAATAAATACAAAATTGGGTATTGTTTGTAGGGTGTACCGAACCGCGGCCACTCTATCAAACGGTTCAATACAGATACATGTATTGTTGCACCCCTAGTAAAGACCTAAATCAGTTCTTAGGACATCAGAAGGTCATGTAGTGTGTATCTTATGGCTTAGGCAGGTATAAAGTCAAACACAGATAAACAAGTTGAGAAACTGAGTGAAAGAAAGTGTGTGACAACTTTATCCATTTCACACAAATGTGTTTGTTGAAACTCTTGAGTTCCTAAATCCAGCTCTCGCTTTCGAAAATCAAGGGCATCATGAGCTCCTGAGTCCTTGTTTTCCCCTCTCAGTGGGGAGCAGGAGAATGCATCCTTCACTACAGATTATATTCCACAGGCACTACACAGATATGTTGAATGTTGATGATTTAACGCCCCTGTCTTCACTGTTGGGACTCAGACAACTGAGACACTCACTTTATCCACAAGAACAGCGTGCAGAAAACATTTTCTCCTTCACTTTTTCCGGGATTGCCTGAATTTTCCCAAGGCAACATGAAAGTTCAAGCGGTCTATCTTCAAATCAGTTATCCCTGCCCATCTGCTGCTGCTGGCAGGTTTAAAGCAAACAATCAAACCCGTCGTGATTGTTTGTAAAACCTGTGAAACCGTGTGCTGCGGAGAGCCGGATGATTTCAGAGAACGGCAGAGCTTCATCCAGAGGGGGCGGAATTAATCAGATGTTTCACACAGACGGAGAATCAAACAGTCCTGCACTCGTCAGATCGGCCATCTTGTTGTACTTGTATTGTGATTTATTTTCCACTATTTAATCTGTTTGCTCTTTCCAGACCAGAGAGGCAATAGCTCCTGAACAACAACACGGATATTAAAGTCAGAGAAGTGAGGAGAGGTGTGATTTTTCTTTTAGACAGGGCCAAATTTTATACACAATCAGACCAAAGATAGAAGGTAATAGTCAACAATTTTCTCGAGGTGGGACAGAATACAGTGGAATTCATCTACGTGAGTTGAGATGTCTCAACTTGAGTGAAAAATTGCTACTTTAGTAGAAAGTTTATGACACCATTAATGCACAAACACAAGAGCTAAACAGGAGAGTACAAGAACTTCCTGTAAAGCTGTCAAGGGAGAAACTTTGACTATTCCTTACCTGAAATGTCAATATATTTACTAGTCAATAAACAAGACTGAGTTGAAGCTACCAGGACAGGTTGTTATGTGCCATGGCAAGGTGTTCAACCAGGTGGGTAGAGAAACTACCGTGGTGGATAAAGAGGAGAGGCTTAGGCAATTTCAGTGGCAATATGGCAGACATAATTTTCTAACCCTTAATGTTTTTACAAGATTTTAGGTCATAGTGGCCTTAACTGATGAACTCAATTGTAAGTAGTTTATCTGTGAGTCAGAATGGATATTTGTGCTAAGTTTTTAAAGTCATGTAAGTATTCAAAAAGTATTACGCTGACAAGCAAGGAATGAGCATGAAGTACACAACCCTTGACATTGGAGTTCTGAAATCATACTAGGGATGCACCAAAATGAAATTTGTGGCCGAAGCTGAAGCATAACTTTTCAAACATCAGAGCTGGAAACATCTCAGCTCCTACTCTAGAAATAGCCTATTGGCAGTGGAAGCTGTGGAAACAGTTGCGAGGGTTTTGGCCAGGGACAATGCAAAGCCTCACTTTGCACTTCTGACTTCACGGCTGCGTTAAGCAGTTTGTCCACTTCCTCTTTTCCTGGTTATCGCTCACGCCCCAAACACGAAAATTAACACACTTCATGTAAATTTCTCTTTTTAAAAAGTAATATTCCTTATTAGGAAAGGAAATAGCTGGGGGTTGCTTATTTTGATGATTAAGATGAGCTTTATAGCATCAAAATAGGTTATCTATAAATGCTATTCCTTAGCTTCGTGGTCGTGGACAGGGTTGGACTGGCCTGGATACTCAACTTCAGGAACAAGACAATTAAAACTAGAGCAAATTTATTTTATTCAGACACGTCTTAGAGCACCAGGCTGTAAGTAGAGATATATAGCCAGCTACAAAACTACGATACTAAGTTGTCCAAAAATTGCTTGCTGTCACTCATCAAAAACTATTGCTACGCAGCTAGAAAGAGATACATTACCTCGTGGCTTTGCATCCTGTATGTTGTTGAAAAAAGAAGTTGTAAAGCAATGCAGAGTTCTGAGGAAGGTCCGAGCTGCATTTATTAGCATCACAACGCACGCTTTGGCTTGGGTCACATCTTTACGACAGTCGCCACGCGTGCTCATGGGTAGCAGAGTCTTTATGTCACCAGAAATGGATTCTCCTTACAGCACCTTTAAGTAAAGAGCACAAAAGAAATAACTGTTCTCTGTAGTAGAACTTTTTGTAGACCTTCACATTTAGGAACAGATATGGGGTTCTGTCCAAGCAGTGTAAAAGTAACGTAAAAGTAACAAGCAATGTTAAAAGTTACTTTTCATAGAGGGTAACTTAGTAAAGTAATGAGTTACTTTTTTAAGAAGTTATGAGTAATGAGCAAACACTACTTCTTAAAAGTAACTTCCCCATCACTGTTGTGTGCTATCCCAAATAAAACTTGTGTCGTAAATTATGATGTCTTTGGGTAGGATGGTTGTTAAATTGGGCACAGAATGAGTAACAAAAGTGAGTAGAAAGAGTCTCAATATCTAAAAGTACCTCCCTGATCCTGTTATGACAGCATTTCTTTATTTTTAAATGTATTTGTGGGCATTTTGTGCCTTTATTGATAGGAGAGAGAATGACTGGATAGGCTTGTAAAAGGAGGTGAGAGAGTAGGGAAGACACTCTGCAAACTGGCCACAGGCTGGAATTGAACCTGGACTGGCAAAAGTATGTATATGGGACGTGCCTGGTCACTAACCACTCCTGGACTGCATTTCTGAACTAGAGGGTTGAAACCATACCATGCTGAGGCCGTCTCTCTTTGTGTTTTGTAAAAAAATAAGGAGGGAATGTCAACATGCTTGAGTTAAGATAAGACATCATTTCAAGGAAAGTAGCTTAAATCATTTAATCTCATCTTCTAATGTCCATGCTGTGATGAAACTGAATCTCTTCTCCTCTTCTTCTCCCTCCTTCATTGGCAACCTTGCCTCTGTAAGATGTGATATAATGCAGTTATCACCATGGAGATGGACCCTCTCTGGACAATGTCAAGAGCCTCCATCTCTCCCTCTCTCTCATTCTCCATCTGTAGATGTGATTCCAGGCTTCAGAGCTGCTGAGAGCCAAAGCAGATGCACGGCTGCCAGACGCCCACACCAGAATTTTAAAAAGTCAAATTCAAGGGCAGGATTTTCAGCAGTAAATAAAAGAGAAAGTGTGAATGCTAAATGGCACAGCTTACATAAACATTAGCTCAGCATCTTTGTGTTTCCTGTAAGGCTTTCGATAAGAGAAGAATTATATAAACGAGAAAGAAAGAGCTCTACTTATAGTGAAGCAGCAGTGTGCAACCTTTGTAAATTAAACTACAAAGCTGTTTCAGGCTGTTACTCAAGCTTATCAAGTTTGGAGGCATTGCTCCTGAGAGAAGGAAGGCTCTAACAAGTAATGAACACAAACACAACAAAGTTAATCCAACTGGGCCAATGTACACTTCATAGAAGACACACTGTAGACTCTGATATTAACTTTAAAAGAATTCACTTGGGTTGGACCCCTGTTAAAGTAGAAAATATGTATTTATGTTCCTTTTGTAGAGAAATGATGCTGTAGGATGCTCTGGAGACTGTGTTTTAAAGCCTCTGTGAAGAATTTTAGTCATTTTAATCCAAACAGCAGGGACATTCAGCCTTATTCATGCAGCAGACAAAGAGCTTTTTTTTTCTTTCTTTGTTGTTTGTTCTGAAATAACTGGGTTTGGGACTTGTTGCTTATACTTGTTCTTGGCTGTAATTTTACTGAGGGATAAACAGTGTTCACTCATTCAAACAGTCTGTATTTTAGGGAAAATTATATCACTTTACTTACCTACAGTCAAGCCCACCCACAAAACTGACTGGACTTCTGACAAGACTTTTAAGACTAATATTTTGGAAACACAGTTTAATGGCCCTTTTCCATTAGCCCTACTTTACTCTACTTGACTCTACCTGGCTTGACTTGACTCGCCTTGTGCTGCTTTTCCATTAGCCCCAGTCGCCTGCCCAACAGCGTGCAGTGTCTCTTTAAACAGCTGAGCGGCACTGCAGTGACGTCATTTTGAGCGGGCACAACAATCTGTGGCTTTTTGTCACAAACCGAGTAAAAAAGGAAAGCAGAAGAAGGCTGCAGGTGGTAAGAAGAAATACCCCTTGCGAAGCACAGGAGAGTTTTGGAAGCGATACAACTGAATGAAGCTGAGGACAAGAGCAATCGAGCTGCAAAGAAAAGACGTATGAGGGTAAGCTAATGGTAGCTACCGCTAGCATGCTAGGACGTAGCGCTCATGACTCATCGATGACATCATCTGACCAATCAGTAGCCGGCAATCGGTGACGTCATCTTTCAGTATCAACCCAGCTCGCTTAGAACCTGAGCGGAGTACTAAAACTAGCTTGTGGAAACACGCTGCAAATCGAGTAGGGCCGAGTAGAGTAGGGCCAAGGCGTGCTAGTGGAAAAGGACCATTTATTGACACACCAGATGGTCCATTCAGTGTATTCCAGTGGTCTATATGGGAAAGAGCCCACAGAAAGTGTTTGGGAATGGGCAGAACCTTTCAGAAGCAGATCTGGCAGTTGATTGAACGATTGTTCTGTCATTCACATTAATTATGGGCCAATCACAGAACATGAGTCACGACATAGAACAAAGTCTCGCCAAAACAGAAGTGAAGTGAAAACATCCTTTCTTTTTTGAAGTTTGTGGTGTTGGAATTTGTTTTTCTGTTTTTCAAATCATTGTCATTCATCAAGCAGAGAAAACATCTAAGGAAAGTGAGAAACTACTAAAATTGGGTTAAGAACTGTCCAATGCGCTTTTAAAAACTGGAAGAATAGTGGGGAACCATCAGCTTTGAGGAAGAAATGTGGTCACAAAATATTCCTGAATGATTGTGATCAGTGATCACTTAAACGTTTGGCCAAATCAAATGGAAGGAAAACAACAGTAGAACTCAGGGGTGTGTTTAATAGCAAAAGTAAGAGCATTTCCACACACAGAATGTGAAGGGAACTCAAGGGATTGGGATTGAACGGCTTTGTAGTCTTAGGAAAACCACTAATCAGTAAGGCTAAGCAGAAAAAAGCTCCAGTTTGCTAGGGAGCATAAAGATTGGACTGTGGAGGACTGGAAGAAGGTCATGTGGTCTGATGAGTCCAGATTGACCCTGTTCCAGAGCGATGGGAGCATCAGGGTAAGAAGAGAGGCAGGTGAAGTGATGCGCCCATCATGCCTAGTGCCTACTGTCCAAGCCTGTGGGGGCAGTGCTGTGATGTGGGGCTGCTGCAGTTGGTCAGGTCGAGGTTCAGCAACATTATGGCCTAAAGAATGAGCTCAACTGATGACCAGAATATACTGAATGACCAAGTTATTCCATCAATGGATTTGTCCTTCCCTAATTACTCGGGCATATACCAAGATCACAACGCCAGGACTCATTGGGAACAAACTGAAAGGGTGATTCAGGGAAGATGAGACATCACTTTCACACATGGATGGGCCTTTACAGAGTCCAGACCTTAACCCCATTGAGAATCTTTGGGATGTGCTGGAGAAGGCTTTGTGCAGTGGTCAGACTCTCCATCATCAACACAAGATCTTGGTCAAAAATTAACGCAACACTGATGGAAATAAATCTTGTGACATTGCAGATGCTTATTGAAACAATGCCACAGCGCATGCATCCAAAAAACTATTAGAGTATGACTTTTTTTAATTTTGGTGATGACTTTTTTTTGGGCCATGCAGTGTATGAAATGTGGTTCAACGTTGTGAGAAATTCTCTGTTAATATTTCAGTTAGTCCTTGTATGATAATGCAACAGTCCTTCACTCCTCCTCTGCTATAAACAAGCACTGCTGTCTGTCACTCTTCCTCCTTCGTGGAGGAGCAGAGAATTTATTCTCCTGCTGCTGTCGGGAGACTCTGGATTTCTTTGTTCTTTTTATTCCAAATGAACCCAAAAATGGAGTTGTGCAAGCATGCTTTCCTCCTCTCTATGGAGAAAGTAAAACGCTGTGTTTCAAAAGACAAAAGGCAGGGAAAAATGTTGGTAACCGCTAATGTGGTTTGTAACAGTGGGACCAACAGTAAAGTGGGCCGTGAGTTGGACATGCCCTCTCCTCAACCACGCATGTGTAAGGGAGCCAGGGAGACTCATTCACAATGAGTTTTTAGAGCATGGATTGTCAAAAGAAGTGGACACTGTGCTCCACTGAGAGGTGCCTAGTTTGGAATCGTTTTTTTTTACTCCTCTGTTTCCTATTGTTTCTCTGCTGTAAGCACTTCGAGTTACATATGTTGTAGGAAAAGTGCTATATAAATAAACTTGACTTGACTTGACAAGGCTATGTGACTCTTTGAATATCATAGGAGCCTCTGAACACTGTTGATGCTCTCTAATGGACACTGCCATACTGCACATCATCTCAACCAAACTGTAGCTCCATCTTCCCAGACAGAGAGGCTGTATCAAGGTGGGACTTTAAAGGGACTGTGAGGAGAATCTACAGTATATCCGGCGACACAAAGACTGTGCTACCCATGAGCACGTGCGGCGACTGTCGTGATGCTGCGTTCCAGTAATCTTGGAACTGGGAGTAACATCATCTCTGATGTTCCAGTTGAAGTCTGAAAAAAACATGCCGATCTACCAGGCTTTTGTTAGCTGTTGTTAGCACACCCTGCATTGTTGTTCACAAATATCACATGAAGAATGTGATTATCACTATGGCAGCATTTTTGTAAATATAAGTCTAACAATACGATGTATACAGCTGATCTAGAGCGACACACCTCAGTCAGAAGTGCAAATAAATGGATTATTACAGGAGCTAAATAACTGTTCACACTGGGGGCATCCATCTTTGATTGTCAACTCGGGGGTGGCGAGGTTTCACCGAGTTCCCGGTAGAAAATTCTGACTTCAGGGGATGTTCCAGCTGCAGTTTCCTACTCGGAACTCGGAAATTCCTACTTCTGACTACAACTGCAACGCACCAAGACGTAACCTTAGCTAAAGCGTGTTTTTGTTGTAATGTAGCCCGGACCTTCCTCAGAACTCTGCATTGCTTTACAACTTCTTTTTTCAACAACTTACAGGATGCAAAGTGACGAGGTAATGTATCTCTTTAGTTACGTAGTTTTTGATGAGTGACAACAAGCAATTTTTGGAAAACTTAGTATCGTAGTTTTGTGGCCGGCCATATATCGCTACTTACAGCCCGGAGCTCTAAGAAGTGTAGAAATAATATAAATTTGCTCTAGTTTTAATTGTCTTGTTCCCAAAGTTGAGTATCCAGGCCAGTCCAGCCCTGTCCAACCTGACTGCAAAGCTAAGGAATAGCATTTATAGATAACCTATTTTGATGCTATAAAACTCATCTTAAAGTGTGTATTTCCATCAGGCATATATCTAAAAGTGAGACTTTTTTGCAGTTACTTAGAAACTCCTCACAGTCCCTTTAAGGATGTCTTACCAATAACAGCTTTGTATTCCAAAACCCAAAATCCTAAAAAAAAAAAATCCTTTCTTAAATTGGAACAGGCATGATACAGAAAAAAAGATGTAACATAGATCTCTGTCATAATTGAGATGAAGCTTTCTTTGAACCAGGCTGTAAAGATGTGCATTAAGGCCATAAAAATGCATTTTCCTTGCAGTACTACAGGTTTTGGCCCTTCTTCTTAGTTTACATGCACATCATGTGGAATAATGATTGACATAAACCACCCCTTTCATTCAGTATGAGCTCTTTCAATCAGAATTTTCCAACTGACATGTTTACATGAAATGCTTTTATTCTGATCAATGTTTGTTCTGCACACATAAACATGTAAACATTATGCTGCAAATGATTTGAAGCAGTTATGAAGGCAAAAGGGGGTCTATCTTGGTAATGGACATTTTTTTTCACCCTTTGGCACAGAAAGTCTTGCTGGTGATTGGCTGAAAATTGGACATGATTAAGTTACATAGAAACAATAACAAAGGCATGCTTAAAATCAGTGAGTAGCGTTATTACAAGGTGATATTTTCTGTAATAGGCAAGGCAAGGCAACTTTATTTATATAGCACTTTTCCTACAACATATGTAATTCAAAGTGCTTACAGCAGAGAAACAATAGGAAAGGGAGGAGTAAAAAAACAATTCCAAACTAGGCACCTGTCAGAGGAGCACAGTGTGGGATTGGAAAAAAAAAACACCTCAACACATGAGACAACAAACACAGAGACGAGCACATGGGGGGTGGGGGGGCCAGAGGGGGCGTTGATTCGAAAAAGTAGTCCAGTGACCTTGTCCTAGCTCAGACCTCACAAAGTCTCTATTGTCCGATAAGATGACTGTACGGCCTTGAGAGAGAGAGTTTCTGTTCCAGAGCAAAGTTCACAGGATGAGGGAGTGGAGGGGGGGATCGAGTCTCTGTTAGCAAAACACTGCAGAGGATAGTAGATGTGTCTGCTCAAGGACAGACGGGAAGCCATAACAAAAAGAGATAAGGAATAGTTTGGATCAGACCGACTGCAATTTTCCATCAGCCTTCTAGTCTTTTGGTCCCTCACGATGATGTTCCGAATCCATGGGCCCATTCGACCGAGCCGAGTTGTCAACTTCTCCAAGGTGTTGTCCTGCTTGCGAACGAGTTCGAGAATTGCATCAAGCGATTGAGCTCACAAATCGCTTGAGTCTGAGTGTTGACAGCCCTGCACATTCCTTCAGCCATGACGGGCAGCTTCTCAAGAGCAAAAAGTGCTGCCATCGTCTTCTTAACTTTGTGATAAATCAGGAAACTGCTAACTCCAAACAGTAGGAAACCTGGTATCATAAATCCAATTATGTAGGCATCTTCCAGGTCCTCTACGGACAGAATCGACAGGCACACGATCCTCCACTTCTCCCAGGAGTCCATCGTGTACCCAGCTGGGAAAGTACCATCGGGACAGGTGGGTTCTCCTTTACCCGCTCTTCTCTTCAAGAAAAAAGACAACAAAAAGAAAAGCGTCCGCCCCCGTTGAGAAGCAGAAGAGAACTTGAACAGCACTGAGTCTTTAAATTTATTTTAAAGTTTGGTCCATCGTGTTTATCCGTCCCATCTTTTATAGTATGACTCTCCTCGTGATTGGTCCAGCTTCTTTTTATAGTCTACTGTAATAAAGTGCTATTAAATTAAATTAAAGTCTATTAATGGTACTGTGTGAGATAATAGAGCTGAGGCGGAGGGTTTAAACATCTGTGAGCATGTTCTCGTCGCTCGGGGAGAACAGAGATGGAGACAGAGATTGAAAGAGAGAGGAGAATGAGAAGGAAATAAGGTCCAGTGCGTCCTAGAATAGAAAAAGAAAATCCATTTATTCTGAGAGGCCTGTGGGGCCCGAGGTAGCAGGAGTCCACTGTTACTCTATACACACACTAGCACACACTGATACCTCTCATCCTACTGGAGAAAATGAATTCTTTTCCTCTTTTTCCTCTTCCCCCCTCCTTTACCTTTTTGCCTCTGTCAGCGCTACCACCATAGCTCCAACCAGGGCACAAATCCCATCATGCACACACACACTCATGCGGAGAGTCACTCACCTGGTCACCTGCCTGAGGGGCTGTGATGCTGTTTCACTCTTTGCAGGGGTCTCTGTTTCCTGTCCACGCGGCCGCAGAGAATAGGAGGCCATCAATAATCCTGCTGAGAGGTGAAAAAAGAAGAGGAGAGGAGAGGAGAGGAGGAACAAGGGTAGGAAAGGATAAATGTAAAGGGAATTCAGAACAAGGCTGCAAACGCTGAGGAGGGTCAATGGAGGTAAAAGAATAAAGGGAAATGGAGTTTGGAAGGAAAAGTGAAGAGAGGAACCTGAAAAAAAGGTGAGGATAAGGGGAGTAAGGAGGGGGGTTGAAATCTGATAAACAAGAAAACAAGTAGAGGATAGGAGGGAAATAGTGTGCAACCGTGCTGAGGGAACATGAAAAACTAGTTATGAAGAAAGTGGAGGAAGGAAATGAGGGAAGGAAATAGGAGCAAAGAGGACAACATCAAAACATGGGAGCAAACAGAAAATGGAGAGACGAATAGTAGCAAAAAGGGGGTGAATTGAAAGTGTGCAAATCCCAGAGGTCATTATCAAAAGCTTAATGTGATACCAGATTAAAAGAAGCCACAAATCACATGTTTTTCAATGGATACATTTTCATAGTTGATTGAAAACAAACTCAGTAATAATGTAGCTTTGTGCATCATTTCTTAAAGTGCGTAATTTGACTTATAGGGCCCTTTTCCATTAGCCCTACACCACTCTACTTTACCCGGCTCTACTCTACTCGCCTTGTGCTGCTTTTCCATTAGCCCCGGCCGCCTGCCCAACAGGGTGCAGTGTCGCTGAGCGGCTCTGCAGTGATGTCATTTTGAGCGCGACACAACAATCGGTGGCGTTTTGTCACAAACCGAGTAAAAAAGGAAAGCCAAAGAAGGCTGCAGGTGGCAAGATGAAATACCCCTTGAGAAGCACAGGAGAGTTTTGGAAGCTATACAACAGAATGAAGCCGAGGACGAGAGCAATCCAGCTGCAAAGAAATGACGTATGAGGGTAAGCTAACGGTAGCTACCGCTTGCATGCTAGGTCGTCGCGCTCATGACTCATCGATGACGACATTGTCTGACCAATCAGTAGCAATCGGTGACGTCATCTTTTAGTATCGACTTAGCTCGCTTGGAACCAGAGCAGAATAGGTACTAAAACTAGCTTGTTTTAGGAGGTACCAGGCTAGTGGAAACACGCTGCAAATCGAGTAGGGCCGAGTAGAGTAGGGCCAAAGCATGCTACTGGAAAAGGGCCAATAGAGAGACATACAGCTTCACAGGAAGTGAATAGAAGCTGACAAGCATTTATTGGAAACTGTATCAAACTCACAGAGCTTTCAGACGGACTCTAACCCCACGAACACTTGGGGGAAAAACTTAAATTATTGCACTTAAAATGGGTATGTATAAACACAAACAGCCGAGTTTTCAATGAGACTTTACATGGGTAATTTAGTTAGCCAAGCAAGTGCAAGAGTAGGGGGGTAATGAGGTCCAGCCTGTGTGGCCAAAATGGTAAATGGACTTGAACTTACACTTTTTTAGTCTTTATTCAAACATTCACACTCATGTGCTCCACAGTCACTCACTGATGGTTGGAGTTTCTATGTAGGTTGTGCATCAGTATCAGCAAACACATTTACGCCTTTTCATGCCCTTTTACACACCATTGATGCAGAGCGACTGGGAGTTTAAGAGGCTATGAGGAGTTTCTAAGTAATTACAAAAAAGTCTCACTTTTAGATATATGCCTGATGGAAATACACACTTTAAGATGAGTTTTATAGCATCAAAATATGTTATCTATAAATGCTATTACTTAGCTTCGCGGTCGGGTCGGACAGGGCTGGACTGGCCTGGATACTCAACTTCAGGAACAAGACAATTAAAACTAGAGCAAATTTATATTATTCGGACATGTCTTAGAGCACCGGGCTGTATGTAGTGATATATAGCTGGCTACAAAACGATACTAAGTTTTCCAAAAATTGCTTGTCACACGTCAAAAACTACCGCTACGTGACTAGAACGAGATACATTACCTCGTGGCTTTGCATCCTGTAAGTTATTGAAAAAAGAAGTTGTAAAGCAATGCAGAGTTCTGAGGAAGGTCCGAGCTGCATTCATTAGCATCACAACAAACGCATGCTTTGGCTTGGGTCACGTCTTTACGACAGTTGCTGCACGTGCTCATGGGTAGCAGAGTCTTTATGTCGCTGGAAATGGATTTTCCTCATAGCACCTTTAAGTGTCTTGCCCAAGGACACATTGTCATGTGACAACCTGGCTCAAACCTGCAACCTTCCAATTAAGGCACTCAGACTGCATCACTGATTCCCCAAGCACAAACCAGGAAAAAGAAAACAGGACAGGATGGATCAAAACAACATCCAGGGAGAAGAATTAGCCACAGCAGTTACTGCTTATTAACAATACTGGGGCATCATGGGCTTAGTTTGGTATTGCGCATCATTACCAATCACAGGTTGAGGGTTCAAGTCCAGCTCTGGCTCTGGTTTATGATTGGTTTGAAGGGTTGTGGATGTGTTAGCTGATACTGATGGACAACTTATCAGAAACTTTGAACCACCAGTGAGTGAATGTGAGGGAGTAGGTAGGTGTGTCCAAGTCCATAGACATCTTTAGTGAACAGAAGATTATTCCACAGTGTTAGGTTCCCTTGGTTCTCCAGGCTCAACCAAAATGAAAACTTGTCGCTTGTAAGCAATCTAAAGGATGGTGTTCTGCTCTGAAAGGCTAGACCACCAGAAGCCCCATTCCGCGACTCTCCATTTTTTTTAGCAAGGTAGGACAGCACGTCTTCATCACAGGAAATAAATGAGGAGACAAAAGTTAAATATCAAATCTCTCGCCCTCTTTCTCATTACGCTCCATGCTGAGCTGATTCTGTCCTCCCCATTTCACCTTAAATCCTCCTCTACCTGCCCCCCCCAGCTCTGTCTGCCTCTTTCACCCAAACTAAATCTTCCTCCTCTTCTTCCTCCTTCCATCTGTCCCCAATGTCCCTGTCAACCTATTTCCTTCTCCTCTAATCCCCCAACCTTTAAACCACCTCTAAACCTTCCTCCAAAGTCCAGAAATACCCTCTGTTCTCCTCTACCTGCTGAAATATCACCTGTCAACACTGATATTACCTGAACCTGAAATTCACTCCTGAAAAGTCACGCTTATGAAAAGTACATGTTAGTACATTCTACATGTCCTGAACTTCATATTAATCGAAGCGTTTCACAATTGTGTATTGCTTGTGTTGACTTTTTGTAAATCACCGTTACTTTGACATCCTTTTTTCTTTCTGTATATCAGGACCTTTATGTCAATCTGCCACTTTACATCATGACTCCACTCAACATGAAAGATTAAAAAAAGAAATGTCAACGGAGCATGTGCCCGATTTGAGTCCAGATGTGCATCAGTTC
The DNA here is from genome assembly GCA_036419115.1 of Scarus forsteni. Classification (NCBI taxonomy): domain Eukaryota; kingdom Metazoa; phylum Chordata; class Actinopteri; order Labriformes; family Labridae; genus Scarus; species Scarus forsteni. Next base: position 1,171,296 of record JAZDUH010000380.1, on the reverse strand, counting down.
ATAGATGCCCTCTGCCTATCGTCACCATAGGCACAAAATACACCACTGATAAATCAAGATGAATTTATATATCATAATAAAATGATGTCAACCCAAAAACAAATAAAGAGGAAGAGATAAAGTTGGCTTTATGCCCTCAAACAGCTACAACTGAGGGCCCTGAGCATCAAGCGCAGGAGTCTTCTCTCATTTCTTGACACATTTTTATGCCCAGCGCTCATGCTGTTTCAGTAGCAAAATATCATGCACTCCCGTTGCACCCAGGGATGTGTTTGTCCAAACATGAGGAGTGGTCAGGCACGAATGTGCTTACTTAAGGATGCAGACAATCACCTCCTCATACTTGGTCTATAGCCTAAAGTCTGTAGTGCAGAGTGGTTCTGCTATTTTTAGGACTCATTATATATTGGCACATATCCACAAGTTAAAAACACACTTTGCTGACCTTGTTTCTCTAACATAGGGAGTACAACAGCACACCTCTACATTAAATGTAAGAGCATTGACTGAATTCAGTTAAAAGTCTTTGAAACAAAAAGAAGAGACTCCAAGGCACACTCTTATTACTATTAAAGGGACTGTGAGGAGTTTCTAAGTAATTACAAAAAAGTCTGACTTTTAGATATATGCCTGATCGAAATACACACTTTAAGATGAGTTTCATAGCATCAAAATAGGTTATCTATAAATGCTATTCCTTAGCTGAGTGGTTGGGTTGGACAGGGCTGGACTGGCCTGGATACTCAACTTCGAGAACAAGACAATTAAAAGTAGAGCGAATTTATATTATTCAGACACGTCTTAGAGCACCGGGCGGTATGTAGTGATATATAGCCGGCTACAAAACTACAATACTAAGTTTTCCAAAAAAAAAACTTAGTATCTACCGCCACTTAAAAAGAGATACAATACCTCATCGCTTTGCATCCTGTAAGTTGTTGAAAAAAGAAGTTGTAAAGCAATGCATTTTTATTAGCATCACAACACACACACACTTTGGCTTGTGGTGCGTTGCAGTTGTAGTCAGAAGTAGGAATTTCCGAGTTCTGAGTAGGAAACTACAACTGGAACGTCCCCTGAGGTCTGAATTTCCTACTGGGAACTCGGTGAAACCTCGCCACCCCCAAGGTGACAATCGAAGATGGTTTCCCCAGTGTGAACAGTTATTCAAACAAAAATAAATAAATAAAGTTTATTATTATTATTTAGCTCCTGTAACAATCAATTTATTTGCACTTCTGACTGGGGTGTGTCGCTGATCAGCTGTATACATCGTGTTGTTAGACTTATATTGACAAAAATGTTGCCATAGTGATAATCACATTCTTCATGTGATATTTGTGAACAACAACACAGGGCGTGCTAACAACAGCTAACAATAGCCGGGTAGTTCGGCATGTTTTTTTCCGACTTCAACTGGAACGCAGGTAAGTTGGAGATGATGTCACTCCCAGTTCTGAGGTTACTGGAACACAGCATAAGGACAGTCACCGTGCGTGCTCATGGGTAGCAGAGTCTTAACGGCGTGTTCACACCGAAAGCGTCGCAAATTTTTCGCATGTTGATATTACATACAAAGTCAATGTAAAGATGCAAATTGACGCTGCATCGGGGCGAGTATAGAGCAACGTCAAGCGTTCGAGCGTTGATCGGTGAGCGGCAAGCGTTTCGAGTGAAAAAACGCTCACCGCTTGACGCTCGAGTTGAAATAATTGAACTTTTCGAGCGAGCGAGCGTCTTGACGCGCCGGGACAGCCTATCAGCGTGGAGATCGTCACTGACGCAGGGCATTCTGGGATTCGGAGTCTTGCTAGTTTGACAAACTGCTAACCAAACTGCTAAACTGGAGACAGATGGAAAGGCGCTCCGCAGCTGGAATAGAGCGCCTGTAGTTGGTATGCAGGCGGGAGATCCTGACACTAACCCTGGCTAGCAGGTCTTCAAACTGGGCAAGCCTGAAGTACCGCTGGAACCGGCCATCGTCCAGATGCAGCTCCTGTAAGAGACGGTGGAACTCACCGAGCTCACACCGCCTCCGTAGGGTAGCATGCATCCAGTACAGACGTCGGCGCCTAGCCCGCAGCTGACCTCTCCACAGCAGGTACAGAGCAGCGATGGTGGTAATCGGAGCCATGTTCGACGATGAAATGATAAGATGAAATGATAATGGCGGACGACGCCGCGGCAAGCGGCGAGTGGTGAGCGTTTGTTTGCATATTTGTACCAGCGACAAAACTCGAGCGTCTAGCGCGGCGCGATTTCACTTGATGCGCGAATACACTCGCGTTCAACGCTTTCAGTGTGAACAGGCCCTTAATGTCGCCAGAAATAGATTCTCCTCACGGCACCTTTAAAATGCCTTTATTTTAATGACATGGTCATGTAGACCTTAAAAACAAACTTCGACACGTTTCAGCATCTAGCCTGCATCAGGAAGTCATACAAACAGACGTTAGGCTGCAATAGGCCCTTTTAAAGGGGTGCTAAACCAATAGGAAACTGCCACATGGACTTGGAGGCATGGTCTGCAGGTAGTAACAACCAGCAGACCCACCAGCAGATGGTGTTATTCAGGCCAATAGGCTTCAACAAAGTTTTCATCCCCAGAAAACATGCATGGTACAACACAAAGCAGGTAAAAATTGAAAACACATCAGAATTCTGGTTAAAACATTTTTACAAAGTGGCCTGTACATTTAGAGACTCTAACTCGGTGTTTAGACAACATCTCTCCTCTACAAGAACACAGTATAATCTTGTTCTTCATTTAGTCCAGGACATTTTGTGGCTCATAGTTTGTCGATCCTGCCTCCTTTGGTCAGTTAAAAGTTTATATAGAGAGCTGAGAGATGGTCTGATGGTTGTTTTTGCAGTGTGTGTAATACTCCCAGAAACAAGTAAAACACAAATATTTTCACACAGCATGGTGCTACATTTCTCATGTTTGTACACACATTTCTGAATCTCACTGATAATTATGCTCACAAATAATAAAACAGGCTGTCCTGTTTGATTAAGCACACAAGAGATAATGAATTCAAGGATACCTTCAAAAAAATAATGAGACAATAAATTGCTCAATAAAGGCCACCTTACTTGATGTACAGTAAACAGGTATATCATGAACATTAGCAAGTGTGATCTTGTTGGTTTTACCTGGAAGTGTTAGATTCATGAAATTACAGTTTCAGAGTTGTTTTTTTTGATTGTTCCTTATGCTCCTGATGATTCTGTGAAACAAAAGGTGGTTTAAACTGAGTAGTGGCACAATTAAAGGAGATGAGTTAAATTATCAGACCAAACAAATAAACCTGTCATGCAAATAGCAAAACATCAGCAACCCAGTGCGCTGATTTAAAACAAAGAGAGCTGACACTTAAATTGGTTTGCTCTAAGTTACTCCTCACTCATGGGTAATGAAGGCACATAACCCGACCTTTGCCAGCAGGTAGTACCTTATAGAACCTTATACATGCTTATTAGGTTAATTGGTGACTCTAAATTGCCCTTATGTATGAGTGTGAGTGTAAATGGTTGTCTGTCTCTCTATGTGGCCCTGTGATTGCCCAGTGACTGGTCCAGGGGGTACCCCACCTCTTGCCGAATGTCAGGTGGGACAGGCCCTGCCCCCCTGCAGCCCCAAAAGGAATAAAGGATATATGTAATGGATGGATGGAGAAAACAGAGGGAAGCCCTGGTGATTGTCCCTTTGTTTTTGGTTCAGAAACTTGCCCATTACTCTCTCCGATGCTGCATTATGGTGATTTGAATTTTACTTCCTTGTTTATTAAGGGTGGTCAGTAAAAGCACCAGTTAGTTTTACTTTGTGACAACTCCATTTCAATCCAACCTAAGCACATGGGGATAAAGATGGCATGACTTTTCTTTAAGGCACAACTTGTGGGTTTTAAATTTCAGTATTCAGTGCTTCACAAAGATGTTTCTCCACCTTGACTAACACGTAGAAATCTGTCTTACCACATACCACATTAAAAATAAGTAACCATTACGAATCTTTAATCAGAGCTCTTTGCTTCCAAAGCTTTCAGTATGTCAGTGCTGTTGGCTGACTATAACTCTCTGACTGAAACAATGAATGCTACAATGTGCATTAACTTCATCCTTCAATCATGTTTATAGGCCTACATGTTTTAAAGCCCCTTTAGGTCCACCCTTTTACTGCTGACCATACTAAAAGTCCAGTTTGCCCCCGACCACGGACGAACACAGTGTGACCACAGCTTGAGACTGATCATTTCATTTCTTTTTGGTCCCCTCTGGCTTCTGTTGCTGATTGAATCCTTTTGAAGGGCACTTTGGGAATAATTGCTCGTCTGAAAGGAGAACTTTGAAACAATAAATGGAGTCCATCGCATCCTTGAAGTTCAAAAAACTGTCTTTCCACAGTTAGTCTATGTCAGTTTCAGTGTGTTCTATATGACTTAAGTGTCGTAGTAACCCCACAAGGACTTTTTTGCACAGTTTAACTGCATATTTCTAACATTTTGATAATTGGTGGTTTTATTACAGTGTTGAGGGTCTTATTTTTTTTCTTAGTCTGGGACAGGTGTGTTACAAAATTTTCAATGAGGGCTGCATCCAGATAAATACGAATATGAAAGATGAGCACCTGCTAACCTTGCAGCAGCAGTTGGATCTACCTAATTTAATAACTGAAATCAGTCAGATCCATCTTGGATCCACCAAGCTCCAATCTGCAACAATTGTGGGCAGCCAAAATTGGCACAGCTCAATCAGCATCTTTAAAGCAGGAAGAGGCAGGAGCTGTGAGTGAGATGACAGATAAGCATAGATGCTAACAGCTTCAGTAAAAGTTTATTATCTTTATTAAATCAAGAATAAATAGCATAGAAAGCATTCCACAAATTAAAATGATACTTATGCTCCACTTCCCACGTTTGTGAGATTTTGTTTGATGAAGTGGCCACATTTTATGTTTTACACTGCAGCAGTAGTGTTTGCCTTCTACCTTATATTCACAGTTTTATTCAATGAAAGCAGCACTATGCAAGTTTCTGGTTTTAGCTCTCCGGGGGATTCTGTGATTGTTGAGTGTAACTGCATTGTCGTACACCAACGTACATTTGTTGACATACAGAGGGAGGAAAAGTTGACAGGACGTCTCGAGAGACAAATAAACCATGTGGGCTGATAAAGTACAGTCTGATCATGTTTCTATTTACATCCCTCCTCGTCTTCAGCTCACGCCAGCAAGTGAACGCCAGGTCAATGTTTATCCCTTTCTGGGTATTTAGCTTGTTACTCCCCAGCTTTTCTTTATTTGTCTCCTCCGATAAAACTTTTATTTTCATCAGGTTTTTTGCTGCTTCTGCCATGATAACAACTCTACATTTAGCTTTCTTCTTCTTGCACCCAGCATCAGAGTAGCATTACCTCCTAAACGCACACCTACCATGCAGGAGTGTGAGCCAGAGGTCCCTATTTCCATTAGGAAAATAAGTGCATATTTACTTTCAACTAAATTATGTTCATTAAATCTGTTTTAAAATTCAAAAACTGCTTTATATTCTCCTTTTCCCAATGTTTAGCTGTCGCCTCGAGGGGAAGTGATTTGTGCTGTAAAGCAGTCAAAGCAGTAAAAATGTGTAGTTTCTTAGTGTGGAAGTGTTCCTACCATCCACACTGAAGTTACATAGTACCAGTGAAGGTGACACAGACCCACTCAGACCATGAAAGAGGTGTCATTCAGCCTGTTATAAGGTGATTTACTATCACAGTTAGGGCCTGACCAATATGGATTTTTTGAGGCTGATGCCGATATGATATTTGGCAGAAAAAATACAGATTACCAATCAATCGGCCGATTAACTTAAAATATAAATATATAAATTAATTTTGGAAAAATTGGTCCCGAAACACAACAATGAAAATATGAATTACAGGCAGAACATTTTATAGTTTTGGTTCTTTAGTATTTGTTTAACTTTACACCAGTGAGAAAATTTTAAGTACAATTACATACAAAAAGAAGCATTGAACTTCTGGGACATTAATTATACAACCTTAAAAAAGAGTCACTCTGTATGTTGTACTTCTTGTTGATGAAAAGTAAAGGTAGAACAACTTTTTTTAAAAGTTGTAAACAGATAACTGTGGGAGGTAAGCAGCAAAAACACCAAAGTAACATTCTTTTCATAAGCATTTTATTTTTCTTTGCAGCTTTCAAGCACAAAATAAAAAGTGTGCAAAACTGCAGCAAATTCCTGCAAAATAAAATAAATAACCTTTCAAAAATATAAATACATAGATTATGAAGACTTCTTATTTTAGAAGGTTTTAGTTCAGGTAGAACCACTGTTTTATTGTAAACATGAGGTAATGTGCGTGAGGAAATCAAAATATTTTGTGGGACACTGCACATATGTCATAAACTTATTTAAAAAGCCTGATTTAAAGACCCCAGCTCCGCTGAAATCTCCCCTGGATGAGTCTACTGATGACGTCGTAGGGATCCGAGGATCTATGCTAACGCTAGCATAGTTAGCTCGCTACCTAGTTAGCTTAGCTGCGGTGTTGGGATCAAGCAGATAAAGCCAGATTCCCGTCATAATCACAATAAAACAGTCACAGCTAAACTGATCCCCTGCCATCAGAAGGTCCAATTCATCAGTACTGAGAACGACAGAGAACCACAAAACTCTGGCCAATGTTGAATACTTTCAAAAGGGCAATAATCAACCAATTTAATTGGCTGGCAGATATATCGGTCGGGTCCTAATAACAGTGACTCCGGAAATATTATATAAGGGTGGAAAAACCTGTGTCGTGTTGGTTTAACTGTCTTAGTTCTTTTTCATTGTACTTTAAGTGTTATACAGGTCATGTGTATTTGTATTTGATGCTGCTGTGATAATAAGTAACTTTATTAACCATGTTCCCGCCTTTCTTGGTCAAGACATTCTTGAAATAGAGAATTTTTAATCCCAATAAGTTTATTTTCCTGTTACACGAAGGTTAAAATAATTATTACAATAATTTTGGCCTGTAATGATTGTCCAATCAACTGCTGGATATGCTTTTGAAAGGTTATGCCCATTCCCAAACACTGTCCATGGGCCATTGCCCTCATGGAGTAGAGAAATATAATGAATGGTCCATCTGGTGTGTCAGGTTAGGTACCTGCTCAGGCACAGATGGGCAGGCTCGAGACATTCCCTTTACAGGTGATTGTTTGTGGTGCCATATTGACGAAGTTCACAGCCTTGAATCCAAATTATTCACCTTAGATATTTTAAGAAGCCCTTCAGTGCACTGGTCTGTAAGATTTCACTGCTTTCTCTTGGTGTTTCCTGCTCATGACACAGGTTATAGTAAGAACAATAACCATGTCTTCAGTTTGGATTCAAGCTTTGAATATCTAGAAACAGGATGGTAGCCCTGTGCATGAACTGTTATTTATAGGCTGATTTGTAACGTGATGCACATATATGTTATTTCAGGCTCTGTTATTTTATCAATAAGCCTTTTCACATCCTGTAAGAGGTGGACAGACAGACAGCTTTGTATGTTGGATAGTGAAATGGAAAGATGAGACAGGGGCTTACAACATTTAAAACATTTGCACCACACTGCTAAAACTGTTGCAGATGTATTACATGAGTCTGTTTTATTGGGGCAATAATCATCACTACCACAGCTTAAGGCCGTATATAAGGGGGATGAAGGGGAAGGTTTTCTGGGACCCTACATGGGTGGGGGCCCAAGAAGGTTACTATCGACATGGTCCACTCTAATTAAACAATTTAACATGACTTCCAGTTTCAAAGTGTAAACCCTCTTCTCCTGAAATGGTGCAATCGATTTTGTCATATTAATGTTATGGATTGTACTTCTGAATGTAGCTGATTGTTCCTTTTGTTAACATAGTAATGTTAGGTTTGTTCAGCCATGTAACATGTTTTTCAGACCTGATCCTACTCTGACATTATAAGGATAAAACACTATGAGGGTTGAGGAGATTATCCAGGACATTGCCCAGCTGTTTGTGTTCACACATACGGCTCGCCAGGGTAAAGCCCAGATAATTTCAGGCTTCATTGACTTGCTTGACTTGTGCCTGTCCCAGCCATTATTCAGAAGATGCTGATAAAATGGAAGATTGTCTAACTGGAGTTGTCTGGTAGCAATAGATGTAAAACAAAGCTTGAAGGAAGTATTATTACCTCTGTTTTGACAGGACAATTTTTCAATAACTTTGTTTCTAACCTGAATGCAACTATGACATTTCTTGAGTTGTATTTTCTTGATTTAAGGTGCTGTGAGGAGAATCTATTTCCGGCAACATAAAGACTCTGCTACCCATGGACACGCACGCCGACTGTTGGAAAGACATGACCCAAGCCAAAGCTTGTGTTTGTTGTGATGCTAATGAATACAGCTCGGACCTTCCTCAGAACTCTGCATTGCTTTACAATAGTGGTGTGCGATATGACGATATTAAATCGTTAAGGATTATAAAGTGGGGATGATCTCATAAAGCAGAAAGATTGTCAAATCGTCTGTGTGTGTGAGGAGACCTTGACGCACACCTGACTAACCAATTGTACCACATTCCGCGCAGTGCTACGATGGCTCCACGCTACATAACCTGTTTGGTTATGTAGCGTGAAGCCATGGCAGAAAGAGAAAATGAGATAAAAGCTTGAAGATGTCTGAACAAAAATCTGTTCCAAAGCAGCTGTATTATTCACTCAGATTATAGACATTGCAGTTAGATAACATTTGTTCTAAAGTGTCGCACTTTAAGAGATAACCAGTCACTTAAGTTTGTATTTATATTTGATCCTTTTCAATAAGCTATTTGGTGTTTAGTTTATATGTTACAAAAGTGCACTTTATTTTTGTTCATTACCTTTTATGTTTACATTTATTGCGCATTTTTATAAAAACTGCACTATTTAAATTAAAACCTGTTCAAAAAGTTTCTTTGGCTTAAATTGTCATTTTTTTTCTTTTAGGGTTTTACATGTTTTATATGTTAAACATGGGGAAAAAATGGTCAAACATGCGAATTAGTCTCGAAAAATCAAAGAAACGTGATAAAATCATGATCGTGATTTTATATTTAAAAAATCGTGATATGGTATTTTTGCCCATATCGCCCACCCCTACTTTACAACTTCTTTTTTTCAACAACTTACAGGATGCAAAGTGACAAGGTAATGTATCTCTTTCTAGTTACATGTGACAACAAGCAATTTTTGGAAAACTTAGTATCGTAGTTTTGTAGCCGACTATATATCACTACTTACAGCCTCGTGCTCTAAGACGTGTCCGAATAATATAAATTTGCTCGAGTTTCCCGAAGTTGAGTATCCAGGCCAGTCCAGCCCTGTCCGACCCGACCACGAAGCTAAGGAATAGCATTTATAGATAACCTATTTTGATGCTATAAAACTCATCTTAAAGTGTGTATTTCCATCAGGCATATATCTAAAAGTGAGACTTTTTTGAAGAAACTCCTCATAGCATCTTTAATATGTACAGGATTTTTCCCCATAAAGGTAACTTCGATACTCAGTCACCTGCATTCAGTTTCCAGGCGACTGCTGCCTGGCAGCTTTTCTCCCATTGCTCCATCTTTCCACTTCAGCTGACCTGTGCGTCTTTATTCTGTGATTGGACAATGTTAACTACTGAGGCGCTGCTCTCATCTGATTATCTCCTGATTACTTGTTAATTAAAAAGAATTGCATAATTAACTGGAGTTGCATGTGCGGTCTCAGATGTGCAATAAAAGTCATCACAGGAGAAGTCATCAGCGGCTCCATGCAGAGGGAGTAAATAGGTGAGAAACAGCTCGTATCTCACTCTGGGCCCTCAGGGCAGCCAGTATTTACCGTGAGGGCCCCAGGTGAGTCATTTCTGTGGCACTTGAGGTTTGAACAATGCCCCTCTCAATATATTTGGTCAATGAATGGACCAGTGATTGTGTGATGAAGGAGACTGTAAGTGACTTACACAGGAAGTAAATTTTAGAGCCAAAAGAGGACGGTTAAATTTAGGAATAAGAGAGCGGTATATCTTAGTCTCATGAGGAATGATGGAAAGCTCTTAAAAACTGCAGATTTGTGTGTTTTATTATCCCTTCAAATCACAGCTCTGCTGCAGTAATTTACCCTGTGAGTGAAAGGGTTGTCAAAATTTATTACACACCCACATTCACACACCTCTGCTGAATACCACAGGACTAAAAAGGCATAACCCAGCAAACAAACTCTACACGGGTACTGTGTCATCTTTCATTTGTATAATGAGGGTTTGTAAGAGTATTGGAGAGAAGTTTTTAACAAGGACTGTCAGCATTAACATAACGATGTTAAGGTTTTAAAGCTTGATACTACTTAAAGAAGCATCTTCTGCTTTCGCAGTGATGGAAAAACTGCACCACAGCTTCTTTAAATGAGTCATACCACTTTAAAATCTAAGAGACAGCTGATGATAAAAACAAACAAGCAAACATACAAACACAAAATCAACAATTTCTATTTTTTCTGCAGGTAATATGCCAATGTTGTTATTCTCTTTCAAAATGTTACTGTCTTATAAATTAATTAGATTAGGAATTCAACTCAACTTGCACAGTTTTTCTCAGAAAGTGGGGTACACTGACAACTGATGTGAGCACAAACACTGAGAGGGGGCGTGACTTGTATGACTGGGGGCGTGGTCAGATTACCGATTAATCGGCCAATTAATGGTCCAGATCCCATAACTGTGATTGGTAATGTGCCTTGTCAGAGGTAGGATTAAATCACTGTGGGCTATATTGTATAGGCTGTCAATTCTTGTCTTCGTATTTCACTGGAATATTATCTTTGGTAGTAACATTTAATAACTTTGGTAAGTCTCATGAATGATATAACTGCATCAGTGGCGATTGCTCTAAGACTGCAAGGGAAGCTCAGCTTCCCCTAAAATGTCCCCCAAAAAAGTGTTGATATGTACTGCTGTGTGTACATTTCTTGACTAAATATGCTCTAAAAAACCTTCATCTTTTGTTCAGAATCAGCTACTTATCACAGGTAACTGCTGCGACTTCCTTCTCATTCATCCCCGCAGCGTCTCAGCGCTTTAACACAGTCGGACGCTGAGCGTCTTCTGACTTCAATGGGGAAGCGTAGAGTGGGTTGTTCCACTGTGGAAACTGGACGGTCATTGGATAAGCGCTGGGCTTTGTCCCGCCCATCGGACGCTCAGCGTCTCTGGGGGTCTATGAGGCAGTGGGCTGGCCTGGATGCTCAGCTTCTGCATGATGATTGGATGATCTGTCTGAGGCTGAATCCCTTTTTGATTGACAGTGAAATGAGCCAATCAGCAATCTTGAAGTATAACCCTCCACTGGAGCATCTTCTAAGTTTTACATTCAGTTGTTCTGGAGAGGAGCTTCTCCTGTTTAAAGCGGCTCAAGTCTTACACCCACAACACAACGGGCCAAGGCCGTTTAAGCAGTCTAGCTCTGCTGGCCATTGAGAGAACACTGGTAAAATCCCTGGAAAAGACACCTAGTTGTTACGACAGGGTCACAGATCATTTTCTGGAAAAGGAATGGAGGATGGAATTTACATTTAAATAAATAAACATATTTATGATGTAGGTCGGAAAAAAAGGGCTTCCCCTCCTTGACTGACCAGCAGCTGCCACTGAACTGCATACTTGATTTTTGTGAGTCTTCATTAAAGTAAGAGATAATGTTTTCAGCAGTCTGTCGTATTATGGTTGGATTTAAAATTTTTACCTTTCTTTTTCTAGGAGATGAAAAATACATAGATTTAACATTACAGATTTGGGATGGGAGTTTTTGGATGGACACCAACCACAACTTTTCTCATCTATCTATCTATCTATCTATCTATCTATCTATCTATCTATCTATCTATCTATCTATCTATCTATCTATCTATCTATCTATCTATCTATCTATCTATCTATCTATCTATCTATCTATCTATCTATCTATCTATCTATCCATCATACTTGTCTTATATTCTGTTTTGAAGGTAAGCAGTTAAATTTGCCTTCACAGTTTCAATTGCAATCAAAACTTCAGTATGACTGACTTGAAGCCCAAACAAAGGCTACATCTAAGATTTTATGCTGTTACCTCACTGATGTTTGTCAGTTTGTCTGTCTGTAAGTCTTGGAGCCAGATGACTTGAACAGTTCATTATGGATTTTGATGACATTTTCAGGGAATGTTGGTCTTACCACAAGGAAGAAGAAATTACATTTTGGTAGTGATCTGAATATGGATGCTGATACATGAATCACTAAATGATTTGTTAACATTGCGAGACTGAAACAGTTTTCCACATTTTTACTAAATGCTCTGCTAACGATGTCAGAAAAGCCTCGTTGTAGGTTTGTACTCTTTGCTTTTCTGATTGTTTACTGTGTTTACTATCCTAATTTTCCCTGTTTTGTAAATAAGAGCTTAACAAGTCATATTTAAAAATGGGAGTACTTCATTCAAGCAGAATTACAGGCATGGGACGTTAATGGAGCTTATGGTGCATCTCCTCACATCATTTTGTGTGATTGTCTTGGCTGAGAGCCTCCTAACGGTGATATGTCAGTGCAATGAACACTGTGAATAATCAACAATTAAAACTGAGCAGTAAATTGTGATTTCCTCAATAGTTTGACAAACTTACCATGAACTATTATTAAACACAGGAGATACTAAGTTTGGATTAGAGGTAGAGGGACTACACAGGAGGAGCCACTACATCCTGGACCTACTGACACATTGGAGACGAGGAGGAATTAGGTCAGGGCGCAAATGTAGAAGGTAATAGATGGCTACAGAGGAGATTTATGTGCGACACCCTCTCTCTAGAGAGGAATAGAGAGGGAGAGACAGAGAGAGAAAGAGAGATGGGAGGTTGGTATTGGAACTAAATCAGACTGTCAGTTGGTGCTGAATTCTTCCTGAGGCGACAGAGGGAGAGGAGGAGGGAGGGAGGGAGGGAGGGAGAGAGATGGAAGGAAAGGAGAGCAGAGAAACACAGAGAGAACTGGGACATGGAGAGGGAGAAGAATAATGACGGTGGAAGCTAAGAGGCTGAAAGAAAGATCAGGGTGGTGGAGTTCATGGGGCAGAAAACAGCACAGCCAGAGTGAGGACACGGCAGAGATGGAGAAGCTTTTAGATGATGTAACTTTCTCTCTCTGTGATGGGAAAAGGAGAAGGAGGAGGAGGAGGAGGAGGAGGAGTTATTTTGGGCGTGCAGGGTCCCAGAAGTAAAAGTCCCATTTGATTGTGACATAGACATAGATAGGTGACTACATGTCTGAGCACTCCCGGGGCTCAGAGGAACATGCAAATCTCCTGGTTGAGTCATGAAAATGAAAAACTGTGAAAGGAACTACAAAGTTTATTCAAAATAAAAGTCAAAGGTCAAAGACTATACACATAATTAATATATAAGGTTAGCTATGGCTCCAAAGCTATCTTTTTGCACAAATAATCCAATCAAGTCTGATTCTTACTCCACTCTAACAGCAGAGTAAGGCTTAGGAAAAATAACTAAAATGATATAATACCAAAGCCATTCGAGGTCACTCAGTCATATTTTCACCACCTCCATTTTCACCAACCTGACACACAGATTGACTGTTCCATACATTTCATTATCATTATGTATCAGGGCAACAGCTGCAGAAAGGGTTTGGGAATGGACAGAAACTTTCAAAAGCATATCTGGCCAATGACTGGACAATCCTTCTGTCAATCAAATTCACATGGGCCAATCAGATAATGTATTAAGCAGGCGCTACTACTGTGATGTAAAGGACAGAATGTGAACCACCAGGACTTAGGCTATGTTTACACGGAAACTACTGACTTTAAAGATGCAAAGATTTTTCCTTTACATTTTTAAATTCTTCTGCATTCAGACGACGCTAGAGACGAGTGAATCCGCTGTAGTGTGCATGCCGGTTCAGCAGATGGCGGTGTAGGTCTGCAGAGAGGCGGCGCTGCTACAACACATGTACGAAGAAGAAAAACTTTTCACAAACAACAATGGTGAATAGACGCACAGAGATGCAGGAGTTTCTCTTCTGGACAACAAATCAGTTCGGACAACAAATCTGTTTGGATACTTTTGTCTGGATAACAAACCGAGCACGGTAAGAGGCAGACGGCCGAAGCTGTTGTTGTTTCTGGTATGTGCGCAAAGCCGCATGGAGAACATATTTAAACCTTTCCACTCTGGACTCCATTTTCAAAAGTTTCGTTTTAAGAAATAACGCAGTGCATTTCCATCTAAACACAAGGCCAAAACACAACAAAAACTTATCGGATTTGACCGTTTTCACCTTGTAAATGCAGCATTTCTCTTGCCAAGTGGAGTAAAAATATCCTTTCTGTCAAGTGATGCTTTCAGCTCTTTGTTCTTCATTTAATAGAGACATGTGGTCCAGATCTGATAAAACTGCTACTGAAACTATTAGCATCTATGCTAATCTCTTCCTGCTGTTATCTTACTGGTAGCCCCAACTTCTACCTGCCCTAAAGGTCGATGATTGCACCGTGCCGGTTGGGTGGAGCACAGTCCTTGTAGATTGGAGCTTGACAAGATGGATCCACCTGGTTACTAACATTGAACCAACTTTGTTATTCCTGAAGATGTATCAGTAGGACCATCTCAATACATTTGTAGATTTACCAAAGCTTTTTAGGATACAGTTTTATTGGTATACTCAGCTAAATCTAAATCAGATTGGTTTTGCATTTGTAAGCTGCTGGTGGAAGGAAACGAAGGCTGTGCTTTGTACAGATGTAGTGCCAAAACAAAGCAGATTGGTAAGTAGCAGTAAGTTTCTTGATGTTTTCAATACACTGTACAACCATCCTATGTTGTTTTGTGTCATATTTTTTAATCCAAAACTCTATAAAATATGAATAATTGTCAGCCCTATCTGCAGCAATACATAGCCTCAGCATCCATGGTGGCTCTTCCTTTACAGAATCAGTGCTGACCCTCAAAACTGTGGCTCATGTTCGGGCTAATACCATGTACTTCATAAAGCTGCACTTAAAAATCCTGAACTACCATTTTAAAATAACACAATTGTTCAATTTGTAAGATGACAAAATGAGAATTAACTACAGCACATCACAAAGAAGGAATAAAGTCATTAAAATATATGATTGCTGGTCCATTCAGACCCCTAAGTTATTCATGTTCATAATGGAAACTGTTGTTGCTTTAGAGTTTTTTCATATAATTTCAACCAAAACATTAACATATTGCCAAAAGATTTTTCAGGGAGTGCTCAAAGAAATATATGAATTTGGAAGATTTCGATATTTTCTAAAAAGAACTAACTCACATGGATAATTCCTAACTCATCAATATGTATAATAATCTAAAATGCCGGCAAAGACTAGATTTAAATAAAAGAGAATAATTAATGTCAGAAGTTGGCGTAATGCATGCATCTGTTCAAAGAGGAATCCGGTTCAAATGTCAGTGGATCAATTCAGGTCAAGGTCCTCCATTTAAATCCACTCAAGTATTGATCACTCTGCACTCACCTAATTTCAATACACTGAGTCCCATCCATCTTTTTCAGGTTGACAGTGTCCCATTATCTCATACCTTCATCCCATGCATGTAATGTCCAAACCCAAAGACAAACAGGCTGCACCTCACATGATTGACATTTCTCTCCTTCACTCGGACATCAACATCAACCCACCCGACACTCAGCTGACAGGTTTATGGGCTGCTGTTGACGCCAAATGGCTACCTCTGCATTTGCCCTCCAAACATAAAGATGTCCGTTCTAACATCAAATATCCTGTACACATGTAAATGAAGATGACAGATCTGAGATTTGACCCGCCAAAGCCGAGCAGACCTCTCAGATCTGTCACTTCTGTCTATCCTGTCAATCATTCAGCACGAACATGGCCACATAGTTATGAAATGGACACTTTGGCATAGAGACACACATTTCAAACAGAGACTGAGCAAAGAGAGTTGAACCTGTTTTCAAGTTGTTAGTGTGTTTTTAAGCTTCTTACTTGGTGCATCTCCATTCACCACCACCAACAAAATAGCATCCACTCTTAAATTCTTCTGCAGTTTGGTGCAAACCAACATGGCAGACAATGAGCAGGATGAAATGGAGCTAATGTGGCTAGCAGCTGGCCTTTCAGTGCATTCATATCAGCAGAAACTTTAATTTACCCTCTCTACTTGTGAGCTGTGCTACTGTATCTTTTACAAGGCAAACTGTAAAAACATGTGTGTTTTCACTACAAATCAATGAGTTGGTCCTTTGTTTTTTGGTATTCATAAGACTTTTTGCTATGTATTAAATACAGTCATCATAACTGCATTTGTTGTGCTTCCTGCTTTACCTAGCTGCTTTCTGATTGGCTACTGTTGTATATCATGTGACAAAGCACAGAGGACATGCAAGGCTGTCCTTGGTAGGGATGGAAATTGAAAGAAAATGTCTTTCGAGAGTGAATAAGATCTCTCTTAAAGATGCTATGAGGAGTTTCTAAGTTATTACAAAAAAAGTCTCACTTTTAGATATATGCCTGATCAAAATACACACTTTAAGATGAGTTTTATAGCATCAAAATAGGTTATCTATAAATGCTATTCGGACAGGGCTGGACTGGCCTGGATACTCAACTTTGGGAACAAGACAATTAAAAGTAGAGCGAATTTATATTATTCAGAAGCGTCTTAGAGCACCGGGCTGTATGTAGTGATATATAGCCGGCTACAAAACTACGATACTAAGTTTTCCAAAAATTGCTTGTTGTCACACATCAAAAGCTACCGCTACGTAACTAGAAAGAGATACATTACCTCGTCACTTTGCATCCTGTAAGTTGTTGAAAAAAGAAGTTGTAAAGCAATGCAGAGTTCTGAGGAAGGTCCGAGCTGCATTTGTTAGCATCACAACAAACACATGCTTTGGCTTGGGTCACGTCTTTATGACGGTCGCCGCGCGTGCTCATGGGTAGCAGAGTCTTTATGTGAAATAGATTCTCCTCATAGCAACTTTAAAGAATCAATATTATTAGTTTTTCTGATCATCAGGTCCCTTCACTTTGCTCTGCATGTCTGGCATTTAATATCAGGAGGCATGCGTGTGACAGGGCTGTCACTTGAATTTTATTTTTGCCAACACATTAGCTTAAACCAGTTAGGGAATTGTTAAAGAGCTGTATTGATAAGTCAAAATAGCATTGGTATCAATAAAATCATATCAATTCCCCATCCTAATACCTTTTGCTCTACATACTGTATCAGGATTTCTGATGATAAATATTGAACTTATATAACATTGATAATTTAATTTCAGGGCTGCCCTGATCCTTTTATGAGATGATCAGAAAAATAAAATAATGCTTAACACACATCACACCCTCAGGACAACCAGTCCTGATCATTAGCTTTGTGCAGCAGCTGTATCCATTGTCCGATCCATCTTGCCAAGCTCCAATCTTCAAGGATTGTGAGCAGCTAAAGTGGTTCAGCCTTTAGAGCAGAAAGATGGGAAGCTTTGAAGGAGAAAACAGCTGGAAGTTGCTGCTTATACAGATATTAACATCAACGCTATTAACTTCACAGGCAGTTTTTTCAGATTTTATTTCTTTATAAAATGAGAATTACACAATAGCACTTCTCAAGAGAAATTTAGGTTACTCCACTTCTGACAGTGTTTTTTTTTTTACCTATTTGCCTGCATTTTGTATTTGACAGTGCAGCAAAAATGTGACTAAATGTGACGGATGGACTGCCAGATATGTTTTGAAAGGTTCTGCCTTTTACCAAACACTTTCCATGGGCTGTTGCTCAGATGAACCAGTGAAATATGTATACAGTCCATCCAGCGTGGTAGGTTACCTGATTGTGGGGTCACCAGGCTTTTGCTGACTTTGATTGGAAGGGAAGATTTGGGCCAAAAATTCGGATTATTATCTTGGAGTATGAGCCCTCACTTCAGGCAACAAAGACTGAGTCTCTTGTGAATTGGGACGCAGGTAAAACAAATTTAACATGACTCTTCCTATCTATCTTTCAAATGCATTACCACAAATAGGATTTTAGAAAATAAACCACTTTCCCGTGTATTGATAAAAACCTAAACATTTTTCCGAATTCCCAAGAGCGAGTACTTTTTTGACTTTGTCACCCATTCGTGACCTTGATACCGCTTTCCCACTAAAATTAGCATGTAAAAGCGAGCTATCTAGTGGCCCTTTTCCACTAGCCCACCTTGGCCCTACTCTACTCGGCCCTACTCGATTTGCAGCGTGTTTCCACTAGCCTGGTACCTCCTAAAACAAGCTAGTTTTACTCCGCTCTGGTTCCAAGCGAGCTGAGTCGGTACTAAAAGATGACGTCACCGACTGCCGGCTACTGATTGGTCAGACAGTGTCATCATCGATGTGTCATGAGCGCGACGACCTAGCATGCTAGTGGTAGCTACCATTAGCTTACCCTCATACGTCTTTTCTTTGCAGCTGGATTGCTCTCGTTCCCGGCTTCATTCTGTTGTATAGCTTCCAAAACTCTCCTGTGCTTCTCAAGAGGTATTTCTTCTTACCACCTGCAGCCTTCTTCTGCTTTCCTTTTTTACTCGGTTTGTGACAAAAAGCCACAGATTGTTGTGTCGCGCTTAAAATGACGTCACCGCAGTGCCGCTCAGCTGTTTACTGAGTGGCTGTGAGTGCTGTTGACACTGCACTCCGTTGGGCAGGCGGCTGGGGCTAATGGAAAAGCAGCACAAGGTGAGTAGAGTAGAGCCGGGTAGACTCGAGTAGAGTAGGGCAAATGGAAAAGGGCCATAAATGTGGGTAAACCTGTTGAAAAGACACCCTTTTCCCATTGTCAGCAGACCTGGGTCTAATCACCAGCAGATAAGCTGTGTTTTTTTTCTTTATACCTCTGGTGTGTCTAGCTGATGCCATTATGTTAATCACATCGTCAGCGTGCTGAAACACGGTGATGTAAACAATGGAAAGGATCATGGACACCATGGACGCGGTGGTCAACTATTTCCCTCTTCACCATAGATCAACAGAAGCTCTCTGAGCTCGCTGTCTCTCCAGTGCTGTGCCATCTTGCAAATGCTAATCTCAAATGCTGAGTCCAAAAACCATAAATGGTCTCCTGTGCTGCTGGTGTCCTTTTGTTGCCCCAAGTTTCAGCTGTGATATTATGACATAGGCAAGTCACGCCAACATCATCTCATACCTGGATGTGACGTTCCCACTGGAGCCACTCTGGGCAAGCTGATAAAAGCTTGTGTCCAGTAGAGAGTCAGTTGACGCGGGTCTGAATGTCGATTAGACCCATACCCACTGTCGACAGGGGCCAATTAAAAACAAACTCAAAACCTACCTTTTAAGTCTAGCTTTTACCTGAATTACCTTTTAATGTGTTTTTATTTATTCTAATTACAGATCACTTTTTTATATTATTTTATCTTATTTTATTTTTTATCTTTAATCTTTTCTATCTTTCCTTATTTTATTTTCTAGTTTTTCTATTTTTTTAATTTCATTTCATTTTATTATCTATTCTTATTAATTTTTTAAATCATTTTCCTTATTTTATTTTATGATATATTTAATTTCACATTTTAACCTAACCTCCAGTGATTTTTCATTCTTAAACCTTTAAGATGGCATTTCCTTAGTACATACTGGGTACAGCGGTGTGCTTTGTTATTTTCTTTTATTTAAAATGCTTTTTTATCAACGCTGTGTATGGATTGCTGTGTGGGTGGGTTCAAGGGCTGGGTGGAGTGGGTTTGGGTCATAAACCCTTCGTTTAATTCATCTGTCTGTTTGTAAAGCACTTTGTGCTACATTTTTTGTATGAAAAGTGCTATATAAATAAAGTTTGAGTTGATTTGAATTGTTTGCATATTTACACAAGTTTTTCTGTCAGTGGGAAAGATGTATGAAATTACCCTTTTGACCCCATGGTGCTTTACCCTGACTTCATCCCTCCATTGACCAACAGAAAAACTCTGCTGTGATTGTGAACAAGCATGTCAGACACTTTTTGATAGAGGTTACAATTGTGAAAACAGCTATAATAAAGAAGCTTTTGTGAGACAGTTTGGACCCTTTATTAGTAAGACAAGTAAATGTGGTCTGAGAGCTTTTCAACACCTTCACATTTGCCATCTTTATCTGTTTCTCAGCCAAAAACACACTTAAACTCTCACACACACACTCATCAGTATCACACTTGCTGCCAGTGACCCTTATTGAAGGTTGTGTTAATGATGACTTAAACAAACAGTGTGTCTTTAGCTGCAGTCAATAGCTCTAAACAGCCCAGAGTCACATCACCCATTACAATTAGGTAGGAAATATTAGGACTGCAGCTCCTGCTCACATTGTCATTATACGTGTGTGTTTGTGAGTGTGTGTTAATGAAGGTATTGAAATTGTCATTAATGTGTGTGATGACTCAACACAAGGGGAGCAATTGGGTTTATGAAAGGCTCATTGCTTTCCATATTTCAGCCTTAAGCAATATAAATGTTTATGTGTTTCCTCATTGACAAGTCCATTTAAAGCTGCTCTGAAAGACCTGACAGGCCATAACTAATGCGCTAAAGCAGCTGACCTGCCAGAGTCACACCGCCACACTGGTCTCCTTATGTAATGGTCAGATAATTCTCTTTTTGTCTTGAAAACCAACAGAACATTTTTAATCACTGTGGAGGCTGACAGAGGATTGACTGTTGGACAAGTTAATGGAAACCGCACATTCAGCAATGTCTGTTATATAATACTGGAAGGTTAACACTGTCTTATCTTATGATTCAGCTTTAATATTGAATTGTAATGAAATTTGTAAAAACACCAGAATAAAAGATTCATTTTTTCCATATTTTTGTGCCAAAATGTCTACAAACAATTTATTCCATGTTAAAGGTGCTATGAGGAGAATCTATTACTGGCAACATTAAGACTCTGCTACCCATGAGCACACGCGGCGACTGTCGTAATGCTGCGTTCCAGTAACCTCGGAACTGGGAGTGACATCATCTCCGACTTATCGGCGTTCCAGTTGAAGTCGGAAAAAAGCGATCTACCAGGCTATTGTTAGCTGTTGTTAGCACGCCTGCGTTGTTGTTCACAAATATCACATGAAGAATGTGATTATCACTATGGCAGCATTTTTGTAAATATAAGTCTAACAATACTATGTATACAGCTGATCTAGAGCGACACACCCCAGTCAGAAGTGCAAATAAATTGATTATTACAGGAGCTAAATAACTGTTCACACTGGGGGCATCCATCTTCGATTGTCAACTCTGGAGTGGCGAGGTTTCACCGAGTTCCCAGTAGGAAATTCCGACTTCGGGGGACAATCCAGTTGCAGTTTCCTACTCGGAACTCAAAATTCCTACTTCTGACAACAACTGGAATGCATCAAAAGACGTGTGCAATCCAAAGCGTGTGTTTGTTGTGATGCAGCTCGGACCTTCCTCAGAACTCTGCATTGCTTTGCAACTTCTTTTTTCAGCAACTTACAGGATGCAAAGTGACGAGGTAATGTATCTCTTTCTAGTTACGTAGAGGTAGTTTTTGATGTGTGACAACAAGCAATTTTTGGAAAACTTAGTATCGTAGCTTTGTAGCCAGCTATATATCTCTACTTACAGCCCGGTGCTCTAAGACGTGTCTGAATAATATAAATTTGCTCTAGTTTGAATTGTCTTGTTCCCAAAGTTGAGTATCCAGGCCAGTCCAGCCCTGTCCGACCCGACCGCAAAACTAAGGAATAGCATTTATAGATAACCTATTTTGATGCTATAAACTCATCTTAAAGTGTGTATTTCCATCAGGCATATATCTAAAAGTGAGACTTTTTTGTAATTACTTAGAAACTCTTCACAGTCCCTTTAAAATTTGTGTTTTATGAAGCACTAACTGGGTGGCATGGTGGCACAGCAGGTAGTGCACATGACTCACAGCAAGAAGGTTGTTGGTACGATCAGGTTGGTCAGAGCCTTTCTGTGTGCATGTTCTTCCCATGCATGCATGGGTTCTCTCCAGGCACTCCAGCTTCCTCCCACAGTCCAAATTGTGACTTGACTCCAAATTGCACTTTGGTATGAGTGTGAGAGTCTACATGACTCATACAGGCCCCGAAAGGGATACAGGGATTGATAATGGATGGTGTTGGAGCTACATGTTTATTTTTTTTGTACGTAGTGGTTCATTTTAATTTGGAGGTAATTAGCTTTGTTTGTCTGGTAATGACAAACTGTGGGCACTGAATGTTATTTAGGTAGGTAGGTGACAGACGGCCAGCATGCACCAAGGTGGGCCTATGGTTTTTTTTTTTACCAGCGTAAGAGAGGCAGCAGGAGTTGTGATCTCCTTTGTTCTTTTGTTTGCTTGTTTGCCAAAAAATAAACCACTGGAAATTGATCCGTTAAGTTTGGTTAAGTTTCAGTTTGATATTTTGATTTTTCTTGGATTGGATAAGTACTAATTTAACCAAAAATGTAAACACAAATCCAGTGTGTCTTTTCATTAGAATGTATCAATTCATAGTTTTTCAAACATTTGTTTGTTTAGTCTTCTGCATAAGCATAAAACATAATAATTAAACATACACTAAACATTAATATATTGGTGAAAATATAATACTGAAATAAAAAAATATACATAAACATAACTAGAAAGCACTTGAAGGGTGCAAACCTCTGCCAATGTATTGCTGTTACATCGATGAGCAATCGTTCACCATCCTAATATGATTCCTTGACCCTGAAAACCCACACCTACCTCTCAGAGTCATGATGATATCATTATTAGTTTGACAGTAATTGGACAAAACAATACTTGGCTAAAGGTTATCTGAATATTCACCAAAATCTAAGTATTTTTTAAGCTGGGCCATTATCACATCTCTTGAAAATTTCAGCCAAATTCATCCCGTAGTTTTTGCATAATCTTGCTTACAACCAAACATAAGCTGGCAAAAATATAACTTTGTTGGCAGATGTAAATCAATCAATCAATCAATCAGACTTTATTTATAAGGCACTTTTCATACTTAAAAGCAGCTAAAAACAACATAAAAACAGAAAACCCGGCTATCCCCCTCCCACAAATAAAGAGACATGTCCAGACACACACTTGTGGACATCAACATACGCACTCACACACACCTGCGCCCACACACACAAACCCACAACATTCATACGAGCTGTCATAAAAGAGAGAAAGAGAGACATGGCTGTGCACCGAGGACTGAGGTAAGGAATAAGCTACCTTTGGGGGCCATCAACACTGAGGAGGGCTCCCGGCCCATGAGGAGAGCAGCCAGAGACTTCCCCGCCCTGCACAGACATAAGGCCCCACAACTCAGTGCAGGGGCCTCCGGACATGCAGGCTGAGCCATCCCCCAGCAGCGGCCCCAGAAATGGACCAGGAGCAGCTCCCAGTGTGGAGAGCCCCCATGAGGAAACACTGGAGCTAAAAACCATCATACTAAAACAATAATAAAAATATAAGAAGAGATAAAATAACATAAAATGGATAAAAAAATTAAGAATTAAATACGATAAGATGTTTGACTAAAAGAATAAATAAGTTATAAAGTAATAGAAAAATAAAAAATAAGGAATAAATAAGTTTGATTAAAATGGAGGGTTTTAAGCCTCTTTAAAAAAAAAATGTTCAAGAGAGGTGACGTGGTGATGTGAGCACAGGTCAGGCCTGATCACCCTTGGCTGGGCCGCCCAGGTGAGGGTGTCCAAACCTGAAACACCTGAGGACCCCGTGTCCATCACTGATGATGTGCTCAGGATGTTCTGTGAAGTTTGTTGCATCAGTGATCAATAGTGTTTTATAAAAAGATATGAAAGTCAAAATCACATTACCTTTGTACCATTATGTGGTATCTGGCTTTGTACAGTCTGTTAAACTTGTCAGGGTTTTGTCTTATGCTTTGCTGAGATAAATTCTTTTGGCAGACACAATGGAGCAAATTGAGCTTTGACGAGTTATATCTGAAAAATTCGACTGAGGCTCCCAGACATGAGGTCCCATTTATTCTGATAAAATTCTTCAGCGACGTGTGTGGATTATTCATACAAACTGAAACAATGTTTCTGAGCGGAGGCGCTGTGGTTGAGTTTTAAATGTCATTTTGCATGATTTAAATGCTACAAATGAAATCCCATTTAGCTCCATTGTATGAAGGAAACTGCAGAATCTCAGCAGCTCTTATCTGAGCACCTTTAACTGGAAATAACACTGAAAGTATCTGCATGACTGGAAACTAAAGTGTGAGAGTATTTTGCAGGGATTCAAGAAGCCCTTAAAGGAAATCTCTCCATCTGAGTGTGTGGATGTGACAAAGCTGCAGAGTTGGAACGCTCTCGGTGCACTCAGTGTTTACTCGGCCTCCATTATCTTTTATTTGTAGGCTGATAGCGTCTCTTGGCAGGGGATAAACTGGCTGTAAATCTGAAATATATTTGTGCATGGGTATGAGGGACACGCACAAATATGGGCATAGATATGCAGGTGAAGAACTTGAATCCAGAAGAGCCTGTTTTGTTTTATTTGATTGGGTAAAATCTGGAAAAAAGCAGAAAACAATGAGCCTGATTCGTTCATTAGCCGTGCAGAACATGAACACAAACCCACCGTGTGAATATGCACATTAGAGAATCAGCCATGGAAGGCTTCACTCCCCAACACATTTGAATATGCAAATGTTTCCCAGCACAAAAAGCCTTGACAAGCTGTTATTACATGATTCCTGTGGGTGCAGACACAACAGCCTGAAAATATATTATAGGAGGCAGAGTGAGCAGGAGAGAATGGCCCTCCACAGTTGCTGGGGAGATGTGTGAATGTTGCCTGCATGTATGCGTTCGTGGGTGTTTTTATATATATAAATATATGGTGAGAAATGTAATAATGCTGCTGGTGTTTCCGTGCTGCTGACCAGAATATGAGATGTGCTAGGTCAGACCGGATCTGAGGAGGCTGGTCGCACAGGGGCACTGAAACATGCTAGGAAGACGGAAACTCAGGTTTTCACTCAAAACAGAACATGGATTTGACTTTTTGACATTTTGTCTTTATCATGTTATTGCAAAAAAGAGGAATCAAAGAGAAAATGATCCAAACATGATCTTTCTGACTAGTGGCTGTTATGTAATGATATCAGGCTGCAGTTTATTACAAAACACAAACTAGTTGTCCATTTGAAAGTGGTGGTGAAGGAATAAGGCTTCTACTTTAGTTTGCAGCTAAAACTACAAAGTGAGCCAACGTCCAGTGTTTAATATGTGGAGACTTCTGCCAGCCTGTTTAAGCAGGCAGCTCAAGTTGCATTGATTTTACAACCAGTGTGTATTATCTTGATAAAATTGGGCCGACTGGCTGGCAATTTAGGGGAACAGTTCAGGAAGATGCATGTCAAGAGTATAAACATTAGCCTTAGTGACTGAGATCAGTTGTGATCCTGTACAGAAAGAGTCAGCAAGTAAGCTAGGGCAATGTATTTCTGCAGATGAGCCCAACTACAATTTCAAGTGTTATAAGAGAAAATGTGCTATAAAAATAGCATAGGGTGGTTCTACACAATCGACACATCAACAACTAGCTCCTCACTACCAAGGTGCTTTCTTTTAGCGCTACTCTGGTACATGGTACAGCCATTATGTCCTTCTATCAGAAGTGCTCCAACCAGCTGTAGTCTGCAGAATAAATCATCAATTAGATGGAGGTACAGTGCTTTGTTCTCAAGTAAGAAATCTTAGGTTCCAGTAGTCGAAAGCCAGAGGTAAAAGTCATTAGGCCCTGTTTTTCCATGTGAAGTGGCATCTCTGAAACTGCGTGTAAGTCCTTTGTTTTATGACAATGCAGAGTCCCAGTGCAAATCCAGGTACACAGCCTGAAGTGGGTTGAATATGTGTTTTACCTAATTTTACATAGGT
The DNA here is from genome assembly GCA_036419115.1 of Scarus forsteni. NCBI lineage: Eukaryota > Metazoa > Chordata > Actinopteri > Labriformes > Labridae > Scarus > Scarus forsteni. The sequence goes on along the minus strand of JAZDUH010000380.1, from coordinate 1,145,277 downwards.
GTGTTTTGGACATAGGTGTGTTTTGGACATTCCATGAATCAAAACAATCAGAGTAGTCTGCGCTTTTTTGCAGTCGTTTGGATAATTACACAGAAGATTTTACAGTTATGTCTGCTTTTTTGATTCCCTTTTTATTGTGCCACTGAACACACGCAGGACACTGTACGATAAATTTCAATGCTCAGATTCAAGCTATAATTTACTAAAGCATTCCAACAACATCAGAAACAAAAGGCATGTAGAAAACTTCTGTAAGAGCTTGAAATGTAATTTATGAAGTGCTATTAATTGTTTCAGATAAGACTGATAGTATTAGACAGGTTATGTTGATGAATATCCTTTGTGAACATACCATTTTTCTTGATTAAATCATTTGCTTTGTTTCTCTTAAGTGTGCTTAACCAAACAGTATGTAGACTGTGCTGCATGAGAATGTTTGTGTGTTTTCTTGTTTCAGGCTGTATGAGATGATCCAATTCAATCTACATTATTTTAACAGCAAAAAATAAAATAAAATAAATAAATAAATAATGTTTTCCAATGTGCTACGCAGTTACTAAAATTAGAATAAAACAAAATACAAAAATATAAAACAGATTTTGAAAAACAGCTTGAAAAACATACAGAATGTATGTTAAGCTGTGTTGCTCAACATGAATGCACGATCCTCACAAGTAGTATCACACTAATCAGGCTTTATATAAAATATCAATTGGGATTTACAAAACCCAAAACCAGTGAAGTTGGCATGCTGTGTAAATCGTAAATAAAAATAGAATACAATGATTTGCAAATCCCTTTCAACCTATATTCAATTGAATACACAGCAAAAGATACTTAACATTTGAACTGGTAAACTTTGCTACTTTTTGCAAATATTAGCTTATTTGGAATTTGATGCCTGCAACATGTTTAAAAAAAACTGGCACAAGTGGCAAAAAAGACTGAGAATGAGCAACATATGTTGCCATCCAAGCAACGTCTTTTTCATGGACGCCCCTGCTTATTTCAGCAAGACAATGCCAAGCCACATTCTGCACGTGTTACAACAGCGTGGCTTCGTAGTAAAAGAGTGCAGGTACTAGACTGGCCTGCCTGTGGTCCAGACCTGTCCCCCATTGAAAATGTGTGGGGCATTATGAAGCGTAAAATACAACAACGGAGACCCCGGACTGTTGAACAACTTAAGCTGTACATCAAGCAAGAATGGGAAAGAATTCCACCCGAAAAGCTTCAACAATTGGTCTCCTCAGTTCCCAAACGTTTACTGAGTGTTGTTAAAAGGAAAGGCGATGTAACACAGTGGTAAAAATGCTCCTGTGCCAACTTTTTTGCAATGTGTTGCTGCCATTAAATTCTAAGTTGATGATTATTTGCAAAAGAAAATAAAGTTTCTCAGTTTGAACATTAAATATCTTGTCTTTGCTGTGTATTCAATTGAATATAAGTTGAAAAGGATTTGCAAATCATTGTATTCTGTTTTTATTTACGATTTACACAACGTGCCAACTTCACTGGTTTTGGATTTTGTAATAAAGGGAAGAAATTAGTGGCAGAAGTCATGTTTTTAAACCTTTTTTGAGGAGCATCTATAAGCTATTTTAACATGTTATGTAAGCCCTCAGCTGTCGCCCAAAGAGAAATTGAAAATATTTTTATATCATTGCTCTTCCTTTCTTTTGTGACAAATGTTGGTTTTTCAAACGTAGACAGTGTTTCCATATGCATAACTGTATCATTGCGTTTTGTGTTAAATTGTTCTCTGTGTGCTTGTTATTGCCTTCAGAATCAAAATGAGAATAGTCAGGCTCTAAAATGACAAAGTAGAAGAAACAAACAACAGAACATCAGTGATGTGATTCATCATCAACATGGAGGAGAGCTTATAGAGTTCAGAAGAAAAGGTTAAATGACATCTTTTTATGGTAAAATGTGTTTATATGAACATCCTTAATGACAAACTCTCCTTACAAGACACTACATAAGGTGCTTGGTTATTCACAAAAAGTGGACATTGAAATCATTATTTTCAACAGTAGTTTTGTTTGTAGGATATAAACAGTCTTGGTATCTGTTTTTGTAATAAGGACATTTGTGCAAGCAGAGTTGCAATCTATTTTTAATTTACATTTCTGGAGTAAATATCTGCTGCCCAGCCTTTCAACTTTCTGTGTCGACCGTACTGGAGCATCCTCTTCCAGTCCACGGCGAGGCAATCGGACAGCAGTGAAGGTCAAATGATAATTTGGAGGAAGAAGCAACAATGGATAGAGGGAAATGAATACACCTCCCATTTCCTGGTCATTTTGTAAAGGTCAGGGGGAAATGCTGAGAATCCAAGGGGAATGAAAAATTGCAAATGGTCCAGGAAGAAAATAATAAAATGAAGAATTTGGAGAGAGTCGACAAAGCTGTAACTTCCTCTGTTTTACAATTACATCAGGCCAGTGTGGGTTTTTTTTTTTTTTTGCCATTTTAAGAGGTCAAATAACTCATGATGAACTTGAATCTAATAATCAGTAATGCTTTAAAGGGTTGATGTTTTGGAGTAAGGTAAAGTATTACTGCCTGTTTTCGACCATGGTAAGACCAAAGACCAAAAACAGAGGTGTGATTTGGCTGTGTATTAACGTCAAATATATGGCTTCATAATGGTTTCCATATCAGAGGGCACTGCTGCAAATTCTGTGCCCCATAAAAAGATATCAGATTAGGCCATTTATACAAACAAAATATGACTTCATGCACCTTTTTAATAAATCAGTAATAACTATTACAGCCTATTCTGTTAAAGACATCAAATAACCTTCAAATAGTGGAAAAAAAAACAATTTTTTTTAACTAGGAATTATATGATAGTATCATTTGATATTGTAATTAGAATGAAATAGATAGATAAAATTAGATGATAATTTAAATGGTCTCATACAGAATGTTCTGACATTTTGATCATTTGAAATGATTTATTGATGGTATATTTAGTTCTCATGAAAATCTGATCTTTAAACTTGTAAAACATTCAAAACTTTTGCAGATTAAACATCTATCTTTCTCTATAAAACATTTTTCTAAAGAGCCACGTATTTTAGCATGAGATTTGAAATTGGAAATGCATAAACCAAATTCATATCCTCAAGTAGATGTTAAAAAGGTGTCTTTTTCAATTAAAGCAATGTTATTGGAGTCAATCCATTCAAAAAATTCCTGAAAATTACTCTTTTGCAACTAAAAACAAAATACCTTGGAATTTTTGGTACTGATTATAAATATAGACATACAGTGTTGATTGGTCCAAAATGCAAATAAATGCAAATTATTTTTTTAAAACCGGTCTGAGAGGCTCGGTTGGAGCCCTTGCTACTTTGAGGCTCCCTTCCCCTTATTGGGCCAGTCAGCTCTGATTGGTTGACCAGTCATCTCGGTGGTGATTGGTCAGTTCAGTGTCCCTCAGCGTCATTATGCTGACATCTGTGCATTCATTCAACTGCTGATAAAACAATGGTGTGATGTCACACTGGTAGGTCTAGTTGGGGGGCATGGCTATGAGCTGTTTCAGACACAGACAACCGCAGCTTGTCAGTGAGTATTTTTTTTTTCTTTTATCTTATCTCAATTTTGTTAATACTTGGTCTAGATATATTAAAGGTGTAGTCAGCGATCTTCTAATCTTCTAATCTAATGCACGATTTGTCAAAATCACCGTATTTCTCCTCTCCATCCACAAGATGTCACCACTGACAGCATGTTGAAAAAAAAGTCTGGTTTCAATACACAGCCTTGGGCCTGAATTTCAGCAGGTAAATACGGTGGCTCGGGCCGAGTTACCAAAACAGGGTACAGCCCCCCACATCCAGGGGGCGATCATACTCATGCCAGATCAGACAGAGGGGGGAGAGGGAGTAGTAAGTTGGCTAGCGTGCGCAGTTAGCGTAAGAGAGAGATACAATAGGCGCAGTAGCAATGGCTGAAAAACAGCTCAAAAGAAAAAGTTCAGAGGGGTGAAAAGTGAAAAAGAAGGGCTATGACCATGAAAGAGCGAAGACCCGGGTCAACATTGGTGTTGCTTTCCGACGGTGGAGGGAACTCCGTGAACTGAAGACCTTAAAACGGACGTGGATGTCGCCGTCTTTCTGTTGGATAGGTTAGCAACATTAGCTTTGTGGTGCTTCACATAACAGGAACAGCTGTCAGGCATTCATCTTATTGTCTAATCTGCCAGAATGTTCTGTTGTTGTGATGTTATCAATAATTGCAGTCAAGTTGTCTGATGAGTCGGGGTTACCTTAGCTACGTTGGTCAGCTACGCAGTTTCTACGGCCGTTTCCATGACGATGCACGTCCATCAGCTTTCGGGGGGCAGGACTAAATTCGTTTATAAAAAACCTCTCCACTCGTTTTCTCCCACATTACTGACTAGACCTTTAAATATATATTTACTATATACTACTGATTGGTTAGATTTGTTTTTACACTTCCATTGCACTGGAGTTGTATGAGTCAACAGCAGCTCAGCCAGTGGTAGCTCAGTTGGAGGAAACAACCACAAGGGCTGTTTTATTGCTTGATAAACAATTATTGAATGAGCCATTTCAGGCAGCTACTGGCACTGTAAACAGAGGAGAGGGAGAAGTCATAAAACTAAATAAAACTGAAAAATGGGCTCTTCAATAAAAAGCCACAAATGCAATTAGGTTTCTATAGTGTTTTCTGTTTTCTCTCCTTGTGCTGACAATGAGACCATGGCTCAAACTGTGTGCACCAGACATGATGCTGTATTGTGTTCAGACCTGGTTACATCTGGAGCAGTACAAGTGCAGGCCAAATGGTGACTGGTGAATTGGTGAATGGTGACTTATATTGCTTTTAAAGAGTGACCTAGTGACCTGGAAGTACAAATATACGTGAACAGATGGACAGATGAATGTATGGACTTAAAAAGTACTTTAAAACCTTCGGTCTCTTAAATATGGCAGTTTTAAAAGTTCAATTTAAAAGAACATTGACACAGGCTAAAGTTTGGCATTGCCCATTAGTGCTGAAGCTAGAAGTGAGATAAACTGGACCGGTCTTGTAGTTGTGCTTCAGTTTTAGTCAGCTGGGCTTAAACTGGTCCCTGGCTTGACATGATGTGTTTCTACCATGGGGTCCACTTTGGTGCAGTAAGCCCTAATCTTTCTTGTGTTTTCACTTCATTTCATGGACTTCATTGTGTCTAGCTATTCCCTTTAGATTTGAATAGATATACTTGGTAGCCCAACAGAAGGGTTTAAAAAGAGGATAAGTAATTACTGGTTAATTTGGTGCTTTTCCATAGAGTGGCTATGCAAAGATTGCCATGCTGTGCCATTCTGTGACTTGTTTTGTAACAAAGGGGCATTGAGCTCATAATATTTCCAGTTATTTTGCTGTGTACCCAACTGAATCATGGTTTGTAGTAAAAAGTACTTGAGAAAAAAGCCATAAGAATGAGCCTGCAGTGGATTGTAGTTCTTTGTGAAATGGTAAAACCAAGCATAAAGGCTCAAATTGAAACCGATACAGCTTTGATTTTTATAACACATTTCACTTGTTTTTTAAAGCATACTGTAGCTTATCCTTATCTGACCTTTTCGGCTCTATCAGTGTAATACGAAAGCTGGAGAATGGGCAGCTAAATTGGCCTGATACTGAAAGGACTGGATCCTTGACACACATGGTCAACATTATTATCCTTGAGAGAGAAAGAAGGCCTCAGCTGGACCCTGTCTTCCTCCTCTAATAAAATAATGTTACATCTGCTGAGGATAAAGATGAAGCAGCTGCTGTGACACATTTCAAAAGCATCACCAGGACACTGTCGTCAAAGCCACGTCGATGTAGCACAGACAAAAAGCAAATTTGAACTGTGGCTGTTTCAAACCATTCATTCCTGATTTCTCTGTATTGATTCAGTATCATGGCAAGGCTACGATTTGTTATTACCGACAAATAAACTCGGTCTGTTTTTGAAAGACTACACAAGATACAACATCATACAGAACTAACAGGAATTTTGTAGCAGTAATGTCAATTTTCTGGGAATGGACTGGGCAATGTATCATATACCAAAGTTAAAATGTTCAAAACCCAAAACCAGTGAAGTTGGCACGTTGCGTAAATCATAAATAAAAACAGAACACAATGATTCGCAAATCCCTTTCAACCTATATTCAATTAAATACACTGCAAAGAAAAGATACCTAATGTTCAAACTGGTAAACTTTGTTATTTTTGCAATATTAGCTCATTTGGAATTTGATGCCTGCAACATGTTTCAAAAAAGCTGGCACAAGTGGCAAAAAAGACTGAGAAAGTTGAGGAATGCTCATCAAACACTTATTTGGAACGTCCCACAGGTGAACAGGCTAATTGGGAACAGGTGGGTGCCATGATTGGGTATAAAAGCAGCTTCCCTGAAATACTCAGTCATTTACAAACAAGGATGGGGCGAGGGTCACCACTTTGTGAACAAATGTGTGAGCAAATTGTTCAACAGTTTGAGAACAACATTTCTCAACCAGCTATTGCAAGGAATTTAGGGATTTCATCATCTATGGTCCGTAACATCATCAAAAGGTTCAGAGAATCTGGAGAAATTACTGCACATAAGCAGCAATACATATTTCTGCACAGTGGTGCAGCAGTAAGTGTGTGTGCCTAACAAGAAGGAGGCTGCTGGTTCAGTTCCCATGTCAGTCAGGGCATTTCTGTGTAGAGTTTGCATGTTCTCCCTATGCATACTTGTCGAATGCTATTTTTAAAATTACGTGATAACTAATGGTTGCCATGTTTGATGCTCAGTTAAAGGTTGTTTGCTCTAAGAACAACTTTCAGTAGTATATTGATTGACCAAAAGATTGCTTAACAAGTTTTGCCTAAACCAAGGGCTTTAACTTCATGTTTGATACCATCTAAATACACAGTTTTATTACTGTAAAACAATACAGAAACATGTATGATAAATGGCAACAAAAGCAAAATATTCTAATATGCCCTCAGCAATGACTAATAAGCAACCAGAATGCTCCTAATAATCACCATTCTTACATCAACCAGTCAGTGTTGGACGTATGTGTCCTAAAATGTGAACACATTTTCTATGATATTAGTTCACTACATTTTACCCAGTCTCAGCTCATGAGATAGAAAAGAGAGCAGAGCTGAATAGAAATGTACAAAAAAGTCTTTTCAGTGGCTCAGACATTCACTGTGGAGACTGAGGCCACTCTTGACCTGACCTCTGCAGAGTGAAACTGCCAAATGTCAAGTAACAATAAAAGAAGAGACACAATATGCCTCATACAAATACTAAAGAAAAAAGGGCAGATGAATGGGTGTCTGGTGTCTTTTCTGTCAACCAGAAAGGTCAAGATCCACTAAATAAGTGTTCCCTGCTGTAGCAATAAACTCATGTGGGATAAATATCTGAAAATTTAGCAAACACTGAATCTACAATCTAATATCACACATACAAGGACAGTATAAATGATTTGGGGGGCCCAGGGAAAGACCAACAGAAGTGATTTTCTTATTTAGCGAAATGATCGGTGAACTTGAGCTTTGACAGCACGTAGTCTTCTGACTATTCAAAGCCCTTTCACACCACATCTACCTACTTATATTTATTTACTATTAAATAAATGTAATATTATTTACTCTCATATTTACTCACTGATGGTTGTGAGCTTTGAAATAAAGTTGTCCTGCAGCATTAGCCAACACCTTCATTTATACCCATGTTCACACCTTTAGCACAGCAGTGGGAAGGTACGGCAACTTTTAGGTACAGATACATGATGATCCTTGGTGATTTTGAACTGATGCAGAGAGAACTGTCATGATGTGAGGGCAGGTTGGAGGTCTCTTCTTGCTTTTGTTTCTGGCAAAAGTGTTTCGAACTTGCAAACATATTTGTGCAATATAGAAAGATTCACAAATCACACTGGTGACAGAGGGTTTTAGTCTCGATTAAATCATGCTTGTAAGTGGGTTTGGTAGCTGGGGAGATACGCACAAAGGTGTAGCGCGTAGAATTTGGCAGCATTTTGCCAAACAAACGGTAAATATAGGATATAATGTTTCTTCTTGTATGTAAAGTCCATCAAAATAGGAGTACAATCATCCCCATTAAACGTTTCTCATATTTTTATTTAGCTAGAAAAAGCTTTAAATAGTTACATTACCGGGGGCCACTTTCATGTAGGCCAACATAACGATCTGCCATGTTGTCTACGGGTGGAGTTTAGGGACAAAAAGAACGAAACTCGAATCAATCCGCCAGTTCTGAAATCTACCTGGAATGCAGGTGAAGAAGAGGAGAGAGGGCGGCGGTGGATGTATAGAAAGTTGTTACTTTGCACAAGGGATTTAAACTGTGTGTATTTTACTGTTAAAGCTTTGGGAATGGAGGACCACATTTATTCAAAATCACTCGAGAGTTGAGACTCAGATCAACTTCTTTCGAAAAAAAGAAAGCACGATGAAATGAAGCGGAATCGTGACAGAAAACGTCAGAAAAAAAGGATAAACGTTGGGGTTGCTTTTACAAGGTGGAGAGCCTTGGTTACAAAGTTATGTCTGAAGACTGACACCGAAGTTGCTTGTTTTCTGCCGAACAGGTGAGGGTGCAATATGCAGTTTTATTATGTTTTGTAACAGTGTTTATTATGTTTAAATTGCATTATTTATTGGAAAGAAGCCCAATTTCAGCAACAGTGCCGGCTGCTAACAAAGCAAACGGCTTTAACCATTTTTGTGTTTGCAAATAACGCCCATAAGCGGTGGAAAATAAATACTCCATTAATCATATTACAAAACTCTCATTCATCCGGCCCAGCTTTCCGCCACATTGTACTCGTTCTCTCTCCCTTCTTCACCTTAATACACCGGATCCACATCAGGCTTATCAGCACTAATGCGCAGTTTGTTTGTGTTACTGCAAGTTTACAAAACCTACAATCGCAGCTAACAACTGACCTATAATCTATAAAAATAATGGTTACAAACCTTGTCACTTTAGTAAATGATGCAGTGTTCAGGATCCTTTTTGGTCTTCACAGAATTCCGTTGCTCAGCGATGTGACTTCTTTGCTACGGTTAGGTTCATTCTAGAATTTGAACGTTAGATTTCGCTAAAATGCCAAATTCTACACACTGCACCTTAAAGGCAGTTTATAAAACGCCCTTTGCCTTGGAGTCTTGTGTGGTAGTGTTGGCATCCTTGCCTCCTTAACATCCAAAGTTGCAGAAATGTTGATGTTGCCAGGGTTGCAGATGGGTCACCAGGAATGATGACCGATGAAGTGCCGACCTGGCATGTGCCCCTAAACCTGACCTGACCTGGGTGATGTGCAGAAATTTGCTTGCAATGTTTTGTACAAAATGAAAGAAATCTTACTTTACTGGCACAGAAAGATCAATGACATTATCTTGAAGATTCAAAATCGAGGCAACTGGACTGTGTTCAGTTTTAGGAAGACGTTTTGCTTCTCATCCAAGAAGCTTCTTTGGTTCATAATGAGAAGTGAAACATCTTCCCAAAACTGAACACAGTCCAGTTGCCTTGATTTTGAATCTTCAAGATAACCATGACCTGGATAAATGAGAATCTACACAGACGTATCGATGACATTAAATCAAGGCAAAAATAACTCAAAGAAAGGCTAAAAGGCTAAGAAAATAAACTTAACACTCTAAAGCAAACATTTGCCAAACTTAGTTTATCCTACTAAAATCTTAAAACTTAAAGTACTAGCCTTAACAAATCCCCACCGGTGCTCCCCAGGGTTTTGTCCTTGTGCCCCTTCCCTTAACCATCTATTGAATTCTTATTGGTCTTGTCAACCATAAATTTAATGCAAACTTTTAACACTATAGGGATATTGTCAGCTCCTCTTGCCCACTAAATAAAACCACTGTCCCTCCTACCTCTCTCTCTCTCTGATTGTCCACAAAATGTCAAATCCTGATTCTCATTCAAGGTTCTTAACCCTTTAACTACCAGCTCAACTGTTAATTTCAGTGATATTTAATGTTTTATAAAAACAGAACAAATCAAATCATTGTTTGGTTCCATTAACACTTCAGGAAAATTAGAAAACCACAAAATCAGATAAGATTTTTAAAGCTAACAGTTGATTGTGTGATGACTAAAATGTACAAATATTTGGGACAAAATAAATGAGAAAAGGCAGAAATGTCTATTAAAAAGTGCAAAAATGACTTAAAATAGATGATACTGATTTTGACAAACAAAAAAAAAAGTTTTTGATGAATAACAGACTTTATATGTACTTACATATCATAATACCAGTAAATGATTAAGTATTTAAAATAATAATGATAGTAATAATGATAGTAGCTTCAGCTTTTAAAACGTTTACATCCCAAAAACAAAATATCAGTTATTTTGGTTTGTTTGCAGTTTTTTCTGTATCATAAAACACTGACAGAAACAAACAATGGCATGTTATGTTTATTGGACACAATTAATATTCCTGAATTCAGTGTCCTCTGCCAAACAGTTGAGCTGGGAATTAAAGGGTTAAACCGAGCACTGATTAAAGATGCTATGAGGAGTTTCTAAGTAATTACAAAAAAGTCTCACTTTTAGATTTATGCCCTATGGAAATACACACTTAAAGATGAGTTTTATAGCATAGCATTATAGCATCAAAACAGGTTATCTATAAATGCTATTCCTTAGCTTCGCGGTTGGGTCAGACAGGGCTGGACTGGCCTGGATACTTAACTTCGGGAACAAGACAATTAAAACTAGAGCAAATTTATATTATTCGGACACGTCTTAGAGCGCCGGGCTGTAAGTACTGATATATAGCAGGCTACAAAACTACGATACTAAGTTTTCCAAAAATTGCTTGTTGTCACACATCAAAAACTACCGCTACGTAACTAGAAAGAGATACATTACCTCGTCGCTTTGCATCCTGTAAGTTGTTGAAAAAAGAAGTTGTAAAGCAATGCAGAGTTCTGAGGAAGGTCCGAGCTGCATTCATTAGCATCACAACAAACACATGCTTTGGCTTGGGTCACGTCTTTACGACAGTCGCAGCGTGTGCTCATGGGTAGCAGAGTCTTTATGTTGCTGGAAATAGATTCTCGTCATAGCACCTTTGAATCTAAATTCTTCTTCATTGGCACCTGCTCCACTTTAATGAATTTGTTTTCTCATGACACCCATCATTCCTGGGGTTCTCCCTGCTCTCTGAGTTTCCTATCATTTGCTGGGCTCCGGCTCTTTGGTTCTCCTTCTCTACCTAAATGTAAAATGGCCAATAAACACACATACACCCACATGGAGACTCTCAGGCCTGCTCAGCTGGCTGGTTAAATGTCATCACAGCTGACAGTGTGAGTGGGCAGAAGGGCAGACGGTCATTTGGTGAAGGGTGCTTGGATGGAAGTGTGTGTGATGGCTGTTAACAGACTTTACATCACCATCAGGTCAGCTGTACAAACACAGATGTAACACAACACACTGATGTAGGTTTAGGTTATAGAGATGAACACAAGAAGACATTTTGGATTGAGGATTCGGGCCACTTGTTTACATTTCCAGAGTCAGGTTTGCTGCTTGTTCCAAATGCCAACACGTTGTCAGTCCCCTTTAGCATCTTCTGCAGGTGCACACGGTGTCCTATTTAGGGTTTTTCCCAGGGTACCCTGTAGCATTTGCTTTGAGGCAGGCATGCATTTGTTTTTAGGGTCTATTTATGTGTTCTTTTGTGTCTGATTATTTTCCTTCTGCAGTTAATTTATCAAAATTAATGAGTGAATGTGGCAGCATTATTTTAAGATATTTCTTTTAGGACTGTTTCAAGAATCCTGTTAGTCTGTTTACTGTAGTTGTGTGTCCATCTTAAAACCCTTTAGTCAGCGCTTTAAAACTCTTTAAGGTCCTTAATGCCCCGTCATGGTACAATTTTGCATCTGTCTCATAAATCTTTGGTGTTTTTAAAGAACCAATTAGGGTCTACCTTCAGGGGTTGCAGGGTGTAGTTTGTGTTGTTTTATGAAAATGTCTGCATTATATAGAAGTATTTCTATATCTTTGGATTTGGCAAAGACTGGCATTTCATGTGATATGATTTTCACTCTTCTTTTTAAAGAAAGCATTGTGGTCTGGGCTTTCCTGCTGAGACTACTGCTTCTGCTACCTGACCACAGACAAGCAGAGGAAGATGGATGGATGGATATGATTCAAACAGCCCACACTTTGTCTTAATGAGGTTCTTCTGCTCCTTTTTCGGGACTGTTGGGGTAAGTTTTTAATCAGCGATATCCAACAAAAGTTCTATTTTTTCTCTATTTTTTTCTTTTTCTTTTTTTTTTTCTTACAGAGAGCCGCAGTAGTTGTTTTCTCAGTCCACCTCCAGTTGGAGCTCCAGCCATTTTGATACACGTTTTCTGTTCACGACTTTACCTTTGAGTGTTTGTGATGAATGCTAATACATTCCCAAAGTTTAATTAATCATGGTTTGTTCAAGCCCTTATTTAAGTTTGTTTGCTGATTAACTTTTGCTCCTTGTTTATGTTTGAGTCCATTCAAAACCACTTTATGTATGCTTTAAAAACATATTTGAAGGAACCCTCATCATTACAAGATAAGAATAAGAATGTTGTGCAGATTTTACACAACACAATGAGGTCCCTCATTAATTGTGATTATTTTTTGTTTACTCATTTAAAGTCCAAGTAGCTTGTCCTCAATGGACACTGAACTTAATAACTCTCAAACACAGGTAACGTTAATGTTTTTTCTCCAAGAGTAGCAGAAACACTGATAAAGTCCAACAAGAGCAGCAGTTACACCAATTGGTCACATTGTTAGTCTCCATTTTCCACCTTCACTGTGAGTCCAGCTGATTATGGAGTTTTATTTATAACTATTTTAACCTACATTTGACCTGTGTAGGATGTATGGAATAGTAGAGTGTCTCTGATAAAAGGCATCCTGCATTATGCAGGCAGTGAAAGTCCTCTGGGGACATTTAACAACTGAAACAGTAAAAAAAACAAAACAACCAAACAAGGAGGGAGACACTACTTTCCCTCTCTGCACTGTGTTCACACCTCCTTAATTTGAGCCCACTGTCGCAGGCAAACTTCCAAACTGGTGTGTTCAGCCTGCAGCCAAATCAAAAAGTTCCACATCATTACCAGCTGAAGGTTGCTATACTGTTAATGAGAGAGCCAATTAGCCTTTACTAAAACAAAGAGGCAGGGCGGGGGAGGCTCGGAGGATTCATGTCCCCTCTGTATAGAGTGTTAGTGACCTGCTGCCAAGTTTAAACAGACCAAGAGAGAGCTGCAGAGAGGAAAGGGAAACAGGGACAATGAGACAAGAGATGAAAGAGAACTGTGTTGACAACCATTTTCACCTCAGCTTGCCTGATACAGTACTTAGGTTGATGCCTCTGGGCTTCAAATTGTTTCGGCTGAATTTTGCTGATGTACAGAAGTTGAGCCACATTGAGCCAGGACAGGCCATGGTAAAATAAGTTTATATGAGCTGGGCAACATTGATGTTAGAAAAAATGTGTGTTAAAAATGTCCAATGTTTGATGCAACAGCTGCACATGGTAAGATGGCATATATGCTGTTGAGCTCATAGCGTGACATCGTAATACGTTTGTACAAGGTTCTACATCATACTAGTACCAAGCTATGTTAGGCCAAAGTTCCCCTAAGTAAAGTGTACTATCCCGTTGATATATCTACATAAGTGAATGTTTTAAGTATGTCTATAATGACTAAGGGGGGCTCTGGGAAACATCATACTCCACCAGCACAATTTTCTTCTCTGCTTTGGATACGTTGAACACAACAAACTTGACCCAGGGAGTCTTTTCCCCTTTATTTTTTTCTGATTTCTTAGCGTTGGTCAAAATAAAAAATGCATGCATTCATTCTGCCTTTCCTCTTCGTACCAACTGAACATTGTTTAAAATCCACAGCCTGCCTGAGTATTGCTGCAGACCATGCCCAACCTTTTATGACCACAATGCACCGACTGTATCTCCTGCCATGTTACAAACCTCATATCATCTCAGACTGGTTTCTTGGATATGAAAATTGGTTCACCATACTTCAGTGGCCTCCACAGTCACCAGATCTAAATCCAACAGGGCACCTTTTGGACATAGTGGACTGGGAGATTTGCATCATGCAGCTGACTGCACATGCACTTTGAGTTACATATGTTGTAGGAAAAGTGCTATACAAATAAACTTGCCTTGCCTTGCCTTGCATGATTGAAGGCAACAGGGGGGGCATTTTGGCACTAGCAATGTGTACTCAATAACCTGTCCAGTGTTTGGGAAGTTACTTTTAAAATGTAGTGTTTGCTCGTTACTCGTTACTTCTGAAAAAAGTAACTCTTACCTTATTTATTTACCCTCTATGAAAAGTAACTTTTCAAGGTACTCATTGCTTTTCCGTTAGTTTTACATTGCTCGATCTTTGACAGAATCCAATATCTGCTCCTTAAGGTGAAGGCCTACAAAAGTTCTACTACAGAGAACATAACAGTTATTTCTTTTGTGTTATTTATTTTAAACAATGTCACATACCCTGTGGAATCAAAGCTCCTGCCTTGTATTTCCACATTTTGCTTCTGAAATAAGTTTCCAGGTCGATACAAACATGTCCAAAATAGGCAACCTCCAGCTATTTCCTTTCCTAATGTGATATATTACTTTTAAAAAGAGAAATCTACATAAAGTGTGTTAATTTTCATCTACATTACATTTCAATATCACAGTGCCAAGCATCTATTCAAGAAAAGAACGTCGCTTGTAATAAGCAGACCTGGCAACTTTGGCTCTCGAGCATGCGTCATGTGCGTGAGTGTGTTTGGGGGCGTGCACGATAACCAGGAAAGGAGGAAGTGGACAAACAGCTTACCACAGTTGTGTTTTGCTTTATTGTTAGGAGCTGGAGGGTAATCAGGGGGATTCACACATACAGAAGAGCCCCAAGAAGAAACTTTACGTTTAGAAACAAGCCCAGAAAAAACCACGACCTGTGGCCGTGACTCACGAGATTTGCAACCCTCAGATGCTTATAAAGAGCGGACTTGGCAACAGTGCTCGTGTCTAATGAGAGCAACTGAGAAGGCAGCTTCGGACAGACCTGTCGGGTGAAAAATTAACGTTGCGTCGCTTTGAAAAAGGAGCTACGTTTCGTTACCAAATTTTCAGTAGTAGTGCGTTACTTTACTTTTTACCCTAAAAAGTAGTTATGTTACTGTAACGCTTTACTTTGTAACGCGCTACACACAGCACTGGCCCTGTCCACACAGAGACGAAATCAGGCATATTCACACAAGTTTTTGACCATATAATCATTTCGTCCACACAGATGTGGTGTTTAGGGTACCCCAAAACACACATTTATGAAAATTGGTCTCAGAGTGGACAAATCTGGGCATTTTAATGCAGAATATGGATTGTTTCAAGTCAATCGCATCACAGTCCCATCTCTTTGTCAAACTGCACGTGCGAACCTTGACAGCAATGGCACAATACAGTGTTGCATTCACGCTGCAGAGGCTACTTAGCTTGTTTTAGCTTTTACAGCAGTATCTTCTGCTCCTCTTCAACCACTGTGAGCAATAAGGGGAAACAGAGAGCGGTGCACAAACATTGGTGTCCGGTTTTAGTTCATGTCTGCAGCAGCATTACAGCGTCACTTACAGGCCTGGCATATAAACTACAGTGTTTTTAGTGTTTTCATGCGGACACATTTACTGAAACAACTTCACAGAGAACCTTTTAGAGAAGAAGAAGAACCTGCTATTTTAATAGCAATGGAAAAAAGTAGTTCATTCTGAGTCACGGTAAACATCTGTTTGAGGTCTGTGTGCACACCAAATGAGAGGGTGTCTTGCTTAAGATAAGATAAGATAAGATAAGATACACCTTTATTAGTCCCACAGGGAAATTCCAGAAAAAAAGCTTACAGCACCTGGTATTCCCAGGCGGTCTCCCATCCAAATACTAACCAGACCTGAACTTGTAACCAGGCATTGTGGATATTTCACAGGTGGGCTGATGGACTTCTAGGCTGGTATGATTGTAACCCCCTGCCTTTGTTAGATATGTTAAAGGAGACATATCATGCTTGTTTCTCCTTTTCACTATGTCAGACTGGGATGCCTGTAAAGCATTTCTGCCCTCAGTACAAGTCATTTAGTTCCTTCATTGCCCCACAATTGCGTTCTCAAAATCCTCATTTTAGGCCATTAACAAGCGCTTGTTGAAGCACTCGGTTTCCAGACTGACCTAAAGTTACCTCGCAACGTCACAGCCCTTTGTGCTCTGATTGGTCAGTTCTATCGGGGGTAGAGCCAGCCTGTCCTTCTTCTTCTACTGTATTTTCCGGCAGGCTCAAAGCAGCGACCGCGTATTGAGTCCCCCTACAGGCCAGAGCTGGTAATGAGAGAGTGTGAGCTAGGGAGCTATATACTGCTGCTTGACGAATGTGTTCCTCGGTGACGGTTTTGTGGCTAACAGATATCACAGAGGAGGAAGTGTTTTATCAGATTACTCCAATAAAAAGAAATGTACCTCGTGTCATCATGACGATTTAAATCTCGCGGACATCTCGCAATGACCTATTTTTAGAGGCATCAAATCTCGTTCTATGATAGAAAAAATACAATATCTCATTTTTTGAAAATTAAGGGGGTGTAAGGTCTTGTTTTCAAATGTATTATATTATATGTAAGTATTAAATCATGCATGAGCATGATATGTCTCCTTTAAGTTTGCATTGTTATACCTACAGAAGGTCTGAATGGGTTGTGCTCCTGGACAACTCTTAGAATGTAAGCTTGTAAATTCAGGATAAGTCGTATCCTGAAATCAAATGAATTTTTCAAGCATTTTGCGCTCAGTTAGTCACCAGTAATGACACACAGAGCACATGTGAAGAACCGAGCTAATGGGGAATTCACAGCTGGATGTAAATAATAAAAACTAGAAAGCAGTGAGGGTAACCAACTCTCGCTTCTGTGCCTCCAGCCAAAGCAGAAAACACCCCGCCTTCACCACTAAGCTATTACAAACACGATTTATAGGCATTAAGGAATAATTTTCTTGAAATTAGAGACTGGAGGCGCTGTAAAAATGGGATAAAAAATGCTGGATTGTGACTTCAGCCCAAGGCTTCTCTGCCTGCTTCATGTTGTGACAGGTCAGGCATCACCAGGAACAAATTGCTCTGCTCCGTTGTGGATGCCTCCTGACACACATACAAACACACAAAAACAGGTGCTAACACTGGCATACACTGGCACATACAGACACTTGTTCGACTCTGCCTGTTCACTATTTTGGCCCCCCTCTCCTCAATCTTTTGCCTCTGACCTACACAGATTTTTTATTCATATTTGGTGTCAGACTTAGAGGTTTAAATCTTTTCTCAGTTTTTATTAACAGGTTGAAATTACCAAACTGTTTTAATTAAACGTGCTATGAGGAGAATCTATTTCCGGTGACACAAAGACTCTGCTACCCATGAGCACGCGCAACGACTGTCGTACAGACGTGACCCAAGCCAAAGCGTGCGTTTGTTGTGATGCTAATAAATGCAGCTTGGACCTTCCTCAGAACTCTGCTTTGCTTTGCAACTTCTTTTTTCAACAACTTACAGGATGCAAAGTGATGAGGTAATGTATCTCTTTCTAGTTACGTAGCGGTAGTTTTTGATGTGTGACAACAAGCAATTTTTGGAAAACTTAGTATCGTAGTTTTGTAGCCGGCTATATATCGCTACTTACAGCCGGTGCTCTAAGACGTGTCCGAATAATAGAAATCTGCTCTAGTTTTAGTTGTCTTGTTCCCGAAGTTGAGTATCCAGGCCAGTCCAGCCCGACCGACCCGACTGCGAATCTAAGGAATGGAATTTATAGATAACCTATTTAGATGCTATAAAACTCATCTTAAAGTGTGTATTTTGATCAGGCATATATCTAAAAGTAAGACATTTTTGTAATTACCTAGAAACTCCTGATAGCATCTTTAACGCTCTGCAGCATTCAGGTTTTCCACTGTTCACAGCAGTGCAGCAGGTCTTCTTCAGACAGTTGTCTCAGAAACCTCTGTTGATCTTTTATTAACTTCTGCCGCAGACTAATAATATGTTCCTAGGAGCACAAATCTGATCTTTGGAAAAGAGGAATATTCACATGGTGTTAGATCAGGTGAGCAGGGAGAGATCAACCACTGATTTGTTTTTGGGACCAGAAAGTGCTTTACAGAGAGCAAAGTGTGAGTT
Source organism: Scarus forsteni (assembly GCA_036419115.1). Classification (NCBI taxonomy): domain Eukaryota; kingdom Metazoa; phylum Chordata; class Actinopteri; order Labriformes; family Labridae; genus Scarus; species Scarus forsteni. The sequence continues at coordinate 1,126,959 of JAZDUH010000380.1, read as the reverse complement.
GACGTGTTGTCATGGGACAAATTAATAAATTTTTCCACAGCTGTAGTCTTTTCCTCCTTTTTTCTAGAACCTGGTTACATATAACCTTTTATTATTGATTACTCACCTTTGACGATTCTGGAACCCACTCCTCCAAAATGATGTCTAATTTGTCAAAGAAAACAACCAACATGGTCTTGAATTTGGACTTGCTTTGGCATCATGGTTTCATCTTTGGTAATGATGTGGTTTAATGCATTGACTTGAAAGATAATCATACTGTATATTATCAAAAAATATTTAAAAATTGTGTTTTACATCAATTTGTTGAAAATGCTTTAACAAAATTGCATTCACTGATGACCTGGTAAACTATTATGGCCAGTTTTATACAGTTAATTTTACAGACAATATGTTGGACATATATGGCCAAGTTGTGCAGACAAAATATTGGCTAAAAATATATCTGTCAATACTAATAATCAACTGTATAGGTAATCATCTGCCAGGCTGGATCCCTAATAAATCTATAACCCTGTAAGAGTATGGATATCCAGCCGCATCAGCTATAGACAAGGAAGTGCCACCAACCAGATTAATGTACTATATTTCAAATCCAAAAACATGACAGCAAACACAGACACAGTTTAACCTTATTGGTAAGATGTCCACTGTTCTCCATTGTTTGTTTGCAAATTAAACTAACGTGCTGTCTTATTACTAACGTAATTGTCTTGTTCCTGAAGTTGAGTATCCAGGCCAGTCCAGCCCTGTCCGACCCGACCACAAAGCTAAGTAATAGCATTTATAGTTAACCTATTTTGATTCTATAAAACTCATCTTAAAGTGTGTAGTTAAATAAGGCATATAAGTGAGACTTTTTTGTAATTACTTAGAAACTCCTCATAGCATCTTTAAGCATCAGAATTCCATGAGGGGTTGTCAGTAACCAGGGTGGGACAAAATACTTTTTGGTGATGGAACCAATCAGAGGAAGGTCAGTGCAACATAGCCATTACCTACTACAATGGAAAAAGGCAAAGTGTGAATGGTTGTCTGTCTTTCTAGCGGCCCTGTGAATGGCTGCCCCCCCGCCTCTTGCCCAATCAGCTGGGACAGGCTACAATAGCCTCAAGGGATAATAGGTGTAGAAAATGAATTAATGATAAAGAAATTTTTTTAGGTACAATAGTTTAATATAAGTATGTACATTCTTAATGTTATTCTTATTGTTTGCGTTTACTTTAACAAACTTAATTTTCTAAAACAGTTTATATAACATCAGTACAGTTGCACGACTGTATGCACCCTCCCACTGTGGTCATTTCAGTTTATTTAAGACATATATTTGAGCATTTATTTATTGTTACAGATGCCATGATATCTTCCCTGCACAGGCTCAAGACATATATAAAGTCTGAGTGTCAGTGCAGGGCAGGTTGGGTTTATCTGGAGTAAAGAATTTATTTCCACAATCTCTGTCCCTGTCAGAAACAGTGTGGCTAAGGTCGGCCATCTTGGTCTGTTCAGAGGTCTATTAGAGCAGGGAGATAGGAGGGAGAGAGAGAAGGGGAATGAAAGAGACAAAGCACCATTATTTTACACCCCTGGGTCAATGTCAGAGAGCGCTGCTGGCAAATGAAAGAGGAAGGAAGAGGAGTGTCTTTAAAATGTTTTAGGGGCACTTTTCTCCCGTCTTTCTCAAAATTTATCTCCTCCACGCTGCTTCCTTTTCTCCTTTTAATCAACTCTTTCTCTCATACCCCCAAACTCTGCGTTTATCAGCCTCCATCTCGATCTCCCTCTCTTCTCCTCTCTTTATCTCTGTCTCCTCTGTGAAAGCTTGTCTGAAGCACGGCATCGTCTCGGGGGACTGCAGACCTCTCCGTCTCCATCAGAGTCTCTCCTCCTCCTCCTGTCTTTCTTCTCAGAGTTGTCAAATCAGCAGAGGGAGCGGTGGGAGCTCGGTTTTCACACTGATACTCTCTCTACTCTACCTTGTGACCAGAAATTTGTCATGGGAGTGACAAATGGCAGTGACTTACAGCAGCCAGATAAGGGAAATGAAAGGATCCATAGCAGTGACATTACACAGTTACATCGTCAGCCCATATCCAAAGTGCTGGGAGGAGTGTAAGCTCCTTAAAGAAAGATTGCTTTAATTTGCATTTAGAGAAGCGTCAAGCGTTAGGACTTAAAATCAGGTCTTAATTTGTTAGGGTGATTTTTGGATGTGGCATGACTTCAAATTATGATCATTTGAACATTAAATGGTCACACTTACACACCTGGAGACTCACTTAAAAGCTGCTGACTTAATGTACATGTTTCTGCATTTAATGTGCATAGTAATAGTCATGGCAATCACAGTTTAATGTTCATCCATGTAGCTGAATCACCAGTCTTAAAGGACTGAGATGGGTTGTTGTAAATGATATGACATACTCAAGACATGGGATTATTTAAGAATTTTGAAAAAATGAGCCCCGAGCTGAATAGCTGAGTTACCATTTTAGCACTTCTGGCTGTCATATCCTAATATCTATGGGATTTTAGAATAGCTTTTTCAGACAACTGCCAGACATAAAGTCTGGTATATGAAATTATTTTATTCTGTGACATAAAATGTATCTACCATTGTCCTGCTTTCAAATTTTAAAATGGTTTGTTTTTTTAAAAGATTGAATACAAACAAGCTGCTAATAAGTAAATGAAAATACATGCACCACAGCCAGGGAAACCAGCTTGCTCAGGTTATACAATAAAGCTAGGGTCGGTAACTTTGGAAACTTGCGATGAATTTGAATGTAGTATCTCCTCTCCGTCTAGCCCCTCCCACCCCTCCTCCAAAATGACGCCCCCACTCACATGCACGAGAGTCGCTGATTCACAACCAGAACACAACGTTTATGTTTCACACTACATCAACTCATGTCTCCGTCAGCGGTAAGAAAAAAACAAAACATTATCATAGTAAAGTTAAAAAACAAACAAGTAAAGTTAGTTAGTAGATCGGGGTATAGGTAGTTCCTCTGCCATTCTCCACATAGCTGTCAAGTCTCCTGTTTTGGCCATGAAACTACCGTATTTTACATATTTTATCCTCTTTCCTGACGTCCTCCTGTATTACTATTTCTCCGTGTGACGATATAATAATAAAAACATTCCTCTGCCTCTCCAAACTGAACTCTGTCTCTAGCCTGAAGGGGGCGGTAATGCTCCAAAATGATGGATGCCACCTGCTGTAAAACCGAAGAAGAAGAAAAAGCCTTGTGAGAACGTCCACCCCCAGTAGCCTGGGTGGCAGCTGTGGTGAGATTAGAGCCAACAGAACAAACTTAGAAAAACAAAGTGTTTATTTTAGATTTCTTGTACATCTGTCTTAAAATGTGAGGGATGCTGGAGCTTGGTTGGGGTTGTAGGACGGCTCGTAGCGGGCTTCCCTTATTTTCAATGACAAAACTTGACAGGTAAGCATTCTCCAGTGGACTTGGATCCCTCTCAGCTCGAATACAATGAATTAGAGTCTGTGCACACCGGCAAAATGTATGTTCAGGAGGCGAACAGAATGGCGATGGGATTTGATTGGTTTAAAATGTGTGCTACAAAGATGTGATTGGTTGGTGTTTTCCCTGTTTTATTCATGCCGTAGATAACAGATATTTTTCGCTCTATTTTAAGAACACATTATGAATTGATTGTCATCGGGTCATAAAGATCATTTTAACCAGTATTACAAAAAGTGTATCTAAATCAGATTACCAACCCCAGCTTTAAGAGGGGATCCTCTAATAGGGTTTCAACATTTGCTCCATTTTGGAAGTTTGGTAGATGCTTCAAGTATTTTAGTTTCATAATAGCTTGACTTGAAATTTTACTCTTGTCAGTTACATTTGTGCTCATACACACCCAAATCTTTATAGACAAGTTAACTCTATTTGAGTTAATATTTACACCTCTAAGATATACAACTGTTTCAATTTTCCCCTACCAGCCAAGTTCCAACCAGTTACCAGCCAACTTCAGCCACTGGGAGTCTGAACAAAGACGTTTTGGTTTGTCTTTTTTCTGAATCTCTGTACATAGTTACATTTTACATGCAAAACAAAAAAATATTCATATATTCTAAAAATGTAAGGGTTATATGTTTTTTGACCATTGAGGTGGGCAGATCGGAGCACTTTCCTGTCATTTCAGTCTCTTTTTGGAATTTGAAATTCAAGACTTTGTTACACTTTACAGTGTGAGTTTTGATAATGACTTTTATGTAATGTTAATATTGATGTATTAAGATACTATTTATCAATGGGGAAAAATTGCTGAATGTGGATACAGCGCTAGGTTAAAACACGTACATATATATTTAAGAAAAATAATTTTAATGGCAATATTTCACAACAGTGGCTTGTGCGTATGTTTGTACTTGTCTTTAAAGGAAAAGTTCGGTTCCTGCAGCTTTTACATTGTTTATAGAATGAAGAACAACAATATACTCACCCAGAAGGCTTTCCTGATGCAAACGGTGCTTCGGGAGATATTTAGATCCAAAATCGAGCAGCGGACACCGATATAATGTAGCCCTGTAGGCATAGATCGCCGCTCCCTAAAACTGCATTTATCGTCCCAAAAACTCATGTTTTTCACCAATATCCCATCATGATTCGCTCCGAAAGGACCGCCATTGCAGCCTGTGTCTCTCCACACAGCGCTGTGTGGCTGAACTAACCTCTGAACTGACGAGCTGTTTACATGCCCTTTGCGCATGCGCAGTGCGGCTCACTGTTTCAGGGGAAGATCGGCAGCTACAAATCAACTTTCTTCTTCCAGTTTTGTGCAAAATGGACGAATGTCTATGGGATGAAGATGTTGTGGAGGAGGACTTTGAATATGATGGACGTCCTTACAGTTTGGAGCCACAGTATACAGATATACAGATAAGGAAGCGATCGCAACGCTCCAGAGAGTACTGCGCATGCGCAAAGGGCATGTAAACAGCTCGTCAGTTCAGAGGTTAGTTCAGCCACACAGCGCTGTGTGGAGAGACACAGGCTGCAATGGCGGTCCTTTCGGAGCAAATCATGATGGAATATTGGTGAAAAACATGAGTTTTTGGACAATTAATGCAGTTTTTAGGAGCAGTGATCTATGCCCTACAGGCTACCATTATATCGGTGTCTGCTGCTCGATTTTGGATCTAAATATCTCCCGAAGCACCGTTTGCATCAGGAAAGCCTTCTGGGTGAGTATATTGTTGTTCTTCATTCTATAAACAATGTAAAACCTGCAGGAACCGAACTTTTCCTTTAAGAGGCAGGTGGGTTGATTGACATTACAGGTGTCCCTTACAGTTTCAGAGTTCAGAGTTCAATACAGTGATTTCATTTACTTAATCATATTTTAACACTTGTGTTTGACACCAACTCTTTTTCAACTGAGAACAGATTCCAGGGATTTTTGAATTGAATTGAATGCTTTATTTGGGACATAGAAAACAAACATGGGTGATCACCATAAAAAGATACATGCATTTACCAAAACAAAAACAAATCAAACAAACAAAAAAGCAAAAAAAGAAGGTAAACTGTTGACAATATCTTGCTTGTACAGTAAGTTTGCATGCTTGAAAAGAAGAGGAAAGGAGTTTAAACCCATTGATCCAACCTCTTTTATTGCCTTTTACTACAGTAAAGTTTTTTTTTTTAATTTCTCCACATTACAATATTCACCTTCTGTTCAGGATCCACTAGTCTTTAGAATATATTGATTTAAATTCAATATAAGCTACTTTCATTCAAATATACAGATAGTATTTCACCTACATATAAAACGTAAACTAAATCCATAATCTTTACTCCATCAAGAGTATTATTAAATCTGCACTTGCTGAAACACCAAAATCTAACTCTTCTGAATTTACTGTGAAACTGCAGGTGTTACTCAAATGAACTTTGGTGTCAGTGGTTTCAGCCAACTTTAGTCCTTCCAATTGTTTAGATAAGAGACAAACACAGGCCACTTAATCAGGTAGAACCTTTTATTTGTAAACACACATAGTCAATCAGCCAATTTCATTACATTAACTCAATGCATTTTGGCATGTGGACATGTTCAGCTGGAGTTCAAACTCAGCATCAGAATGAAAAGAAAATGCTATTTAAGTGCCTTTGAATGTAACGTGATTGTTGGTGCCAGAAGTGTTGGTCTGAGCATTTCAGAAACTGCCGACCAACTGGAATTTTCATGGTCGACCATCTTGAGGATTTATCCAGACAGCAGTTGTCTTCTGGGTGAGAATGCCTTAATGATGCCAGAGGTCAGAGCAGGATGGCAAGAGTGGCTAGAGATGGTAGAAAGGCAACAGTAACTGTAGTGACCACTCGTTACAACCGAGGTCTGATGGCGATCTTTTCAGAACACATATTGAATCTTGAATCAGACGATGTTTGGACAATACAAGATTGGAAAGAAATGTTGCCTTGTCTCTTGCGTCTTGATTTTTACAGCAAGATTCAGTAGGGTCAGAATTAGGCATTAACAACATAGAAGCATCCATCCTGCCCGTTATCATTGGACTTGTGGAGATAAGGGGTTGTATTCTGTGCACTGCTTCATATGAATTGAGAATAGTTGAAACTTCACAGCTTCCCTGAGCACTGCTGCTGATCATGTCCATCCTTTAACAACATCACAATCTTCTAATGGTTACTTCTAGCAGGATAACGCACCATACCACAAAGCTTAAACCATCTCACACTTTTTTCTTGATCACGGCAGTTAAATTTACTGCACTCCAAAAGCCTTCACAGTCACCAGATCTCAGAACTGCTTGGGGAGGTAGTATAATGGGACATTCATCATGTAGCAGCCAACAAATCTGCACGGGCAGCGCGATTCTGTCATATCAATATGGAAGAAACCTCCGAGGAAAGTTTCCAACACCTTGTTGAATCTGTGCTATGAAGAATTAAAGCAGTTCTGAGGGCATAAGGGGCTTCAACCGGGTACTAGCAAGGTATACCTAATAAAGTGCTCGGTCTGTATGTGCTTGATGTGTTGTAAAGCCATAGCACACAGAGGATTGGGGTATACTAGGTGTTTTCTATAGAGCCAGTGCACAGTAAAAGGATCCTTTAATAGGTGGTTTGAAGCTTTTATTAGGGAACCCACTTTAATGCCAAGCACTGTAAGGACAACGTGTTAAATATATGAATAAGTTAATGTCAGTGGATTGGCTAATGCAAACAGATTTATGGTATTCAATAAATTTTTACTCTTATTATAGTGCTTTAACAATCTATGTGGTGGTTAATAATTCTTAGGATAAAAAATTCTCGCTCCAAGTATCAAGCTGTGCACCTGCTTTTGGCTGAATGTGAATAATTCATATAAATTTGACATGGACTGCTGCTTGTATCTGGTCCTTGTCAGAGCAGAATGATAGAGATGGCACATAAACGCGCTGGTGTGTGGAGAAATAAACCAACAGCCTGCCAGAGGGCGAAAAAAGCCCAGTGTCCAGGGAAACGCTTTCATCAAGTCATGCTCATAAAAGACGATTTACGGCCATCTGGGGCTTTGACCAAGGCTGAGGTGTGTTTGTGTGCATATGGCTGTCTGTGTATGGCTGTGACTGTGAGAGCGTGGTCGTAAGTCACCGGGACGCGAGAAAAAGTGAGAAGAGGACCTGGTAAAAACACATCAGCATGTTTCAGCACCTGAATACATTTTAATATGGTCACAGGCATGGCTTGTAAAGTCTAAACAGATTTGTTTGACTGTCATGGCACACACACCCTCGAACACACACACACAAACACCTGCAGACCTTGTTGATATTTTGGTTCCTGCAAAAAACGTGTCCTGAATCCTGAAAAGAGGAGGGGGAAGCAGGGTTTCCAAATTAAAAAAAACATTTCCTGTTGCTTGTGTATAAGTGATGGCTGTCTTTCCTCAAGGTCAACTGATAACTGTTTGGATTTGAGCTGTATATCAATTATCCACATAAAACAAGTTGATTTAGCCTTATCCCAAAATCTCACAACATCCAAGACCTTGAACATGGCAATGTTGCTGTTGCTGTTTCCCTAATTGAGCTCAAAGGGGCCATATTTACCAAAAATGTGAATACATAGAGCCATGAATATTTACTCACTTTGATGAAGTGGAAACATGATACTTCATCTACTGTTAGTTGATGCCAGTGTATCTGGATATCCACCAGTTAAAGGTTAGCTATTAAAGAAACAAGACAAATGCTGTATCACAGCATTATTGAACATTTCAATGTTTTTCTCCCTCAACCTCCTCCCTTTCTGTTTTACAGGTGCTATGAGGAGAATGTATTTCCAGTGACATAAAGACTGTGCTACCCATGAGCATGCGCGGCGACTGTCGTAATGCTGCGTTCCAGTAACAGAACTGGGAGTGACATCATCTCCGACTTATCGGCGTTCCAGTTGACGTCAGAAAAAAGCATGCCAATCTACCAGGCTATTGTTAGTTGTTGTTAGCACGCCCTGCGTTGTTGTTCACAAATATCACATGAAGAATGTGATTGTCACTATGGCAGCATTTTTGTAAATATAAGTCTAACAATACTATGTATACAGCTGATCTAGAGCGACACACCCCAGTCAGAAGTGCAAATAAATTGATTATTACAGGAGCTAAATAACTGTTCACACTGGGGGCATCCATCTTCCATTGTCAACTCAGGGGTGGCGACGTTTCACCGAGTTCCCAGTAGGAAATTGCGACTTCAGGGGGTGTTCCAGTTGCAGTTTCCTACTCAGAAGCTGGAAATTCCTACTTCTGACTACAACTGGAACGTACCAAAAGATGTGACCCAAGTTACATAGCAGTTGTTTTTGACGTGTGACAACAAGCAATTTTTGGAAAACTTAGTATCGTAGTTTTGTAGCCGGCTATATATTGCTACTTACAGCCCGGAGCTCTAAAGCGTGTCTGAATAATAGAAATCTGCTCTAGTTTTAATTGTCTTGTTCCCGAAGTTGAGTATCCAGGCCAGTCCAGCCCGACCGACCCGACTGCAAATCTAAGGAATGGAATTTATAGATAACCTATTTTGATGCTATAAAACTCATCTTAAAGTGTGTATTTCCATCAGGCATATATCTAAAAGTAAGACATTTTTATAATTACTCAGGAACTCCTCATCGCATCTTTAACACTCTGCAGAATTCAGATTTTCCACTATTCACAGCAGTGCAGCAGGTCTTCTTCAGACAGTTGTCTCAGAACTTCTGTTGTTCTTTTATTAACTTCTGCCGCAGACTAATAATGTGTTCCTAGGAGCACAGATCTGATCTTTGGAAAAAAGGAAAATTCACATTGTGTTAGATCAGGTGAGCAGAGAGAGATCAACCACTGATTTGTTTATGAGGCCAGAAAGTGCTTTACAGAGAGCAAAGTGTGAGTTGATGTGTTGTCTTGTGGATAAATTAATAATTTTTTCCACAGCTGAAGTCTTTTCCTTCTTTCTTTTTTTTCTAGAACCTGGTTATCTATAACCTGTTACTATTGATTACTCATATTTTACCCTTCTGGAACCCACTCCTCCAAAATGATACCTTTTTGTCATAGAAAACAACCAACATGGTCTTGAATTTGGACTTGCTTTGGCATCATGTCTTCATCTTTGGTAATGATGTGGTTTAATGCATCGACTTGAAAGATCACTATACTGTATGTTGAAAAGCACTTAACAAATTTGTATTCACTGATGACCTGGTAAACTATTATGGTCAGTTTTATACAGTAAATATTACAGACAATATGTTGGACATATATGGCCAAGTTATGCAGACAAAATATTGGCTAAAAATATATCTGTCAATACTGATAATAACTTTTTAGGTAATCACCTGCCAGGCTGAAAATGTTTCAATAATGTCCTGGATCCCTAATAAATCTATAACCCTGTAAGAGCATGAATATCCAGCTGCATCAGCTGCAGACCAGGAAGTGTCAACAACCAGATTAATGCTCTACTGTTCAAATCCGCAAACATGACAACAGAAAATACAGTTAAACTGTGTCTGTGTTTGCTAAGATCTCCATTGTTCTCTATTGTTTGTTTGCAAATTAAACTAATGTGTTGACAGACAGCTGAGGATGTTGGTGCCACAGTAACTAAAAGAAGACAAAACTTTGCACAGCAGAAGCTGCTCCAAAGTCAGTATAAAGAAATAGATAAATGCAGGCTAAGACTATTTTTGTTATCTGTGTGAGTCCTCAGTCATCCAGGCAATGGCTATCCAAAGCTGATCCTCGCAACTGGACTGGTTCAGATTCTTCAAGATGGTTTTCTTCTTCTTCTCCGGAAGGTGTCTTCTGTTTTTCCTCTGATGAAGCCTCTGTTGACCATTGAAATGCAAATAAACTGGATGGGCACCTGAGTCTGGCAGGGTCATTGACCTGCCTTCCCCTGGAGGCATGATTGTGTGCACTTCCTGGGCCGTTTAGGTCACATGTTGTCTGGTTCTTTGTTCACAGGTGGAGGTGTTGTTTGGATCGTTTAGAAAAAGAATCAGAAACTGCATTACATGTTGAAATATATAAAGGGCCTTCATCCCACAATTCTGTTTAGTAAAAGATGCTTTATCTTGAAAATAAAGCTTCCTTGACTGCTCTTTCAAATCAACAGACTTCTCTGGATAAATGCAGACCCTGTTGTTGTCAAAAGAATGTCCTGTGTTTTTAAGACATAAGTTAAGTTTAACTATATTTTATTAATTGTTGCATTGAATGGCGTGGGCCACATTACTCTGCTCTGCAACAGTGTGGTGCAGTGTGATTGGCTGATCACTAGTCTGAGCTTTGAAGACTGTTGGTTTGATAGAGGGGTAAACAAAACTGTTTTAGTCACACTGGAGAAACCATCACTTAGTAGGGTGGGGACTAAGATTTTGCGATTGAAATCACATAACCTACCCAAGTAGTGTTGCCTGTCCTTAAATACCTCATTTTAGTCACTGTCCCTGTCTCTCAGTGACGTTGTCCCCGCTTGAGTTTCTCTTCAATCATATCATATCATAAAATAGGATGTATAAGCTGACATTTTTACAACTGTATCCTTTTCACTCATCTACCAACCACAAAACAGTGCAGCTGTGAGCTTTCTGCAGTCCTGTCTGGGTGGAACTAATGTACTCACTAATGTTTTCCACATGGACATCGATTGTTACTCTGTAAACTGGACTTCAAGCTAGGGTCTACGATCTGAAAACCAGTTTGGCTGTTGAGACAGATTTGAAAAAAACACAGCCTGCCCCCCCTTCACTCACCCCTCCCCTCCGTGTTCCAAGATCCCGCCCCCCAGCTCGTGTCGCCTCCTAACAACACGCCCCTTCCGATAGAGCAAGAAGCCAGCCGGCAGAAAATATCAGCAGCCACAACAACTTCAAAAACAACTCAGAATGTCAGATTTCTCATAGCTGGAAGTAACAAACCCGACAGTCATCCCCCTTGTAACACACAGCCGTAGCCATTTCAATTGGACCGGCGGCGAAGCGGGTCTGTCGTCGCCACTGTTAGCCGATCAGAGCAGAGCCGATTGTGGGCGAGGATTTACCTTTCTCGGCGCATCTTCACCAGCTCAGTTTACAATGCTTACGATGAGTGGCTAACTTACGCTAAAATCTATTGACAGAGCCTACCCGTTCAGACCAACAACGTTCAGTCATTAGCCAGTACAGGCACAGACTAACCAGAGTTATTCAGCAGACATCTCCCACTGTAGTAAACAAAGTTATTACCTGTTCAACAGAAATTCGGCTGTCTCAGCGTCAGTTTTCAGTCCCAAATCACTCTGCAGCTTTTTCCACCGGTCGTACGATTCACCAATGTTGAGTCTCCGTTGGGACTTGTATTGCTCATATTTCTTCCTTACTTCAGCCTTTTCCTCGAAACTTTTACGTTTCCTTCCCTTCAATGTGGAGGGTAACAGAAGCCTCCCAGTTTTGGTGCTGGTCTTCTCCGGCTCCATGACACTTCAGTAGCTGTGCAGCTAGCTGCTCACCGGTATATGAGGGAGGTAGTGGGGAGGAAGCGGGACCATGGGCGGGATGGTGCAGAGCAGGGGATACAGGGGATTGGATGGACTCACGGACCAATCCAAACCGCGGGAACGGCGGTTCGGTCTTTATATTGCATAGATCGGACCATAGGACCATAATGGCCTTATAAACGGTGTTATTAAGATGTACCAAGCTTCCAAATTGTAGACCATAGCTTTAAATCAGTCTGTCACGGGTACACACCCACACAACACTGATTGGCTGTAGCCACACAGTCACAGGCATTATCACCTAAAGAATTCAAACTTTTTAACTTTGGCAACCAAGCAATGACCAACGCGGTCCAACCCATCGCGGGTGTACATTGACTCTACACATAGAGTGGTTGCTGAGGTTGCAACGATGCATTCCGTATGTCAGCACAGCAGCCTAAACCACTTTCCATCTCCTAGATATTATGTAGTTTTGGTACCTGTCCTAAAAAATCCAAATAACATGTGACCCAGGAATGCTGGTCACAGCATAAGTGGAAATCAGGTTAGCAACCATGCCAGTGACCCCCAGATCTTTTGTATAGAAATGATCAATATTGTTCTTTTTCACAACTAAACATACATAGGTGGTAGGGGTATGGAGCATAAATGTAAGAATACAATCCATATCTGATTTTTTTCTTTGGTTATGCTTAAAAAAACACATTATTCTTTGATTCTCTGAAAATCGTATCTGTTATATAGTGTGTGGCCTCATAGTATGGGTCAGACTCCTGGTGTGTGTTTGGTGAACTTCAAGTTCAACAAAAAAGTTAAAAATGACTTTATGTTTCTGACCTCACAGTGAAGTTTTAAGAATCTCTGTGAAGTCAGTGTAAAGGTAAAAAGAAAAGAATTACACTTCTACAAAGTGACAGTCGATAATACTTTGAAGAAGACTCTGTGAAGACCTTATTTGTGCAGCAATTAATCCTGAAATGCAGCTAAAACAGATGACATACATAAAAAAGTTGAAAACAAGTGTATTTGCATCCTAAAATAACTCCACATACTTATAATGAATGACTTCCTCTCTCCTCCATTTTTATTCTGCGAACATGCAAATGAGCAGCGAGTGCATTTGCATCTCACCTGCCTGAACAAGCAGGAATTAGCCGAGACAATCAGAGCACATGAGGAGTGAGAGATGAGACGAGAACAGCACCTCTCCCCAGGCTGATAAATAATACAACACAGCGGCTCTTTAAACTGAGTACACAGCCGTTTAGACACACAAACACACACACACACAGAGCAGAGCTGACTCCATCACACGAGAAAGAAAGCAGCTGAAATCCTGACAGATATTTGTTCATTATGTTAAAAACAGAGATGACACAGGAAGACGACTACAAAACAAAACACTCAGACACAGCAGGTTTCCTGATGGGAGAGTGTGTTGATACATGACTGGGACCTTAACACGATCTGAATGCTGGAAAGACCTTTTGTCACATTTGTTTCATGGTTTGTCATAGAAATATACTGAGATAATCTATTTCAGACTGTTTATAAAAAGTCAAAGAGGAGAGCAGATGAAGGCCCTGGACCATGAAGAGCTTTGGACATGTTGCTGTCCATGGTGCTGAAGAGAGAGACACTTCAGAGTGTACTGCTTTACATCCATGAGAGCTAATGTATGCAGTACAATGTGATTTGGAGTGAAGCACAGCTGGTTAAACATGTAGTTAAATAGCAAATGACCTTATTCTCTCATTGTAACCAGGGTGTGTTAGTCTGAAAATTAGGAGTGATCAGGCCTTGGGAATAGAATTGTTAAGATTTCATTGATACCAGTACCATTAACAATCCTGGTTAATGACACAATTCTTTAATTCGCTCATTGATTGTTGCTGTTTTTTTTTGTGTGGACAAACATTGTTTTCAGTGGCAGCAATATCAAACACATGACACCTGATTCAATGCTGTGCTGCGTAGGTTAATGCAAGTTGCTGGTGTTTCCACTTTCCACAGTTAATGCTGTATTAAGTTAAAAAAAATAGCCACAATGTTGACTGCTCCTGACCCCTGTCAGTGGAAAAACTGATGAGAGCATTGACACACTAAAAAACTTATAATATTGATTCTCTAAGGGAGCGGTTATTGAGTCTGAACTGGAATAAGTTTTCGATTCCATCCCTTGTCAGGCCCAAAGCCCACATGTTTCTTATTTTAGGACAGAAAATGACTGCACTTAACTGCACTATTAACCTGGTCCAAAGTCTTTAGTCTGTGGTTAGTGTTCCCACCATTTTAAAGGGACTGTGAGGAGTTTCTAAGTCATTTCAAAAAAGTCTCACTTTTAGATATATGCCTGATCAAAATACACACTTTAAGATGAGTTTATAGCATCAAAATAGGTTATCTATAAATGCTATTCCTTAGCCTTCGCAGTCAGGTCAGACAGGGCTGGACTGGCCTGGATACTCAACTTCAGGAACAAGACAATTTAAACAAGAGCGAATTTATATTATTCAGACACGTCTTAGAGCACCAGGCTGTGAGTAGCAATATATAGCCGGCTACAAAACTACAATACTAAGTTAAAATTGCTTGTTGTCACTCATCAAAAACTACCGCTACGTAACTAGAAAGAGATACATTACCTCGTCACTTTGCATCCTGTAAGTTGTTGAAAAAAGAAGTTGTAAAGCAATGCAGAGTTCTGAGGGAGGTCCAAGCTGCATTACAACCACAACAAATACACGCTTTGGCTTGGGTCACGTCTTGTGGTGCGTTCCAGTTGTAGTCAGAAGTAGGAATTTCTGGGTTCCGAGTAGGAAACTGCAACTGGAACGTCCCCCGAAGTCGAAATTTCCCACTGGGAACTCGTCGAAACCTCGCCACCCCTGAGTTGACAATGGAAGATGGATGCCCCCAGTGTGAACAGTTATTTAGCTCCTGTAATAATCCATTTATTTGCACTTCTGACTGGGGTATGTCGCTCTAGATCAGCTGTATACATAGTATTGTTAGACTTATATTTACAAAAATGCTGCCATAGTGACAATCACATTCTTCATGTGATATTTGTGAACAACAACGCAGGCATGCTAACAACAGCTAACAATAGCCTGGTAGATCAGCATGTGACTTCAACTGGAACGCCGATAAGTTGGAGATGATGTCACTCCCAGTTCCGAGGTTACTGGAACGCAGCATTACGTCAGTCGCCGCGTGCTCATGGGTAGCAGAGTCTTTATGTCGCCGGTAATAGATTCTCCTCATAACACCTTTAAGGACCAGCTTGAGAGTTACACACACATCCAAGAGATCAGAACACACACTCTACTGAGCTCATTTTACTCACACTGGATGCACAGCAGCACACCTAACAGTAGTTTAATATCATAGCATTTGTTTAAACACTCAGTTTAAAGTTTAGAATGGGACAGAAAGCAGAGAGACAGTGAGGCTTTTGCAGCACCTCAGTGGGCTAATCATGTGTGCTCCAGAATGCCTAATACTCATCCCCTAAAAAAACAAATAACACACAGAAAATTATTTTTCTGCAACACAAACGTAAAATTTGTATCCATGCAAATTATAATTCCAATTATTATGCTAACAGATAGTCAAAACAGGCAGAAAATAATAAGAGGTTAAATTATCGTATTAACTTGACTAAATCAAAGTTAAACCACACCCTTGTGACAACAGAACAATGACTTTTCAGTGTCAGCAAGTGCATCATTAATGTTTTATACAGATGATGTGATTCTGTCATCATGTTAAGCATGGATGAACTGGTTTTTGGCACATGAAGCTGTAAACACCGCAGTTACATGAGGCCACAGAGTATGACTCTCTCCTTCTGTCTGCTTTAATATTTCCAAATGGAAAAAACATCTGAAGGGGGGGTGTATTCTCCAGCTCTTTGTTCTAAACTCTTCACTATTTAACCTGTTTATTACTCTTTCCTTTGACACACAAGTGCTGTTAAGATCAGGACTTGCCCTGAAAACTTTTAGCTGTGTCAGATTGATGAGGTTTAAAATTTAACATCAAGACAATATATTAAAATGTCCTCTCTGGGTGATGAATCAATTAATTATTCTTTTTATAAGCTTAATAGGCAGATACAGTTAATCAATAAAATACCATTCATCAAAAACAACTCTAAACTCTTCATAGGGTAAAACGAATTGTAAAAGATCAAATGAAAACATTTATCTTTTTTTTTAACAAACAAAACTGTTGAAATGCTAGCTGAAATCCAGCTACTCAGTATGTGAAAAAAACTTCCATTTTAACATATTCTTAAAGTGCACTGCTCACCTGGATGTAAATAAAAAGGGCCAAGAAAACATCCCCCACATCATTACCACCAGCTTGAACTGCTGATACAACATGCTTTCATGGAGTTGATGCTAAATATTCACCTCAACATCTGAATATGATCAACTACTGAGACTGTTCAAACCAGTCAACATTTTTCTTGTCCTCTTTTGTCGAATCACTAAGTTGCTGCCATATGTTTGACTGATAAACTAGTCTATTTTTAAACCTTGAGGTGAAGTGGACAGTTAATGTACTCAAGAGCTTGTCCCAACATACAGAAGTTTTAAACAAAGGGGCTTCGTCATGGAAAAGTTAAACACTGAAAACAATCTTACTGTAAATATGGTTGAGCCAATGTTGTTTTTTGAGTATTTTAAACCTACTAGTGGATTAATTTTGAGGCTTTCACTGTCAACGTATGTTGCTTTGTACTGGCAACCATCCAACCCTGGATAAATCCCCCAGGGATGTAAATCACAAGATCCTTCATTGGGATATTCATCGTTACTTATGCCATTGGCCTCTTGCAACCTCTCTTCAATAATTCAAACTAACCCTTTAACATTGTGAGACAGAGTAAATAGTGTCAAAACTGCCTCAGATCACTTATAGTTATGCAAATGTGGAAAATTACCCTATTGTGCCACCTGTATTTGGATTACCGCTCTACTTTAATCACTGCCTCCATGCACCATGATCAATAAAATCTCTCAAAATGTAATCAAAATCTGTTCGCAACCAGTGTTGCCAACTCCTCAGCATCGGATGTAGCTATAGGCCCGCACAAAAGTAGCTAGAAGTCGCCAGATTTTTTTTTTTCTTTTCAGCAAATCAAACATACACCTCCAGCAAAACAGCAAGGAAGCGACAGCCGTGCTGTTCTCAACTCCGCCCCCCCTCCCTCTATTTGCCGCTCTGCCTCTCTCTCTCTCTCTCTCTGAACAGGGAAAGAGAGAAAACAGCGCTTTTTAAAACTTTTTTGGAGCCTCTGACCACCAAAAAAGGCACTAGATTTGTCGCTAGTCGCTTTTCTCTAATTTTCTCGCTGGAGGGGTCCAGAAAGTAGCTTAAAATAGCGACACAATTGCTAAGTTGGCAACACTGTTCGCAACTTTTCAGGTTATCTTGCAAACACACAAACATGACAACAACACAACCTCTTTGGTGGAGTTAGTAATCACATCACCTGTAAAACCAAACAGCCCTTCCTTGTGACCCACCACAAACTGAAATACAACTATATGGCAATAGTTACTTTTTTGAGTCACTAAGACGAGAACATGGACAAAATGCATAAGCTCACACTTTAATGGTCTTCTCGCAGTCTGAACCAGCTATCGGCCAAGTGCAGAAACATCACCATTCGCCTCCAGCAACAAGCCTCAGTGTAAGTATGTCTGTCAGGAAGCTCTGCACTGGACTAAGGAGGCGATGGCTGTGTGTATCAGAGAGGAAAAGCACCTTCTCTGCAGAGTAAAACCACACCATCCTCAGCAGGAGACTCATTCTGATTCAAATTTAAAATTGAGATCAAATAACCCCTCAGACACCCACCAGTTGTATTTCTGAATGTCACTTTACAGGCGCGCTGACCCAGATAAAGCCTGTGAGAAAGAGTGTCCGTGCACCTTCAGACTGGAGCCATGTTTCAGTTTTAATTAGAGAGGAGAACTTTATCTCTCTCCTCTCTCCCTCGCTCCACTCCCCCTCAGCCACCTGGACCAGGCTGCAGCAGAATGTAAATTGGGTTCTGGGCCTTAATTGGATACTGTACATGCTGGGAAGGACCTCACACACACTACCACACACACTGACACACGCAGACCTGATGCCTCACATTTAAAGGTTACACTGGGGGATGCTGGCAGAAGATTGCTTAAAGGTAAGCTCTAAAAAGTGAAGAGTGTTTGCTCTGACTGTGTAAATCGACTCTGCGGCTGTCAACATAGACGGAATAATATTTGGGAGAGATGTTGTGCCAGATGTGCAAGAACCATGCATTGTGAAGGTTTAAACAGCTGTAAGTGTTACTGACTAAACCAAAGGCTTCCAGTAGACTAAAGATGTAAGAGATGTGGACATGTCCTTCATGTCTTAAAAGGAAATCCAGCACAAAGGGATTCTCTCCCATTAACAGCATAAGCCAAAGCACCTCTGTTTGTTTTGTTTGTGCTCTTTGAACATTTCTGTTTTCTCTGCTGTCTTTAAAAATGGATGGGTGCTTTAAAGAAGTCTTTTGGGAAGAAAGAGGAAAAACAGCATGTACACCTCAACCAGGTGTAAAGACAGATGCGCCGCAATTTATATTCATCTCCTTTTAAAGAGACAGCAACTTTTGCTTTGGAATAAACATGCTGTGATCAAGGTGCTGAACTTTAGGCTTCAAATCCGTCTAATTGATGTCAGCAAACTATACTCCGAAACTTTGCCAAAACCCCTCCATCTGGAAGCCGGTGTTCCATTACAGAGTGGCAGCATTATTCTGTGTCAACTCCAGTAACTTTTCCAAACTTAGGAGCAAGTTATGAGAGACTAGTGAAGTCAAAGACAGCCAGAGAAAAGGGCGCCTACAACATCTGGTTTTCTCTTTTGCTTCACCAAGGAACCGAAGGCTTTTCTCATGGGGATTTCTGCACTCTCAGTTTGGCTGTTACCCACACATTTAGCTGTACTGCAAATTGTGATTTGTTGTAAAGAAGATTAACCAGGCTCTCGAATGGTTTGAAATTGGTGTTGTGATAAGACCTTCTTGGTCAAAGGTGTTTGAGTTAACAGAGGAAATACTCCAAACAAAACTACCAAATAATTTTAAAACATCTGTACTGGGTAGAGCCTGCTCCCTTAAAGCTGCTATGAGGAGAATTTATCGCCGGCGTAATGCTGCGTTCCTGTAACCTCGGAAATGGGAGTGACATCATCTCCCACTTATCAGCGTTCCAGTTGAAGTCAGAAAAAACATGCCGATCTACCAGGCTATTCTTAGCTGTTGTTAGCACACCCTGCGTTGTTGTATGAAGAATGTGATTATCACTATGGCAGCATTTTTGTAAACATAAGTCTAGCAATACTATGTATACAGCTGATCTAGAGCGACACACCCCAGTCAGATTGTTGGTAAATGCAGCTCGGATCTTTGTCGGAACTCTGCATTGCTTTACAAGTTCTTTTTCAACAACTTACAGGATGCAAAGCCACGAGGTAATGTATCTCTTTCTAGTTACGTAGCTGTAGTTTTTTTGTGTGACGACGAGCAATGCAGGAAAAGTTATGATCAGGCTCAGTTGTAGCAGGCTACAGGCTACTTAATGATAAAATAATATAAATTTGCTCTAGTTTTAATTGTCTGGTTCCCCGAAGTTGAGTATCCAGGCCAGTCCAGCCCTGTACGACCCGACCAGGAGGCTAAAGAATAGCATTTATAGATAACCTATTTAGATGTTATAAAACTCATTGATAAGTGCGTATTTCGATCAGGCATACATCTAAAAGTGAGACTTTTTTGTAATTACTTAAAAACTCCTCACAGTCTCTTTAAGGGGAATGCTAATAGCCAATTATTTAGAATAATGATGACAGCAGCAAAGAAAAACATCACTCGTCGATGGTTGAACCCCGACCCTCCCACAGTAGAAGAATGAATAAATACAGTCGGTGATATTTACATGATGGAAAAAATCACCTGTTCAATTAATCAACAAATGGATAAATTTAATAAGATATGGTCTAAATGGTTGTCCTTCCTCAAAAAGACTCAATCTATATGAGGAATGAAAAATAGTAGATTGCCTCCCCCAGACTCCATAATACAAATGAGATTACAGGTTTTCCACTATACTATAATAACATGGTCTAAACTCATTTTAGATCTCCTAGGCTCACCCTCCTGCTGAGGTGCAAAATCTCTCTCATGTTTTCTTTTGTTCTATACATCCTGTTGTACATGTTTTACGAAGATGTTTTAATACTATTAACATTTTTTTGGTTTGTTTTTTATGTTCTTGACTAAATATATCATGTTAATAATGTTTACACAGGCTCTCCCTAAATATGGGTATAATGTAAATGTAACCAAAATGTTCTATTTTATGATCATGTCTGCAGGGAGGGAGGGGGATTTATTTAAAGAGAGAGAAAAAAAGGGTGCTGCATCAAAGAAGAACAATGAACACCGGGGATGGACAATGAGAGAAGACTGAAACAAGGACTATGTCAAAGAGAAAGAACACAATAAGGAAGAAGTACGGAAAATAAGGATATTGTCAGCAATCTGAATTTTCCATAAGATGAAAAAAAGTTAAAAATGAAAAGCTTTTATTTCTGTTCTGCAACATGGGAGTGATGTGAATATTTGAATGTCCACTTGGATGCAATACTCTGAAAATGAAAAAAAAAAAAGAAAAGAAATTGCTGTTGTGGAATCAGAGAAATAATCAGAAAGTAACTTTCAAAGTTTTTTTGAGGAGTATAGTTGAGAACTACATAGCCATCACATCAGCCCTCAATGCACAGGTTATGTCCAGAATAACATATTGATTCTTTGCTTCACACCCAGAGTTTTTAATGTAAAAGGCTTTTATAGCTTATTACCGCCTTGGAGTTACATAAGATGCCAAACATATCCTAATGCTTTGGATACAAAAAATGTGTTAATTGTCTGTTTACAAACCTGCAACACGAGAAAAGCTCTTCTGCTACCTTTGTTGCTTGCTCCATCTGTCAGAAAATGTTAAGCTGTTTTAAGAAAACAATGGAAGTTCTATGAGAGGACAAATCTTCACCAAGGCATATCCAACGTAATCTGATGAGTTGCTGTTGAAAATGTGGGAAACTGCCCTGTTGCTCACTTTAAAAATCCTTTAAAAAATCTGTTTTGACTTCCAGATCCTAGAGATGAAATGGTAAACTGCAGTAAAATTTTTGGTTAGTAATAAAGTTTTCCATTTTAATTACCATAAAAACCATGTTTGATTTTCTCACTTTGACAGTAACTCACAGTGATATTACTCATTGCCTGGTAAAACCAGAACTATGTAACTGCTCCTAAGCAAAGCAGTCATGGTCCCTCAGGTGTAGTTTGCAATGTTTGGTCTTTGATAGCAAAAAATATGGCGGTTGTTTCCTGCACGGACACTGTACCAGAGGTTATTTCCTCCCTCGAAATAGAACATTGCCGATGGTTCTTAACTTCAGATTAGTTTTTAACTAAATAAAACTTTGTTAATTGGTTTCAGTGTGTGTACAAGTTCTTTTGAACATTTTGAGCACATTTTGAGCACCATGATATTAATGATCTCCATGATCATTTTGGTTACAATACCTGTGAAATGAAATTTGCATCTCGTTACATCCCTTCAACATCCTGATTACCACTAAAGTCTTATCACTTTCTCTTTGGTCCATGACCAACATTTTCTTGAGAATTCATCCAGTATTTTTTTTTATAACTTTTCAAATTATTTTGCCAAAACAAAAAGACAAATACATAACATACACAAAGCACAAACTTCTTGACAGAGATAGAGATCCCTCAATGATGTCAGAAGGGTTTATGCCACCTCCCACAGATGGGAGGCACTCTCTGAGTCTAGTGTTTGTTCGACCCACAGGTGCTCTCACATAGATGAACAGGTCTGTGCAGCTTTGTGCAGCAACAGCACTGGGAAGCTGCAGACCACAACAACTTCTTATGAGGGGCATGGTCAGAAACAGCTCATGAGAAATCACATTAAAATAGCTTGTTGAGGGCAGAGATGGCAACAAAAGGGTTGGCCGTGTTGAGGCTGGACTTCAGGCTGTATGCACATCGATGTATCAAGGTTTAGACTGGATATGAGGCGCTACCCAGCCCAGCAAACTCACATGTCTGCGACAGACCCCACACCTCTACTCTGGAAGGGGAGTCACTACCACTGGTCATTTACCAGGTATTCAAGTCAGTTGCTGAGACCAGTTACCTTTGTTAAGGCCAAGAGAAGCCAAAGTCAGAGCCAACACCGTCAGCCTGCCTGCCTGCTCTCGTCCACATCAGACTGGTCAAGCTTCCCAGATTACATCCCAGAGAACACCAAGCTCCTTTAGGCCAGATGTGCTGCTAACATCGGCCTCTTGGTGGAGTTAACATGCCCCTGGGAGGACCACATGGAAGTAACCTGACAGGCCTGATAGACTGTTCAATATATTTTACTAATCCATCCAAGAGAGCCCCTATAAAGTGTTGGAAATGTGCACAACCTTTCTAAGGCTATCTTGCAGGTGATTGGACAACCATTCTGTCGATCACTTTCATTATGCCAGTAAGATAATGTACTAGGGTGACACTACAAACAAAATGTAAGCCACTTCATAAAACAAACTCAAGGTAAAACATGTCAGAAGTGGAGCAAAAAAGTAAAGAAAGAGCTGTTATCTAAATTATCTAAGCTGTTAGCATGTGTGCTCATCTCTGTCCGAGCAGTCACTACCTGCTGTTGTCTCCCTGGTTGCTCCAACCTCTACCTACTCTAAAGGACTTTCATTGGGCTGTTACACTTTGGGCTGCTCTCAGACTGGAGCTTGGATATGGGAATCTGCCTGATTACAGACAGTACATCAGGCAGATTCAGGCAAGGTAAGCATGGAAGAGGCTGATCAATCCAAAAAGCTCTGGCACCACAAACTTGTCAAACTTGTGGAGGAGTTCCTGAGGCTGGACAGCACACTGTGAGCATGTGGAGGCTATGCTGCACATTCCCTTTGGAAGATTAAAAACCCCTCTTAGCATCACAGGAGCTGCAACATGGAAAGCCATAGAGTCCACCAAAGACTCTGCAGAGAGGTGGTGGACTTGGTTCAAAAGGTCAGAGAAGTGGGTCAATGCTCCTGGAACAAAAGTCAGGGCCTGATCAACCCCGGCTGGCTCACCTGAGTGAATTTGTATGATGTTATGAAACCTGAAAAACCCGATGGCCTCAGGAAACATCACTGATGATGTGTCCCAGTGCATCCATGGATGTATCCACACACCAGAGGAGCTGAATCTGATAATCATGATGTAATATCTTCTCAAATGATCCATAACCAAGCTTAAATATAATGCTTCACATAAGCTATCTCTTTAAATGAGAAGGGAAGTCAGTGTTCTTGAGGAACAAACGTGTGCATGATATGATTTCCACTTCAGCCTGAATGATTTTGGCTGACAATCAGCTCCAGTTAGCAGCTCTCTGGCCAGCTCTGGCCCACTGCTACTCCACATCTTTGGCTCATTCTGACACATCATTCATCACAAATCTGGCTCAAGATTCACACAACTGCTTGGAGACAACATTTGGCTAGTTGAGTTTGACGCCAGAGAAACCCCATTTCCTGAAGTGTCGAAGTTTCTCTCCAAAATGTTCAGGTTTGATTAAAATAAAAGTTCAGACAAGTTAAGATCCATCACACCGGAGAAGGTGGATGTGAGCGTAGCCCTTTTTTGTAAAGTCTTACTTGCATGCAGCCACTTGCCTCAGTGAATTTAGCCATTGACATTGACAAACTGTTGTTTATTCTGCATTTGTAGGTGCTGTGTGTGTGTTTGTGTGTGTGCTGATAAGCTAAGGTAGAGCAATCACACACATCCATACACATAAACACGCCAGGAGACACGCAGACACCCACTGGGAGATGCTTCAAAGTGTGGCATCGCTGTCGGCTGTATTGCTTTGTGTTTCATGTGTCCTCTATTTTTCAACCCGACACCCTCCTCCTCCTCCCTCTCTCCCCTCCCCTCCCCCCTATTCTTTATTAATGTCCCAGATGTGGCGGTGGCACACGGGGAGCTCATTACACCCAAGACAACACAAAGCAGTGATTTCCATATTCAAACATTTTGGTAGGAGGTGCTTTCATGTAATGTGTAACCAAACAAAAAGTGTACAGCCCTCGAAAACTAACAATGCTGCTTGTTCGACAGTTTCCTATCCATGTTTGATTAGGTGAGGAAAGAAGGGGGAGGAAGAGGAAAACATGTGGGAGGAAGAGGAAGACAAGAGAGGGGAAAGTTCATGCATTATGTAACTTCATGTTGCTGTGGCTGGTGAAGTTTCAGCCGAGTGTTTCAGGGAGGAGGAAGAGGATGGAGAAAGAAGGAGGCTTAGGTTGAGAGAAGATGGGTGGAGGAACAAAAAGATATTAAAGGGATAGTGCAGAATGTTAAAGTGGAGTTTATGATCTAACAGCACTAGCCTGATCATTACCCACAGGGACAGAGATAAGCTCTGCATCTGTGCAGGAAATACATATGGCTGGACATGTAACCACCTTCTGCTCTATGTCTAATTTCCTGACAGCAACTTTCTTTTCAGAAACATTTACATCAAGAGTCACAAAACTTTCTAAGCTTGAGAGCTACCAAAAAGATGAGGAGTAGTATGGAGGGCTACTTGCTTGATGTGATGTTCTTAAGTAATAAAAATGTTTCAATCTAATGTTAAATAATAAATACTATAGTTTCTAAAGGCTACATATGACAATATTTACCTTTTAACTTAACTATTTCTAAAAAACAGTTTTTACCACAGATTATTTTATCATTTGAGATCCTTATACATACACGTATCATCAAATATTTACCTCCACCAAGGAGGTTATGTTTTCGGGAGAGTTTGTCTGTCTGTCTGTGAAAAAAATTACTCGAAAAGTAATGGATGGATTTTGATGAAATTATCAGGAAATGTTCAGCATGGGAAAGGAAGAACTGATTCTATTTTGGTGTTGATCTGGATCACCGTCTGGATCCGCCATGGCGAAAAATTTTATTTTCTTGAATAACTACCGAACTAAAATAGATATCATTATGAAAAAAAATGCTAATAGTATGTTTTCATGGTCAAGGAATCAAAACATTTACATTAAATAAAGGTAGGACTAATACTTATGGTTAGAATTACAATATGGGAGAGGACTGTGGTGCTGGCGGAGGTCTGCGCTCTCCGAGTGCTTTTCTAGTTATTTTCTTTGTCAGCATCGGTGTAAATTTTGACCCCATGCAGGTCAAAGTTGTGGGAAAATAGGCGATTTTTGACTGTGATGCAATTTGTTATTTCTTATTTATAAAGTGTTAGTTATTAGCAAAACATACAACTGAAATAAAAAGGTGTATTTATTTAAGTTCTGTGGCGGTAGCTTGTGTTATGGTTTAAATAGGGAGCCCATCATTGGCAACCAGGCGCACCTTATTAGGCATGGCGTACAGCTCCATTCAACTCATTATGGCATGAAGTTGGTGCTTACACTCTAAAAAGAAGAAAAGACTCACAATTAAGTCACCCATGCCATACTTCTTGGCACCTCTGAAGGGGAGCCCAGGGTGCCAAGCCAACACCGAGGGGTGGAGTTTAATTACTGAATACATTCTTCAGGTATTCAAGAATAGAGGAATATGTCATTGTTCCGCTAGTTCTCTTTCATTTTTTTTTTTCTTGTTTAGACCTTTTGTGTTTACTGACTTGACTCTTCCTGGTTTTGGTTAAGTTACTTATTTTGTGTTCATTTTGCTTTTTATTGTGTGTTCCTGTTTCATTTTGAAACTCCTGTGCTCATTGTGGTGTTTTCTTGCCCTCCCTTCTGTGTCTCCCTGATGATGATTCTCTCCACGTCTGATTGTCTCACCTATGCTTGATGATTCCCCGGTGTATTTAGGCTGCGTTTGACCGAAAACGGTCAAATCCGATAAGTTGGGTTTTGGGCTTGCGTCTACATGGAAACGCAATGAAAACGGTAACTTTTGAAAACGGGCTCCATAGTGGAAAGTTTTCAAAACGCTCTCCATGCAGCTCCGTGTAAACCCGCATCGGAGCGTTTCAGGTTGAAACGCTGACATCACCGCATGCGCAGTACTCTTTCAGATGAAGGCTGCACGCGCATACCAGGAACAACAACAGCTTCGGCCATCTGTTGAGTAACGTGTGAGCGTCTTACCGTGCTCGGTTTGTTATCCAGACAAAACTATCCAGACAGATTTGTTGTCCGAACTGATTTGTTGTCCAGAAAAGAAAATCCTGCATCTGTGCGTCTATTCACCATTGTTGTTTGTGAAAAGTTTTTCTTCTTCGTACGTGTGTTGTAGCAGCGCTGCCTCTCTGCAGACCTACACCGCCATCAACTGAACCGGCATGCATACTACAGCAGGTCCATATGTCTCCAGCGTCGTTGTCTGAACTCAGAAATATTTGAAAACGCAAAGGACAAATCTTTGCATCTTTAAGTCAGGAGTGTCCGTGTAAACTTAGCCTAAGTCTCTGTGGTCTCTGTTCTCTTGGTTTGGTCATTCGTCTTCCCCACCTCACTCCCAGAGCACCTCTTCAGCGTCTCAGTGTGGTTCTTCCAGTGTGAGTTCCTCCAGGTTTTTGTAGGTAGTTATGTTTTTTTTTTTTTTATAAGCTCTTTTGTGATTTTGATTGTACTTTGTTTTTGTGTTTGGACTTTTGTAAAGGATTTGTTTTTGGTTTTTGATCCCTTTTTGTTAGTTTAAAATAAAGCTTTTTGTGTTCATCTGCATTTGGGTCCTTCACTTTTGTTTCTTGTTAGTTTTGGGTTTCAAACCCTGACAGAATGAAAGATATCAACAGAATAAAAGAGGAAGAGGTGAACGATAAGACAAGATGAGGAATACGAGAAGATAATATGTTCAGGAAGGACAAAAGAGCCAATGATGATAGAAATGAAGAACGAGGACGACAGAAGCTGAGAGAAAGTTGAGAGACAGGCACAAAATGGGAGCTAGAGTTGAAAAAGTGGTGAACCAAATAGGTGAGAAAGTCAATAGAGAGGTGAAAAAAGATAAAGCAAGGGTGATGGGGGAGGTGAGAAAGACAGTGGATGGTCAGAATGTTTGGTAAGAGTAACAAGGCGAAAGATAAGATTCTAAGACAGGGCTTGGAGATGGAGAAATGTACAGTGTGTTAGGGTAGGGAAAGGAGGGCAGGGGAGATACAGAAGGGCTGAGGTTGATGAGAGGAAAGGGATGTGGCAGGGGCGGACAAAAAAGTATGCATTATTAATGGATAATTTTAAATGAACATAAAGAGACAAGGTCAGTAGGTTAGGAGGAAGATGAGAAGATGAGGCAGGGAGCAAGTAAAGCCAAAAAGATGTGATGTGGAAGGAGAGGGGAACTGAGGAAGAGGTGGAGATGAGAGCAAGAAGACTGGGAGAAAAAATGGCAGCCGAAAATGGAAGCTAGTTCTACAAACTCCAATTCCACTGATGTTAGGACGCTCATAGAACATAATTAAATAAACTACAAGAGAAAATATTTCAGTTCTAACTGATAACATGTTCTTGCAATTATTCACTCGCAAGCCAGAAAGAGGTGAGGTTCAACACTGCATGAGCAAATAGTCCAACGCCTTAATAACATTTCTCAACATGCAAATGCAAGATTTTTTTTTAAATTTAATCATCTGAAGCCTATACCATCAAAATATTCTGAATCAGGAGAAATCTTGCACCCAGATGGCAAGGCCCAAGTTCAACACTGATTGCACATGACCTTCAATCCCTCTGTGTCACTGCATTTAAAAACAACATTATTCTTAAATCTCTACCATAAAAAGTGAAAACCACATATCAACAACAAATGCTGCTGGCTTCTCTGGGCCCGAGCAAATCTGAGATGGACTAACGCTAAATAGAAAAGTGTGCTGTGGTCTGTTGAGTCCACATTTCAAACTGTTTTTAGAAATCATGGTGTAACTCAACGTGTCCTCAGAGCTAGAAAAGGAACCATCCAGATTAAAATCAGTGCAAAGATCAAAAGCCAGCATCTGCAATGACATGAGTGTGGTAGTGCCCATGGCATGGGTAACTTGCACATACATGAAGGCACCATTAATTCTGAAATGTACAACAGTTTTTTTTGTAACTTTATTGCAATGTTCTTACAGTTATAATTCAATTACAGTTTTATCCAAAAGGAAACATTGGATTTTTTTCCTTATTATATTTTCAAAAGAATTAATGATTGAAAAATAAAAAGTAAAGAATTCTATATACATTAACATATATACTTAAACCTGTCTACATATGTACGTACAAACCCATACTTAAACACATACAGTACATCTGCAAGCCAACGTACATGTGTACACTATACCCATCACTAAATCTATAATAATACAATGTGAATCAATTTATTAACATATGACAAAAAAAAAAAAAAAAAAAACTAAAGATTGGGGGGGGGGGGGGGGATACCTCTATTTGACCTGTTCTTAATTTATAAAGCTGTATAGTCTGCCAAGTCCTTCTTAGGGGTACATCTTACTTAGGTTTTGTACATAACCTCTTATTTCATAAGTTAATTTTTCAGATTCTAAAGTCTCCTCTATCGTCGTTAATCAAAGATTGAGTTTTTGGTGGGGTTTTTTGTTTCAATGTCCTTGTCACCTGCTTCATTGCTGTCACTATAAGAATATTAAAAAGATGTATATCAGTTGTGTTAATTTTTTTAGAAGAATTAATTCCCCAAAAGACTTCAAACTACAAACTATAAACAGTTTTTTGAGCAACATATGCTGCCATCTAAGCAAAATCCTTAATCTTACACGTGTTACAACAGCAGAACTTTGTGCTGCCTGTAGTCCAGACCTGTTATCATGAAAAATATGTTGCCCATCATGAAACCAAAAATACAGCAATGGTGACCCCTCAAGTGTTGAGCAACTGAAGTCTCACATTGAGCAGGAATGGGAAAGAATTCCACCCTCAAAGCTTCAACAATCATCGTCCTCAAGTAAAGGCTTATGTAACGCAGTGGTAAATATACTCCTGTCCCAGCTTTTTTGGAACCTGTTAAGGGCCTCAGGTTAAAAATTAGTGAATATTTACAAAATACATAAAAATGTTTACCAGGTTGAACATCAAATATCTTGTCTTCATAGTGTATTTAATTGAATATTTGCTGATAAAGGACTAGCATATCATTGTATTCTGCTATAATTTGTTGTAAACAATTTCCCAACTTTTGTTATCTGAGTAGGGTTTGTAAAGTAGAGCAAGTAGGAAGACTAGACAGTAAAAAGAAGAGATGAAAGGGGGTAAATATTGGGATGAGAGGAATATGGGTTGTTAGATGGAAAAGATGGATGGTTGAAAGAAAATAAGGAAAGACAGTGTGGGAAAGGGAAGGAGAAAGTGGTGAGAAGAAGGTGAGAAAGAGGAGGAGGCAGACATCGGGAGTCAGAGTCACTTTCGTCACAGAAATTTTGTGTTGATCGGAGGTGTGAACACAGAAAATCTGACAAAAACTCTCCCAGATAGACGTCCAAAAAGCGAGGTGACTGTGTGTGTGTTTATATGGCTGTGAAGAGTGTGTGTGTTTTGTGTGTTTGCTGCACCCTAGGGGACAGTCAACCTTTCCAGTGAACAGTCTTTATCAGCCTCCTGTTTGGGTTTGGATCTCCACCACATGATCTGCTGTTATTCAGCTGCTCAGTAACACGGAGCTCAGGCAGAAACAGCCTGTGATGACACCAGTAAGCCTGGACTGAGAAACACAAGACTTCTTCCTGTTGGTGTCCTATATTACACTCATGCTTTGCATCTAAACTAACGAAATCCTCTTTACATCTTTGGTGACAAATACTTTACATTGGTGACAAAAGGGCAGAGCTATAGCAAAAAAAAAGAATTAGTAACACTTTCTTGAAAAATCTTCAATCTAGAAATGAAAAGTGCTGCCATACACTTGTCTGTCTTTCTCAGCTTATCTGAGGCTGGATCACAAAAGCAGCAGGTCAGCCCAGACGCCTCTCCCGGCTCCTCCTGGGGGATCTTGAGGTTTTCTCCGGCCAGACAGAAAACATAATCCTGCCTCAAAGTCTCATTTGGACAAGGCCTCTATAACCAGGTTGTTTGGGCATCTGGTACGGATACCTGCTAACCAATTAGATGACTTGAAACCTCTTATACCATTCAAAAACAACATTGGACTAATTATATGGAATCATACGTGAGTTGGCGACAGTGTTGCTCAGCTAAAGGTTTGCTTCATCACACATAAACACCTATGTACGGTGTACATTTTAGGACATCCTCAGTCTCAGGAAAACCTCTATCATTTCTCAGACCAAATGGCCTCAGAAAAACCTCCCTCAGACAATATGGCCACAGGCTTCAGAATAAAAGTCATCAGACAAAATGGCGTCAAATTAAACTGCCTCAACCAAAACGACATCAGATACAACAGCCTCAGAATGAAAGCCTTCAGACAAAACACTGGAAAAACGGACTCAAACTAGAAAAGCACTCGGAGGGCGCAGACCTCCGCCAGCGCCACAGTCCTCACCCATGTTGTGATTTTCACCATAAACATAAGTCCTACCTTTATTTCATCTAAATATTTAGATTACATGACCATGAAAACATACCATTAGCAATTGGATTCATAATGATATCTATTTTAGTTCAGTAGGTATTCACAAAAATCACATTTTTCGCCATGGCGGCCAGACGCTGATCCGGATCAACACCAAAATCGAATCAGTTCTTCCTTTTCCCATGCTGAACATTTCCTGAAATTTCATCAAAATTCATCCATTACTTTTTCAGTTATTTTGTTCACAGACAGACGGACGGACAGTCAAACAAACTCTCCCGAAACCATAACCTCCTTGGCGGAGGTAATAAAACAGCGTCAGGTCGTAACAATATTATAACTATCATAATATCATTAATGTTAAATCGTCTTGAAACGGCATTCAGCTAAAAATCAGCCACTAGCAAACTTCCCATTTTCAAAATAAAAGCACATTTTATTATCTCCTTTTATTTCTTTAACGCTTTTGTAAATTGGGCTCTTGTTTTGGAGCCGGCTGGAAGTTTCTTCGATGGCATAACGGCGTGCATAAAGGAATGTCCGAAATGTCGAAATGAAATTTGTATCCGTGCATTTTATGGCTCAAATGACCACATTTTGGTATTCTATGTGGTGACTTTCTCACCTAAAATGCTCTCTGAACTTTCAAATGTGACGGATCAACAGAGATATTTGATAGCCTGGTGTGCTTTTTGTTTTCGGAGGTTTGAAATGCATCATGGGAAACTTAGTAGTGAAGTACAGTGTGAACAGTTGGCATTTTAATCACACTTATAGTATGTAGTATACAGTATATACACATGAGTATGTAGTATGTAGTACGTTTGTATGCCATTTCGGACATACATAATATAATAATGTCTATGGCACCGACTTTTGATGATGTCACGTGGACTTCCGGTCTCTTAAAAATAATGGTCAGTTGCATGTTATGACCTGACGCTGTTTTATTTGAATCCGTTTTTCCAGTGTTTTGACAAATGGCTTTCATTTTGAGGCCGTTTTATCTGACGTCGTTTTGGTTGAGGCAGTTTAATTTGACGTCATTTTGTCTGATGACTTTTACTTTGAAGCCCGAGGCTGTATCATCTGAGGGAGGTTTTTCTGAGACTGAGGCTGTCCTTAAATGTACACCGTACCTATGAATGAAGTAAAGTTACACCTATGAATGGTGAAATTTCTCCCAAACCAGACCTGTACGTATAAATTAAAGTCCAAACAGCCAGATAGAGAGTATGATGGTCTGTATTGATGTCCCACTTCTATTTTTTCCCCCATCATGTGCATCAACGCAGACAAGGAGGGAGGACAGAAGACGACTTATAAAGTGAAAGATTTTCTTTGGCATTTCTTACTCAGTCGAGTTGACCTATCTGTTTGAATGGCAGGGATAGAGGAGAACATACAAAGCATTGATCCAGATGTGCAGTTAAGCCACTTTATCCCTATAAAGCCAATTGTATCATATTTGATACATACTTTTATAATACCTCTATCTACTCAATGTGATCAACAAATTACAAAAAAAACCATCTGAATACAATCAGATAAATTATAAAAATGTTCTCTAATGGATTATCAGTTGCCAAAAACACCTAATGTATCAAATCAGATTTGAAAAATCTATATGTAGAATTTTACGGACATTTTGATTTTTTTGGATTTTAGCAGAAAGTGAAACAAACATTTCAGCTCCAAAAATTTAAAATTTTCCAGCTATAATCTATGGTCTTGGACCTTCAAGGGTTAAGTATTGTTTACAAGGGAAAATGGGCATGGAATTACATTTATTGAGGATACAGTGTAGACAGCAGGCCTGCAATGCACCGCCACATCTGACGCTTACCGTCAGTTAGAGCACAGAGTAACTTACAGAACTTAAAAGATCTCATGTTTTGCTTTATCTGCATGGGGTTCATATATTCAATTTTATGACCATTTGAATTTCATCATAAGCCCAGTGCAAAGTGTCTTGGCATGAAGTGCAGGTGTGTTCTCAAATTTCTACCTGGCGCAGGTGTCATATTCATGTGCTCTCGCTATCTGATTAGCAAATCATTATGAGCTCTATGTTGCTCCTGTGGGTGTGTTTGTCTGAAATGAGGAGTGGTCAGACACAAAGCTACTTTATCTCTAAACTGCAGATGCTCACAGCATGAGTTCACAGTTTACATACCTGCATCTTGGGGGTGTCAAAAATGATCTTTTAATTGATGCATCGTGGTGCGGATCAAGAAGAAGAGGGATCAGAGGTGAATATTTGTTTAATCTTGCATTGGGATGCTGCTGCTTGACTGCAGTATCAGTTTGTTTCTGAGGAAAATAAAATAAGAATAGGAAAATCTGTAAAATGTGTTTGTTTGGGTTTAAATAAAAAGACAGTTTGCTGCAGTTGATCTTAAAAGCCAGTTGTAATTTATAAAGAAAGAGTATTTTTTTGTGTTTTATTATCTACAAAGTAGCCTGGTGCTGTAATATAGACAATAAAGGATACTGCTCTCTGTGTTGCATTGTAATATTGAACGGAATTGAATTGTGAACTTGATAACCATAATCAAATCAGATCCCGAGACAGTAAAGATGCACAGCTTTTCAGCATCAACAGGTCATGTGGGTTTCTCCTGCAGTTCCCATTGCAGGTTCCTTCATATTTTATTCCGACCTGTTGACTCTCCATCTCTAGAAGAGTATCCAGTGTGATCTCTTGCTCCCAGTCCCAGTTGCTTTCCAGTCATGGAAAACAAATGGAAAATGAGCAAAAAAGTGAAATATCCTGGAAAAGCTTAAATTGTCCTGCAAAATTATTTGTCTTTCTTCTAGCTTGGCACATAGGAAATGAATTAAAAATGTACTCGGTAACTAATGTACACGTAGGCAGAAAATGTGAGTAGGTAAAATAATGCAAGTTAAAACATAAAATAAAAAAACTCAAAACAATGGGGACAAAAAGAAATAATAAAAAATTGACAAAATAAAATTTAGGCTAAATCAACCAAATCTATTCATAAAAAGCAGAGTGAATATAGATTAAAAAATACGTATAACCATAAATTTATAATAGTAAGACACATAAAAGCCAGACTGAACAGATAGCTAACAGACAATGTTTGTGCTGGAGGCTCAGAGAAAAAGAAATTATAAGAATAATATGATCAATAGCTAGAGATGTTGTTCATCAACCTGTAGTCTTGTTTTTTAGAAGGCTAACTAGAATTGAAAACTGCCCACAACAACAATGTAACTTCAGTTGGTTGTGTGACACTGGAAAAGTCCTGGAAAATGATTTCTAGAAAAGAGTGGGAACCCTGATTACATACAAGTGTCCAAAACTGAACTGTTCATTTTCAATTACAAAAATCCCCCGTTTTGGTAGCTGCTGTTTCTTCTTGTGAAGCTGCTGGCGGAAGGACACATTAGCTGTACCAAGTAGCGAGGAAGCGCCGAAATAGAGCAAGCTATTGTGAAAAGTCTGTCTATAGTGTGTGATCACCTTCTGCTGGTATTGTGCCTTTTTTCCCCCAGAATCATCCATGCAGACTGTTTTGGTTTAGACTGAGAGCTGCTGTCTGTCTGTGAGTCTAGATCAGAAGAGAGCCTCATGCAACCCCACTTCAAACATCCTGAACTTTGCCTTTAAGCTGTGAATGCAACAAGGGATCCAAACAGACTGTTGAATGTGCTGTGGCTTTATTTTGGTTTGACACGTTGTTCAGATCTGATTTATGGTTTTGCACCAGAACATTTTCATGATGAAATCTGATTTAGATTGTTTCCTCAAAATTTGGAGCTTGCTGGTCCTGGTTAGGGATGGGTACCTTTCATATTTGAACTGATACCATACCGATGCCTGGTGCCTGGGAATCAGTATCGGTACTCAGCGGTACCAATTTTCTGTACTTTTGCGTGTGTTTATGGTGTAATAAATAGTTATTTGTTTAGTGTTAAAATCTCACATTTTTTCTATGTTAATTCATTTTTCAATATATAAAATTTGACAGATATATATCAAAACAATATTCAACTGTTTGTATTGTAACATTGTAGTTGTTCCAAAACTTTCTTCAACATGAAAACCAGTAACTAAAATGAACCACAACTTAATAAATTAACTGCAGCCCTCACTTTAACTTTAGGGCAGTTTAACAATGGGTCTGACAGAGCTGTAAATAAAAAAAGCATTTACATTAATGTTACAAAGTACGAGGAACCGACCTGATAATGATAACTGACGTTAAAATGCCAAGCTAATACCATCTTAAACACAAGGCTTATTTACCTGGACCAGGTATCCTCCTTGTCGCATTTGCTGCCATCACCAAATGTTAAAGCCATTTCTTTTCCTGTGTTTCTGGCTGCAGACGACTAGTCTCCATTGGACACAGGCGTGCTAACAGTGCTGAATGAATCCTTTGTGGTCATAGATCTGAGGCTATCAAAAACTGTGCACTCTTCAGCTTTAAGGAAAATTTTGTGCGTCACCAGGTGCTTCCTCAGATTTGAAGTATTTCCGCCGCTGGCCTTACACTTGGCGTCACAAATATTGCAGCGAGCATAATCTCCATCACATTTAATAAAGTAGAGCCATACTTTAGAGCAACTTCTCTCAGCCATGCTTGCTTTGTTGACTGAGCCCACGGCTGCTGACGTCATTACGCTATTGCTGTGCTGCGTTCAAGTCCGGTATGGAAATTCACCTACTCGACCCAGTAGTATGCCTGCTTCTTCCACTCCCTCACAGTCACAAGGATGCGTTTAGGTACCTATACATGGCACCGTTTGATTTTACGTGAATCGGTACTCGGTAGTACCTAAAGAATTCGGTCGGTACCTCTTAAAGTACCGAATTCGGTGCCCATCCCTAGTCCTGGGTGTTTGGCATTGACCCTCTTTCATGTTTTTCTTTTTTTTTAAAGGTGCATTATTTGTTTACATCATAAATATGTCAGAGAGAAGTATGGCTTTCTGGTATTTTTTTTCTGTTTTTGAATGGGCTGGTTGGACCCTGATCATTTTGTTCACACTGTTTTCAGTAGGTTTAGGCCTGACTTGTTCTGATCATTTTTCCTATCCCCACAAAACTTCCTTTTGTTTTATGATAAACCTGTTTAAACTTCTGTTTTTGTGTGTTTGTGCGTCTGCTGAGGCATTATGAGTGGCTCAACGGCTGCTGCTGTATTATCAGCAGATATGAGGCGAGCAGACCTGCATGTTTGCTCAATCTGTGGCTCTGCAGCTTCAAATCAAATCTCCTGTAATTAACTCTGTCATGTGTTCGAGTTCAGGGTGTTCTCAGTGTGCGGTGTGTTTCTGTGTGAGTGCAAACAGAGAGTAGACACACTCACATGCTAAGTGTCATCTCTGTGTGTGTTTGTGTGCTATATTATAATACTTATATGAGCATCTGATGGCAGATTTGTTACTGTTAATGCTGCACTCTTGCCCCATTGATGACGTAGCATGGAGGTAGACTGGGATGTTTACGTCTTGGCTGTTTACGAGTCATAAACAGGCAATTACAGTAACCTGAACATGAGGGAACATTGCATCAGTGCTGTCTGTCTCTGTGTAATGCAGTGCTGCTGTTCATTAGATGCTGCAGACAACAGAACCAGATGTTGTTTGAGAGCACGAGGGATCCAAAAGCATCTTCTAGCATGTTAACCTTCACAGATTGTGGCTGTTTCTTTTCTGTATCTGTCTGAACTAGGGTCCAGAGAAGGGTCAGTGCTTTAAAGTTACACTAAATACATACTGTTCATACTCTAGTTTGTTGTGTGGATATTCTCCTGTTTCTTTTCTTAAATCTCTTTTTCTTCATTTACAGAAAGGAGGCTTATGTAGTGCCAAGACGAGCTCAACTTTTGTTGTTTCTCAACCCAGATCTAGATGGAGGGATTCATGATTGGCTGTATGGATTCATGTTGGGTGTTGGATGTATGTATTTGTATGTATATATGTATATGTGTATCTTTATATGTTTATATGTATCTATGCATTTATGTGTATCCATAAAATTAAGAGCTTTATGCTCTATTATAAAGTGTCTTGAGATAACACTTGTTATGAATTGGCGCAAAGATTGACTGATTGAATCACTGTTCCTATGTACCCGTGGCGGCTGCTGGTCAGTCAAGGAGGGGAAGCTCAATTTTTTCCGGCCTATATCATAAATATGTTTATTTATTTAAATGCAAATTCTACCCTCTGTTACTTTTAAAGAAAATGATCTGTGACCCTGTCATACCAACTAGGTGTCTTTTCCAGGGATTTTACCAGTGTTCTCTCAATGGCCAGCAGAGCTAGACTGCTTAAACGGCCTTGGCCCATTGTGTTGAGGGTGTAAGACTTGAGCTGCTTTAAACAGGAGAAGCTCCTCTCCAGAACAACTGAATGTAAAACTTAGAAGATGCTCCGGTGGAGGGTTATACTTCAAGATTGCTGATTGGGTCATTTCACTGTCAATCAAAAAGGGGATTCGGCCTCAGACAGATCATCCAATCGTCATGCAGAAGCCGAGCGTCCAGGCCAGCCCACTGCCTCATAGACCTCCAGAGACGCTGAGCGTCCGATGGGCGGGACAAAGCCCAGTGTTTATCCAATGACCGTCCAGTTTCCACAGTGGAACAACCCACTCTACGCTTCCCCATTGAAGTCAGAAGACGCTCAGCGTCCGACTGTGTTAAAGCGCTGAGACGCTGCGGGGATGAATGAGAAGGAAGTCGCGCCAGTTACCTGTGATAAGTAGCTGATTCTGAACAAAAGATGAAGGTATTCTAGCGCATATTTAGTCAATAAAATGTACACACAGCAGGACATATCACCATTTTTTGGGGGACATTTTAGAGGAAGCTGAGCTTCCCTTGCAGTCTTAGAGCAATCACCACTGATATGTGTTCTCGACGCCACTGGAAATAAGAGCACACTCTCAACGGAATTTCAAGATTATATAAAGAAATGAATGAGTGAATGAAAAGATCTGCAATTTCTAAAGAGAATCTATCAAGCATCCACTTGCATCATAATAACTCTCCCAAATGATGTGTGTGTGACAGCCACAGCATTTATGAGTCAAAAACTCAGGATATACAATTCATGAACTATGACTTCACACTGTCATTGGTTACATAATCCTTAGTTTTTAAAATAATTAATAACTGAACTGTTCACATGCTACTGAAATTAAAATTCATCATGAATAACTCAAAATTAAATGATTTATTTAAAGTCGAACACGCAAAGTAAAAGCCAGAAGTCACCCAGAAACTCCGGATTCTCAAGCTCATCTAAGATGGACTGAGACAAAGTGGAAAAGTGTAACGAATGTCTGATGAGCTCACATTTCAAATCGTTTTTGAAAATCATGGACATCGTCGCCCAGGCTGAAGAGGAAAAGGACCATCCAGATTGTTATCAGCATAGCAGGCATCTGTGATTATATGGGGGGGTGTTAGTGCCCATGGCATGGGTAACTTGCACATATGTGAGGCATCATTAATGGTGAAATGTTCCAGTGCAACATGTGCTGCCATCCAAGTGCTGTCTGCTTCAGGGATGTTCCTGCTTATTTAGGCAAGACAATCTGCACATGTTACAACACTGTGTTTTTGAGGTAAAAGAGTGCTAAAATATGTCAATAATATGTTGCCCATTATGAAACCCAAAACACAGCAATTGCAACCTTAGAGTGTTGACACTGAAGTTGTATTCCTTAAGCAAGAATGGAAATAATTCTACCGACAAAGTTCCAGCAATCATTCAAAAAACTTCACACTAATTACCTCCGCCAAGGAAGTGTCTGTGCTTTTCTAGTATTACTATTATCATAACGATATTTACATAATAGTGAGGGTTTTCAACTGAACTGTTAAGATGCTACTGAAATTAAGATTTAGCATGATTAACTGCAAACATTAACTGATTTATTGGGATGACAAAAACTGACTGAAACTCAAAACATAACAACAAATAATAATTTGATTCAAGAGCAACAAATAGTAAAAATATATTCCTGCCAGAGTAAGTTTGAATTCTCATTTGAGTGTAAGATTTTGGTGCATAATTATTGTATGATATATTATGATTAATAAATGTGAGGACTGAATATTTCAATGCATTTCATTATTTCAGCACCACTCCGTGCTCTGTTGAAGGTTTTACAAGTTTTATAATGAATGCGCTGTTGAGCAGAGACCCTCTAACTGTTGTAATTCATGTGTGTCGGGTTCTGTGTTAGCTGGCAGGGAAAATGAATGGGAGACAACAGAAATTTGCAGCTTGTTATGTTACTGCTACACCGACTTTCAGCTGAGTGTGTGATTTTTAAATGTGAAAAAGGAGAGTTTTGTGAAAAGTCGATTTTTCTTTCCCAGAAAATAACTTCAGAGCAAATTTTTTTTAGATGTTTCTGCACCAAAGAGCAATTTCAGCTCCGATTAGCGAGGATAAACGGTCAAAATGGAGAAAGAGAAAGATGTTATTTCAAATTTCCTCACATTAGCGCGGACATGGCCTGAAAGAGTCTGAGTGTAGAGTAAATCAGACAGTGAAGTGAGGAAATCTCCCTGGAGACGGATTGAGAGAAAAGAGACAGTTTCTACTTATTCCCTCCCGTCTGACCCTTCCTTCACCCCTCCCCCTCCTCGTCCACCCTCTCTCTCTCCCTCCCCATGTGTGCGTCTGTCTGTCTGCCTCTCAGTCCTCCATCCCCACACAGCTCCAGCGTGCAGTCACACGTAGCCTACAGCATGCTGGGTAAAAGACATGACAGGCACACACACACACACACAGGATTGTTTGTGTATGTTTGGTTGCAGTTGTTGGGTTGCCAGCTGGTGTTGCTGGTTGCCAGGTTCCTGGCGGCGGGCTGGGCTTGTTTACAGCTGCGACCCACGCCAGTGCTCCACGCCACATGCACCACCTCTGCCGGCCTCCGTGGAGCTCAGTTAAAAAAATTTGGAGTGTCCTTGCTACACATTACAGGGGGGTTTATCAAAAACTGCAAGGGTTGTCACAAAGAGCTGCATCCAGCACAACAGGATCAATTCTCTGACAGATACTCCCTCTTCTCCTCTTTTGTTGGTTATGTTCTTTTACTCGAACAGGTCACAGCACCACAAAAATGAATCGGTCATATCTTCAGAGCTGGACACCCTCTCCTCAACCTGGCAAACCAGAGGACATTTCAATATATTTTACAAGTTCATCTGGGAAAGAGCCCATAGAAAGTGTTTGGTTCAGAAGCTCACGCAGCAGGTAATTGTATGATTGTGCCATCAATCACATTTATTACAAGCCAATCAGATGATGTAGTAGAACGTGAACCATTTCATAAAACAAACTCCTAAAACATGTTGGAAGTGGAGTGAATATCCTTACTATAGAGAACTCTGTAGTATTGGTATTTGTCTTTTATTTCATGTAGAATTGTGGTCCAGATCTGACAAAACTGCTGCTAAAGCTGTTAGCATCTATGCTAATCTCCGTCAGAGCATCCACTTCATACTGTCATTTTGCTCTTAGCTTGTTTCTCTTGCTGTTTTAAAGGATGCTGAATTGGTAACCCTGTTTGGGCCGCTCACAGTCACAGTAGATTGAACCTTTACAAGATGGATCTGCCTGATTACAGACATTAAATCAGGTGAATGCAGCTGCAGAGCAAGGTTACACTTCACATCTTTGCCAAGGAGGTTATGCTTTTGCTGGAGTTTGTCTGTTAGCAAGATAACTCAAAAAGTTGGGAACAGATTTTGGGTACATTTTGAGGTAAAGTCTGTAATGGCACAAGGACGAAGTGATTCCAGATGTGAATAAAGGAATTTTTTGTAGCACATGTTCACCTTTAAGTTTTCAACTTAGCATAATTTTGTGACCCACATAAGTTTATTTTGGGCTAAATTTTAGAAAGAGAGTGGTGTCTGTTTGAGCCTGAAAGTAAGTTGCCACTTATTTTCGAGGGACAACTCATGGAGTCCCTGGAACAAATTTTTAACTTAACGTCACAGTATGTAAAATTCAACCAACTGGGGGCTCTCAGGTAAACAAAACACCCACAGATGAGTCCAGATGTAAAAGCCCAGTTACTCCAACCTGCCATCATATTTACTGTTCATTTAATTGAACATTTTGTTCAGCACACTTCAATCAATCAATCAATCTTTATTTGTATAGCACCAAGTCATAACAAGTGTTATCTCAAGACACCTTACAACAGAGCATAAAGCTCTTCATTTTATGGATACACATATATGCATAGATACATATACGTATAAACTAGAAAAGCACTCGGAGAGTGCAGACCTCCGCCAAGCAGCACAGTTCCCAGATCCGGATCAACACCAAAATTGAATCACTTCTTCCTTTTCCCATACTGAACATTTCCTGAAAATTTCATCAAAATCCATCCATAACTTTTTGAGTTATTTTGTTCATAGACAGACAGACAGACAGACAGACAGACTGTCCTGAAAACATAACCTCTTTGGCGGAGGCAAATACACATATCCATATATAAACGAATATATATACATCCATCACCCAACATGAATCCATATAGCCAATCATGAATCCCTCCATCATGGCTCAAGAAAAAACCTGTTAAGCAGCAGGAAATCTTGAATGTTGATCCCAGTCTCATGATGAACAGCAAATCCACACGATGCTGTGTTGGTGTGAGGGCGAAGGAAGGGAGGTAAGAGGAGACAAGTGGACTAAAGTAAGAACTAAAGTTAGAGACAGATCCATAAACCATAGAGCTGTCATCTGATTTATTAGAGGTTAGCCTCTTGAGATGCTACATCTGGTTTTCAGGAGGGTCCTCATGTCTGAATGGTTGTGGGGATAATTTTATAGAAGTATAATCGATGATATTCTTACTGAAAATAAGAATTTATGGTAATGATGAACTCATGGGTACCCAGACCACAAGTGCATCCCTACCATATTTGTCTCTGTTAAGTATGAATGTATTAAAGGCCTCTTGGGATGTATCAACCATGGATAGCGAGATCATGTTATGTCTACATTTACAGCTATAATGATAATGGGAATGGAATGTGGCTAAAGAAATGGCCAAATATGTGTCATGTCTGTAAAACATGTTCAGTAAAGGCATCCCTCCATGAGGTGTGCACACTTAACAGAAAAGGCATTTCAGTTCCATGGAAAACTTCTCATAATGACAGAGGAAAAACATTTCAAAAGGACCTCTTCATTTGTGTTGGTAGCGTGGTATTGGTTGACCTTGGAAGAATGCACCATAAACTCACAAATCATTTTGGGGAGTGCTTCATGAGAATCAGGAAGACACTTTTTGCCCTTATTAGGTGAAATTAATCCGTGAAAGAGAAAAGTTGGTTTGCTGTATAGTTCCAAATTTCCCCAAGGGGGTTAATCAAGTATTTATTTATCCATCTTTCTGTATTTCAGGGGTCGGGTCAGAGCAACAGGAGGAACTTTGGGTGACATCATGAAAATTAGGCAGAGATTACAGGTGGCCCATCACAGGTATGCAGCTCTTAATGTGAATGAGTAACAGGACTGGTTGCAGTAGGAGTTCTCATCACACCTGTAAACTAACGGTCACCATTAACTGGTCTGTGTCTTCTAAAGAGTTCAGACTGTCTCCTTCTTAATAAAATATTTTAAGAAATTTCAGCTTTTAACAAAACAACTATAGGCTATTGTTGCTGTGAGGTATAAACTGTCCATCTCCATTTTTCATGATTTTTTCTATAACATCACTATTGCATCCTCCATGTTGGTGTGTAGGTTTTATAAACTTTAAACTTAATATAAACATGAAAAAATAAGTAATCAGGATAATACAGTATTCATTCATTCAGTAGCAGTGTGTGTTTTTTCAATTACCTGAAAGCTCTCATCGCAGTGATAGGTGGTTTGTGCCTGCGAGTGACAATACATGAACATAGATTCTGTTCATTATGAAACAAAAAGGACAAAAAAGTCAAATTAACATATTGTGTGCTTAAAATTGATATTTGGGAATCTAGAATATGTCATCCATCCATCCATCTGTGCTGCTTTCCCTTTTGGAGCAAGAACCTTTCCAAGCTGAAACTGGTTGAGAGGTGGGGCTTATTCGGAATAGTCCCCAGTCAATCACAGTGCTGACATAGAGAGGCAGCCAACAGGTCACCCTTACACATATGGCCCTCGTCCATTAGCCCTACTCTACTCTACTCGACTCTACCCGGCTCTACTCTACTCGCCTTGTGCTGCTTTTCCATTCGCCCCAACGGGGTGCAGTGTCACTGTGAACAGCTGAGCGGCACTGCGGTGACGTCAGTTTGAGCGCGACACAACAATCTGTGGCTTTTTGTCGCAAACCGAGTAAAAAAGGAAAGCAGAAGAAGGCTGCAGGTGGCAAGAAGAAATACCCCTTGAGAAGCACAAGAGAGTTTTGGAAGCTATACAACAGAATGAAGCCGAGGACGAGAGCAATCGAGCTGTAAAGAAAAGACGTATGAGGGTAAGCTAACGGTAGCTACCACTAGCATGCTAGGTCGTAGCGCTGATGACTCATCAAGTATCAACTAGCTTGTTTTAGGAGGTACCAGGCTAGTGGAAACGCGCTGCAAATCGAGTAGGGCTGAGTAGAGTAGGGCCAAGGCGTGTTAGTGGATTTGGGCCATTACATGAAAGTGCAATTTGATCCCTTAGTTATTATGACAAGCATGTTTTTGGTTTGTCGGATAAAAAAAGAATCAAACCAGAAACCCTCTTGCTGTGAGGCAGCAGCACTTCCTGCTGCACCACCTTGCAGCCCCAATTATATTAAAATAAAATAGCATTAAACTCTGGAGTGTAAACTAGTACAGTCTATGTTAAGCTTGTAAAATTAACCTTTTAAAATCTGTAACTCTTAAATGATGCCTTTACGTCCACGTGAAGCTCTTCCACATTTGAGAAGCAGTCAGCACTGTTGTATAAAGTCTAGAGTCTTGGTTTCAGAGAGGAGAAGCTGGTCTAGTGTCTGTTCAGGCTTCACCGTCACAGATCTGCAGTGAAAATCTTGCTCACACTGACAATGGAGGCTTCTTTGTAAACCACAACCTCTCAGTCTGTCAGAGCAGTTTCTCTGTTCAACCACAGTTCTGTAATGTGGTCTACATGAGCCACTGAGGAGCTCCTCACCATCCTTTCTTCTTCTTCTCTTTCTTTAATCCATTCACGCCCCCGCCCACTCCCCCCTCCCTCCCTCCACTCTCCTTGGCCTTGATATCAAATAAAGATGAAGGTGTCGCTCTAATCGACATTGTAGCCCATGAATCATTTAACAGTGTTAGTCTAACATCCCAGATTCCAGGTCAGTGCGTCTCACTACACATCCCCCTGCCAGCAGGCTCCAGCCCGCTCTCGCCCGCTCCGGCCCGCCTGCCACACACTGGCAGCGCCGCGTCTCTGCTGTTGTTGCCAACCAGCAAACGTTGTTTTGTGCCCCGGCCATCCCCTGGGCAGCCAGCCCTGATGTGCAAGAAAATGCTGAGCAGGGGGAATATTTTAGATGAAAGCGTACATTTAGCCCTTAGCTTGGGTCAAAT
The DNA here is from genome assembly GCA_036419115.1 of Scarus forsteni. NCBI lineage: Eukaryota > Metazoa > Chordata > Actinopteri > Labriformes > Labridae > Scarus > Scarus forsteni. Next base: position 1,082,732 of record JAZDUH010000380.1, on the reverse strand, counting down.
TACTGCTTTTCTCACACTTCTGATGTCTCCTTACTGCTGCACACTCAGAAAACTTCCTGCAGCACCACAGTTTGTTTTTAGTTTTTTTTTTTTCAGATTAATAAAATCTTTTGCTTTATTACTTGACACTGAATTAATCAATTCTCTCTTTTTAAATTTTTTCTACCTTATTTGCTGTAATTCAAGATGTAGGCCTCTGTGGGGTCTTTCAGGAGTTACTTTAATTTTATGAACAAGTTTTTAAAACTGTTAACATCGTTGCATTTCATCTCAGCTACATTTTCCTTAAAATAAATGCTTGAAGCTCTCCTGGGGATCTTGCTTTTAGATTAAAAATTTAAGCTACATATACACTAAAAGTGAGTTACATTTCTTATTCCTGCATATTTATTACTGCATTTGTAAAATTTTCTGCATGAGCCTGACTTATATCCATGAATTAATGCATAAGTTTGGGGATAAAGTAAATGGAGTCTTCCTTGGCCTGCAGAGAGTTCTAACAGTTCTGAATGTTGGAATTAAAGAACTGGAGATGTATGTTGAAAAGATGATTTCCTTTAAAAAAATGACATGTTTTGTGCTTAATTTAATTGTTACAAACTTACAGTTTAGCAAATACAGATATGATGAGGACAGATTTATGATCTAAGCTTCTAAAGTTTTTCACTAATAGAAATCTTTATTTTTAGTATCTTTGTCTCTGCCTGGATACATCTCTGGATGTAGGTGTGTAAATATATATAATTTATTACCAAAAGTATTTGCTCACCTGCCTTGACTCGCATATGAACTTAAGTGCCATCCCATTCCTAATCCATAGGGTTCAATATGACGTCGGTCCACCTTTTGCAGCTATAACAGCTTCAACTCTTCTGGGAAGGCTGTCCACAAGGTTTAGGAGTGTTTATGGGAATTTTTGACCATTCTTCCAGAAGAGCATTTGTGAGGTCACACACTGATGTTGGTCGAGAAGGCCTGGCTCTCAGTCTCTGCTCTAATTGATCCCAAAGGTGTTCTATGGAGTTGAGGTCAGGACTCTGTGCAGGCCAGTCAAGTTTGTCATCCATGTCTTTATGGACCTGCTTTGTGCTCTGGAGCACAGTCATGTTGGAAGAGGAAGGGGCCAGCTCCAAACTGTTCCTACAAAGTTGGAGCATGGAATTGTCCAAAATGTCTTGGTGTGCTGAAGCATTCAGAGTTCCTTTGACTGGAACTAAGGGGCCAAGCCCAGCTCCTGAAAAACACCCCCACACCATAATCCCCCCTCCACCAAATTTTACACTGGGCACAATGCAGTCCCACAAGTATCGTTCTCCTGCCAACCTCCAAACCCAGACTGGTCCATCAGATTGTCAGATGGAGAAGCGTGATTGGTCACTCCAGAGAACGTGTCTCCACTGCTCTCACTGACGCTTTGCATTGCACTTGGTGATGTGAGGCTTGGACGCAGCTGCTCGGCCATGGAAACCCATCCATGAAGCTCTCTGCAATGTTCTTGGGCTAATCTGAAGGTTGATTGAATGGCTGATTGATTGATACAGTATATTTGCTTGTCACTGACTACATGCACAAAAAACAAATTTTACTGATCTTTTTTTTTTCCTGTTACACATTATAATCCATGGCACTTCATGCATCTTTTTTCACTTTAGTAACGTATACCTTCCTTGTAGAGAGCTATATCTGCTTATAACAGTTTAATTACTTTTCTTCAAGCATCGAATGACCATTTACTTATGTCCACTTTGTTGTAATTGTGTTTAAAATATGTTATTTATATACTTAAATCCATAAAAAATATATATATATTCTCATAAACTTCAACCTTGTCCGTTTACAGCAAATAAGTTGTACTAACAACTAACCTAAATGCTAATTGTAGAATGCATTTAGAAGATTTCTTATTTGGTACTGCTATATGTACAATATAACACAATCTACGTCTGTTTAACAGAGATCAGACACGTCATTTCCTCTATCCAACAAAAACATAATCTGAGTCAGCAGGATAGTGCACTAAGAGCCAGCATGAATTTGGTATGACACATCAGAACAATGTCTGAAAGTGATTTTTGCTTGATCTACATTAATTTACTGACTGCCAATGTTTATAAAGACCTGATTTTGACTTATGCACTCATATCTGTTGTTTATATCACTCAGTGTTTATGGCTGCCAAAGGCGTTTGGGAAAGGCTCCAAACACAGAGAGGGGAGTTTCAAGTAGCTCTCCAAATTTCAAAGGTTTTTAAAGACAGATTTTTATTCTTATCATTATTCTACATATTCATGAAATGAGCTTAAAAAGTATGCACTGCCATTTGTGAAAGTTGTACCCAAAATAAAGTGATCAGGGCTGATCTGGTGGTCAGGGAGGCTCAGCAGTGAGTGTGTGGACACATTACTCATGTTTAAACCACCTGACCAATAAGTGTCACTGCTCTGTGGTCCTATAATGTTGGAGTCATGTTGGAGTTCATATCCCTGTGAGTTTGAAGATTTACTTTTGAAGAGGAGCATAATAATGCCAGTGTTCACTCTAAAAAGGAGTCACCAATGACTGATAACTGGATGAGGTGATATTGAGACATGTGCAAAACTTGTGTAACTGAACAAAGATCTGCCTTTTTCCTTGAGTTAAAGCTATGGTCTATGATTTGGAAGCTTGGTACATCTTAATAACACCGTTTATGAGGCACTTATGGTCCTATGGTCCGATCTAAGCAATATAAAGACCAAAAAGAATGAAAAACATCCATTCAGTATATCCGCTGCAATAATAGTTGACCAATCCGAACCGCAGGGAACGGCGGTTAGGATTGGTCCATGAGTCCATCCAATAGCCTGTCTCCCCTGCTCCGCACTGTCCCGCCCATGGTCCCACCTCCTTCCCACTACCTCCCTCATGTACCGAATAGCAGCTAGCTGCAGAGATACTGAAGCATCATGGAGTCGGAGTAGACCAGCACCGAAACTGGGAGGCCGCCTCTGTTACCCTCCACATCGAAGGGAAGGAAACGTAAAAGTTTCAAGGAAAAGGCTGAAGTAAGGAAGATTTCAGATCGTAGACCCTAGCTTTAACATCTTTTTGTTAGTTATGGTGTAAAGATGTGTTGACTTGGAGCATCAGGATCATTCATTCATGCTCTGTCAAAGACCTGCACTTTCTCTGGCAGCACTTAAAACTGAAACATGTAGGGGAAGCTGAGCCAGTTTTTGTGTGGGCACCTACAGGTTTGAAGTTGGACAGTTCATAAGTGATAAAAAATGTGCCTTTTTTGAATTGATTAACATATTAATTTTATTTATCAGGCTGTGGGTTAATCAGTTTGGTTCTATAACAGTCTGTGTGAGTATGTGTGGGTGTGTGTGTTTTGGTGAGTGCACTGCAGTGTAGCAGCCAGTAAAAGTAGGTCAGGAGAGAAGGGCTCCCTAGAAGACGACGTGAACTCGTCACCTTGAATTGCGTTTCAGGCTGCTGAGGGAAGAAAGAAAGAGAGACAGATGAAGGAGGAGCGAAGACGAGGAGAGGGGAGGTGAGGTCCAGACAGGACAGGAAAACAGAGGGAGCGTTTGAGGACGGGGTAAGGAGGAGATCAACAAGACAAATGAGGAGGAGGTGAGAAGGAAAATAAGGGCTCTATACTGTAAAATTCAAATATCCTCCATAATAGTTCATACATACTTTGACATTTCATAAGATGTTACTTTATAAAAGGTTTTTCAGTGTTTCAAGATACTTAGTTTTAAAATACAGTACTGGCCAAAAGTTTGGACACACCTTATTCAATGTGTTTTCTTTTCATCACTATTAACATTGTAGATTCTCACTGAAGGTATCAAAACTATGAATAAACACATGTGGAATTATGTACTTAACAAGAAAGTGTGAAATAACTGAAAACATGTCTTATATTCTAGTTTCTTCAAAGTATCCACCCTTTGCTCTGATTACTGCTTTGCACACTCTTGTCATTCTCTTTATGAGCTTCAACAGGTAGTCACCTGAAATGGTTTTCTCTTCTCAGGTGTGCCTTTCCAGGGTTAATTAATGGAATTTCTTGCCTTTTTAATGGGGTTGGGACCATCAGTTGTGTTGTTCATAAGTCAGGCTGATGCACAGCCGACAGCCCTATTAGACACTTTTAAAATTAATATTATGGCAAGAACCAATCAGTTAAAGGTGCTATGAGGAGAATCTATTACTGGCGACATTAGGACTCTGCTACCCATGAACACGTGCGGGGACTGTCGTAATGCTGCATTCCAGTAACCTCGGAACTGGGAGTGACATCATCTCTGACTTATCTGCGTTCCAGTTGAAGTTGGAAAAAAACATGCCAATCTACCAGGCTATTGTTAGCGGTTGTTAGCACGGGAGTGGCGAGGTTTAACCGAGTTCCCAGTAGGAAATCCTGACTTTGGGGGACGTTCCAGTTGCAGTTTCCTACTGGGAACTCGTAAATTCCTCCTTCTGACTACAACTGGAACTCACCATAAGACCCAAGCCAAAGCGTGCGTTTGTTGTGATGCTAATGAATGCAGCTCAGACCTTCCTCAGAACTCTGTATTGCTTTACAACTTCTTTTTTCAGGATGCAAAGCGACGAGGTAATGTATCTCTTTCTAGTTACGTAGCGGTAGTTTTTGATGTGTGACAACAAGCAATTTTTGGAAAACTTAGTATCATAGTTTTGTAGCCGGCTATATATCGCTATTTACAGCCCGGTGCACTAAGACGTGTCCGAATAATATAGATTTGCTCTAGTTTTAATTGCCTTGTTCCTGAAGTTGAGTATCCAGGCCAGTCCAGCCCCGTCCAACCCGACCGGAAGGGTAAGGAATAGCATTTATAGATAACCTACACTCAACAAAAATATAAAAGCAACAGTTTTGTTTTTGCTCCCATTTTTCATGAGATGGACTCAAAGATCTAAAATTCATTCCAGATAAACAATATTACCATTTCTTTCAAATGTTGTTCACAAATCTGTCTAAATGTGTGATAGTGAGCACTTCTGCTTTGCTGAGATAATCCATCCCACCTCACAGGTGTGCCACATCAAGATGCTCATCAGACACCATGATTAGTGCACAGGTGTACCTTATACTGCCCACAATAAAAGGCCACTCTGAAATGTGCAGTTTTGTCTCACAGCAAAATGCCACAGATGTCGCAAGCATTGAGGGAGCGTGCAATTGGCATGCTGACAGCAGGAATGTCAACCGGATCTGTTGCTCGTGCATTGAATGTTCATTTCTCCACCATAAGCCGTCTCCAAAGGCGTTTCAGAGAATATGGCAGTACATCCAACCGGCCTCACAACCGCAGACCACGTGTAACCACACCAGCCCAGGACCTCCACATCCAGCAGGTTCACCTCCAAGATCGTCTGAGACCAGCCACTCAGACAGCTGCTGAAACAATTGGTTTGCATAACGAAAGAATTTCTGCACAAACTGTCAGAAACCGTCTAAGGAAGCTCAACTGCATGCTCATCATCCTCATCGGGATCTTAACCTGACTCCAGATCGTCACCGTAACAGACTTGAGTGGGCAAATGCTCACATTCGATGGCGCCTGGCACGTTGGAGAGGTGTTCTCTTCACGGATGAATCTCGGTTTACATTGTTCAGGGCAGATGGCAGACAGCGTGTGTGGCTTTGTGTGGGTGAGCGCTTTGCTGATGTCAAAGTTGTGGATCGAGTGGCCCATGGTGGTTGTGGGGTTATGGTATGGGCAGGTATCTGTTATGGACGAAGAACACAGGTGCATTTTATTGATGGCATTTTGAATGCACACAGATACCGTGATGAGATCCTGAGGCCCATTGTTGTGCCATACATCCATGAACATCACCTCATGTTTCAGCAAGATAATGCACGGCCCCATGTTGCAAGGATCTGTACACAATTCTTGGAAGCTGAAAATGTCCCAGTTCTTGCATGGCCAGCATACTCACCGGACGTGTCACCCATTGAGCATATTTGGGATGTGCTTGACCGGCGTATACGACAGCGTGTACCAGTTCCCACTAATATCCAGCAACTTCGCACAGCCATTGAAGAGGAGTGTACCAACATTTCACAGGCCACAATTGACAATCTGATAAACTCTATGCGAAGAAGATGTGTTGCACTGTATGAGGCAAATGGTGGTCACACCAGATACTGACTGGTTCTGAGTCCCCAGACCCCCAATAAAGCAACAAATTGCACATTTCAGGGTGGCCTTTTATTGTGGACAGTCTAAGGCACACCTGTGCACTAATCATGATGTCTGATGAGCATCTTGATGTGGCACACCTGTGAGGTGGGATGGATTACATCAGCAAAGCAGAAGTGCTCACGATCACACATTTAGACAGATTTGTGTACAATGTTTGAGAGAAATGGTAATATTGTGTATCTGGAATGAATTTTAGATCTTTAAGTCCATCTCATGAAAAATGGGAGCAAAAATGAAAGTCAAAAAAAAAATCATCAGCTGATCGCAGGGCCACACAGAGAGGCAGAAAACCATTCAAGCTCATACTCATACCTAAGTGCAATTTGAAGTCACCAGTTAACCTAATGGGAATGTTTTCGGTCTGTGGGAAAAAGCTAGACTGCCCAGTGTGAACCCATGCACACACAAGAAAACACAGACGAGGGCACTCACACAAAAGGCTAAATAAATCCCTGCCTGGCCCAGGGATTGAACTGGCAACCCTCGTGCACTACCTGCTATCTGCTAATAAAGAAATCTATTCATGATAGTGTCTGAATGTTTGACTTACAGTCGGAAATAACATTAATAATGTCTTAAAAGTCAGGTTGGCAAAGATTTAAATTCAGTCTGAACACAAGAGTGACTCAGGACATATCAGCAGTAGGCGAGTACTTCTGAAAATAATCCCATCCATGCGCAGAACACTTTAAAGACATGAAGTTCACGTGAACACACAAAAAAGGTATAAAAATGTTGTGCTTTTTATCACCTTTCAGTGATTTCTGAAACATGAAAGTTTTTGTTTTACTTACAGTTCTGAAAAGAAAATGTATTTCCAGATTAATTCAAGCACCAGTCTGACAGGTGATACGGTTTGACTTGTGGCTATGTTAAGTGGATTTAGCTGAATACACAGTTATTTGTTTATAATTCTATTTCAGACATATCTGATATTCTTTTTTTTTTTCATTTTTTGTTTATTGAAATTTTGCACACATTTATGACGGGAATAGACTACAAGAAGTATGCACAATAATGGCCTAACCTGATAGTCATAGCTGTGAGACCCGTCTTTGTGTAGTTTGTCATTAAAACCTGCAATGACAGATTAATCTGAGACGCCTCACCACTCCGTGAATGAAAGTCTAGCAGATTTGATTTTTGTCCTGCCTCCTGAGATCTGTTCCTCCACATCACAGCCACGGGTCTGCTCCCCTTAGAAGCTTATAACGAGCAGACTTGGCAACGCTGCTCATGTCTAATGCAAGAAGTTGAGAAGGCAGCTTCAGTGTCAGATCTGTCCGTGGGAAAAGTAACGTCATGCCGCATTAAAAAAGGAGCTATGTTTCCATACAAATTTTCAGTAGTCGCGCGTTACTTTACTTTTTAAGTGTTGTGTGCGTTACACGCAACACTGAAAGTGTGTCATAAAAACCTGCAATGACAGATCAGTCTGAGACGCCTCACCACCACTAGACTGAAAGTCTAACAGGTTTGATTTTTGTTCTGCCTCCTGAGATCTGTTCCTCCACATCAGGGACATAGACCAATCAGAGCACTGAGAGCTCTGCATGTGCAGCAATCATGGATGTAAACAAACAGAGAGCTACTAGACAGAGGAAAAGTTTGCCAACCTCTAAAAAACACCATCCATGCCCTTATGATGTCCTGTAGAAGAGCTACTACAGACTGTAAAAAAAGAGAAATGTTGGAGAGAAACAGCAGATTCAACACAGTGAGCGACTACTTAGATTTATCAGCAAACTAAAATCTTATTCAACAGAACGTTTGTGTAAACAACTAAAGCGTTGTACTCTAAATACAGTGTGATTGTTTGGGGTCTTCGATGTCGCAGCTACTCCTTCCACCACCGTTACATCAGTTGTTACATGTAGTCATGCAGTCTGTCATGCTCGCTGGGCAAGTTACGCAAAATATGGCTCCATGGTCGCCTAGTCTGACACTCAAACTGTCATTACTGATGGAAAAATCATGGGGACTGACCACAGCATTAGAGAAAAAAAAATGGTTTTATACACTCAAAAGTGATGCTGCAGTGAATTCAGTATACAAGTGACAAAAGAACAGAGGTAAACACAACCAGACAGCAACAAGAACCAAACCAGACAACAAGAGGGAGGAAGTCAGCCTGGTCATTTTTCACATACATGACCATTAATGATGAGTGTGGTAACTTTGGTACATTGAGCAGGGGAGGGAGATAATCAGTGAATAGATTAATAAATTTCGTAAGCAGCATCACAAATTCATTCTGAATGACTGTGAAAATCTCTGCGTCTGTTTCGTCAAGGAAAGGCCCCCACACTTAGAGGATATCTGATAATCTTGAGCAAATTCTGTTATCAAAAGGGTTTCAGGCACACAACTTGTTGGTTTGGATAACTTTGGCAACACTGGCAGGACTTGTATCACTGAAGCAAAATCACAGTGATATGAAACATGCTCATATATCATTTTAAATGTTTCAAATATTCCATCTATCAAAAATAAAACAGCTACAGTTTAGCCACTTCTTTAAACACAATGACATTGATGCATAGACCGACATCACCCTGAGGAAAAATATTCACCTTGGTAGGAGTTTTTCATTATATATAAAAAACAAAAAATGAGTTAGACATGAGAGTAAATGAAAATGCAGCTTAACTAATCAGTGTGTTTCAAACACAAAGAATGAACTGATTATTCTTAAACCATGATTGACATTCAAAATTTGTTAATAGACGATGACAGCCCGAAAGGCCCACACAGGCTAAGAGGAGGACACAGATGGAGGGAGATGAGTGTGGTGGAGGAAAAGCAGAACTCATCTGATCTAAAGCACAAACTCACAGAGGGATTTGTCCAAACTTTCCAGGGAGGGACTGTTCCGTGTAAATAGCATGTAACAGGAGTCACTCAGACTCAAGGCACGGATGACTTGTTTTTTCATTTGACTGAGAACATGGTAAGTCAATTAACATGAAGGTCACTGAGTAATGGACATGCTATGTAGAGAGGGGGAACTTTCTGGGTGATTCAGCCTGAAAACAACTGAGACCAGTCGTCACGTACACAAATCTATAGCTGGGTTTCCATCACAGTTTTTCACAAAATAAAAACAATATTCCTAAAATTTCAACAAAGTATATTTGCGCTTTGAACGTGTTTCACTTGAAGGTTATTCTTTGCAGGAGTGTCATAACTCATGTGAAATATCATCCACCCATTCACTGCAGGAAAATGGATGCCAAGGCTTGTCGAACCTTTTCTCCCTCATTTCTGTTTCTATCTCCTGGATACTCAACTTCGGGAACAAGACAATTAAAACTAGAGCGAATTTAAATTATTCGGACATGTCTACAAAACTACGATACTTAGTTTTCCAAAAATTGCTTGTTGTCACACATCAAGAACTACCGCTATGTAACTAGAAAGAGATACATTACCTCGTCACTTTGCATCCTGTAAGTTGTTGAAAAAGGAAGTTGTAAAGCAATGAAGAGTTCTGAGGAAGGTCCGAGCTGCATTATTATTAGCATCACGTCTTTTGGTGCGTTCCAGTTGTAGTCAAAAATAGGAATTTCTAGGTCCTGAGTAGGAAACTGCAACTGGAACCAGTGTTGCCAACTCCTTAGTAAGGAAAGTAGCTATTGGCTGTCCCAAAAGTCGCCATAAGATGCTAAATGACGTCATCTCCTATTTTGCATAATCGGCAATTTGCATGAATTGTAATTGACGCTGTAGGAGAGAGGAATAACATCATGGGAGAGACAAAAGTGAGTAAAAAACACCCTAAATATGTTTAGAACTACAAATAAACAAATTAACTTCAACATTAATAACATTAAATGATTTTAATGCTCGTTTTGTCCTGTACTGTTAAATGTTATAATAGCAAATTTAATCACATGATTGTTATGTGTGGTGGAATTGCTAGCTCTACAACCAACCCTCCTCCTTTATCCGGGCTTGGGACCGGCAAAGTGACCAAAAAAAGACACACTCTGGCAGTGAGTGAAATGCTTGCAGCGATAGAGTGATCCCGCTCTGCAAGCCAAAAGCGGCTTTGCGCATGCCCATTTCATTTGCAATCTGGACTCGGAGGGGTGAGGGTCTCCTCTCTGCTCTGGCTGCAGCTGGGACTGCTGCACGAGGCTGTGAAACGTCACCGCCTGTGAGTGCTTTGGGACGGGGGAGGGGCTCACGGCAGCGAGCGCCCGTTGCTCGTTGAGGACAGTAACTGAAGAACGATACGTTCACGTCAGTCTCCAAAACACCAGAAAACTCTCCACTAACACCAGAAAAAGTCACTAGATTTGTCGCTAGTCGTATTTTGAAAAAAAGTCGCTAAAGGGGTCTGAAAAGTCGCTAAATCTAGCGCTAAGTTGGCAACACTGACTGGAATGTTCCCCGAAGTCAGAATTTCAGACTGGGAACTCGGTGAAACCTCTCCACCCCTGAGTTGACAATGGAAGATGGATGCCCCCAGTGTGAACAATTATTTAGCTCCTGTAATAATCAATTTATTTGCACTTCTGACTGGGGTGTGTCACTCCAGATCAGCTGTATACATAGTATTGTTAGACTTATATTTACAAAAATGCTGCCAAAGTGATAATCACATTCTTCATGTGATATTTGTGAACAACAACCCAGGGCATGCTAACAACAGCTAACAATCGCCTGGTAGATCGGCATGTTTTTTTCTGACTTCAACTGGAAAGCAGATAAGTTGGAGATGATGTCACTTCCAGTTCCGAGGTAATGGCTCATGGGTAGCAGAGTCTTAATGTCGCCGGTAATAGATTCTCCTCATTTCACCTTTAAGGCAGACTGATTTCATTTTAACCCTAAAGTGAGCAACTTATTGAATATATTTTTTAAGCTATCATTTACACAAAATCTCTTTACACTAATAAAAGTTTGGAGCAGGAGTTGGTTTTCCAGAAGCTTTACACTTGAATTTGAGGAGTCAAAATCTACTTGACCAGAACACTAACTCCAGTAGCTGTCTTAAAATCTTGGCTGGTCTAGTGCGACAGTAATACATCCCTCACTGGTTGAGTGAGTGCTTCTTTGTGGACTCCCTGTTATTCATTAGTACCAAAGCACTGAATAAATGAAGAGAGTCTTCAGGTAGTACAAGTCCAGGTGAATGCAATTAACTCCATACAACCCCATTAATCCAACCAGAGAAAATCAAACGCACCTGGTCCAGCTACGTTTGTCCTCTCTTACCATGGAGATTATAGAGAAACTTGGCAGTGCTGCTCATCTGCACATGGAGGCTGTCACAGTTTTAATTTCTCACTGAATTAAACAACTTTGCATACAGAATCTAAGAAGGAGGAGGAGAAGAGGGAGGAGGGGGAAAGCTTCTCCCTGCTGGGTTTAGAAATCCTGGATTAGAGCGGCTAATGAAGAAAGAGCTAAACTCATTCAGAATTTTTTTGTGGTGAATCATGATCAAGTAAAATTTTTGTGAAGTCAGGGAGAAAAAGAAAAGCAGGGATAAGAAGAAAGGGAGGGGGAAATAGTTTATAAAAATGGGAGGTGGAACAGTTGATTTTCCCTTTTACTTATTTTTTCCAGTCCCATCTGAGACAAATACATCACAAACTCCTGTCACATCTCATAAAATCATCAAAATCCAGTGAGTCACAAACCTGACCGACATGCTCTTAACTGTGAGAGATATCAGAGAAACATCATGGATAAAAACAAGAGTTATTTCATTGTTTGCTTGTCTGGTACAGCCATTACTCCACATCAAACTTAACGGCCCGCAAGACTAGTTACTAACTGTGTTTGGGAGAAAAAATAGACAACTTGTGAAGAAGATGACAACAAACAATCGCATATGGTGTGCATAGCTACTGCATGTATAAGAGGGAGCCACGTTGCCTTGTTTTTAGACATGCACGAGGACTCACTCTAGCTGGGTTTCCATTACTGTTTTTCACAAAATAAGAGTGATATTCCTAAAACTTCGACAAAGTATATTTGCGCTTTGAACGTGTTTCCATTAAAGGTTGTTCTAGGCTGGAGAGTCGTAACTCTCGTGAAATATCATCCCGCAAGATTTCACTGCAGGAAGATGGATGCCAAGGCTTGTCGAACCTTTTCTCCCTCATTTCCGTTTCTATCTCCTTATATCACTCTGTCCAAACGTATCGCGCCATGTTTACTCCGAGAGAAGTGATCATGTGACCAGGTACGTCCCGTCCTGTGACATAATTGTGGAAAAAGTGTTTCCTTTGTGCTTTTGTGATATATTTGAATATCGAAATGTCTGAAAAACCACCTAATGAAAGCGTAAAAACTTTTTAGCAATATTTTAGTGCTTTTTCAAATTCAGGTGTTTCCATTACCAGTTTCTTATTGCTCTATTTACATTTTGCACATATCCAAGGGTAATGGAAACGCACTTAGAGAACACCATGGATAAAAACAAGAGTTACAGTTAAATACCAAATAGTAGCCGGGGCGTTTATTTGCTTCAATTACTGAGCAGACCAGGAGTTTATTTGGGACGAGGCAACTATTTGGGACAGGCGTTTAATTCCTTTTGCACAAAGATTTTACTCAGCAAAAAGTGAAAAAAATGTGGTAAATATAATCAAATTATTTATTTACACTAGTATGAATAACACCTGTACATTTTCAAGGCAAGATTACAGTACCGTTGTTACACTCTTGTCTTCTTCTTTCAACTCAGCTCTCTCTCAACAGTCTTAATACTGATCAGGAATGACTGCTATTTAAGTTAAGGTCGTACTTTGTTTTTTCCGCTGCACCAGGGACATGGAGATAAGCAGCAACGTACCACTAACTGACGTGACCGGCCCCCCTGACGTTAGTTCAGGACAAAAAACAAACAGCGGCAGTGGCAACGTCTTCTTCTTGAATTTTCAAAGTCCTAGTATGTACGATTCTGTCTTTCTGCGCTCTAGTGCCCTCTGTGGACGTTGAGTGTAACTGCACTGTCATGAAACAGAGTGCCTCACATCAACATGCATTTGTTGACATACAGAGGGAAGAGAATGTGAATAAATTACACCAGGTGTTTATTTGGAACGGGCGTCTATTTGTCAAAATGTATTGCTACATCCGGCGTGTATTTGGGACCGGGCGTTTATTTGGTATTTTACGGTATTTCCTTGTTTGGTTGTCTGGTAGAGCCATTACTGCACATCAAACATAACGACTAGTATCTAACTGTGTTTGGGAGAAAACAGACAACTTGTAAAGATGACAACAATCACATATGGTGTGCTTACAAGCCACATAGGCTTGTTTTTTGACACTCACGAGGACTCTGTCACTCCGCTCAACATTAACATTTAAAAACTCAACCAGCTCAAAGTCACCAACTGACATGGTAAGTAATAAACTACCTTCTGAGCCTAAAAGAAAACGTAAAAAAGGTGATCATGTGGGGCTGGTGATGTGTCTTATATCCATCGGTCAGTAGCCTGATCTGATTTTTCTATTGATAACTGATGGGTATGCCATAGGGGTGTAACGAAATTTCGTGCCGCGAAACAAAAAATGACGAAATAAAATTCAAAGACGCACGAAATAAAAAACACGAAGGGGCGTGTGCACGACTGGTGATTTCTTACCCTCCTCACTTACCCTAGCAAAACACTTGCTTCAAAAAGGAGGAAGACGAGGTCGAGGAATTAGCTGACGCTCCTTCGTCTTATAAATCGGTTGTGTGGATCTATTTTGGCTTCCCATGTAAAAGACGAGACAAAGGTGAGAAGATTGCGGACAAAACAACAACCGTGTGCAAAATATGCCGCTACAGTTCGCCGTATACTGCGCCGAGTACAACTACCAACTACTTTGAACTGGAGACAGGCAGCAACTGTATATCTGCATAAAAAACGAGTTGATTTTTGCATCTACTGTTGAGTTGACAGAATTTGATCATACTTGAAGATCAGAAGTATATGCACTGTTATAGGCTAAATATTATAGTTCACAGTTTAGACATCTATAGGTCTAAACTGCAGCTCTGAGGACTGCTATTTGTTTTCCTATTCATTCAAGAATAAAGTTATCCTGATTGTTACAACAACAAAACACTTTTTATTGAGATTTTATGTTTGTATTTGCACTGTAGTCTAAATAAGGGGAAAAACTACAATTTAGTTTTTTTTTAAAGAGCATTTATTTTGTACTGATGCAGCAATATTTTTTGTATGTCTGCATTAGGAAGAAAATAAAGACAATGAGATTTTTGCACAACTTCCTACTGTTGGGGATTTTCTATAATCTTTATTTTGTATCATGAGTATTTCGTATCATGAGCCCTGTTTCGTATTTCGTATTGTTTTAGTGAGTTGACCATTTCGTTGCACCCCTACTATGCTGTGAAAGTGTTGAGTGAAATATTTACAACTACATCCAGAACACACGTGGAAGAGTGCTTGGGCACGGGGTTGAACAGTAAATTTATGTCTGGTTGGTTTTTTTTGTTCATCACTGCAGTGCAAGGACAGAGAGCCTAAGTCACACAACAGGACATACAGTATTTTCACATACTCCAGGTCTGAGTCTTTTTGTTTCTTTTGCTTTTCTCTCCTCTTACTTCAACAATTTGCATGCATTCTGTCTGACACAAACATAACTATAAATCCAATTTGGTCTCCAACTAAATAAAAAAATCCAAATGCAATTTAATCTTTAGTAATGGCTGGTGTGATGTAAACAAGGAATCTCCAGTAAATTAAAAAGAGTACTTTTTAAAAACATAATGACAGACAATTAAATAAAAACACCTAAAGCAGAACGACTCATATGATTTGAATTTAAATTTAAATTAGTTTATTTTAAAAGTAAGGCAAGAAAAATATCTTGTTTTTTGGCTAGAGAGGAGAAAAATCATCTAAGGAAGGCTGGGAGTAAAGTAAAATACAATTACATAAGACATACTGATGTTAGATAAGCCTTTTTAAGAATTTTAAACGGCAAATGAAATGTGCAGTTAGCACCCTTAAGTTGTTGGTTACATAAATGTGAGTATGTGTTAAGGCAGAGAGCTGTCAACACTTACTGCTCTGAGCTGTGATGACATGTTGTGATGAAAATGTCTGATCCTTGGTGCTCGTCCAAGATTAGATTTTCTACTTCTGTGAGGTTTCAAAGTGCTTATGAAAGAAGTGTAATACACGTTTAGACCTACCAGCAGGCTTTTCGTTAAATGAGATGATAAAAGTTCTTATATGTGGTTATACGATACATGAAATAACTAATAATGCAGTTTGATGTGTTCACACATGTAGGTTTTCTCCTCTGAACACGATGAAAATGAGTCATGAACAGAACAGAGCGGTAAATAAGAGTCACATGTAGTCGTGCATCCATCAGTAGAATCACAGAGATGAGCTCTCCTGCTGCTTTGTCTCTCAGCCCCTATGCAATCACTGTGTTGTGGCACAGAGCAGAAAATGACAGTAATTCAGGTAATGAGAGTGAAATAGCGGTGATGGGAGGCAGAGGCTTGGCTGTTTGAAAATTCAGGCGTGGAGAATGAGAATAAGGCGGGAAGACCAGATGGAGAAATAAAAAGAAAAGAAAGAAGGGGGAGACGTGTCCAGTGCTGTTGGGGAGTTGTCTAATATGATCTGAAATGATTTTCTGTTTCTCCTGACCAGGATGTTTCGAGTCTTCCCGCTCTGAGCAGACATGAAAGATGGTGAAAGTGCCGTCAGAAACGCTTTTATCACTTCATCTGACATGATCCACCAACTCAAAGACAGAGAAAAACAGACCAAGCTTCTGAGAAGATCAAGAGAAGGAAGTTCCTCCTCATGGAAATTCATAAATTCAAATGTTTTCTAGCAAATATGCATCTGTTTTGTGCTAACAGATGATCGCCAATCCAGTGATGCCAGCCAAAACCCAAACTGACCAGTAACTGGGCAGATAAAAAATACTGTCAAAATAATTTTAAAGAGCAAAGACAAACATAACCATAGGTTGTAAGAAACCAGAAAGTGTTTAGGAGTGGGGACAAACTTTCAAATGTATATTTGGTAGGTGAATTGCTCCATCAATCACATTCATTGCAGGCCATTAAAGGGATAGTTCAGTTTTTTGAAGTGGGGTCATATGAGCTCCATATGGCCACTAAGGACATTAGATGCAGTAGAAAGTTCTCTCCTCTCCCTCAGTAAGCCACAGACTGTAAGACTGTGACAAAGAAATAGACGCTAACAGGAAAGTACCGTACCAAGAACAAAGGGTATTTTCTCCACCTACAAGATCTCAAATCAAATAGTAATACCACAGTTTAAAAGTACGCTACATATGAGTGTTTTTAAGTGGAGTTTATCCGGACCTAAGCCAACTCACGTCATGTTTCCCTCCGCTTAATCACTGCGCCTGTAGTAAACAGTACAAGCTAGCGGCTTCAGACTCCTGTTGTAGACTGATTGAAAGCACATTATTACCTCCGCTAAGGAGGTTATGTTTTCAGGAGAGTTTGTCTGTCCGTTCGTCTGTGAACAAAATAACTCAAAAAGTTATGGATGGATTTTGATGAAATTTTCAGGAAATGTTCAGCATGGAAAAAGGAAGAACTGATTCAATTTTGGTGTTGATCTGGATCAGCGTCTGGCCGCCATGACGAAAATGTGATTTTTGTGAATCCAATTGTTAATGGTATGTTTTCATGGTCAAGGAATCTAAATAGTTTGATGAAATACAGGTAAGACTAATATTTATGGTGAAAATCACAATATGGATGAGGACCGTGGCACTGGCGGAGGTCTGCACTCTCCGAGTGCTTTTCTAGTATGACAAATATTTCTGAGATGTTTTTTTGTGATGCCTTTCATGATGCAGAAACAGAGTGATACAGCAGCGCTGCACGGAGGAATACATGACACGAGTTAGCTAGGTCCAGATAAACTTTATGTTTCTGAAAGGTTATTGCACTTAAAAACAATCATATGTGGCATACTCTTAAACTGTGGTGTTACTTTTTGATTTGAGTTCTCGTAGGTGGAGAAAATACCCTTTGTTCTTGGTACAGTATTTTCCTGTTGGCATCTATTTCTTCATTACAGACTGTGGCTTACTAAGGGGGAGAAGTGAACTTTCTACCACATCTTATGTCCCTAGTGGCCATATGGAGCTCATACAACCCCACTTTAAAGAAACTGAACTATCCCTTTAATATGGTAGGCAGGTACTACTGCTGCAAACAAGAGATTACACTCTTGCCAAAACGTGTCATAGGTGAATCACTATTTTTTAGTTAACCCTTTACCTACCAGCTCAACTGTTTGGCAGAGGTCGTCATTAAATACAGGGATATTTATTTTTTTAAGAAACGGAACAAATCAAATCATTGTCTGACTGCATTAATACTTCAGGGAATAAAGAAAACCATAAACAAACCAAAAGAAGATGACTTGGTGTGGGAATGAAAGGTTTTAAAAACCAACAATTGATTTGTGATAACATAAAAATGCACAAAAACTTGGCACAAAATCAATAATAAAAGCCAGAACTGTCTGTAAAAGAATGCAAAAATAACATATTGAGTTTGACAAACAAAAATGTTTTTGATGAATAACACATGTAAATATCATATCATTAAATGGTTAAGTATTTTAAAAAAAAATGATGACAAATTAAAATTAGCTTTTAGCTTTTTAAACCTTTAACTCCCACAAATGAAACACAAGTTCTTTTGGTTTGTTTGCAGTTTTTTCTGTATCATGAAACATTGATAGAAACAAACTATGAGGTGTTATGTTTAACACATGAAATATTCCTGAATTTATCGAGCTCTGCCAAACAGTTTAACTGGGAGTTAAGGGAATCGTGATCCAGCTCTGATTAAACTGACACTGAAGCTGTTAGCATCTATGCTAATCTGTGTATGAGCAGTAACTTCCAGCTGTTGGTCTTGCTTGGAGCTCCCACCTCTTCGTGCTCTAAAGGACGATGAGTTGGCCGTGCTGCTATGGGACCCGCACAGTCATTGTAGATTGGAGCTTGGCAATCTGTCCGGTTAAAGCCATTGAATCAGGGGGATCCAGCTGCTGTGCAAAGTTAGACAAAGACCTTGTATCTTCAGATTTTTGTCAGTCCTGCCTTGAGTGGGGACAAGCACTTTTGCAAAATTTGAAAAAAAATCAGCATGATTAAGACATTGGGTTTACCAGCAAAGAAAAACACAGAGACCCAGTCAGTTTGACCCGGTGATCTTCAACTCTGCAGTTTTAAACAATGTCTTCATATGTCAGATTGGACAGTCATGAACATTCAAAGTCATCAACCCAAGTCCTTCTAGACCAGGCATGTCCAAAGTCCGGCCCGGGGCCAATTGTGGCCCGTGTTCAAATTTTTACTGGCCCGCAGTCTCTGTTATAAAATCAATTATATGCTGCCCGCTTGCACCATTGACAGCTGTATAAAATACTTGTGTACAAAAAACCTATTTTACATTTAACCAGAAGATGGCAGTAGCACTGTGGCCACATCCTTGTGGCAATTGACACCTGACCTTATGTGATCATTTCAGCCCATCCCATTTCAAACATGGCGACTGTAGCTAAAAAAAGAAAACTTGACAGCGAGTGCCGCCGATTCCAGAACAAGTGGAAATTGGAGTATTTTTTCACAGAAATAAGAAAGAACTGTGTCTGCCTAATTTACCACGAGACTGTAGCTGTTTTCAAGGAATTCAATGTCAAGCAGCACTACCAGACAAAACATGCTAACTACGACCAGCTAACTGGGGATGAACGTGGCGAAAAATTGAAACAACTGGAAGCTTTTTTAACGGCACGTCAGGGCTTTTTCACAAGAGCCTGTGAGTCAAATGGAAATGCCACAAGGGTGAGCTACGAGGTGGCAACGCTGATTGCCAAGCACTCCAAACCTTTCACTGAGGGTAAATTTATTAAAGACTGTGCTGAAAATAGTTGAGAAAATTTGTCCTGAGAAGAAGCAAGATTATGCCAATGTTTGCCTGACTCATAACATTGTGGTACGGAGAATTGAAGACATTTCATTAGATAGTAAGAGACAATTAGAGACAAAAGCTGAATGGTCGGCCCCCGCACATTTTCACCTTACCAAATCTGGCCCTCTTGGCAAAAAGTTTGGACACCCCTGTTCTAGACTGAGCTACTGCCGCCCTGCAGAAGCACAAAGCATTCTGTGGTCACAAGCAAGTGGTGAATATGAGGCCCTAATGCTCTAATTTTTAACTTGTGCCTATCAAAATCTTATATGTCATCCTTAAGGACATTTGTGCAAAGTTTGTGGCATTAAAAAGTTTTTGAAGTTGCACTGACTGCCTGCCTAAATCTATTCATAGATTGGTATTGGATTCAGATGGTCTGAGAAAGTCCAGACAGTAACAAAATCTCATTAAATACAATTTTTGTAAATTTAATCCAAGGACCTGTATTTGGGTGGTTTGAAATGAGATTCCAATTGGATTTCTATGCCTATCCAGAGTGAGCCACCGCTTCATAACAGCATTTTAGTTTGGAGGGTGAGATAATGTGGCAGCATTTCTCATGCTTCTGCTTTAGAAAGCAGCTTCTTATTGAATTTAAGTAACAGAACAACAGTTAGGATATGGAAAATTATGATTATTTGGACAAAAGGTAGAGTACAAAGGAAAGACCATCAAAGAGACTGGACACGCACTACATGAATGGAGGTGGCAGCCATGATTACAGGATTACTGATGGGTGCATGTCTTCTTACATCTTTCATGTTGCTCTCTATCTGTAGATTGTGGCTTTTTCCACAACATTTTATCACCTTGACATGACGCATTACCTAAGCCTAGACTCAAATGTGATATAGAATCAGTGCTGACAGCTGAATGGTCAGAGTATTGTCACAATATGTTAGGGGTTTCCATCATGAACCGGAAATGCTTCATTTTGCTGGCTCGGTAGTACAGTATGAGGTCTCAAACTTTTCTCTGCTCTATATGGTACAATGTTTTTTTGCTTGCAACTGCCTTTGGAATGAAATTTGTCTCCTGACTAAGGCCCCATCCACACAAAGCCAAACCGAGGTCTAAACGCATACATTTTTTGCCAAATCTGCGTATCATCCATACGAAGACGGCGTTTTGGGGGTCTGTAAACGATCATTTTTGAAACCAGGTTCCAGAGTGGAAAGATTTTGAAATGCCGTATACACAGCTTCGTGATTACTGGCTCTCTGTAACTTTTCTGATACGCTTATGTCATAGTTTCATGTCGTCATTGACACGCATGCGCCACACACGGCAACAACAACAACAATGGCAGCATACAGTGTAGCATATGTGCTGATGAAGCTAGTGACCCTACTATCCCTGTTGCAGCAAAATCTCCTTCTTCTCAATCACCACCGAGTTGAACAAACAATTATCGAGGACACTTTACGGCACTTTATGATCACTTTATCACAATGTCTGTTTAGAACTTTTGCCGCAAGTGTGCATGCCCACTGTTTTTTCGTCTGTTTCCGCTTGTTTCCGTCATATTGTTACAGCGCCCCTAGAGGTCTGGCATGTGTTTTTACAGCGTTTTGATGCGTATTGAGTGCATTCATGTAGACGCACACATTTTCTGAGACGCCTTCGTCTTTATGACGATCATTTTGGAAACTGTTAAGCGCTTTGTCTTCGTGTGGATGAGGCCTCAGTCAAAAAGGCACAAACCCAGGGGGATGGCAGCTCTATCGCCTCAGTTTCCTTTTTTGTCGTTATGAGATTCTAACAGTAAGTCATGCAGTGAGGACCCCAATGCCTAAAAGAGGTACTGTCAAAGTCTACACCCTTTTGGGAAACAATGCATACATCGTTTATCTACCAAACTCAGGTTTAAGCTTCACAAGAGACTAAGGACCTAAAGGGTTCTGTGCAGTATCTTGTTCGCTCATCTGGAGGTAGTCTAATCATAATGTATATTATTATTATCATTACATTTTTGATGTTTGGTTGCTCACACAGTAAAAGCAGAGTATGCTGATTCCCAAGCTTTGTTTACACTGTTGCGAGCATATCTGTGTGACAAACTCCTCTCTCTACCATCTGCAGCTCATGCAAAAATGCTGCCACACTCCTCCTTACAAGGAAAAGAAAGTAAGACCATATAGCACCAGTTTTAACATCTTTTCATTGACTTCCTGTAAGGATTGATTTGAAAACTGTATTGACATTTTCAAAGTTGTAAATGAATTAGGACCATTCACCACATGCTCTCGCTAGATGTCTCAGGTCATTTAACTAACTGCTTTTGTTGGTCCCTAGATCTAATCTCAGAACCAGAGGAGCTCAAGCCTTTGCCATGGCCTCTTCCATGTAAGATCCACACAGTCCCTCGTCACTTTTAAGTCCCTGCTAAAGGCCCTTTTCTTCTCTATGGCCTTAAATTAAACAAACCCAAGGCCTCTGTTCTGTGTTATTTTGACATCTTTAAGAGTCTTAGATTGTTTTAGATTGTGTCATTGTCATGTTAGTTTATGGTTTTAGTTTTTATCTTGTTTGCCTTTGGCCTTTGGGCTTTCCTGTCTCAAATGGCCGCTGTAGTTAGTTTGATTTATGCCTTATAACAGTTTGCATTGCCATTTCCCTATCTCGTTTTTCTCTTTGTGGTTGTACAGCACTTTGTTTTTAAAAACACTCTATAAATAAATGTTGATTTGACTTGATGTCTCCTCCCTTTGTATCAGAAAACGCATAAAGAAGAAGGTAAATATTTTGGGAGAGACTTTTGAGAGGGCATATTTTTCTTGATTTAGCTACTATACTTGGACAGAGGGCAGTGCGTGTGACGGCAGAGCAACAAAGTTCGATCCCGTGTCAAACAGGGCCTTACTGTGTGAAGTTTGCATGTTCTTCCAGTGCATGAGTGGGTTCTCTCCAGGCACTTCGGCTTCCTCCCACTGACCAAAAAATTTGTTCAGGTTGATTAGTGGCTCTAAGTACCCCTTAGGTATGGGAGTGAGTAAATGGTTGTCTGTCTCTCAATGTGGCCTTGTGATCAGCTGGCGACAGGGATAAGTGGTGTAGAATGAATGAATGTAATTGAGCCATTTGTAGGAGATTTCAATGATTCATCCTGATTTCACTCTTGCACAAGGACAGTATTTGACCATCAGATCGTGCAGTGTGAGCAAATGAATCTATGCATTGTTCTTACCTCATAACAGTTCAGTCTTAGGCTACGTTTACATGGACACTCCTCACTTAAAGACGCAAAGATTTTTCCTTTACGTTTTCAAATTCTTCTGCATTCAGACGTCAACGCTGGAGACTTATGGACCCGCTGTAGTGTGCATGCTGGTTCAGTAGATGGCGGTGTAGGTCTGCAGAGAGGCAGCGCTGCTATAAAACACGTATGAAGAAGAAAAACTTTTCACAAACAACAATGGTGAATAGACGCACAGAGACACAGGAGTTTCTTTTCTGGACAACAGATCAGTTCGGACAACAAATCTGTCTGGATAGTTCTGACTGGATAACAAACCGAGCACGTTAAGAGGCTGAAACGTTACTCGGCAGACGGCCGAAGCTGTTGTCTTCATCTGAAAGAGTACTGCACATGTAGTGGCGTCAAGATTTCACCCTGAAACACTCCTATGCAGGTTTACATGGAGCTGCTTGGAGAGCATTTAGGAAACTTGCTTCAGTGTAAACGCAAGGCCAAAACACAATGAAAATGTATCGGATTTGACCGTTTTCTGCACCGTGTAAACGCAGCCTTAAGCTGAATCTCCTACTGATAATGCGTTAGCTTGAGTGTATACCCGGCTCCAGTTTTCAGTGCATTATTTATTGACTATGCCACTGCTCCAACACTTAACCTGCAAACTTTGCTTTTGTTGAAGAAAGATTTCTCAAGTTGTCAGCTTAGTAATGGTGTGTAAATGTATGACCTTTATTTAGTCATACCTGTAATGTTTATTTGTGCACTTACATTAAAAAGTGCAGGCTGATTCTCAGAAGAAGAGATCTTCTGTAAAGCTAGAAGCCAAACAGCACTTACCTCTGCATTCAAATACAGGTACACCTCTTTATCTCCCTATTGTGACTTGTGAAAACAGTTGCTTTGTAAAGAGGCCTTGGAGGGAGATGTTTATTTGCTGTTCCGTTGTTGTAAACATCCACGCTTCCTGGTTTGGATTCAAATCACATTCTCTCCTTCAGGTGGACAAAGTTTAAGCATCCAGCACTATTATTTTTTTGTCCTCCGGTAGAGGAAGCACAGAGAGTCATGTGAATCAAGAGGACAGGTTCTGTTCCTCCCCATTAACAACACTGTGTATGTGTGAGCACTAATTAGCCTCCATTACCTCGTATAAGAGCTGCAGAGAGAGGAGAGCATCAAAATTTAATGAGCCTCTTGTAGCCGCTCAGAATATTTGCTGTGTTTTTAAGTGCTGTATCTAACTCCCCCTCTTTCTCTTAGGCAGACACTCCACTAGTGCATCCAGATAAATCGGAGAGATGGTCGATACATGTTATATTAGGTCAAGGGAAAACATCATGTCCACTTAAGATGGGCTGTTTGTTTCTGGCTGAGGGCCACCTCGAAGATAGATTTACTTAGACAAAGAACTGTTGATGAGTTTTGGCGAGGTGTGCATACTCCGAGGGCTTTACTTTGCTCATGAGGAGAACGCTTTTTGGGAAGAAAAACTAATCTTTTATGTCAGTGTATATAAAACTTTGTAGAAATGAAAGTTCATAGAGGGTTTTCTCTTAATGCTTCTTTTTCTTTCAAAGCTACTGTAAATTATGCTCATGGGCCTGAACTCGAATGAACTTCTTGGAGTGCTAAGCGTTGAGCCATAACTGCAAGATCTTTTATGTCTAATGTAATGACTTTAAGCCGAAGAAGTGAACTGATTAAGATGTCTGTTGAGACAGAATTTAGGTCTCAGCAATTTAAGGTCCAGTTTTTAAACCCCTGACTAATCACTTGACAAAGACATGTTCTAATTGTCTGGGCTTTAGGTGTAGCCAGCAGGAAATGGAACTTTTGGTCAAAACACACATATCCTTTCATTTCTAATAAGACAGTTAAGAGAGGAAAATCGGGCAGTGAGTGGTGGTGAGACAATATCCACTCTTTAGAATTCAGAGTAAGTTGAATTACGCATTTGCTGTTTGTCCTTGAGTACTTCATGAGCACTTTGCTTACACCACTAAAGGCTGTGTACAACTACCTCTTGTTTGAGAAGTAAACTGTAAACACGGTAAGAGAGGCACAAATTAGTCCTAAAACACAGATCCTGTCCTGTATAATTCCAAGCTATTTTCTGCATTATTTGCCTTGTTGGTTGGCCAGGAATTTTCTTTTTGTAGTATTGCAGGTAATGATAACAGGGTGCAGGTATTGATAACTTCACGCCACTAGAAATCATCCACCTAGTCCACTTTTAAGGAGTACTAAGCCCAATGGCAAGCTATAAGCAGGTCTCCTTTAGAATGGCTAATAGGCAAGATCTGTTTAATGAGGTATGGGGCCCATTTCTGGCTCAATTACTGGGTATGAAATATTGACACTATCGACCTCTGCATAACTTTTTATTTGATTCAAATGCAGGATTTGTATACTATGTAGACTTCGTAGGTTGTTGTGTTTTTGCTTTTTGTGATCAGTGTTTTGTGGTGTAGGTCTGGCTTGATTTGTTCATTGTTCCTCCTTTATATTTATAGAATGTATATTTTATTCTCCTTGTTTTTTTAAAAAATAAAAAGATTGGACAGATACTGAAAAAAAAACATGTATGTTACTTTTGTTTATGTGACTGTAATAATGTAACAGCGATTTCATTGTATATGTCTGATCAATAGGGATGGGTACCTTTCACATTTGAACTGATACCATACCGATGCCCGGTACCTGGAAATCGGTATCGGTGCTCAACAGTACCAATTTTCAATACTTTGTGTGTGTTTATGGGGTAATAAATATTAATTTGTTTAATATTAAGATCTCAATTTTTTCAATTTAAATTTATTACTCAATATATAAAATTTGACATATATATATAAAAATAACATTCAACTGTTTGAATTGTAACATTGTAGTTGTTCTAAAAATTTCTTCAACATGAAAACCAATAACTGAAATGAACCACAACTTAATAAATTAACTGCAGCCCTCACTTTAACTTTAGGGCAGTTTAACAATGACAGAGCTGTAAATAAAAAAAAGCATTTACATTAACGTCACAAAGTACGAGGAACCGACCTGATAATGATAACTGCCACACATTAAACTGCCAAGCTAATACCATCTTAAACACGAGGCTTATTTACCTGGACCAGGTATCCTCCTTGTCGCATTTGCTGCCATCACCAAATGTTAAAGCCATTTCTTTTCCTGTGTTTCTGGCTGCAGACGACTAGTCTCCATTGGACACAGGCGTGCTACCAGTGCTGAATGAATTCTTTGTGGTCGTAGATCTGAGGCTATCAAAAATTGTGCACTCTTCAGCTTTAAGGACAATTTTGTGCGTCACCAGGTGCTTCCTCAGATTTGAAGTATTTCCTCCGCTGGCCTTACACTTGGCATGACAAATATTGCAGTGAGCATAATCTCCATCACATTTAATAAAGTAGAGCCATACTTTCGAGCACTTTCTCTCAGCCAGACTTGCTTTGTTGACTGAACCCGCGGCTGCTGACGTCATTACGGTATTGCTGTTCTGCGTTCAAGTTCGGTATGGAAATTCACCTACTCTACCCAATAGTATGCCTGCCACTCCCTCACAGTCACAAGGATGCGTTTAAGTACCTAAACATGGTACCGTTTGATTTTACGTGAATCGGTACTCGGTAGTACCTACAGAATTTGGACGGTACCTCTTAAAGTACCGAATTCGGTACCCATCCCTACTGATCAAAACATCAATAAAAAAGTAATAATACAGGTAAGACATTATCTCTGTCTGGCTCAATCAAGCAAAAGACATGTATCTGAACAACCTCAGCTTTCAGAATATTAATGCTATACTGATGTATATATTTTTTAATCAATATTTGTATGACTATAGAGATAAAAATACTACAGGATTAAAATCTCACAGAGCTTTGTACACATCACATACAGAAAAATAATCAACAAGCCTTTTGACATCTGTATACGGCTCCCTTAGCCTTTGCTTTTATGAGAAAGAAAATACGAACACCAAGAAAGAAAACTATTCCCACTCCACGTTTGGACCCTTTTTAAAAGAACAACCAAGAGAACTACTGTAGAAATTGAACTCATCTGATTGGGCCTAAAGACTGACAGAAAGTTCTCTCTAAGGGTTAAAATGAAGGTCTAATAACATTACTGCTACATTTTTTTTTTTTTTTTACTGTGGATCCACACATATTAATTTTCGGGAAAAAAGCATATCACTTACAGGCTTTATGAAGACGCCCTCCATAGCTTGACAAAAGAGTGAGCTTCAAGACAGATCTCCCCATAAAGATCACGTATTCTGTTCTAGAGATATAAATGAACAGTCTCACGCCTCATTTCTACCTTTGGTTCTGATTTGGTTTAGTACAGTTTGGTACAGTTTGAAGTAGTTAACCCTGATGTTGGTTGTATTTCCACTGCCAGCTGTACTTTCACTTAATGGCGAGGATATGAGCAGGAAAGTTTTCTCCCATAATTCTTTTAATTACAAGGAAAGTTTGGCAGCATTTTGAGGCTCATGCTATGTGCCGCACACGTACACACTTCGAAAAAACCTGAACTATCCCTTTAAGGCAGTTCTGAGAGCAAAAGGGACCCAACCTGGTACTTGAAGTGCATACCAAATAAAATGACCTGTAAGTAAACAGATCAATTTAGTTTGGAGTACATATCTGTTCTGGGGCTCTTTAAATGATGCCATACTTGATGGGTTCAGCATTCCTTAAAATTCAAGATAAAATAAATGCACTATAATCCCAGAATGGAAGAGAGTTGCTCATACTTCAAGCATACAAATGGGCATTTGAGTGGATTAAAAACATTAAATACAGACAAAGTTAAAACTTGGCTGCTCGACTTCCTTCTGAAATAGTATTATGTCCCCATGTTGTGACTTTAGGACTGGAAATAATGTTATTTTTGGAAAGATAATCAATAAAGCCCTCAATTTATCAGGCTTTAATGGTTTTCTACATCCTCACTCAAAAATCTGGCCACCAGAATTTTATTTAGATGCAGAATTAATTCAATCTAAAACATCCTCAATTTCAGGATGATGGTCTCTTAATCAAGTTTCTTACATTTTCAGTCATTCCACTTGATGAAATATCGACAAGAACTGCGGTGTTTATCCTAAATCATCTCCTAAAAGGTTTTTTATAATCATGACATTTTCTAAAATGAGGCCTCTGCTGTGGTGAAGTCTGCAGTGTTTGATGAGTATCTGATAAACCTTCATACAGACCCCCACACACTGCAGAGAGACAGAGCGTCTGCCTCCTGGGCCACTAATGGACACAGAGAGCAGCAGAGATCAATATGAGCAGACACACACACTAACACACTCGCTGCTGCCTAGAGAGCGAGGGAAGTGGTCTAACTGGAACAGATTAATGGACCTTGCTGGTGGCTTTAGTTTGTGTTGCAAATTGCGTCCTTAATTAGAGAGGGAAATTAGGCATGCGCATGAGTGTCTACATATTTTCATAGCATTAATTCACAGCATGTATTTCATCCCGGAGCGTGTTTTAGCTCGAGAGAGAAGAGAGAGTTTCTTTGGCTGCGGCTGCTTCAGTGATGGATAGTTATTGTATCTTACATCCCATCTTTTCCTCTCTGCTGACAGATAAGAGACAAGGGTAAAACACTTTGCTCTGATGCCGGAATCATAAGAGACATGCTTGTGAACTGAATGTGCATTTAAGCGCGTTGTCATTTTTTAACCTAAAGTCTTCTGGCCTTGTGCTTGTAGCTCTGGCTGACAGCAGACAGCAGCAGGGGAGGGAAAGAGCTGTCCATACTTGTCAGATAATATCTTTGCAGCCTGGTAGCCAGCACTAAACGGACTGTAATCCGGTTGAGGCAATGTTGTTGTGTGGTATCTTTCTCTTTAAAGGTTCAAGAGTGAGAACATAGTGTCAAGTGGCAAGTCACGTACAAGAAAGCAGTAAGATACATCTTTTATCTGGGGGTAGGGACTTCACAGGAGAAGGACAACAGGGTACTTTAAATCCGGTGTGAGGGCACTCATACCAGGAAATATGTTTCATGTTAGAGCAACTTTGAACCCTGAAGTCCAATATGTTTGACGAGTGTGAGGCCTCAAGCTCAATACACCTCTTTGGCTACTGGTAGAGCTAAAAGGGGAATGTTTTAGCATGGTATACTTCCTCGAGCAAGAGCACAAGCAGAAGTGGGCAACGTAAATGTGACATTTAGGGTCATGACCAAAACACCCTTCAGACCAAAGCTAAGGTCAGACCATATGTTTTGAGCATTACTTTTCCCTGAATGTGCTGTAAGTGTTCTGGACCTGTTAGCCTGGAAACGGGCAGTTCAGTTTTTATTCAGTGTTGTGTACCATATGTAGCATTTCCACTATTTGTTATAACTGGACTTCCATCAGGATCATACCTGGAATAAGTTATGGTTTTTGAAATCCCTCCAGGTGAAGTTCTAAAGGTGCTTTCACACCCATTATGTTTGATCTGGACCAGTTGAACTTTGATTTGCTTTCATGGCAAGTTCATTTCATTTGGGCTGGTGTAAAAGCTGAGGGTGTTTTCACACCAACCATATTTAGTGCGCACCAAAGAAGTTTTGGCCCAGGGTTTGGTACGTTAGTATCAACGTGAATGCAACCACCGCACTTTGGTACGCACCAAATCAGCCAGTCCAAGACCTCCATGAAGGGGTGGTCTCTATCCGCTCCATCTCCTGACATTTGGTGCGGTTTCAGTGGTGTGACACAAAGTGGTCTGAACCGATCTACTTTTGATGCATTACTTCCTGTTAATCCTGCGGTTGAATCTTTTGCTTACTCAATTTGTCGATTTGTTTATTCTGGTTGAGGATTACGATGATTTACGAGGGTCCAGAAGGTCGCTGATGCCGTCTCAAACACGATAAAAAGACACACTTGAATGAAAATGTAGAAGAGAGCGAAACGTAAACATTGGTTGTTTGGTGTAGGAAATGGTTACCATGGTAGTCTCTTCTTCGTTCTCCTCCGTAGCAGGTTTGGTAACCAGTTATGCCATATGTGTGAATGCCATATGAACCAAACAAGGATCAACATAGCATGCAAACCAAAAGGGAGAGAATTGTGGATTGGATTTGGCCGAATATCACCACAGAACTAAATTTGAGCGTGGCTAATGTTAACATTGCTAGCATCCCTAGCCTTTGGTCCTCTTAACAGGTTAACATCTACAAATTGGCTTGCAATAATAATAATAAAATACTAATTATACATTCTATTTTAAGGCACCTTTCAAGTCACCCAAGGTCACCTTGCAGAATATCAAAGCATAAAAGCATAAGAGATCACAGAGGTTATTAAAACAAAACATCAACATAAAAACAATTGAAGTGCACAGTGTCCAGCTGGAAGGAATATGCCAGTTTGAACAGGTTTTAAGGTCCCATATTTTACTCCTTTTCTACAGTTAAACATGGATCCTTGATGTCTTCATGAAATGTTAACATGCTTTGGTTAAAAAAAAAACATGAATAAAGAACAGCTACATTCTTTCCATGCTCACAAAACCCCTCAGTTCAGAACAGCTGGTTTTAAGGGCGGTCGCCTTTATATACTAATGAGCCAGAACAAAGCTGCATACATACAGGAATTTGCGATAGTCCTTCAGCGTAACTTGAGCGAAGCAGGTGCTCCAGCCACAGTCCTGAACAGACCCAAACTGTTAATTCATACCATTTAATAGATAACAGTGATCACATTTCCCCCAAACATGACAGGCTAATGCACAACATGCTAACAGCAATGGGATAGCCACAACTTAGCCTACCTTCCGGGCTAATGTTAGCATAAACGGAGGGACCTGGTGTGGGTAGAGGACTGATTATATTCAGGCAACTGTTAAGCTTCTCCTACTGGAAACACACGAACCACAAATTCATGCCTCTTAACAGATAACGATATCTTTTCCCCAAATATCTCAGGCTAACAACAACAATCTTACCTCGACCTACCCACCTCAGTGGGATTGATTATGACGGAACAGTGTACCTACAAACTAAACAGCTTGCCAAATAACATGAGTTTGCATTTATGCAGCCTGATAAATACAGGTGTTGTTGTTCTAGTATCACATTTTGTGGGCTGGGACAAAAGCCAAATACCCAAAATGTGTTAAAAAGCCTAAAACAAGTGGTTTTATGTTCCCTTTAATGCAACATCCCAACTTCATTGATATATATTTTGTTATACTTCAAGCAAGATATGAAGAATATATCAATTGTAGTACTTTAGATTTAAATTTCAAGGTTTTAAATGAGATGATTTTTAGGTCTAGTTACTTTTTCATGCTCTCTGCGTCTGTCTGGGATTTTTGGAGTTGAATTAACTTTACATTTCCACTAAAGTAATTAGAGACCTAAAACTTGCCTTGCACCTCAAATTAATCAGTGAAAAAAGATAAACTCCAAGATTGCTTTTTAAATTAGTTCCTAACTCCTTAATTTAATTTGTTTGTGGAGGAGACTGAAGCCTATGGACAAGTTGACACCTTCGATTCAGCAGGAGTTTTTGACCACTGCACGTTTTTCTGCAGGAACATTAATTACGTGGATATGTCAGAGTCCCCTCCTGTTTGTCTTATCCATTACTATCAGAGAAATGGACCAAAGTCATTACTCTGAATGATGAGTTTGTGTTCACCTAGTTTACACAGGAGTTCAATTACAGCGTATAGATCTACTTTCAGCTAATGTTTTCTGAAGACAAACAAACCTTCAACTTAATGAGCAGCTCGCTAGAACAAATTCAGGCTAAATTGAATTAGAACTCGTGCTGAGGCCGCCCATGCTGAGTATTGTGCACACTCGGTCGTTTGTCAGTGCCACCGTGGTGATGATGTGATGATGTTAACGTGACTCAAAAACTAATCTGGCTGTGTGTTGAGCTCAGGACCTTGTTATGAAATGCGTGATGTAATTACAAGTCATTTTAAGTCTCGATGCAGTTATTGTTCGCCATCATCAGACTCACAAAGCAGCAGCCACTTCACTGATGAACCGCAGGATGCTGCCATTTGTCTCTGTCACACACACACAAAGTAAAGTCCAAGTTATTCACACACATATACACACAAATACACATATAAAGGTCTTCGCACAAACACATGAAAGCTAGTGCAGTATATTCTAAGACCAGCCATGTTCCTTCTAGGTGCTTTACTGATAAACAAAAATTTGAATGATATTGGATTAAAATTTAAAATGAGAACAGGGTGACATTTTATTGAAGTTGCCTTTTAATTTTAATATGGAAGAAAAGGTAATGAAAGTTATTATGAGCTACTCAGTGATGGTTATTGACCTTCACAGTGCAGAATACCTGATGTTGACCTTTGTTGGGAAATCATCAAAATTTTAATGAAACTATGTTCTAAGTGTCAAATTGACTGTGTTCTATGTAGGCTCATTTATCCAAAGCTGGAGAAAAACATTTTCTAATGGAGTATGACATTTCTGATGGTCCTCTGATTAAAGCTGGGGTTGGCGATTTTGGAAAACTACCATGAATTTGGAAGTAGCATCTCCCTCACATGCACGCGCGGCTGATATATCCAGAAGACTGATTCAACTCCAAGCCCTCAGCATAACGTATTTGTTTTACACTACACCAAGTCATGTCTCAGTCAGCAGTAAGAAAACACCAAACAAACATGTAAAGTTAGTTAGTACTCACAGCCGATGTTGATCGGGGTATAGGTAGTTCCTCTGACATTCTCCACATAGCTGTCAAATCTCCCATTTTGACCATTAAAGTACTGTATTTTCCGTATTTAACCTCTTTCCCGCCATCCTCCTGTATTAGTATTCTCCCGTAAATCCCCCGTGTGATGAAATAATAATAAAAACATTCTTCTGTCTCTCCAAACTGAGCTCTGTCTCTAGCCTGAATGGGGCAGTAATGCTCCAAAATGATGGATGCCAACCGCCGTAAAACCGAAGAAGAAGAAAAAGCCTCGCAAGAACGTCCACCTGCAGTAGCCTGGGTGGCAGCTATCGCGAGATTAGAGCCAACAGAACAAACTTAGAAAAACGAAGTGTTTATTTTAGATTTCTTGTACACCTGTCTTGAAATGTGAGGGGCACTGGAGCTTGGTTGGGGTTGTGGGATGGCACACGGTGGGCTTCCCTTATTTTCAAAGACAAAACTTGAAAGGTAAGCATTCTCCGGCGGACTCTGATACGTATGAGCTCAGCCCTGCTGTGGATAGCAGATATTTTTCGCTCTGTTTTAAGAACTCATTATGAGTTGATTACCATCGGGTCATAAAGACCATTTTAACCAGTATTACAAAAAGTGTATCTAAATCAAATCGTCAACCCCAGCTTTAATTGTAGATGGGTTTTGAACAGTTAAGAGCCGATGGAAAGCAAAGGTAGAAAGCTTAATTTAGGGAAACTTTGGCTTACCTTAAAATGGCACTATTGATAGTTATACAAATGTATTGTGAAATTAATCAACAAATGTCTTATTAAGCAGATGAACAGATGGAAATGCTTCAATTTTTCCCTTCCAGCTGATTACCAGCCCACATCCAGCCAATGGAAGTGCCTCAGTTCCACCCCCAACATGCCCATTTGATGGTGCTTCCTCCTCATGAACACATCCAATGGGCTTTTCCTGATTGGAGTAGCATTAGCATTGACCAGCCACTTTGTTTCTGCCATGTCATTTTGGGGGATCTCATTACAGTCATGACATTGAGCAGGTCCCACCATGTTCCAGTCACGGGCCAGTCAAAACTCAGTCATGGAAAGCAG
Source organism: Scarus forsteni (assembly GCA_036419115.1). Lineage (NCBI taxonomy): Eukaryota > Metazoa > Chordata > Actinopteri > Labriformes > Labridae > Scarus > Scarus forsteni. The sequence continues at coordinate 1,049,542 of JAZDUH010000380.1, read as the reverse complement.
GGGAAATTCAAGTGGCTCCATCTGTACATGCTACTTCACCATGTCTAGTCTCAGTACCACGTCGAGAGGATGAAAGCTGGCTGTCCCCAAAAACATGCCTCATGCTGAGCAACGGGGCCGTATTCACAAAGCATTTTATCTTACCATGAGGAGGAATCCTTAATGACACTAAAAGTTCCTAACTAAGAGTTTTCTCTTGAACCTATTCACAAAGCTGCTGAGACTAACCCTTTGTAAGGAGCTCTTAAGCTAAAAGAAAGGGGCGGAGCTGACCCTGTTGCTATGACGATGTCATGTTTCAGTAACCACGTGACTTACAACGCCTACAGTGATAGGCAGACAGGGAATGAGTCTTTGTAAGAACTTTCCACATAGAAATCATTCAATTTAGAGAAAGGGGTCATGTACTGATTGAACATTAAACCAAGAATAATATACTGACTAGTCAAGCACATGTTCTGCTAATTTTAAGCAGCTGATAAACGATTGGCAGATATACATATAAGCAACCTCTTACCCAGATAGCAAAATTCTTCTGGCCCATATCTGGGCCACAATTCACATGCCACATCACCTTATCTGGCCGTATTCGGTTTGGAATGATGGCACTTGGGCGGTCCACTCTTGTTTGCAAGAAGTGGGCCACAATCGAGCCAGGACAATGCCAGATATAAACCAGAAGCACCCAGCAAACTGGACATGGGCCACTTTAGGCTCACATCCGGATGACCTGGTGTAAAGTTTGCCATATTTCAGCCAAAGGTGGGCCGTATTTGTTTTGTGATATTTGGGCCAAATGTAGCATGTAGCACATGGGCCATCTTAGGTTCATATCTGTTTCATACGGGCCAGAAGAACGCCTAAAGTGACAGACTGTTGCCAGAAGTGGCCCACATTTGTATGCTATCTGGGTAATGACTGGGACTCTGGAATAACCATGGCAGAGAAAAAACATCAGGCAAAAGAATGTGCAAACCAAACTTTACACTATCAAAGGAAACTTTGGATCTGGGATAACCTCGCAATTGAGAAAAAAGAAGCATTTGAACAAATTTGCTTACAAATAAATGCAGCGTTCCCACTTTGGACCAGGACCACTGCTGACTGTGACAAATGTTGGTTCTCTTTACAGTCTCAAGGTCAGAGATTTCAGAATTCAAAAGACAAACCACTGCAACAGGTAAGAGCAATTATGGTCAAACAAAACCTAACAATATATTTAGTGTGTCAGTAATTAACAGAAATGTTACACATAAATTAACCTTGCTAAATGTGTCATCACAAATTTTGTGTGAACTTTTATATTTGTATTTCAATTATTAGGAGGAGGCTCTGCAAACCAAGCCACTAACACCTATTGCCTCAGTGGTTTTTAGTGATGTTGGCCACTCAGACACAATAGTATAGTGGGACTAGAGGATAGCATTGACCCTGCAATAAACTTGAGTACGTTTCTCTAATTGAATACTTCTCGTGGAAGAATTTCTATTTGTTGGTGAAGTAATTGCATCTTTAGTTCTATTACCATCATTATAACCTCCTGATTGAGGCCGTACCTTTTCAGAAGCTCATTGTTATTGTATCTTTCCAAATGTTCACGTGATCATGAGGGCGATTTCCAGCAGCAGCTATGCTGAGATTCTTTCTGAGTGACTTAGGAGTCCTCTTCACTACTTCAAACTCCTCACAGGTTTAGGAGCTACTTTTAGCCGTGTGAATACGGGCCCTGATGTACTTTGAGCTAAGGGGAGGCAGGCCTTTACATTCGCCAACAGAGTTGAATGCAGCTGTGGGTGTCAAAGGTAAACAGAGGTTGACTTTTGCTGCTGTTGACAAGTGTGCTGGATCAATATGGACATTTTGAAGTATATGTGAAATCTGCTGATGTACCTGATGAGCATTCATGTTCCCAAACTGATGTTGACTCTGTTCTGAGTTGCCTGTCTTAGATGGACAAGGCTCAGTGTTTCCATATCTGTAGGAAAAAGTTAGTGTTGAATATTTATCAATCAACATATCAATTTATGTTAATTATTTCTCCTTGCAGGTTTTCTGAGGCAAAAATCTAAAAGACATGGCACTCTTGATATTTTAAGCTACATAGATGAAGGTTCTGGAGTTTCCACCTTTACTTGAACTCACAAGTTTGTCTGAGGTGAACTATCCCCTAGTAAAAAAGTGTGCTGTGATCTGACAAGTCCACCTTTCAAACTGTTTTCGGATCATAGACCTCTTGTCCTCCAGGCTAAAGACGAAAAGATCATCCAGATTGTCATAACTGCAAAGCTCAAAAGTCAGCATCTGTGGTGCTATTGGGGTGTTAGTGCCCATGGCATGGGTATTTTACACATCTGTAAAGGCATCATTAATGTAAAAGGCACATACAGGTACAAATGAAAGGAGATAGTGGTAATTCTGCCACTGTCCTTTTGGAAAATGTTGAGGGCATCAAACTCAAAATGGGTGAATATTTGCAAAAAAAAATAAACAAACAAAAAAAAACCAATAAGGTTTATCAGTCTAAACATTAAATATCTTACCAGGGCCCTATTCTACGAAGCAAGTTCAGCCTAGCGAGATAGCCTTGGAGCTACTTCGCTGAACTGAGCGCGGTAACCGGCAGTCTCGCTAAACGGTTTGACGATGCTGGTTATCAACCTCATAACTGGATCCAGCTTTGCAATGAGCGCGTGCACGCATATAAGGCGGAGCCCGCCGCATCTGACCAATCGCGAACATGGACCAGTCTGGAGCCTCAGAGCAGGCCGGAGAGTGAAGGACCGCATACTTCACACAGGAGGAGCAGGAGGAGATCATGACAGAGTATGAAGAATTAAAACATGTAATACACGTCAAAAGCAACACCGTCGCTGCTGCAAAAGCACGGAAGGAGTGCTGGCAGAAAATTGCTGACAGTCTCAATGCAGATGTATAGGGCGCAAAAAATCTTTGGTGCCATTATCATCCTGAAATAGCACTGTTCAACATGCACTTTTACTGTAACATGCACCAGACATGTCTAATTCATTTCCAAGATGAATTCATTCATTTGTTCATTCCTATCGTGTTTACATTTTTTGTGTGATATGTAAGCCACATGAGCCCTACATGAATTCCTGTCACAATTTTAAGACGGGCAATAAAATATTGTCATGGAGCAGAAGTGTTGGCATTGAAGATCTTGTTACGGCAATGAGAGTCCTCCCCCAGATTTTACTCCTGCAGAGGAGCTGGCCAAGAGAGCTCATTGGTCAGTGGGTGGGGTTTTTATAGTCCGCGAGTTCAATCTGGAACCTAGCCTGCCCCGGAGCAGGTTAGCCGTTCGGCGTACATTGCCATGGAGACTCGCCTCGCTAAGAAGTGAACCCGTCTCGTAGAACAGGGAACCCGGAACCTACCCTCAAAGTTACCTCGCTAGGCAGTAATCCTGCTTTGTAGAACAGGCCCCAGATAGGTCAATGGCATCCAGTCTTTATTTGCATGTTTACACAATGTCTGGACTTTTTTTTTTTTACTTCATTAGGATGTTTCAACTCTTGTTCCTATGTGCATTGATCAGATTAAAGTAAATTCTGCATTTTGGGCTTTTTTAAAGGACAGGCCCACACCATCTTCTGAAGATGTAGCTTTGTGTTTCTTGGTTTTAATTTTATTTTTATATATTAGGATAGTTTTGTTATTTATTTTGGCCTTGTGGTCATTAGCACAGTCTTCTGTTATATTTAAAAGTTCACAATATATTTATTTTTGGTTTCCTTACAGGGAATTTCAGATGTGTTTTAATTAAATATTTATAACAGTTTTAAGGGGCTCCATTGCTTTTTTATTCCTTTTTTCTTTTCAGGGGTTTTCCTGGAATAAGCGCCCAATCATTTCAGGGTGAACTCTCCATTATTGTGTGGGCTTTCCTCCAGACCCCCGTGTGTATTGTTTGTGCTTGTGTTGTGTGTGTGTGTGTGTGTTTGGGTTGGGGGGCACACTCACCTTCACCCATTTCCTTGACCCAATTTCAGTGTTGTGTCTCCGCTGTACCTTTTTAGGGCCGAAGGAAAAGAAATCCCATTTAAATCCCCCCAACATGTCTGACCTTCTTGGCTGCCCCTCGACACACACACACCTACACACACACTCCCGTGCCAGACACACACAGACACACACACACTGCATGTTGTCTTCTTTCTGCCTGGCTTCACTGCAGAATTTGGGCAGAACAGTTGAATTATTCAGTATCACCCCACTCCCTCAAACACACCCCCACATACATGCAGCCCCCCCCAATCCTCAGGTCTTCTTGAGTAGATTAAAGTGGAGGTGGAAATTACAAATCACTTCACAGATTGAAGAGTCTTTCACTTATCACATCTTGATTTTCTCTGCTGTTATTTTCTTTTCCTTTTTCAACAAAACACAGTTTATAACAAGTCACACACGCTGATCAATACAATACTTTATTAAGATATCAATCAATCAATCAATCAATCAATCAATCAATCAATCAATCTTTATTTGTATAGCGCCAATTCATAACAAGTGTTATCTCAAGACACTTTACAATAGAGCATAAAGCTCTTCATTTTATGGATACACATATATGCATAGATACATATATACATATAAAATACACATATACATATATATACAAATTACAAATATACAAAGATATCCAGATATCTTTGTTGGTAAAGACACTGAGCCATTTGTTTTATGTATACATGCGTGTGTATGTGAAAGGTAGTGGTGGTGGGTGGGGACTGGATATGTGAGTAGTGTCAATGCCACAGAAACTTCCAAAAAAAAAAAAAGAGACATTTTGAATATTTTGATCTTATTAGGTTTGCATAGCGTAAAACACTTTGGTAAATTTCCAGAAACTTTCTAGAAACTTTGCATGGGAAATTAAGTTGGAGAACTTTAAAAATATAACAAACTGGAAACTTTTTATTGTAATTAGTGGAATCAACTAAAAACTTGTGGTACTTTAACCCTTTTACTCCCAGCTCAACTGTTTGGCAGATGTCAATAAACCCAGGAATATTTAAAATGTTAAAAAACACTGTTTCAGTAAATGTTTTAAGAAACAAGATAAAAAACTTCTAACAAACCTGATACCTGAATAAGTGATATTTCCTTTGTGTAGGATTTAAAATGCTAAAAAATGTTATTCATGCCAACATTATTTTAAATACTTCACCATGAATATATATCTAATCTATACAAATAATCTATCTATACACCAAAAAAATGTATGAGACAAACTCAGTCTAATCTTTTTTAAGTTATTTTTGCTATTTTATTTACAAACATTTCTGCTTTTTGTAATAGATTTTGTCCAAAATATTTGAGCATGTTCATGTCATCACGTTCAGTTGTTCCTAACCCAACTATTGGGTTGTATTATTTAACACAAATTTGGGTTATGCTAACTACAATGTTGGGTTGTTCCTATCCCAATTATTGGGTTGCACAATTCAGCACTCCCAGCAGTTAGACACAGAGGCAGTTAGGACCCAGAAGTGACACAGATTTTGCAGTTCACAATAACCAGATTTATTGAACAGACATAGGATCAATTGTAGAGAGCGGGGATCAAACCTGCAATCGTTGGAACACGAGGCAGTGATGTAGTCCACTCAGCCACACAGGAGCCACACACTCATACCACAACTCAGAGTCTTTAAGGTGAGGCAGGTTAGGACTCACTTTGTCTTTCAGAGCAGGAAACGGTTCTGATTGCCAGAGATCAGGCTGCCACCACTGATTCGGGCTCATAGACAGGTACTGGGCGTCACACACTGGCAGAGGTGTCAGATACCAGAGAACAGATGGCCACCACAGATCAAGATTCACGAACAGGTACTTGGCGTCAGGAATAGAAGGCAAGGTCGGCAACCGGGGATCAGGCAGGCAGGTAGGTGCAGGACAGAAACAGGTCGGTACCTTGTAGTCTAGCCAAGGATCAGCCGATAAAGGCAGAAACAGGAACAGAACAGGTCGGCACCAGGTGATCAGTCCGGGTTGAAATAATAAAATAATAATACAAAAATAATAGCCCTATATCCAGAAAATGGGTTACTCTTTATAAAAATAACCCCAAATTTAACTCAACACTAGCAACACATAAATTGGGTTACCAAAATAACCTAACATTTTTTAGTGTGTTCAGTTTAGTAAATGCCAGGTTTACTCTCTGTTATTCCCATCAATTCCCATGGAAAAAGAGAACAAGAGTTTATTTTATGAACTGCTTTGCATATTGTACTTCACGCCTCTGCAGCAGTGCCTGTGTAAGACAAAATTTGTCGACTGATCACCTTGCAGATTTGTTTTTGAAAAGTTCTGTGTGCTGATGCCTTTAGGACTAGTGAAATATATCCTCTAGATCCATAGAACTGTTTATCTACATTCAAATCAATGTTTTTGAGAGGAAACCAGATGAATGGTGCTTTTTGTACTCTATCTGTAATATTGTATCTGTATTCTGTATAATTCATTGTACTGTAAATCCTGACCAGGGACAAAGACTGCAAATTAGCTGAAGCTTGACGTCTTATTTATGTTCACATTTTCCCATTGTGACAATGTTGTATGTATCGTCCCTGTCAAATAAACATTAAATAAATAAAATAAATAAATATAACCATCTATATTACTGTGCTAATACAGACTACCAAAACGGTTAGGGTTTGGGGCATGTTTGACAAAACCTCTTAGCGCGCGTCCAAAATGTGAAACTTTTTATGCAAAGTCACTCTGGACTGAAATAACTCACAACACTTGCATTATGTGTCAGCTGTCAGCCACTCAGTTGACCACTTCAGACATGTAGATTAATTTAATTAGAGCCTTCTGTTGTTTATCTCAGGGCTCTCTAATTCTTGCCTCCAGTGTCCTCTAAAGTGTCTGAATCCTGCTTGAGCTGGAGACTGCAGAAGAAAAACAACAGCATCAGTCATTTGAGTAAAAGCCAAAGAAACAACAAAGTGACAAAGGTGTCTGGTAGCTGTAAGAATTATGTCCAGAGTCTGTCTGGAGCAAAGGAGGATGTCAAGAGTGTTATAAAAGAGTCTGCAGACAGAGGAGGTTCAGCTGATTTATGGGTCAAAAAACAACTGCCTTTCAGACGGGAGATTTTTGTTTTGCTTTCTTTCAGTAATTAAATAGACTTCCTTTGACGTCTGATTGCTTCTTAAATGTAGACCTTATCTTAACTCAATTTAAATATAGTCAAATTTAAAGCCCTACGGCCATTTTTTAAACAGAGTACTTGCAGTATATTGAATGGTACCAACAAATTATGTTGTCCTGCTGTTGAGGGATTGAAGGATATGTTGTTCTGGAGGGAAATGGAAAGCCATTTAATTTTCAAATTTCATTTGGAGGACTCATTGTCCTGCAGTGCAGAACAGCCATTGGGAGCCTTGGAAGCAAATGCCCAATTTACATGTTGCCTATTATTCTTAAATGGGCAGCAAATATAATTTACTCTGATTGAAAAACAAAGACATGCTGGTAAAAGACCTGGAAATCAAACTGGAGAGCTGATAAATTCAGAACAGACTGGTTTAAGGTGTTAATGTTAAACTTCTCATTCACGATTCAAATTCTATCCAACCTATGTTGGCCCTCCTGCTTTCCTTAGACCCTATGAAGTCATAGGTTCTGTTTCTCCATTTCAGTATAAACCATTAAGTTTTTAGAAAGAGCTAGATATCTGAAATCTGATCTCTTGGAGTTTGAGGGTTTTTTCTAAAATGTTGCACCAACATCCAATCTGAAGCAAACGTGTATAATATGAAAGTTTTAGATCCAAGGCCACAGGTTTGTGGTGCAGGATCCCATCATTATACACATGGATTACTCTGGGACAAGTTCAATACACTGTAGAAAGTAATATCATTATTAATGTGACCCTAAACCCACATCAGGCCCATCACTGTGGAGACATTAGCCACCAGGCACTTGTGCTGCTGTCTCACCATTCTCCGAAATGTCTTGGAATAGTTTAATTAAGCTACACAACAAACTTTAGATTTCAGACAAGGTTTTCAGTTGTTTAAGATGCAGCTGTTCTCTGCATCCTCAACATTAGAACAGGGCAAAAAGACAACTCATTTTGTGACGACCCCCTGGGTGCTAATGTGAGGACATGCTGAATTTCTATATTAGCTAAAAGTTTAAGACAACGGCATCAGATGGAAAACTGGAGAGACATCAGTGCTGCATGCATCACTTGCTCAAGTGCTTGTAACAGATGTAATATATGGCTCAATATTGTGAGACTGCACTGAAGGGTTTTTTTTTTAAACTTTGCTCAGACACCAACTCTGACTCATAGAAAAATGTATTTTACAGCTAAAATGGCAAAATCACTGTGACTAAGCACGCACCATCACTCACTCTTACTTTTTAACCACAGCTGTGGAGGCATTTTCAATACAGTTATACCCAAATGACTTTATTGGCATAAATGTTGCAGGGCATTGTTGCCAAGACATTTCATTACAAATAGAAAATAAAAGAAATAGCGTTATTTGAGTTCTGTGAGAAAATATAATAACATCAATTAGTTGTAAGGTTTACTGAATATCACCCATACATATGAACTGTATGTATGTGTGTGTGTGTGTGTTGCTTGTGTGTTATTTGGGGATAGTATTCCTCTCTTACAGCCTGATCAGGCAGAATGTGAGAAGTGCAGCTCTATCTCTACCTGTTAGGTGTAACAGAAGGGGCGGAGTCTGTCCTGCCCTGCGACGCAGCCTCCTTTTGTGACGATCTGTGTCTGTAGGTAATCCTTGGTCACCGAGTGTGTACCTAGTCAGGATTTTTCTTAATGAAGGATCTTTTGCTGAGCTCTGGTGCAGTAGTCTGCATGTTTGTATTTTCTGTTCATAATATTTTAATTTGCTTTGTTATTGATTGACTTCTGATTAGTATTTAACATACATTTCTTTGTTGATTTATCTTGATCTCATTTTAGGGATGTTGGAGTCTCGAGTCTGATTTGGTTGCATTTGATGGTTGCTGTGGTCCAGGTCCTCTACGGGACGGCTCATGTGGTTTAGGGAAGCCTTTGGACCAGCAGTTGGAGTGGATCTGCCTCCAGGTCTGGTTTCTCGATGTATTCATATGCATCTCTGCTCGGTCAAAGGATTTTGTTTAATGAGCTGAGCAGATTAATTGAATTGAAATACTGTTGTGAAACTTTTTGTGGGAACAAAAAGGATTTCCAGCACTCATATGGATTTATGGATTTTATTTCCATACATGCCAGATATAAATGATCCAAGCATTTCTGTGCCTAAATAATCTTTTGGTGTTGTGCTGTCTTGTCATCTTTGTCCCTCGACATGATTTTCCTCCTGCAGCTCTCTCTGTCTCAGGGTTGTTATTTTGGTTTGGTTTCTCCCTTCAGGCCAAGCTTATCAGACAGACCCTGAAGTATTGATGCTGAAATCCCTGTCTAGATTCTATGCACTGCTCAGCAGGTGGCTGCACGCACGCACACACACACACACACACACACACACACACACACACACACGGATTTTCCTGAGGGACAACAGTAGAGGAAACGATGGAAAAAATAATAATACCACTCCTGCCTGGTCTCCTATGGAATTAAAGAGCTTTCTGTTTTCTGTTTCAGATTCTTCCTTAACCTGCAGCCATCCTTCCAACAAGACAGATTTCGTAGCCTGTGGTTCATCACAGCAGGCTACACACACAAACACACACAGATACACACACAGACACCTAACAGATGAATTCTGGCTACCAAACAGTGCAGATGTCACTGCTGGGCTGATGAATGCTCCATGTGCCAGCTTACAGCTTAAAAATAATTAGATTCATGGCAATTTTACAGTCAAATAAGTTGTTTATTATAATATGAAAAGCTTTATTGGACATGAATACAAGATATGACAGAAAAAAGGTTCAGCTGATGTTTATGTCAGAAAACAGCAAATTGAGATCGGAATACATCGTAAAGCCTGTTTCCTATTTCTTCAAATACATTTAATATTTGAAAGCAGTCTAAAAGGGATTAATGATGATGTCCTGCTGTTAAATGTTGGTTGAAGAATATATTCTAAGCAAAGGATTTTTCTTTTTAATTTAAATCTACAGGACGGTTGCTGTAGATTTAAATTGCATGCTGTTGTTCAGCTTGAAGCTACAGGTAGTCCTGAAGCAATGCCCAATTTTCATGTCTCCTACTGTTTACAAACTGGCTGCAATTGTAAGTATAACACATTCAGTTCACAGAGGAATTTTAGTAAAAGGGAACAGACTGCTCCGTCAAACTGGTTCAGTATAACAAAAGAGTTTTCTTAAAAGAATAAAATGCAGCTACAGAGCTTATCAGCAGCAGATGTCACATTTTAGCATCATGGTCCTCAAACCAAAGCAAACTTCCATTGTCCAAAGCACTCAAATGAAAAAAGTGACATAATGTGGAAAATGTTTGAACCTTTTAATAGAACTTGACAAAGCCAAAGGAAACCCTATTTTTGAGAACACAAACCCAGAACAACAAACCTAGACGGCAAGTTATAAAATACTTATTCAGGGGGATCACAAATGGGAGGGGAATTTGGACAACTCATAAGACAATAACCAGCACAACACAGGTAGAGCGTTAAGACTGTTTAATTTTCCTCTCAGCAAAACATCTGATTTCATAGATGGAAATACATTTTTTAAGTTAGTTTTTTTTATTGCACAAGATCAATCTGTCAGTATACCCTTAAATGTAACCTTCGTATCAACACTCCACTTCAATCAATCAATCAAAATCTATATAGCACAGTTCATACAAATTGAATTGCAGCTCAAAGTGCTTTACACCTGGTTTTTTGTGTTTTGTTTATTTGTTTATGGCACAAAAAGGTCAGGATGAAACTCTGCTTCACTTAAGGTGCTTTCACATTGAATGTGACTTGGGTGACCATCACGACCACTCCGTATAAAGTAAATCTACAGCAGGGATGGGGCGGGATCAGCCCTTATGCAATGCAGTGGACACCACGAGACAAGGTTGAGTCAATTGGTCGCTAAAGTTGAAAAAATTAACCTTTTCAGGTGATGTCACATGTGGCTGTATCAGCCTGAGGGAGACAAGAGGAGCCATCAGCTGCCATGTTTTACAGTTGGTAGATGAGTGAAGAGGAAACAGTTGGAATAATGTCAGCTGACACATTTAAAGATATGATCATGATATGATCATGATGAAAGGGGTAGTGTCATTACTGAGGAGAGCCATAATGACAAAATCAGCAATTTTATGGACACTGGTGTGACTTGGGTGGGTGATATGATCTTGGTCACCAAGTCGCCTCTGGTATGTTATGTCCAGAAACAAAACCGCAGCAAAGCCACACGGGGTTCCTTACATAAGAACTGTATACTTCCTCGTTGCAGAACTTCATTTGGTCACTCCTTTTCTTATAATGGTGCAAAGATGTGGAACTTGCTACCATCTGAGATCAAGACCATCACTGAGTTCAATATCTCCACCGCCAGGCTAAAAACAAACCAATCCTGTAACCATTTTTAAAGAATACTGTGTGCATGTGAAGAAGGATTTATCTATTTATTTATTTATTTATTTATTAAAGTATTATTTTTAAAAGTATTAGTTCTTAATTGTTTTTTAAATAGTTTTTATTAATGTTTCACTGTAATTTCTTGTGTTTTTATGTGATGTAATTTCTTGTTTTATGTAATGTAGACAGGCCCAACCAGGGACAGGAGTTGAGAATTAGCCTTGGCTATAAACTCCACTTGCATGGCATCAGCTAAAATAGTTTTTTTGTGACCATGTACAATTGCAAAGTCCCTGCCAAATAAATGAATAAATCAATAAATAAATACCTTTATCCTGATAGTAAACCTGACAAACTTAGTTCATTAAATTTTTACTGATCTTTATCATGGTCTGAGTTTGTTAGCAAAACATTAGCTTACAGTTTTACAGTTAATTACTGAAGAAGGACCAAAACAAGTAGAGAGAGAGGAGAGACGATACTTATTAAATTGATTTAATCATAGTTTAAAGGATTTTTTGGTTTAGAGTTTCAGAATTAGAGACATTTAAAAGTTTGAATTTGCAATCCCAAATCCTGTTTCACTTAGTTAATTGACATGAATTCAACTCTACCCAGAGAACAATGAACTCTGCACTAAATTTAAACAAGACAAAAAAAATATAACTTCTCTCACTTTGCTGTGTATTTCTATTGATTATTCATCATCTTGGGCAAAGTGTCATGCCCGTTCTGTTGTAAACTCATGTAAAAAACTGTGCACTTTGGAGCAATATTTAATGCTGTGAGCTAACATGTCATGCCACTCATCAATATCAGAAGTCATTTGATACACTGGTGTATGTCTAGCAGCGTAAAAGAAAAACACAAAATATTTTTTCATCTTTTATGACATTGCTATTGTAAAAAAGACATTAAATTCAAATCTGTTCTTTACTTTCATGATACCAGTCTTAAATATGGGCTGAAGGAAATTTGCCTCTTCAATTTATGTCAAAAACTGATTTACAGTTAATATGTGGATGAATTAGATTTAGATCTTTGGAAGTTCTCTGACTTTTACTTGGGTCAAAGTTGAGTTTCTTTCCTTTATGTGTTGCCCACTCGCTGTTTTGACAGTAAGGCGACCTTATTGGTAAGAATTACATGACAGGTGCATAATGTTTAAGTTCTTCTTAAATCAGGAGGACTGCCTTTAAAATGTAGAAGAGTATCAAATTACCAAATGTGATCCGTATGAAATAAGTCCTCCTCCTAAATCTACCTGTATCCTCCAATCACTAAAGCAACATCTACCTGGCCTGGCTATTGCCTCTTTGAAAGCTTACCCTTGTATATTTTTCATTTCTGAATGACAGTAGCTGTATGTGGCTTTGACAAAATAATTTTGATGTTAAATGGTATCCTATCCTTCATCATCAGCTGAATTAACTCAGAGTAAAGGCCATATTTCTAAATGTTTTCACCTCTTATCTAAAGACACTTTTTTAATTCTATTGATTTGATTATATCCTGCTCAATAAAAATTTGGAAATATTGTCTTAAAATTCAAACCGATGGTGCCAGCACTGTACCTGTGATGTTCTGTGTGATGTACGTGTGTGATATTTATCTGTGGAAGAGCACCAGATGGTCCTTTTATGTCCCGATAGTGTCTTCCTCAGAGTGTTCGCACATGAAGACGAAATCCAAAAAGACCTGTGGCAGATATTCAGGCACAGATATGAAAAATACAACATAACTACCTGTGGCATTTATTCAAATGAAGACAGATGGTGTGGTAGAGATAGAGGAGTGATGAGACAGGAGGGGAGAGAAGAGATAAGGGAAGTCCATGAGGAGAGTGTTTGGTGTCCTGATCCAGGCCTTGGTGTTTGTGGACGGTTCAGACAGAGGAGCAAAATGAATGTAGGTTACTTTTAGACACATCGGTAGGCATTGGTGGCACAGTCTGAAAGTGTGCTAGGTCGGCAATCGAAAGGTTGCAGGTTCAAGCCCATGTTCCTGTCACATGGGCTGCGTATACTTGGGTAAGACACTTAACCCCAAGTTGCTCCCACTGCTGCATCAGTGCTGTAAACTGGTGTGAATGTGTTAGCTGATACTGATAGACAATTGACATATAGATACTCCAACCATCAATGAGTGAATCTGAGGGGCCGTTTACATGGTGCCGAAAACAGTCAAATCTGATATGTTTTCATTGTGTTTTGGCCTTGCGTCTACATGGAAACTCCTTGAAAATGGAAACTTTCGAAAACAGGCCCCAGGGTGGAAAGTTTCCAAAACGCTCTCCAGGCAGCCCCGTGTAAACCTGCATCGAAGAGTTTCAGGGTGAAACAACGGCGTCACCACATGGGCAGTACTTTTTTAGATGAAGGCTGCGCGCGCATACCAGGAACAACAACAGCTTCGGCTGTCCGCCGAGTAACGTGGGAGCATCTTACCGTGCTCGGTTTGTTATCCAGTTAAAGCTAACCGGACAGATTTGTTGTCTGAACTGATGTGTTGTCCAGAAAAGAAACTCCTTTGTCTCTGTGCGTCTATTCGCCATTGTTGTTTGTGAAAAGTTTTTCTTTTTCATACATGTATTGTAGCAGCGCTGTCTCTCTGCAGACCTACACCGCCATCTACTGAACCGGCATGCACACTACAGCGGATTAACTCGTCTCCGAACGTTGTCGTCTGAACGCAGAAGAATTATAAAATGCAAAGGAAAAATCTTTGCGTCTTTAGGTCAGGAGTATCCAAGTAAACGTAACCTGAGAGCAAATAGATGTGAATGGGTAGATGTGCCCTACGTTGAAAAGCTGCTCAAAGAGACTAGAAAAGCTGGATTAGCTCAAATCCTTTTACATACATTAGGAGTTCTGGTGGACTAGTGATTATAGCTGAACTCCCCAGTATATCATGCTTCGGTGAATATTTGGATATTTGGTTGATATTTGGCCCGTGGCCCTATATTGCTCTCTCTTTTACTCTATTGCTGTGTTTGAAATCATTCCCTATCATTGATGTAGTGCACTATATAGTGTTTTCACCATTTTGTATTGTTCAATTTCTCAGCAGTTCATTTCATTTACTATAAAGTGCACAACAAAATACCCACAATGCACAGCAAAAGAGTGTACATATGATGTACCCTACATTGTAGGCTACTCCTGTTTACCACAATGCAACGCGGTCATTTCTTTTTGTAGAAGAAGAAAAGAAAGAAGGCTGTTACAAGCTGCTTTCATTTATAAATGTAAAAAATGTTCTTAGTTTAGCTCTTTTACGTCTTTTAGCGTCTGTAAACAACTTCAAACTTCGTTACTTATCCTCCTGAGTGCCTGGTTTGTTTATGTTAATTTTGGCATGTCCATTTCCGTCACAGGAATATCGAGCTCAACTACTAATGCTATGACATTTAGAAAATTTCAGTGTAGTGTCCAAAGTCTCTTTTGGTCATTTTCTATGTAGTCCACTATTTAATTTACACTACATAGGGAATAATGAGTGAGTGAATGAGTGGACGATTTTGAATACAGCTTATATCTTAGTAATGACAACAGAGCACTAAACAATTCTTAAAAAACACATTTAGTGTGATAAAAAGATATAAAGATAGTTTCAAAAACAGGTAATGGATGGCTAACGTTAATGTTTATACTATTTATTCTGAGAAATTGTACCTTTTTGAGTTAAAATGCTGGTTTACAGGTACATCTAAAAAAATTAGAATATCATGAAAAAGTTCAATATTTTTCATCACTTATTTCAGAATGTGAAACCCATATATTATATAGATTCATTACAGATAGAGGGAAAAATTCAAACATTTATTGCTTGAAATTTTGGTAATTCTGTAATGAGTGATAAAAAATATTGAACTTTTTCATGATATTCAAATTTTTTGAGATGTACCTGTATTTGTGCTGGCACAGAAGCAACAAACGTGTTCTTTTGTTGTGTTTTTTTTTTTACAGTTTTCCTCCATGGAGAGTAAAGCAAAGAGATCCCTCATCTACAGTACATGGACTGGGACTGAAGTAATTTGGAAAGGTTCATTTAAGAAAAAAAAAAAAAAACATATGTCTTAGCCAGGTCTGCATTGACAATGCTTTTCTTTGTGGATCTGTAAACTCTTGCCTCCAGCTTGGTCTTCTAAACTGTCACTTCTGCCTGAAAATTCTGAATATATCTTTCCACAGCATAGTGAAGACCTCTTTGACGGCTTTTGTGTGAAACTAGGCCCTTCTGTCCACGAAAATCCTGAAAAGCATCCTTTGGTATGCTTTGGTGAGCTACCATAGTTATCGAGTGCAGCATGCTGTTTGTTTATCTGTTTGTCTGGCATTTGGGGGGGCGGGGCTTAGCGATATGTCAATCACACAAGACAACTGTGCCCATTAACAACAGTGTACCTTACCATTGGTCTCAGGTCCCTCTTCTGAAAAGGCAGTACTGCTTGGAGCATTCTTCGCCTCTTCACTTACTATTGTCTAGTAGCCTGCCAAATCAACTTAACCTCAAATTACTGAATTATTATATTATATGTGTCCTTTCAAAGATGCAGGTGTGATTCACAGCTCTTTCGAACATTGCATAATGCTCCAAAGCTGACACACTGGACCAGATGGACCATTCAATTTATTTTGCTAGTCCATCCGTGAAAGAGTCCTGAGGAAGTGTTTGGAATGGGACGAACCTTTCAAAGCATATCCAGGTGATTGGATGACTGCTCCACAATCAATTTGTTAAAGACCAATTAGATAATGTAGTAGGCGGGTGCTACTGCCACAGTTTAAAGCACAGCACATGAGCCACTGTTTTCTATAGAGTAATATGTAGTGTTGTTATTTGTTTTTTATTTATTTATTATAATATGGTTCAAATCTGATAATCTGCTACTGAAGCAGTTATCATTTATGCTAACAGTAATGCTTTAATTATGCTGTTTGAGCTGGCCTACTTTGGGCCACTCACAATCATTATAGACTGGAGCTTGGCCAGATGGATCTGCCTGATTATAGGCATTTAATCTGGCTAATCCCTCTGCACTGCAAGGTGAGAGGTTGCAGAATTGAATTGTTTCATGTTTCAACTCATCATGTCGTTCATCTTCAGTCTGAACTATCACATTAGGTTTGGGGAAACAAAAGTATATAAACTAATAGCATTTTAATTATGCCTAAATGTTTTATTTCTGTGGTTTATTTTAAAATTGACTCCCCAAATTGCATTTTCAGATAATAAGAAACAACCTTCCACAAAGGTAGTTGATGACCCCTTCTGCAGAGTATTATTAGGTCTTAAGTTATCTTATTTGTAAACTTTACTAAAGTCTTGAGCTTCCTCCTTCTATGTCTTTTTTTCCCAACTTTTACCAAAATTGGACAAACCAAAAGGCCATGACAGATCCGTCCCAATTTTCCATTCCAAGACAAACTCTATCGCCAGCACTGAGAGGTTTTTGGAGAGAGAGGGGCACAGATGAGGGATGGTTGGATAGAAAGATAGATGGAGAGATGGAAGGATACACAGAGATGGAGTACAGACAGGAGGTGAGGAGGCGGAAAGCAGTTTGAGAAGTTTGAGACGGCACAGCAGAGATTTTCAGGGGGGCACCAGTGCATGTGTGTTCACGTTGTGTCTATCCATGTGGAGAGCTGATAGCTGGTGTGAATTTATGTGCGTGGGTGTGTGTGTTTGTATGTATGTGAGTGTTTTTTGGTGTGTGGGTGGATTCAGAATGTGTGATAAGGTTTCTTGTTCATAGAAGTTTGGAGAAAAATCACCAGAAGCGCTAACTAGAAAGAGTAGTTTAGAGTATTTCAAGCTCGAATTTGGCTCTTTCTCACCACAAGCTCTCTGCTTAGTTTCTGCCTCACACGACCTTCATCGCGGAGAGAAGCAAAGTCTTCCAGTAACATGATGTCATCTCTGAATAAAACATGCTGGAGTAGAGCAAGACTTCTCTGTTGGAGGGATGATCTCATCGTTTTTACAGGAAAAACTCCTCTCCTAAGCATAAAATGATTTTAAATCTAGTGTCATCACACCATCAGATCTAAAAATAAACCATGGCGTCATGTGCACAGAAGGGGTTAAACACGCATGGTTTCTTAAAACACACTCAGGCATGACTCATAGACCACTATTAAATCTTTAAACAAATCCCCCTAATTGAGTCTGACTTTTTAATGAGTTTCGAGCAGAGCTAAACCCTAGATTTTCTTTGTTCTGCTGATGACGTTTCAAAATCGGCCAGGGTAACTGATTCAGAAATGAAATTATTTATGATTATTGCAGAATAGCGTCAGCAGTGACAACAGAGTGGTATCAATTTCCAAAACTGTGTCTCATTTCAGGGCCTGTATCCTTTGGAGAGTTCAGTTGAAGACTGATTACATCATAGTAGTGTTTTGGAGGCTGTTTTATTTAGAGGCCCTGAAAGTGTGACTTTATCCACTTCTGCTCTACTCAGGCTACAAAAGATACATCTGGTGTAGCTGTTATGACCCAACATATTCAAAGATTCAATGCCTACCTATTAGAAATAAATGGCCAACTTTTTTTAAGTTAAAGATTGTGATTAAAGCTTTAGTTAAGAACAAAACTGAACAGAAATTTGCTGGAAAAAAATGCAAAAGGACTTCAGACTTTCTCTTTTACCCAACATATTAAGTCAAGAGACAGTGGATATCATACTTGGCTCCATTTGAATTAAAGAAGAGGCTCTTAGCAACAGAGTTAGACTTAGCTTTAAGGCAACAAACTCATAAGTAAACACCAGTCAAGTTTCATAAAATCGTCTAATTTTCTTCAAATAGTTTCAACATCAATTCAGCAGTGGTTGTCCTAGAAATCACCATATCAAACTTGATAAGACAAAAGCAAGCATGGTACTAAACCCCCTAAACTGTGTCCCAATTCAGGGACTGCATCTTTCAAGTTGTTAATTTCCTAAGATTATATTTTGCTTTACCTCTCTTTCATGTTTTTTTTGTTAGAGTATTGTTTGCTAATGCACTGCTGATTTTGTTGACTAATTATTTTTGACAGTTTTTATCAACAACCTTTTTTTCCCCTTGACAAAACCAGACTATAACTGAAAAAAAACAAGTTCACATGGACTAAACTAAATTAACTGACATTATGGTCAACAGATAAAAACTAGACTGAAGTGTCTGATAGAAACTATATCCACTTAGACCTAATTTTATCATGTAGATGGTACATAAAAGTTAGGAATATATCCAATCACAGCTTTTTTGATTGTGGACAGGTTGGATAAGTTAAGAGGGACATCTAATCACAACTGCTTCAGCTTCCTGGTGGTGGGATCCAAGTGTAAAACATGACTTCAGAAATTTAAGGAAACATAAAAAATGCCTTATGGTACAGCCACACCGGACGGAAATTCACAAAGAAGCACATTGAGATTACATACAAAGTCAATGCAAAGACACGTTGGACACGTTTGGCGCGCATGGAGCGTTCGGCGCGTTTGGGGCGTCAAACACCTCCACACTTGAGTTGAAAGTATTGAACTTTCGACACAAATTCGCGTGATGCTATGCCACAGCAGCCAATCAACGATGACAATCACCCCCGACGTCATTGATTTGATGAAGTGTGACGCTCCAGCCACCTGCTCCGGCTCAAACCCCTCTGCAGAATGGAGGAGAGGTTGATCCGCGCTGTTTGCCATCATCCGGAGCTATATGATTAGACGTGTGTACACTACAGAGACCGGAACAAAAAGGAGCAGGCTTGGGTGAAAGTCTCTGAGGAGACAGGTTTTGAAGGTAAGTTCTGTAAATATTCGTTTCCAGCTGGATTTGCCTGCACAGGTCCTCAATGAGTCTGACAAGCTCCAGCTCTCTACTGCGCCTGCGCAGTGACGCGCGTTGCCTCCTAGCTTGTCAAAATGGTCCAGCGTCCAGCCTTGGGCGTTATGCGTGGTGCGTCACAGGCACTACGCGTGTTCAAATACGCCAATTTGCGTCCGGTGTGGCCACAGCATTATACTTCACGCTTCATATCTTTAGTGGAATACATTTACAGTAGATTTTGTTGACTAAAACTAGAATTAAATTTAAACAATATGGATGACTTAATCATGACTAAAACTGAAAGAGATTTAAATCAAAAGACTTTAACTAAAACTAAATTAAAAAGTGTCAAAATTAAAACTGCACTGTCTAAAAATCCTTCTTGTTATTTTGTAATGAGCATCCTGATCCACTCCTATTCTCACTCTGGTAATTATTCATTGTAGTAGTGCTAAGCAACCTGTTTTCAGTGTCTTTGCATTGTTATAATCATTATTAAGTCTTTGCTCTGCACTGGGCTTCCAGCTAAAGCCTTGACGTGTTGGTGAAACAATGGAAAGGTGTCACACTGGCAGGCTGATTCAGGTGGGATTTGAGAGTAATGAGCTATTTCAGGAGATGACTAGCTTTGAAAAATGTTGGAGATCTAGGAGTCCAGATTTGTCTGGTATATTTAAGTTCTACACAGAGGTATACCCCAGAAAAACAGCTGCAGGCCTTTGCAGAAGTTGCCAGAAGTGGAGATAGCAGGGAGGGGGATGGTGTCATTATTATTCATGATGTTGCCACAGGGAGAGTAGATACTAAAGTTGTCAGATATCATTTCAAACATAGACATTTGCATCTGGTTGGTCTATTTCACATTTTGTGGCTTGTCAAAACTCTGTTGACTCTGCTCAAATACACTGGTTGCAAAAAACACTGTTGTCTTTCTGCAACATACCCCTTAAAGAGGTCATATTTTTTCCAATCAGGTTTGTGTATTCATTTTTGATGACTGCCTGTGTACGTTCAAAATAAAATGTCCAAAAAATGGTCCAGTTTTCACATCCTGAGTACCCCTGATCCAGCTGTATTCTCTCTGTCTGAAATGCTCTGTTAGAGCTCCCACCCCTTATGGGCCAAGTCTGCTCTAGTTGGTTTTACAGGCCAACTCTTTGATAAAACCAGATTGTCTCCAAGGCATTTGGCACTAGGTTCTCCACAACTAGCTGCTTGGCATAGTAGACGGGTAGTGTTTCGTGTAACATGTTATTTTGTAAAATTTGGTAATGAAACGTAGTCCCTTTTTTAATGCAGCACAACGTTACTTTTCCCAAAGACAGCTCTGTCACCGGTGCTGCCTTTTCAGCTGCTCGCATAGACACCAGCAGCGTTGCCAAGTCCACTCATTATAAGCTTTTAAGGGCCGCAAATCTCGTAAGTCACGGCTGCAGGTCCCATTTTTTTGGGCTTGTTTCTAAACGTGAATTTGCTTCTTGCGGCTCTTCTGTCTGTATGAATCCCCCAATTATCTTCCAGCTCCTAACAATAAAGCAAAACACGTATGCGGTAGGCATTTTGTCCACTTCCTCATTTCCTGGTTATCGTGCACGCCCCCAAACACAGTCATGCACATAACGCATGCGCCAGAACCAAAGTTGCCAGGTTTGCTTATTATAAGCACCGTTCTTTTTTTGAATAGATGCTTGGCACTGTGATATTGAAATGTAATGCTGATGAAAATTAATACACTTTATGTAGATTTCTCTTTTTAAAGAGGAATATATCACATTAGGGAAGGAAATACCTGGAAGTTGCTGATTTTGGGCTCGTTTTAATACTTGGCTGCTTATTTCAGAAGCCAAATGTGGAAACACTGTACAGGAGCTCTCATTCCACAGGGTATGTGACATGATTTTGTAAAATAAAGAACACAAAAGAAATAACTGTTATGTTCTCTGTAGTAGAACTTTTTGTAGGCCTTCACCTGTAGGAACAGATATGATGTTCTGTCCAAAGTTGAGCCATGTATAAGTAACGTAAAAGTAACGAGTAATGTAAAAAGTTACTTTTCATAGGGGTAACCAATTACTATCCCAAGTCAATGGACTTAAACTGACAATGAAACAATGGTATGATGTCACACTGGTAGGTCTATTTGGCCTATTCTTTTCCAGTTGGTCATGAGCCATTGTCAAGGCAATAAAAATAAAAGTTTGGAAAAAATACCTGTATTTTTAGTTTAAGGGGGGTTTTGGTTTATGCATTGGAGTGCAGTCTGTTCACAATCCTCAACAATAGGTGACTATAGGCCTAATAGGTTGTTTTGATTATTGACACGTGTTTTAACAGTATCACTGTTTTATATACAGTATATATATTCAGTGTGTGGGTACCCAGCTTAAAGCTACATGTTTTAAGTCTTACTTCATGTTTGGTAGGTTTGTTGGAAAAAAGCTAAAGTTACTCGTGTTTTGTGTGATCAACGACTTGTGCAGTACAAGCTGACTGAAAATTACAGGGCTATTCAGTATGTCCACCGATGCAGGGTTATCACAGCTAGTTACATTATAGTTTTGCAACCTTGTTTATCAAGATGCTCTTTTAGGCTGTTATTAAAATGAAGCTAATTGAGTGTAAAAAATGAATATTTCCTTTTCTAGCATCGCCACTTGCTGCTCTTTTAGGTTCAGAGCTGTTATGCATGTTGCTATTAAAGAGAACCAAGATCAGGGGTGTCTTTACAATGACCAACTTCAGCCCATAGTCCAGGTTGTGTTGCTCCACAGCATGTTACAAGAAATAATTGATAATTTGCCCACAGTAGAATAAAGCTTTTGCTTAAGAATTTTAGATAATCAAGGTTTGCTTACTCTGGATCAATTAACTAACACTAATATAAAGTAGGTACAGTAGGCATAAACACAAGACTTGTATGTAGCCCTCTAGGAAAAATGTTGTGGCCACACATGATCTAAATTTTCATGCATAGAGCAACAGGTCAAAGACAAGCTATCTCCCTCTGGAAGTGGTGAATCAACACCAAACCTTTTTAACTCCAGCTTACACCACAATACCACTCAGATTTTTTAAAAATACTTCAATAGAACTGAAGTGGGACATTAGGTTGTCATCTGGAGGTCTTGTGTTTGTCTTTGCTTTTCTTATCATCACCTACATTGTAGTATCTTAATTGTAACAATTTTAAAATTTGATATTGATTTTGTTTGTTTACTTGAATCAAACAAACCTTCACAGCTATACTGAATCCAATCATGGTCATGGAAACATGATGTGCAGCCTGCTCTGTCTTTTCAGTTTGGCACAACAGCTCCATAACATTATCCATGAGTGACGCAAACTCACTCTCAAAGCCAAATTGTGCAGGTGCACAAAAAAATTGAATTAAAAACAAAACCTCATCAAAACAAACAAAAGTACGAACAAGAAAATTGGAAAACAGTGGAAAAAAATCAGCCATCAAACCAAAAAGCTGACATCCAAACAGGTTCAATCAACTTCACATCTGATCGTTTGAGTCAAGCAATCAGACTAATGAGGGCGCAGATGAGGAAGTGTGCACGCGGTAATCACAGGAGAACGTCTCGACCTCCCGCTAACACACCCGGGGCACAGGAAGTGACACGTGAGAGCCGGTGATGCTTAATTACTATTGACACTTACGCTGACGTCCCACCTCAGCCGCTCCCTCTCCAAAAATAATTAATGCTGTCGCCGTCATCCCCACTCCCTGTAGCCATGGCAATGAGAAGATTTTCCCCCTGGGTCCCCCCCTGGTTGTCAGGCAGTGGTTAACCAATGAGGAGAGTAACTGCATGCATGTGCAAGTGTGTGCATGAACAGTTCAAAATCGAGGTGATGATTTAAACCAGGTATAGCTGTGGTTGTTGCTGTCGGGTATTGGTCTAAGCATATCATCAAGTCCTGCATATATTATTTTAATAATAAAACAACATCAGCAAATGTATTGAGAGATGTTCGGTCAATAAAATCAAGCACTTTAGGCACTGCTCAACACTCTCATATTCCTGTGTTTTTTTTTCCAACACTCTTTTAATCATTCACATTTCAGCTGCAATAAGCATGAGTATGCAGCTCCTTGCAATATCATAAAGATCCAGCCACTTCAATTTCCCCTTCCCTGCCAGGTGCCCACCAACTTCCGGCTAGTTACCAGCCACTTGAGGTGCCCCTATCCTGTAAAGTTGTGTCTAAAGTCCCTTGAAAACATTTATTTTCTTGAGAGATTGTGGCTTCTCTCACGAGATCACATAGCCTCAGCCTTTTTCTTGTTTAGTAAATCAGCTCCCGAATCAACTGAAAGCAAACTTGACACCACATATTCGACCCAGAGTTTACAATCTGACTGCCAGGGTGGACAGGCCTTAAACAGACTCAGGTCAGTGATTGTATCATTTTTCTTTTGGTTTGGTTTGCTTTCACTTTGTCAGGGAAACCAAAGCCTATCAAAAACTGTGTAGCCTAGCCTCTCATCACTACTTGGAGCTGTAGCTGTGGTCATTGTGGAGCTGCCATTCGCTCATTGTATCATTATGAGCCCCATTCTGCAGCACCTCCACTGGCTACTGGTCAAGCTAAGAATAGAATTCAAAATCCTTGTGTATACTTTCAAAGCCATCCAAAACCTCGCCCCTCCATATCTGTCTGACCTCCTTCACATTGCCACTCCATCTCGCTCCCTCAGATCCTCCTCCTCTACCCACCTCACTGTGTGCTCCACATGCCTCAGCACCATGGGGAGCAGGGCCCTCAGTCGCTCTGCTCCTCAGCTCTGGAACCCTCTCCCTTCAGACCTTCAAAACCTGACCTCCCTGTTTCTTTTCAAATCCAGATTCAAAACCAACCTTCTCAGGTCTGCATACTCCACTTGGCAATAACTTACCTCCTCTCTCCCATACCGGTCATTATCTGTTAAGCTTTGTTGTTGTTGATTTTACTGTTGTTGTTTTTTTAATCTTGTTCAGCGTCCTTGAGTGTCTTGAAAGGCTCTTTAAAATAAAATGCATTATTTTTATTATTATTATTTGTAAAAATACACAGCTGACTTGACATGTAACATTATTTAGCTTGAAGCAGTCCAGAAGGATTCTGATAAATCAGATAAATCTGCACTAAGTCTACATCGATTGGCACTAGTATATCAACTTGAGTAATACATAAACATACTCTGTACCGGTGGCGATTGCTCTAAGACTGCAAGGGGAGCTCAGCTTCCCCTAAAATGTCCCTTAAAAAGTGGTGATATGTACTGCTGTGTGTACATGTCATTGACTAAAAATGCACTAGAATACCTTCATCTTTTGTTCAGAATCAGCTACTTATCACAGGTAACTGGTGCGACTTCCTTCTCATTCATCCCGCAGCGTCTCAGCGCTTTAATACAGTCGGACACTGAGCGTCTCCTGACTTCGATGGGGAAGCGTAGAGTGGGTTGTTCCACTGTGGAAACTGGACAGTCATTGGATAAACGCTGGGCTTTGTCCCGCCCATCGGACGCTCAGCGTCTCTGGGGGTCTATGAGGCAGTGGGCTGGCCTGGACGCTTGGCTTCTGCATAATGATTGGATGATCTGCCTGAGGCCAAATCCCTTTTTGATTGACAGTGAAATGAGCCAATCAGTGATCTTGAAGTATAACCCTCCACCGGAACATCTTCTAAGTTTTACATTCAGTTGTTCTGGAGAGGAGCTTCTCCTGTTTAAAGCAGCTCAAGTCCAACACCCACAACACAACGGACCAAGACCGTTTAAGCTGTCTAGCTCTGCTGGCCATTGAGAGAACACTGGTAAAATCCCTGGAAAAGACACCTAGTTGGTACGACAGGGTCACAGATCATTTTCTTTAAAAGGAATGGTGCGTAGAATTTACATATAAATAAATAAATAAACAAATTTATGATGTAGGCCGGAAAAAAATGAGCTTCCCCTCCTTGACTGACCAGCAGCCGCCACTGCTCTGTACAGTTCTGTAGACATTAACCTGCAAAGTGGACTAAAGACTGCCAGTACCTGTAATTCTTACACTAGCTGAACTCTGCCTTGTATTGTCACTGAGGGTTGCCTTAGGTTTTCTGTTGTGATACTCAGTCAAAACTAAGTCAAATTTATTCCCTGGTTTTCTTGCATTGTTTGGCATTACATTTTTAAAGTTTTTTCTCTACATTGCTGGGCTTCTTTGTGTCAGTCATTGGTAGTGCAACACTACAAAATAGTTCCCTTAATGTTTAACCCAACATGGTCAAAAGAAACACTTTTCAGTTTCTGCACTGGTGATTCAAGATGTCTGTACTGTAGTCCAGTTCTGTATGAATACAATGTTTATGTTTTGACTTTAATGCTCACAATATGTGATTTGCTATTATTAATAAGTAGCTCTGAAATTTTCCAGTTATTTTTGTATGTACTGTCAGAATTGCAAAATAGTGACTGCTGCTGTTTTTTTAGTTCAGTGTAAAATCAATCTGTTTTGCAAAACAAGCAAGTTATTGATGTACCTCCAGAGAACAGCTAATGTTATTTGAACCAACAATCATCAGAAACCACTTGTGGTTAAAATTATTTTAGTGATTTTTGAGCCACTGTGCAAAACCCTTCTCTTTCAAATCAGTGCAGTAATAACTTGAGGAGCTGTCAAGGGCTTTCTGACATTCATTGAAAATGGTGAAAACTGCCCTCTGGCACAAAGCTGACAAAATCCTGGATCCACATCCACATTTGGATAATCAACACAATCAAACAAGGGCATTGGTTCGATTTTGACATTGGTGGGGACATAAAAGTGCTCCAAGGTATTTACTTGTAGATTTGTAGATTTGTTTATTTTTAAAAGAAGAAAATGGGACAGTACAAGTTATTGAACATATAAATGTAAACATGCGAGATTATAGCCGTGTAGCTAATTTCCATCTCTAGTCCCATTGGCAGGTTGTGTACAACTGTTATTTCACATTATGTAAAGCTAATCAAACAAACAAGCAAACTATCATATCAGAAAAAAATGTTACTTATATGCTACACCTCTAGCCTCTCTGCCTCCATCTCTACTTTCTGTCATATTGATGCATGGCATATGAACAGTGGGACAATTTGGGATGCAACAATCATACATTTTTATGGTATGGATATAGTCTGAGGAAAAACCACAGTTTCACATTTATTACCGGTAAGTGTAATATATTCCCCAACAACAGGAATGTATATTATGACATTTATAATCCCAGTTTTTGTTGGATTTTTTTTTTTAACACAAATGTTAATCATTTGCTGCTAGGGCTGGGACGATATGCTTTTCTCCCGATTTGACTTTTTTTTTTTTTTTCATTTTTTTAGGTGCCTATTCATTTTAAATTCTACGATATCTCTGATTTTTGCAATCTTTAGTTAGCTTTTTTTAACACCGGTGGAAAAGAAGAACAATGATGATGCCTACAGACTATATCAGGAAAAATACACATCACATGTGAGTCCGTTTTTAGGATTATTCAGCAGTATATTTTAACCATCTGTTTACTCTCTCTTCAAAAGCCTAGACTGCATTTAAAAGTGGCTTATTAACACAGACTAAAATGAAGCACTTGAATCTGGAAAAAAAGTTGTTTTCTTAACAAACAAAAATCGTTCTAAAAACCATCAAACAAAAAATCCTGATACTTATGCGAATCGATTTTTTTTCCCACCCCTAGTTGCTGCCTTCCAACACACAAATAATGCATGGATGATAAATGAAATAACTAAAACATGAATTACTTTAGCATCAAATATAAGCATATTTTAGTTTAAAATTATATACTATGCCTGTGTTTTATGTTAGGGACCATGCAGTAGTGGCATTATATTGATAGGGACGTGTCCTTAGCGTCCCTACCCAATTCTACACCCCTGCAATCAATTCACTTATTCCTTGTGCCTTGACCAACATTTCCTGAAAATTTCATCAAAATCAGTCAAGAACTTTTTAAGTTTTCTTGCTCACAGATAAACAAACAAAGAAAAAGCAACAAAAACACAAGTGATCTTTTCTTTTTCATCATTTCTAAATGAGAGGGAGCCTGACAACATGCTTCTGCCTAACCTTGCAACAGACACCAGGGGCCTGGACTACGAAGCTGGATTAAGTCATCCAGGATAACTCTACGACAACTCGCTAAACTTCACCGGATCTCCGCCATCCAGATCTGCTGTACTACGAGGCTCGTTATCAACTCGATAAGTGAATCCGGCTGGGATCTGTGCTCGCACACATAAAATGGGCGTGGTTAGCGGCCCCGGAGCATTTTCCTCAACAGAGAAGAGAGCAGCCTACTTCACGGCGGTGGAGCAGCAAATAATCCTGCAAAAGTATGAGGAGTACTGCAGTATTATCCAGGCCAGGAGCAACACGGTGAAAAACATGGCCCTACATTTTCCAGAAACACAAATCGCTGAAAATGTAATAAAGAACTCATCCACATTAAACCAAAATTATGTAATTAAATAGTCTTTTAAATGGTGATGAATAATTATTTTTATGTATTTTAAATGTAATTTAATTAGCCTAATTGAAATATTTAATTTCACTTTTACTGTGCTTTGCATCTAAAATAACATTTGTCCCACTGTCATGATCCACCGCTATTGGACAGCGTAAAACATTTCCTCTTTTTTGTTAATAAAAATAATAAATGGACAGTGTTGATAACACTGGGATAAATCTATGAATGACATTAAACCTAAATTATTATTTAAAAATATTTGTTCCAACAAAATTCTGTCCCTCGGTGTCATGGTGTTACCAAAATTTGGAGATCATATTACATTAGACAACATTTAAGATATGATGATTACTTATGTAATTGTAAATGAACTTTACACCAAAATTATTGTTACTTGACTTTATCCATAATAAAGTTCAGTACAATTATCAGCATGTGTTGTCTTTTATCAGAAGTAAACATAACGTTATCACTGACATTGAGAAATAATGTCAATCAAGGGGATTACTTCGGTCACGAAAAAATGACGAAGCGCTCCTCTTACAATTTGTGCACCGACATTAACCGGTTCTGGCAGAAATGGGCAAGACATTTTCCAAGACAGCAAATTGGTGACTGTGTGGTCTTTTATGCCCGCCCAGAGAACCGATTGGTCAGCGGGCGGTCTGTCACACCCCGTGAGCTCTTATCCTGGAACTTAACCTGCTCCGGACCAGGTTTGGCATTCAGCATCAGTTACCGGGGCAACGTGTGTGTGCGGAAAACCCGTAACGTATCCAGGAAGTTATCTCTCTAAGAGCTAATCCAGCTTCGTAGTACAGGCCCCTGATGGAAGGGGGGAGTACAATAACATTGTATTACCTAACACTTAAATGTCTGAAAATACAAATTATAGCCAGAAAATTTTTTTGTTGTTGTTGTTTTTTGGATTTGAAATGTTTATTTCACTTTCTACTGAAATCATAAAAATATAAAAATGTCCATAAAATTTCACATGTTTAACATATATTGCTTGTTTTCTTTTGTTACATTAGGTGCTTTTGGATACTGATAATCCATTTGAGGACATTTTAATATTTATCTGATTGTATTAATTTACTCTGGTAATGTTGATCATATTGATTAGATAGAAGATAAAAAATATGTATCAAATATAATACAGAAGGTTTTAAAGGGTTAAGCAGCAAAAGATCCTCACAGTTCTAATCCCCAAATACCACAATTGCTTTTTATTCTGTCTTTGATCATTACCATTGTTTTATGTCCTACTGTTTTTTTGTCTCTGCCCTCCACAGAAATCTCTTATCCTCTTCACATGGGTCCCCTTTTCTTCCATATTTCCAACTTTCATTGCTCTTTTGAATTGAATCCTGGTGAATATGGAGGCCAAACAATTTGAGACAATGCACTTGAAAAGGATTACGGGATACTTGACATTTGTGAGTGTGTGTGTGTTTGCGTGGATCAGAAGGTGTCCTGGTGGTCCTCTGTTTTCTGTCGGGCCCTCTAATCCTTTTAAATCAGCTTTGTTAATCCCACTTTCTCTTCACAGCTGCTGAGGCTTCATGCAGGCACATACAAGGCTTCTCACCGCCGAGTGAACAGGCTGCAGTTTCTGTCTGCCTCTGACGAACACAGACTTTTAAAAAAGATGCTGATTTGTGGGCCTGCAATGACAGAGATGGATCAGGCAAATGTAAGCAATTTCCTGTCAGTGCTTACAGGCAGGAACATTAAGTCCAGTGACAATTAAAGAGAAAAGATCGATGACTGGAAACATGTGATAAACAGGAAGGCTGAAAACAGTTCAGTTTTATAACTATATCAAACACATCTCAGTGTTTCTGCCGTGGTGAAATGTACAATTTCAGAGAGTTAAAGCACAGTGGAAGGTCACTTGAACTCTAAACTTTTACCTACCATCAAGTTCATTCAAGTTAGCAAATATCTAATATTTATGCAAATTTTACCAGAAATCCCAGAAGAACTCTTCATGCATCAAGTTCATAAAAGATATAACCCTAATGCTCAAGGACATTTGACCTAGTGTCTTCAAATTTGTATTAGTTTTTCCTGGAGTAATAGTGCACATTAGTTCAACTTTAAACCAATCCAGGAAAGCATTTCAAAGATACTGGATTCCCAATAAGGCAGTGAAAATGATGCCCCATGACCTCTGATCGACAGCCTCCAAAATACAAAACCAAAACCAGTGAAATTGGCACGTTGTGTAAATCGTAAATAAAAACAGAAAACAATGATTTGAAAGTCCCTTTCAACCAATATTCAACTGAATACACAGCAAAGACAAGATACTTAACGTTTGAACTGGTAAACTTTGTTATTGTTTACCAATAAAGTTTTTGGTAAACAATCACTTGTTTATTATCGAACAGTTTAAGAACAACATTTTTCAACGAGCTTTTGCAAGGAATTTAGGGATTTCATCATCTACGGTCCGTAATATCATCAAAAGGTTCAGAGAATCTGGAGAAATTACTGCACGTAAGCGGCAAGCCTGAAAACCAACATTGAATGCCTGTGACCTTCGATCCCTCAGGCGGTACTGCATCAAAAACTGGCATCACCGTGTAAAGGATATCACCACATGGGCTCAGGAACACTTCAGAAAACCACTGTCAGTTACTACAGTTCGTCTACATCTGTAAGTGCAAGTTAAAACTCTACTATGCAAAGCCAAAGCCATTTATCAACAACACCCAGAAACACTGCCGGCTTCTCTGGGCCCGAGCTCATCTAAGATGGACTGATGCAAAGTGGAAAAGTGTTCTGTGGTCTGACCAGTCCACATTTCAAATTGTTTATGGAAACTGTGGTCGTCGTGTTCTCCGGACCACAGAGGAAAAGAACCATCTGGACTGTTATAGGCGCAAAGTTCAAAAGCCAGCATCTGTGATGGTATGGGGGTGTATTAGTGCCCAAGGCATGGGTAACTTACACATCTGTGAAGGCACCATTAATGCTGAAAGGTACATACAGGTTTTGGAGCAACATATGTTGCCATCCAAGCAACGTCTTTTCCATGGACGCCCCTGCTTATTTCAGCAAGACAATGCCAAGCCACATTCTGCACGTGTTACAACAGTGTGGCTTCGTAGTAAAAGAGTGCGGGTACTAGACTGGCCTGCCTGTAGTCCAGACCTGTCCCCCATTGAAAATGTGTGGTGCATTATGAAGCTTAAAATACACCAACGGAGACCCCAGACTGTTGAACAACTTAAGCTGTACATCAAGCAAGAATGGGAAAGAATTCCACCTGAAAAGCTTCAAAAATTGGTCTCCTCAGTTCCCAAACGTTTACTGAGTGTTGTTAAAAGGAAAGGCGATGTAACACAGTGGTAAAAATGCCCCTGTGCCAACTTTTTTGGGATGTGTTGCTGCCATTAAATTCTAAGTTGATGATTATTTGCAAAAGAAAATAAAGTTTCCCAGTTGGAACATTAAGTATCTTGTCTTTGCAGTGTATTCAATTGAATATAAGTTGAAAAGGATTTGCAAATCATTGTATTCTGTTTTTTATTTACGATTTACACAACGTGCCAACTTCACTGGTTTTGGTTTTTGTATAATCAGTTCACCTGTCATTGCAAAAGGACAAATGTGCATTTTGGCAGAAATCCACAGAAGCTCTCTTGAGATACTGCATCCACAAACAAAGGACTACCAGAAAAATACAACCCCCTATTTTCAGTAAAGTTAGGACATTTTGAAAACTTAAATAAATATTCTGCAGATCTCCTATATTCAATTGGATACAGTACAAACACAAGGTATTAAATGTTCAAATGGATGGACTATTTTTCTTCACAAATATTTACTTATTTTGAATTGATGCCTGCAGCATGTTCCAAAAAGCTGGGAAGTTGAAGAATG
The DNA here is from genome assembly GCA_036419115.1 of Scarus forsteni. Classification (NCBI taxonomy): domain Eukaryota; kingdom Metazoa; phylum Chordata; class Actinopteri; order Labriformes; family Labridae; genus Scarus; species Scarus forsteni. The sequence continues at coordinate 1,017,786 of JAZDUH010000380.1, read as the reverse complement.
CTCCAAAACAATGTTTGAACATTACACAAGTGAACAAGTTCACTGGAAACAGATGAGTGTCAAGATTTGGCATAGAGAAAATATCCTGAAAGGCTCTGTTGTTTACAAGCATGGATGGGGTGGGGTTCACTACCATGTGAACAATTGCATTAGCAATTAGTCCAACAGTTTAAGAATGTTTCTCAATGTGCAATTGCAAGGAATTTACATATTTTATCATCTATAGTCTACACTGTCATTAAAAGAGTTAGAAAATCTGGAGAAATCTCTGGATACTCATGATAAGGCCAAAAACCAACACTGAATGCCTGTGACCTTCAGTCCCGTAGGCAGCACTGCATTAAAATCAGACATCATTCTGTACCTCATACCAAACAAGGTCTTGTTTTTGCTATTTTTAAGATGTATTAGAGAGATGGATATACATCAATAAGATAAAAACACACATGTTACGGAGCTTCCTTTACTCACATTGGATCCACAGCAGCAGTCATCTACCTTTAAATACCAGAGCATTTGTTGAAAAATTCAGTTTTACGTTGATAACAGGAATGATAGCTGAAATACAGTGTGGCTTTTTTGTACCTTCACTGGTTGCACTGTATTCTCATGCCTTCTGGAGCTTGTAAAACACACACACACCTACACACACACACACAAAAATACACAGGATGATAGATTTTCTTAAAGCATGGGGATGTATTTCTAATATTTGTACATACCAACAAAGTTCAATTTTAATGATGCTCATAGATAATAATAAAGACTGTGTGGTGTGTTTTATGTTTTGAGCCAACAGTTATTTGATGTTTGATAAACTGGTCTATCATAAACCTAAGGATGCTTTTCGATGCAACAGCATCCATTATGCACTAGCCATATTTTATTTATATTTTTGCATATATCAAACCATTAGCATAAATCAAACTGTGTTCTGTTATGTGAGTATAGTAGCTCAATAAAAAGAGAGAAGTTAGATAATTAATCCAAAATTCTAACCAAACATATAAACCTGCTGTGTAAAGAGCAAAATGCCAGCCACCTGGTGCCAAAGATGTGAACGAAATGAGAGCTGACACTCAATTGGATTAATGCATGTTACCCATTAGTAATCAAGGCACAGGAACCATCCCATTTGTGCCCTTCAACTGGATTTAGGCTGAAAAGTTTGCCCTCAGAATGACAAAATGTAGATTGATATGCTCTTTAACACTGTTCTCCACACAAATCTATCAATTGCAGGCCCAAAGTTTTCTGATGCCACTGTTGGGATTTCAATTGTGACTCTCTGCCACAATTAAGAGCAGGGGGAGTCCATGTGAATATTTTTTTGTAATGTCAACTTGCAAAATGAATTCCCATTGCTTTGTTGTTAATGCCAGTGATATGGACACCAACTGTGGATGCAGCTATTTGAAACTTCCCAACCTTCCCTAAACTGATCTTGGTTGCTCCACTGCAGGTCCCTGATGGGGCATGCCCACCCTGACGGTAAGTTGTAAACTTTAGTCCATGCTTGTGGAAATTGGTGGTGGCAAGTTTGCTCTTTGCAAATTTGGCAGCCACTCCATTAACCAAGAGAAAAAACAACAGACCCTTAAAGGGACTGTGAGGGGTTTCTAAGTAATAACAAAAAAGTCTCACTTTTAGATGTATGCCTGATCAAAATACACACTTTAAGATGAGTTTTATAGCATCTAAATAGTTTATCTATAAATGCTATTCCTTAGCTTCGTGGTCGGGTTGGACAGGAATGGACTGGCCTGGATACTCAACTTTGGGAACAAGACAATCAAAACTAGAGCAAATTTATATTATTTTATTATTTATATTACACGTCATAGAGCACCAGGCTGTAAGTAGCGATATATAGCCAGCTACAAAACTACGATACTAAGTTTTCAAAAATTGCTTGTTTTCACACATTAAAAACTACCACTACGTAACTAGAAAGAGATACATTACCTCGTGGCTTTGCATCCTGTAAGTTGTTGAAAAACGAAGTTGTAAAGCAATGCAGAGTTCTGAGGAAGGTCCAAGCTGCATTCATAAGCATCACAACAAACACATCCATTGGCTTGGGTCACGTCTTTTGGTGCGTTCCAGTAGTAGTCAGAAGTAGGAATTTCTGGGTTCCGAGTAGGAAACTGCAACTGGAACGTCCCCCGAAGTCTGAATTCCCTACTGGGAACTCGGTGAAACCTCACCACTCCCGAGTTGACAATCAAAGATGGATGCCCCCCAGTGTGAACAGTTATTTAGCTCCTGTAATAATCAATTTATTTGCACTTCTGACTGGGGTGTGTCGCTCTAGATCAGCTGTATACATAGTATTGTTAGACTTATATTAACAAAAATGCTGCCATAGTGATAATCACATTCTTCATGTGATATTTGTGAACAACAACGCAGGGCGTGCTAACAACAGCTAACAATAGCCTGGTAGATCGGCATGCTTTTCCGACTTCAACTGGAACGCCGATAAGTCGAGGATGATGTCACTCCCAGTTTCGAGGTTACTGGAACGCAGCATTATGACAATCGCCGCACGTGCTCATGGGTAGCAGAGTCTTAATGATGCCGAGAATAGATTCTCCTCATCGCACCTTTAAGTGAAACCATGAAGTGATGATCAGATCAGAGCATTTCCAAAAGTATAGGAAAAAGACCTGCATCTTATTCTTTAGAGAGGCTAAATTTTTCACATTTTTTTTCAACTTATATCAAATTATTCCTTAACTGACACCCAAGACATGATGTAAATGGTCAAACATATCAGGACATGAGACTGTAAAATGTCAGAGGATATGTTACTACAGTAAAATAATGAATCATACACCATAGTTTATAGTCTAGACCTGCTGTGTTCGTAGTGTCTTGAAAAAACATTTGGTATGAAGAGAATCTGACTTTGTGTCTCAAAATATGAGTTTAGTTTGGATGAAATACGTGCTCTTGAGTTTGTTAAACCAGTCTGCTTTTGGAGCAAAACTCAAGTGTATGGTAAATTTCTTCAATTTGGAAAAAAACTGATTTAAACTTGCAGAGATGTGACAGAATCTGTGAGAAAGAGAAGAAGAGTGTGCAGGATATAAAAGCAGCTCAGCCCCTCCCTGCTGCTGCCACTGGGATTTCTTTTTTGTTTTGCAACTTTGCCCTTTTTCTCCTTCACCTAATCTCTCTCAAATATTCTCTCAACTCTCTCCCACCCCCCACCCTCCCACCCCTCTTCCCAAAGATCTGTTTATGGAAGCAGAGCCTTTGAACCCCAGCAGTCTTTATAGTTCAGAGGCTGCGAGGTGACAGCTGCTAATGTCAATGCTAATGATGCTCCCCAAACCTGGTGAAGGCTGCAAACACCTCCACACTGCCAGCTCTCACAGGCCCAGCTGACAGTCCTCAACACTTATTTCAGAAGAGCCAGGTGGGCTGAGGGGTTTTGGTGAGTTTTGCACCAAAAAAAAAATGCAGTGTCTCTTTTCTTCAGCACTCAAGGAAAATGAAGATAAAAAGACAAACAGCCCAGAGTTGAAAAGCTTTCTAGACAAACTAGAGGCTGCATTCTTAAGCTGGCATGTCAACACCGAATTAGCATCGCAGCTGGAAGCCCGAGGGACAGAAACACTGGGAAGCCCCTTTTCTTCCTCTGCTAAAGAAATCCTGAAGAGTGACACAAAGCTGCAGGGAGAAACAGAGGCCCATCATAATGAGGACAGTTTTTATACGGAGTGTCTGCAGCTGTGTCCTCTGCAGGCTCCGCCCCCCTGAGAAGGATGCAGCCTGTCATTAAGGGGGCTGAAGGTCAGCGCGTTAAATCTGCACGTCCTCCAAAATTGAACAGCCTCCAGAGGATTTATTACCATTGTTACTACATGCTTTGGGCCCTGTAGACAGAATCAGAAATGTAGAACAGGATGGGGGAGACAGCAATATCAGAGGCAGGTGTGCAGGCTTACGTCACCGATGTCAGAGGTCCCTTTGTTTAATATTTGTTTACTGTGTTTCTATTCACAAGGCAAGGTATTCATCTGATTATTCACTATGGCCATAATATTATACCCAAATACTATACTTTACCCAAATATTTGGCATCAGCTCCAGGAAATTTTTGAACTGCCACGATTCATTTAGGCCATTTTGGAGCAAATTTTAAATGATATTGATTATGATTGTTTTTGTGCCTCTGCACCAAAGACCCCCAAGGCTGGAAGCATTTTGTCTCTGGGCTGCATCTGTCCATGCAAAAATATTTTTTTGAGTAACCCAGTTGTGCAGATCCATCTTGCCAAGCTCCCATCTCCATTATTTGTTAGCGGCCCAAAGAAGGACTGTCCAATCAGAGCCTTTAGTAGCACTGTTATCAGGCCTGAACCGCGTTTCTGTAAAACAAATAGCAAAACTACAAATTTTGCCAAAGAAAGACGTTTTCAATCCACTCTTGACATGTTTTAGTGAGATATTTTTACTTCACTTAAAATTTGCAGACTTTTCAAAAAGTTTCAAAGAGACTAAAAGCGGAAAAAAGATGAATTCACGTTTCATAAGTCAATCTAGAAAGTTATTTGGTGTCAAGCTCCCCCCTTATTACTGTGAATTCTCAAGATTGCATAGATTTTGCTACACAAGACCATATTTTGCCCATTATCAGGCCCATATATTTGTTTATGAGGACTCCTGTGTGTTCATAATCATTTATATACAGTACAGGCCAAAAGTTTGGACACACCTTCTCATTCAATGCATTTTCTTTATTGTTATCACTAATTCCATTGTAGAATTTCACTGAAGTAAGGATGGCCACTCTTTTCTCTTAACTTAACCCTATAAAGCCAATTGTATCATATTTGATACATACTTTTATAATACCTCTATCTACTCAATAGATCAACAAATTACAAAAAAACATCTGAATACAATCAGATAAATGATAAAAATGTCCTCAAATGGATTATAAGTTGCCAAAAACACCTAATGTATCAAATGAGATACGAAAAATCTATATGTTGAATTTTATTAACATTTAGATTTTTATGAATTTTAGCAGAACGTGAAACAAACATTTCAGCTCCAAAAAATTCGAATTTTTTGTCTATAATCTATGGTCTTGGGCCTTAAAGGGTTAACTGGTTTTGCCATAATATTAATTCTAACAGTTGTCTAATAGGGCTGTCGGCTGTGCATCAGCCTGACTTCTGAACAACACAAATGATGGTCCAACCCCATTAATAAGGCAAGAAATTCCATTAATTAACCCTGGAAAGGCACACCTGAGAAGAGAAAACCATTTCAGATGACTACCTGTTGAAGCTCATAAAGAGAATGCCAAGAGTCTGCAAAGCAGTAATCAGAGCAAAGGGTGGATACTTTGAAGAAACTACAGAAAAAGGGCCCATTTTAAGAGGAGTTTTGTTACATCTACTCTGGCTATACTGAACAATCTACCTGCATGACTTAACCTACTTGCCACACAACGTTAAGTGCGATCTTGATCTTTATTTGTACCCTCTTTTATGTTGTAATTGTCCACTGTCTATAGATAGATAGATAGATAGATAGATAGATAGATAGATAGATAGATAGATAGATAGATAGATAGAATCACACGTCTGCAAAAAAAAACCCACCCAGCCCTACACTGTGAACTCTCTTTGTTTTTGACTGTCCAGCCACTTAATGCCTTACAGAGGTATATTTATTTATTTATTTAATGTTTATTTAACAGGGACGATACATACAACATTGCCACAATGGGAAAATGTGAATGTATATAAGACGTGTAGCTTCAGCTAATTTGCAGTCTTTGTCCCTGGTCAGGATTTAAAGTACAATAAAAAAAAAACGTATACAGATACAATTATGCAAATACAGTAATACAGTGAATGTAGTCAATAAGTTCCATGAATAAATAGACACAGTTGTAGTAAATTAGAGGCTAAAACACAAGTTACATTTAACATCAAAGATTATTAAGATAGTATACTGATAATTACTTGTGAGAAATTAGTGTTCACATGACCTTGAGGAAGCATTTTTAATTTTTAAGCACACATCACACTGTGCACTTGATAATCACTTGTATTTCAGAGGGAAACAGCAATTATGGAAACACACAAACCTGTTTTAAATCCTTGACTTTGATCAGAGTAAAACATTTGACCTCTTGCCTTGCCTTGACAGACCACAAAGAACGGTCAATGTTGGTTTTTCAAGGGAGTCCAGACCTCAGATTTTCTTTAACTGCAGGAATTTTATCAGAAACACTGCACCATCCATTAGAAAACTCTTGACATTGAAGAGTAGCCAAAGGGGGCTTGAATTTAATCCAGCAATCTCACTGTTGAGTCCTCTTGACTGTAAACCTTTTTTACTTACACCCTCTTCTGTTTCACATCCATCTCTGCTCATCACTCCCAAACAGATACACCGAACTCTATTACCTTTATATCCCTCTCTTCACTGGTGATCCTGCTCTGGTTTTTGGATCTGATGATTCACATTGATCCGCCTATTTTTAAATGTCCGCTCTCCCATTTATACATTCTCCTTCCACTGAAATGAAACAGCACATCTCCTGTCTTGTTATTCTGAATTAAACTCAAGCACCCACTGTGTTATTTTCTGACTTGCATTTATCTCCAGTCAATTTATGCCGTGATTTAACCTAGTTTCTTATTCCCCCGTTTGCTCTGCTGTTCTTTACAATTAGCGTCCAACACTAAACTGGCTGTTAGTTAGCAATTAGTGTCCTCTCCCACAATGAAACACTTGTGTAATAACTGCAGGTCTCTTTTCTCTCTCCCAACTGAAAAATACATAAACACATCAAAGAGATTCAATTAGATGCCCACAAAACACAAAACACAGATTATTATATTAAGCAAACGAGGACTCGACGAGGAAATGAGCCCAGATGAGTTAATTAGCAACATTCTGGATTTGCATTGAAACCTGCCAGGAGAGGGTGCCATATAAACAGGTTGGCACATGTATAAGGATATTTTTGCCCAATTTGTGTATTACTTTTGCTTACTAGACAGATGCCTGCTTGTGTACCTTTGTGCACACTATGTAAATTATTGCATTAGACAACTTTAGTCATAAAACTGATATAAAACCAGTTAGTGCTTTGTCATCCACAATACTGACTTGTGTACGATTAAGCATGATTTAGTTATTATTGACTGAACATGATATGATTACCTGTACTATTTAATGTACATGTGTTGTTTTACTATATCATAGTTCAACTTTTTAATGCAAAAATGGGCTACTTTGTTTACCATAGTAAACACATCAATGTTAATATTGGCTCAAGAGGGCCTCATCTTTAAAAATTAAAAGGATATCATTAAAGGTGCTATGAGGAAAATCTCTTTCCAGCAACATAAAGACTCTGCTACCCATGAGCACGTGTCGTAATGCTGCGTTCCAGTAACCTCGGAACTGGGAGTGACATCATCTCCGACTTATCGCCGTTCCAGTTGAAGTCAGAAAAAAACATGCCGATCTACCAGGCTATTGTTAGCTGTTGTTAGCACACCCTGCGTTGTTGTTCACAAATATCACATGAAGAATGTGATTATCACGGGACGTTCCAGTTGCAGTTTCCTACTGGGAACCCGGAAATTCCTACTTCTGACTACAACTGGAACGCACCAAAAGATGTGACCCAAGCCAAAGCGTGTTTGTTGTGATGTTAATGAATGCAGCTCGGTCCTTCCTCAGAACTCTGCATTGCTTTACAACTTCTTTTTTCAACAACTTACAGGATGCAGGCGATGAGGTAATTTATCTCTTTCTAGTTACGTAGCGGTAGTTTTTGATGTGTGACAACAAGCAATTTTTGGAAAACTTAGCATCATAGTTTTGTAGCCGGCTATATATCGCTACATACAGCCCGGTGCTCTAAGACGTGTCCGAATAATATAAATTTGCTCTAGTTTTAATTGTCTTGTTCCTGAAGTTGAGTATCCAGGCCAGTCCAGGTCTGTCCGACCCGACCACTAAGCTAAGGAATAGCATTTATAAATAACCTATTTTGATGCTATAAAACTCATCTTAAAGTGTGTATTTCCATCAGGCATATATCTAAAAGTTAGACTTTTTTGTAATTACTTAGAAACTCCTCACAGTCCCGTTAAAGTACATTTGTTGTTTTACCATAACATAGTTCAACTTTTTAATGCAAACATGGGCAACTTTGTTTATCATGATAGACACATTAATGTTAATCTCAGCGCAAGAGGGCCTCATCATTAAAAATTAAAGGATATCATCAATGAGATAATCAGTTTTGTCTGTAACCTAACAAAACATCTAGGGACTATCATGATCACTAAACATTTTCGGGCAGAGAACAAAACAGTAGAGCTCATTAAAATGAGCTTAATATGGAATTATCCTCCCAACTCTATGCCAGTAGCCTGCATTGTTGATCTGTCTCTATAATGGTGTATTTGATCTTCATGGGGATAAATGTACTTGAAAGCTTATTCTTTGTTAATCATCAGAAGAGTTCAGGTCAAGTATATCCCCTTCAAAAAGTTTGATCTGGTTTATAAAATGCAGTGTTTTATTTCAGAAATGTTATACTAGTAGATCCACAGCGACAAATATGTAGCTACATGGACTGTGATAGTTCATTTTTTCCAATTTACTGGATGAAACACATTATTACCCCTCACTTTTGAACCTTAGAGATTCAGAAAGTAACAACTTTCTTTCGGTTTATTGACCAATTAGAGATTCCTAATTTATTTTTCTTCTGTTGTCTTTATGTTAGTGTCAAATTAGGAGCAGACAAAGGTCACCAACATATAGGATAGCTGCTTGTGAGTTCCCAGAATAATCTGAAAGGAAATGTAAGTGATGCACTGGCCCTTTGTACCACATGAGACCTAGACAACATCTGAGAGCATCCAAAATCAAGGCAGACAAAAATAGGGGGAAATGGCTTTCCTGGCATGTCACAGAAAACTATTTGATAGAGTTAAGCTGCCCCCCACAAAAATTACACCTCTGATACTGTATCTGGAGATAGAACAAATGGGCGGACATCTTGATCCCCCTATCCTGTCTATGTGTCGTTCAGAGCCCAGGCAAACTGTCACAGGAACAAAAATGCATTATATATGTGAAAAAATGTCAATGAAGGCAAAAGTGACACCATCAGAACAAAACAAGCCAGCTCCCAAAATGAAACAATAATTTCTTAATCTCTAAGATGACATATTTGGAATTAAAATTGTGGCCAATGATTAAAGGAAGATCACACATTTCAATTTACACATCATGTTGATGCTGTGCTGTTGTTTGGCTCTGTACATCCATCATGAGAAATAATGAATGTTTATTTTGAACTTAAATGGAAAACGTACATATGTATACCTCTATACAAATCCAACAAAAATAAAATATAAAGGTAGGCAAAGGCAAATAGCAATTACAGCATTTTTTTGCTATCATTAATCTTTGCAAGAAAATTTAACAGATTCAGTTTGAAAAGGGTGTAGGAAGAAGTAACAAACTTGTCTAAAAAATTAATGGATCATGTTTATGAAACACATGCACAAAACGTGGTATAATTACTTTGTATTCACCCTTTCCATCCCAGATAAAAACATTGCTTACATGGCCTCTTATTCTAGTCAAAGTAACAAAAAGCCCATGCTAAAAGAGCTTAAACTAGTTTAAGAAGAGAGAAAAAGGGAGGAACGTGATAAAAAAAAAGATCCCGTTGAAGGAAGAGAATGAGATGGTCAACCAAATTTTATCAACCAAAGAACTTGTACATTTATCATCTCTTCCACTTTATCCCTTTAGGGGCTATGGGTCTTAGGCTTGAGGCAAGGTATCACCAGCCAGTCACAGGACTGACATGTAGAGACATGCAACTCTATTCCACCCTGAAGGGCAGTTTAGAATCATGGATTAACCTAACAAATGTTATTCTGTGCGAGGAAACAGAAGTACTAAGAGAAAACCAATGCATGCATGAGAGGAACATCCACACACACAGAGTCGATGATGGGGTAACATCACTACCTGCAACACCACCAAGCAGCTGCATCTGAAACCATTAAACCACTATTTGCCCCTCTATTGGTATTAACCATCAAAAATGGAAGATAAAATTAAAGGTGCTATGAGGAGCATCTATTACCAACAGCATAAAGACTCTGTTACCCATGAGCACGTGTCGTAATGCTGCGTTCCAGTAACCTCGGAACTGGGAGTTCACAAATACCACATGAAGAAGGTGATTATCACGGGACGTTCCAGTTGCAGTTTCCTACTTGGAACCCGGAAATTCCTACTTCTGACTACAACTGGAACGCACCAGAAGACGTGACCCAAGCCAAAGCGTGTGTTTGTTGTGATGCTCGGACCTTCCTCAGAACTCTGCATTGCTTTACAACTTCTTTTTCAACAACTTACAGGATGCAAAGCGACAAGGTAATGTATCTCTTTCTAGTTACGTAGCGGTAGTTTTTGATGTGTGACAACTAGTAGTTTTTGGAAAACAGTATCGTAGCTTTGTAGCCGGCTATATATCACTACTTACAGCCCGGTGCTCTAATGCTGCATTCACACTGCAAGCGACCCAGCTACCAAAGTCGCGTTGCCCACTGACGTAGCGTCGAACGTCCATAAATACCTCTATTCGTCACTGTTGCAGTCGGCCGTCGCTCGGTGACGTCACGCCCGCTCGAGTTTCACCGCAATCATATCATATATCATATAATAAGATGTATAAGCGGACATTATTCCAGCTGTATCCTTTTCACTCACTTATCAAACACAAAACACTGCAGCTGATTCCCTGCAGCAGCATTATCTGTGAGTTTACTGTGGTCCGTCTAGGCAGAACTAATGCCCTCGCTGAGATTAGTTCCGCCTAGACGCAACTCATCCGCTCTGTAGTCCGGATGAATAACTGTCTGTCTCGGGTACCGTCACACATACACACACCTCTGATTGGCTGTTGCTGCACAGCCACGCACGACATCGCCTGAATAGATTAACCCTTTTTTACTTTGACATCGCGTGACAAGCTATATGGTAGTGTGACAAGCGGCTGTCGCATTGCGGGAGGGTTAGCCCCGCCCCATTGACTTTGCATGAAGAGTGATCGCCATGGTAGTAGCGTGCAGTGTGAACACAGCATAAGACGTGTCCGAAAAATATAAATTTGCTCTAGTTTTAATGGTCTTGTTCCCGAAGTTGAGTATCCAGGCCAGTCCAGCTCTGTCCGACCCGACCACTAAGCTAAGGAATAGCATTTATAGATAACCTGTTTTGATGCTATAAAACTCATCTTAAAGCATGTATTTCGATAAGGCATATATCTAAAAGTGAGACTTTTTTGTAATTACGTAGAAACTCCTCACAGTCCCTTTAAACTGGTTAAATGTGTAGTTATAGTGGATTTAAACACCAGTCAGCTTGTGTTAAAATATAAAGATGTGTTCCAGCATGTTTGAGGAGGACTTCATCTCTTCCAATTCAGGACCATGGACAGAGCCAGATAAGATAATATTGGCCTGACTGCACACTTCATCCCACTCTTTTGGACAATTTTAGCTCATGAGTAATAGGTTTTGTTATTAAGATAATGAATTGGTGTACTGGGATTTGGGGATAATGGGCAGTTCAAATAATGATATTACATAAAAATGTAAAAAAAACAAACCTGAGATCCAGGGCTTGGTTTTAATTGAATGCCAAGACGAGTTCATGAGGGATTACTGGCTTTAAATTCAGTTTTGAGTCTGAATGGCTTCTTTAAATTTTAAGCAGGCTATGGCTTCAGACTTTTTCCTGATGCACTGATTTCCTCAGTGTTTTCAAACTCCAGTAAATGTCAGAAATACTCCTCTATGCACTTTCTACTCAATCACCCCATCGGCCATGTGGTTTTCAGACTGAACTGCCTTTATGTAGCAACATTCATTAACAGACATCACTGCGCTCCAGAGAGTAAAATCAACATGAAAAACAGAATACAAGTTATAAAGGTTTATAAAGGGTTTTAAAGGCTGAGTAACTGTGAGGGAAAATGTCAACACATTCAGAGCCCGGAGGCAGAAACCCCCGAATCAAGAGCCACCATCCTTTTATCCTCCGGTGCAAAAACTGAACTCTCAGGCAGTTGGCAGTTGCATAGCAATTAGAGCTCAGATAAATCAATACCTCCCAGGATATGACTCAGTGAAAGGGCTTGTCTCGCAAGCAATGAAGTATTAGGACTGGTGAAAAAAATATATTTATAAAGTGAAGAGGAGTTAGGAAAGAGTGGGAACTCTGCTTTGTTTTATTATTCTCTTCAAGCAGTCTAGATCTACAGTAATGGTGATTGTCAGTGCACTGAGTGGAGAACTGGGTACTGAGAGCTCATTGAATTATATGGGTACATCTATTCAATGCATTTCAGAAACTTAAAAAACTGTTTTAGATGCTTTTTCTTACATTTGATTTCATGCAATGTCACAAAAATGCAATTTACTTCACTTTTTATGTTGATAGGAGGGCCTACTTTTTATGTTGATAGAGGGGCCTGTTGTTCTGAATAATGAACACAAAACAAAACTCTCCTTACGTTTGATGTCAGCAACTTGGCGATAAACTGGCGATGTTTGAGCGATTTTGCCCTATATGAGCTTCAGCTGAACATAATCTCTGCAAAATCGCTCATTTTGGCTATATTTTTTCATCCATCACCAGTGTTATCATAATGTCAGCTCATCTTCCCTCTTCAGGTGGGTCAGCTGACCTGGTAAACAAACTTTTGATGACGGTACAGCTGACCTACTTTTAGCCGCAGTGCTCAGCAACATGGCAGAATATTTATCTGATGTCAAGAGTCAGACTACGACATCGGTTTGAGTCTGAGTACACGGACGAGGAGCTCCATGAGAGAAGAATGGAGAGGAGAGAGACGAACAGCTGGCTCGTGAACAACAAACAGGAGCACGCCCACGACTCAATGCTAACTAGGCGGTGCGCTTAGGACAGTGTTCGCATAGCAACAGAAGAGGAGTGTGTTAGCTGCTCAGAGGACTTGAAACCGCTGACACGCTGATGGATCTATCCAGGAATATATGTCTGACTACTCGGAGGATTTTCTGCAATGACAAGCCGGGCTGTGGTAGAGACGAGCGATTTTGCAGAGATTATGTCCCGCTGAAGCTCCGCTGTCGGACCCCGCTAAGTGCGGCTACATCGGTTGGATCTAAATAACTTCTGAAGGACTCCGAGCTGCACGATGTTTGTCTGAGTGAGTATATGAGCATGCACAAACCTAAAAATAAGGTCCAGGTGTCAAAATACCGGAGTTTCCCTTTAAAGGAAATGAACCTTAAAATGCTCAGTTTCTTATTTTCTGGGGTTTATGATATAATATCTATACAGCCTCCAGCTACATGTGTGTTTCCTTGTCATGGGAGGACACCATGACTGCTTTAAAAATCTTCCAGTGGGGTTCTTGTAAGGACATGTCAATCAATCAATCAATAATTTGAATCAGCTGACCACTTTTCAGAGTGTCTTCCCCAACTCTCACTCCTCACAAGCCTCTCCACTGTCTCTCTCCTGTCAATAAAGGCACAACATACCCCAAAAAAATACATTTAAAAAATCTTCCAGTATCTTGTAGCCTGAAACTCCATCTTTCCACTCCTGTCATTAATAATTCAGACAGACAATCTGCACAAAGCTCATCATCATAACGTCCTGTAACCTCCCAGCTCCCTCAGATCTGAGCATTTCCAAAGAGGAGGGAATAGAGCATCTTATCCTCTATAGAGAGGAAAGTTCCTTTTTAATCAACCTGAGTCAAATCCTTGCTTAATAGGCAGCTAAGACGTGATGCAAATACATTGAAATAACACATTCAACAGAAGAAAATATCCATAATTAAATTACAATAATTATATATAACTTATATGTATTTTCGGATATCATTGGCAGTAAATGCAAGCTTACATATAGATGCAGCTGCATAAAACAACCCCAATTTCCCTGGTGGGGTCATGGCTGGTCCACTGCAGGTTCTTTAAGGGACATGTCAATCAATCAATCAATCTTAATTTGTATAGCGCCAATTCATAACAAGTGTTATCTCAAGACACTTTACAATAGAGCATAAAGCTCTTCATTTTATGGATACATATATATGCATAGATACAGATATAAAAATACATATAGACATATATATACAAATATATACATCCAACACCCAACATGAATCCATATAGCCAATCATGAATCCCTCCATCATGGCTCATGAAAAAACTTTCTGTTAAGCAGCAGGAAATCTTGAATGTGGATCCCAGTCTCATGATGAACAGCACTAAAGAACTAAAGTTAATGACAGGTTCATGGACCATCGACCTGTCGTCTGATTTATTAGAGGTTAGCCTCTTGAGATGCTACATCTGGTTTTCAGGAGGGTCCTCATGTCTGAATAGTTTTGTGATCATTTTATAGAAGTATAATCAATGATATTCTTACTGAAAATAAGAATTTATGCTAGTCAAGTCAACTCAAGTCAAGTTTACTTATATAGCACTTTTCCTACAACATATGTATAAATGTATTAAAGGCCTCTTGAGATGTGACATCCCATTTTCAAGAGGGACACCATGCCTATGTGGTGCCAACTACAGATACTATAGATGTACCAACCATGGATAGAGAGATCATGCTGATATTTACATTAACAGCTATAATGATTACGAACTAAAATGGGGCTAATGACACGGCCAAATATGTATCATGTCTGTAATTGTAGTTATTGAGGCTTCGTGACTCCACAGCAGCAGGAGGTCTACACCAAGGATCTCAGACCACCTACAAGACAAGAGCCAGAGACGAGTACAGGAGCAAACAAAAGGGGCAAAGGCAGATGTGGAGAGAGTGTGGAGAGTGTCCACCCTGAAGAACACAAACTGAACATTTTACTGTGAATTTGAGCTGTCAAGGTTGAGGATATGTGTCCTTCTTAGGGAAATCCCCGGAGAGGTGGCTGGTTACTAGCTAGTGGTTGATTTGAATTGATGCCACTTGATATGTATCAACATTGTAATGCTGCAGAGTTTAAAAAAAAAAAGTGTCTTTAATTTTTGGAGTACAGTTGATTTTTCTAAAATGTTTCATCCAGTAGACCCACTTTTGAACAATGACAGCACTCATCGCGTATATGAATGCCACATGCAGTCAAGCATTCACTTCATGGTGTTTGCACCACAGCAGCCTGTTTTATTTGACCATATAAATGCAGATCAAGAGGCATGCGATCCTTTTATTATATCCTTTACAGTGGCAACATATAATCTGACTTAAAAATGTTCCTAAGTAGATAACAAATCACAATTAAATGTTTTGTTTTTGCTGAAGAATAAACATCAATAAATGGCTGAACTATGTAGGGCAAGGTGTGAAGGATGTAAAGACTTGTTCAGCCTCTGCAAACAGGATCCATAATCAGCTGAGGAGCACAGCAAAGGTCTGAAAATAATGATCACCCTCTCAATATAGGCCACATTAGCATCACATTAACCTTTCAGAGATGGTGCATGTGTGTGTGTCAGGGTTAGAGGAGAAACAGGTCAAATTCTCACTTAATGCTCTTCAATCAAACTTAAGTATTTGTCATGTCTTCCCCTCTTCCTCATTCTTCATACGTGTATCTTCTCATTTTTGTTATTTTTCTGGCTAATAAATTCTACAAATAAAAGTACTATAAAGCAATAAAAACGTGTTTAATATGATGTAATTTTTTCCTTTGTAGATTTCGTTGCGTGTGAAAAATAAAAGATGAAAAGCAAAAAATAAATAAATAATCTAATCTAGATTTTTCTCAGCCCTGGGTTAGCTTTGGCAAATATATTTGAGAGTTATTTATAAAAGTCTAAAAAAGTCATTGATTGTTTTTTTTAAGTAAGCAAAGGAACTTTGAAAAGCCAAAATATGTCTTTCTTCTGACTCTGTCTTCTTATTTCCTCTTGAATCATCTGGAGATCGATCAAACTGTCCCCCTCTCCATCAGACTCAGGCCTCGGTCCCACCCCGGTCTCACACTTGTCCACACATTAACACACATACTTTCTCACACACACAGAGTCAGCAGGGATGTCAGCGTGTCTCTAATGGTGTGATGAACTATCCTTGTGTGTCTGACAGTTTCCTCGCTGTCAGTAAATATAGGATTTATGGAGTCGGTAACAGGCCGGAGGCTCTGCAGTGCTCTGTATATATTTATGTGTGTGTATTACTTTCCTCACGCTCTGGCTGACTGTATTATAGACCGCTGTGGACTGACTGGATTACTACCAGCTACAGATGATAAGAAAATATGACAGGGGGAAGTTTGATGCAGAATTTCAAGGAACGTTGTGAGAAAATGGGGAAGAGAAGTTTGATTTCACTTTTATGTTTTGTTTTGTTTCAGAAGGGACGAGATCTACTGCATGGTGGCTTCATGCCTCTGTGAGGGATTCGCTTGGCCCCTTACCTTACACTTCACAGATTCCATCAGTAATTTTTTCTTCTTTTTTCCCCTTGTCATCATTATCTTTTCAGCTGAGCATTGTGTCTGATGGCAGCGTTGAAAAGACCAATGCATTTTTTTCTAGCTGTCAGAGATAAGTAAATATGATTCACTGCTACAAGTGACCATCACCACCCCTTCCTGTAGGCTACTCCATCAAATCAAACTTTATTTAAAGCTAGGGTCTATGATCTGAAAACCAGTTTTGCTGTTGACACAGATTCGAAAAATGCAGCCTGCCCCCCCTCCCCTCCATGTTCCAAGATCCAGCCCCCCAGCTCGTGTCGCCTCCTAACAACACGCCCCCTCCGATAGAGCAAGAAGCCGGCCGGCAGAAAATATTCATTGGCGTTGAAGATAAATGAGATTTCTCATAGCTGAAAGTAACAAACACGACAGTCACCCCCCTTATAGCACACAGCGGTAGCCATTTCAATTGAACCGGCGGCGAAGCGGGTCTGGCGTCGCCACTCTCCGATCAGAGCAGAGACGATTGTGGGCGAGGATTTACGTTTCTCGGCGTGTCTTCACCAGCTCAGTTTACAATGCTAACGATGCGTGGCTAACTTAAATCTATTGACAGAACGTACCCGTTCCGACCAACAACATTCAGTCATTAGCTAGTATAGGCACAGACTAACCAGAGTTATTCAGCAGACATCTCCCACTGTAGTAAACAAAGTTATTACCTGTTCAACAGAAATTCGGCTGTCTCAGCGACAGTTTTCAGTCCCAAATCATTCTGCAGCTTTTTCCACTGGTCGTACAATTCTCCAATGTTGAGTCTCCGTTGGGACCTGTATTGCTCATATTTCTTCGTTACTTCAGCCTTTTCCTCGAAACTTTTACGTTTCCTTCCCTTCGATGTGGAGGGTAACAGAAGCAGCCTCCTGGTTTCGGTGCTGGTCTTCTCCGGCTCCATGACGCTTCAGTAGCTGTGCAGCTAGCTGCTCACCGGTACATGAGGGAGGTAGTGGGGAGGAGGCGGGACTATGGGTGGGACGGTGCGGAGCAGGGGAGACAGAGGATTGGATGGACTCAAGGACCAATCCGAACCGCTGGGAATGGCGGTTCGGATTGGTCAACTATTATGCCACTTTGCAGTGGATATACTGAATGGATTTTTTCCCCTTTTTTTTGGTCTTCATATTGCGTAGATCGGACCATAGGACCACAACAGCCTTATAAACGGTGTTATTAAGATGTACCAAGCTTCCAAATCGTAGACCATAGCTTTAACCCCTGATGTGAGCTGAAAGGGAGGGCCGTGCCACACCACAGTGTGAGAGAAGGGGAAATAGTGAAAGACAGGACGAGACAAGACAAACAGCGAGGAAGACAAACAGGTAGTGTAATTAATTTGAGATAGTAGTCCAAGTAGATTCCGTCAGTATATCGTCAAGCCAGAGACATTATTTGTTAAAAGTTTGATAGAAATCCCTAAAAGATTATGTCGTATATGACGTTCACAAGTGAGGAGTGATGAAGAGGCCTCAACACTTTTGACACAGTCCCTCCAAAATCCTATCTACTCACCTCATCAATGTGGGGATTTGTTCAAAATATGGAAAATCATCATAGTTATTGTGTTCAGGTGCTGGTATAATGGTCTAAATTACAGGCAGAGTGGTGACATTGTTGGCTGCGATCTTGATGCCAAGGCAGGTTTCCACTGTGTTTAAACCAGCTGGTCCGATTTGAGTTTCATCTGTATTCTGTGTCTATTCTATTCTAATCAGTCAGTAATCATAAAGTATTTTTTACAAAAATAATCTTTAAAAAAGTTTTTATGTTAACCAGGCAGAGGACATAATGCACCATATCCTTGACTCCTGACCTTGACATTATCAGGACATCTCAGCGCAGAAAGAAAAAACACGCATTTAAGAAGTAGAAGAGCGATTTGCAGAATACTAGTTCACAAGCAAAGAATGATCATCAACCTTGATGACCTTAACTTTTGACTGCCAAATTATAGTCTGTCATACTTGTGTCAATTTGGACACTTGAGCAAAATTTTAAATTTTCAATAAAAAGCATGATCATAAAACTTGATGACCTTGCTTTTGATACATGACCTTATAAACTAAATCAGTTTTTACTTAACAGTAGACCTAAGTGCAATATATGATATAAATCACTTTTGTCCATGAAACATTTCATACAAAAGCAAACAAGTGGCCATTCACAGAGGCGCTGTAAAGGCAGTAAAGTAAGGATGTTTTTAAGGGCCCATGACTGACTTGGACTTGTTGTTGTGGCTGCCGATCATGATGCCAAAGGCAGTTTTCCACTGTGTTTAAACCAACGGACAATAAAGTCTTCTATTCTATTCTATTCTATTCTATTCTAATAAACATCATCAGTATTTTTTACACTGAAATGATGAACTTTGATAACACTCTGTGACTATCCCATCTCTATTCACGTACAAAAATAAGCAGGTTTTATTATTTGTCTTTTTACATTGAAAAACAAACAATAATCTGCATTTTTTGCATTAACATTTATATAAAAAGTGGCCCTTTTAAACATTTACTAGAGGATAATAGTATTTTTTTGTACCAAATCTCATGATCAAATATTTGGGTCTTTAAAAAACAAGTTATAGAGCAAGACAAACCTACAACTACACTAAGTTTTGAACAGAGTTACATATTCTCAAAAGACAGATATTCATTATATTCATGCTTTTATGTAAATAAACTCTACTTAAGTGCTTATAATGGTCTAAATTACAGAAAGTTCCACATGGTGCACTCTTTAATACACCACTTATTTGATTATTTCAGCTGAAGAGTGTTTTTTCCACTATTTGCGGCCTGTTTTGTGTCTAACTTGGCTGTAAGTGGTATGAAGGATAAAAAATAAAACAAAAGAATGAAATAAAAATAAATTAAAAATGTTCAGGATGGGGCACAATCTTTAATGTATTCATCGGGCTCAAAATTTCTGGTTTTGCCCCGGGCCATTTGGTTTAATGAACTTGAATTTCACCCTGTGACTTTTTATATTTCAAATGCTGTATCCTTCCATTCAATAACACGTGGATGCAAAGTTTGAAATAATCAGGGAAGTGAAAAAAATGATCTATCACATTTTATTACACTTTTATAAAATGTAACAAAATGGCTCTTTTAAACTGTCTCAGTGATATACATTCATGGATGGAAATTAATTTTCTATCTATGAACAAAAATAAAAGTGAGATAATTCTATTTGTTCAACAAAAACTTGTGAATGGGTATGACAGCGCCATTGGCACATTAAGTTCTTATTGCCATGACTTTGCAAAAAACCTTGGTGTTATTCTGGACAGTGAACTTAAACTTGACAGGCAGATACGTTCCACTGTGAAAACAAGCTTCTACCAATTATGATTATTGGCCAAAGTAAAAGCCTATCTCCCAAAGAAAGATCTTGAGAGGGCTATTCACTGTTTTGTTACATCACGCCTGGACTACTGTAATTCTCTATTTGTAGGTCTTAGCCAGTCAGCCCTACGTCCTCTGCAGGTCATCCAAAATGCAGCTGCCCGCCTGCTGACTGGCAAAAAACGATATGACCACATTACACCTGTCCTTACGTCTTTGCACTGGCTGCCTGTTGATTTTAGAGTTCATTTTAAAGTTTTATTGATTGTTTTTAAGTGCTTGAATGGTCTGGCTCCACCTTATTTAACTGAATTGTTAAAGCCTCATATGACTACCAGGGCACTTAGGTCATCTAACCAGTTGCTCCTGGCAGTGCATTGGTCCAGGCTCTCCACTCGGGGGGACAGAGCCTTTGCGGTGGCGGCACCAAAGCTGTGGAACAGCCTACCTGTCCAGGTTAGAGCTGCACAGTCAACTGAGCACTTTAAAACACTACTAAAAACCCATCTCTATTCTTTGGCGTTCAATCCCAACTAAACGAGTAATCTTGGTTTTTTATCTTTTTAATCTCTTTCTATCTTTTTATCTTTGCATCTTTTATCCCTTATATTTTATCCCCTTTCCTCTCTTTTACTCTACTTTTATTGTTTTCATCCTTATTTTATTTCTGTTTTTATGCATATTCAATATTTGGCTCATTTTAATTCATTTTACTGTTTTATTGTCATTACTGGGTTTTTAATATAAAGTGTATGAGAGATTATTTTGTACCCCTGTACAGCACTTTGGTCAACTGAGGTTGTTTTTAAATGTGCTCTATAAATAAACTTTGACTTGACTTGACTTTTATGGGAGGGACAGTTTTTGGACCTGAGGTGTTACTTTATTTTTAAAGGGTCTTGATGGTTGGACTACAAAGTTGTGTCCTCTGCAAAAGTGTATACCAACACATACAATTCTGGTAATATGTGGCTCTTCTTTGTATTTTGTGGACAGTATTGCCAATAATTAAACCTGCTGTAGAGAAAAAGAATGAACGGAGCCTCTCCACTGAGCTATAGGGTCCATGAGGTATGACATATTTAATGTCTGTTTCTGTCCCTGACCTGCAAACATACTGAAGAGCTTTTAAATAATTGCACAGCTCCTCTGCAGCAAGGTCCAGCCATCCCAATGTCATTTTTAAGCTCCATCCAAGAAGAATTCAAAGTGTGTGTGTATGTGTGTCCGTCTGTCTGTCTGTCTCCATCTTCCCTCGTCTCTCCTCCCTCCCAGTTTTAAGCCCAGTGCTGAGCCACTAATGGAGGACAAGCCTGTTAGAGCAACACGCCACGCTTTGCTAGCAGCACACCAGGGACACACACACACAGAGTGAACACCAGACAGACAGAAATACTCAAACACATTCATGCACAAAGATAACACACAGACACGCTCTAAAACGGGAATGCACACACACAGAAGAACACTCAGGGTAACAACAAGCATTCAGTCCCATAATAGGAGACTGGCAAACACTAAACACACGCGAACACACATCCCAGCGGAGTACAACGCCATAGCAACAGCCTGCAAACAGCTAATCTATTCAGTGATGCAGCAGTCGACTCTCAGCAGGAGCACAGCCTCCAATTATACCTTCATTTGTTTGTCAGGGAGTTTTGTTCCAAAAAAAAAAAAAAAAAAAAAACAATCTTCCTCCTTGACTTAACCTACTTTCCAGACAATGTTAAGTGTTGTCTGGCTCTTTATTTGTTTGTGATTGTCCATTGTTACCTCCGCCAAGGAGGTTATGTTTTCGGGAGAGTTTGTCCGTCCGTCCGTCCGTCCGTCCGTCCGTCCGTCCGTGAACTAAATAACTCAAAAAGTGATGGATGGATTTGGATGAAGTTTTCAGGAAATGTTCAACATGGGAAAAGGAAGAACTGATTCGATTTTGGTGTTGATCGGGATCAGCGTCCTATCTCAGCTCACCCAAGTCAGCTGAGATAGGCTCCAGCCCATTGAAACCCCAAAAGGTATGCGCAGTACAGATGGTGTATGGACAGATGAGTTTGATGACAAACTTGGTAAATGTGGATCATAAGGGTCG
Source organism: Scarus forsteni (assembly GCA_036419115.1). Lineage (NCBI taxonomy): Eukaryota > Metazoa > Chordata > Actinopteri > Labriformes > Labridae > Scarus > Scarus forsteni. The sequence continues at coordinate 995,771 of JAZDUH010000380.1, read as the reverse complement.
CTTTGACACCTAAAGTTGGTGGATCGATTTAGTTTAGAGTGAAGTCTGAGTATTGTTTCATTCGGTCTGGTTTTCTTTCACACAGCACTTTGTCAGGTAGACAAAGGAGCATTAAACCCTCACAGCCTGCCGAGTTGAGAAGTGACTTTACGATTCAATGTTTTTTCATTGGGCCTACAATCTGGATTCTGATCCAGATGAAATTCCCAGTTGATGATAAGTATATGACATATTATCAAGTAAATCTTGAGGCGAATCCATTCTGTACCGTCAAAATATGAGTTTTAAAATATAGCTGAATTTTAAGTCACTATGTTTGGTGGCACCTGCAATGACTGGAGTGATGTTTAAGAATATTCTGCACAGGCTTGTAGATGTTTCCCTGTTAGGAGGACCACAGGGTGACAGCACAAGGAATGCTAATGTTAGCCACACCCTGGTAATACAATAAGTGAGCGCTACACTTGCTTGCGATGGTGATATTCACCCAAATTCAAGCCACAATTCACTGCTTTTTGGTTTGTTTGCTCATTAGATCCTTGTTTAGTTCACAACAGCTGCGACCTGTGGACTCTGGTCCACTTAGAAGCAAACCAATTCTCCCTGTTTCCTGGAAGACCAGAAATTGATTCTTTGGTCTGCATCAGAGTTCACATGAGCTTTCACAAAGCCCAAAATTGTCTGAACCTCCCAAAAAAACTAAACCAGAGTTCATTTGGTTCAGAAAAAATGTGCTGGGTTTTGGCATATGAGTAGAATGCAGAGTAATTGACAACATGTTAGAGAGCAGTGTTGTACTAATTAATCACCTGAGCAGATAAGTTGACCAATCTCGTGGTGTCAATGTTGGAAAGGGAGATTTAAAGGGCCGGGAGCTTCAACAGAGCACCTGAGACAGACTGGGAATACATCTAACCAGTGGTGGATGATTAATTGGGTCAGATTTCATTTTAAAACAAGAAGTTTGTTATTTAAATGGGGATAACATGAGATGTCACTGCAGATTGTATTATGTTTTAGAATCAAGTATCTCAGCATTAAATAATTATTAAACTGTATATCAAATGCAAACATATTGGACAACATAGCTGCAGTCGAATAGTCCTTTATGCTTAGGAAGGTTCCTAGAGTGAAGTAGTTTATGATTAGAGCTGTTAGAATAGTTAAATGCTTAGAAAAGGTGGCTCAATCCTTCCTTTATTAGCTCCTTTAGCATAGGATACACCGGACCATCCTTTGCAACAGCTTTCAACCGCATAATAATAACAAATCACACAGACCATGTGAGTTACCTTTGCTGTTTGATCCTTTCTAAAGTTTACCAAAACCTGCCTTAGCTCTCCAGCCATCTGATTGTTTGAAGAGAGCAGGATATGAGACATTTGATGTTGATTATGTTTAAACATGGTTCAATATTAATAATTTGTACACTATTATACTGTGGTCTTAACAGTTTCTGCCTGTCTTTCATTCAGTTTCCATTTATTTTCATGCACTGATTGGTGTTCATGTTGATAATGAGTAGACAAATTTATTTCAATCAATCAATCAATCAATCTTTATTTGTATAGCGCCAATTCATAACAAGTGTTATCTCAAGACACTTTACAATAGAGCATAAAGCTCTTCATTTTATGGACACACATAGATGCATAGATATATACATATAAAAATACACATATACATATATATACAAATACATACATCCAACACCCAACATGAATCCATATAGTCAATCATGAATCCCTCCATCATGGCTCAAGAAAAAACCTTCTGTTAAGCAGCAGGAAATCTTGAATGTGGATCCCAGTCTCATGATGAACAGCAAATCCACACGATGCTGTGTTGGGTGTGTGGGCGAAGGAAGGAGGTAAAAGGAGACAAGTGGACTAAAGTAAGAACTAAAGTTAGCAGCAGATCCATGAACCATAGACCTGTCATCTAATTTATCAGAGGTTAGCCTCTTGAGATGCTACATCTCATTTTTAAATCTTCACTTCCAACATCGGTTATGCAGATGTAATTTTTACCAGGTTATTAAGTTCAATGTTGTCTAAAAGGAACAATATTGTCATGATACATGAGCACTTCTATGGTGCGCCTTTTGTTGTCCATCTTTGGAAAATTGTAGTTTCACCGCAGCAGTAACATGTAGCGTAATGAAAGTGTAGTCGGACTCTCTCTGCACGGTACTTTTCCTTTCCTAAGTCCTTCTGATTTCTCCTTTCTCCTTTCCTTAACCTCATGACGTTTTCCATCAGGGTTAAGGAAAAGTCGATAGGAAAGGGCTTAGGAGGTGACTATTCGACCACAGCCATAGTTTCAAAACATCACCCATCTAGAAGAAACTCAAGTGTCTTTAATTTAATTAATTGGTAAAATGTCTCCTCTGTCATATCATTGTCACTTTGTAATGAAAATTATGTCTCACATTTATGAGCAAAGGTCAGCTTCAATCATCTTCAAGACTGATTCAATGATAAAAAGTTACAACACAATGAAAAGAAACGATAATTTATCTAAGAATAAATGTTCTCTCATGTTTTCTAGTATGAGTGAATACAAATTAGTTGTAGCTATGACTCTGGTGCAGTTGATTATGTTTTAGAAAATAATTTGCAAAGTCACATCTACAAATGTATTCAGTCATGTTCTAGTGTGTGAGTTTCATAGACATGGGTCATATTATCAGTCCTAAAATGTGGTCCAAAGTCGGTGCCAGTTTCGCCAAAACTCCAAAGCAGCCATCTGTGAACTCGTCTCTGAGTGCGATCAGAGACCACTGTGTTTGGGTTGTTCACCAAATTTCACCACCTGTCCCTCTAACTTTACAGAGACCGTCCAAAATGATATTTCTCTCTGCCCAAACTTGAAACAGATTATTTTCTTTTTAAAGAACTGGACCCTGTTTGTTTTGGCAGAGAGAGCACTGATTAACTTTGGTTTGAACCTTGAATTTCTCGCCCCTGACCAGCTGCCCATTTGACCAGTTATGTGCCTGCTGGATGAGCGGGTGTCCTGGAAACTTTGGTCAGTTTTTGCTCTTTAAACAATTTTAGAATTATTTTGCTGTCACACTTTTGCTTTCTGTATTTTTTTTTTTACTAGATTTTATGTATTTTGAGCAGAGCTTTTGCTGCTCTGTGATACAATCAAAGCCTTTTAAATGAGCTGAAAAACACTGTATCATCTCTTTGAGCTTTTGATGGGAGCACAGTTTGTAATCTATATCTGAAGGATGTTACCAAATTAAAAACACATGTTTAAATGACTGGAAAAAACATCAAACCATGAGATAAGTACATTGTTTGTTTGACTAGTTTGTTAAAAGCTCATTTCAGTTTCCTTAAAAGGATAGCCATTGCAATTCCTTATATGTGCCAGTCTTTTTTCCATGAGTTCATGCTTCTACTAGACTCAAGAAAACAGCATCATGATTGGGAATATAAAAGATGTGTGCATTATCATTATCATTCACCACCTTTAAAGTTACACCTTGCTACTGTTGGATTTTCTCCTAAAGATTGTTTTGGACAAAAATGTCACAATATAAATATATAATTGTGATTTTTACAAAACCTAATAAACCTACTCCATAAAACAGATCAATCTTCAGCTATTCTTTGTGTCTGCCTTGGTAAAATATTCAAATCGGGGTGGAAGAATCTGCAACCAGTGGGAAATAATACTAAAAGGATAATAACAACAATAACAATAATAGTGACGATGTGAGAATGAAAAAAACAAAAGATAGTGCAAAGGGATTTGATGTCAATGTCACATTTTTTTGTTTATTGGTTTTCTATTCATGTGTAATGACATCATACAGCTGTGTAATACAATTAAAAGTTTTGTGTTTGTGGTTACTTATGCTTTTAAAAATGCATTCCTTGGAGTGACAAAGACTTCTTATCTTCTCTTATCTTATCTAGAAAAATCTTACAATTGTGCAAAAACCACAGAGAGATGTTTTTATTTGTCTTTGATTTCAAATGTGACCTTTTTTTCTGGTAACTGATTCATTCATCCCATGATTTGAATGAATATATATAGCCGGCTACAAAAACTACGATACTAAGTTTTCCAAAAATTGCTTGTTGTCACACATCAAAAACTACCACTATGCGGGGTTAGGGTTTGGTGGAGTGGTTAGCAACCAGGCACCCCATGTAATTGCTTCTGCCAGTCCAGGTTCGAATCCCGCCTGTGACCAGTTTGCAGAGTGTCTTCCCCTACTCTTTCACCCCCTTTCACAAACCTATCCATTGTTTCTCTCCTAACGATAAAGGCACAAAATGCCCAAAAAATACCTTTAAAAAAAAAAAAAACTACCGCTATGTAACTAGAAAGAGATACATTACCTTGTTGCTTTGCATCCTGTAAGTTGTTGAAAAAAGAAGTTGTAAAGCAATGCAGAGTTCTGAGGAAGGTCCGATCTGCATTCATTAGCAAACACACGCTTTAGTTTGGGTCACGTCTTTTGGTGCGTTCCAGTTGTAGTCAGAAGTAGGAATTTCCGGGTTTCGGGTAGGCAACGGCAACTGGAACGTCCCCCGAAGTCGGAATTTCCTACTGGGAACTCGGTGAAACCTTGCCACCCCCGAGTTGACAATCGAAGATGGATGCCCCCAGTGTGAACAGTTATTTAGCTTCTGTAATAATCAATTTATTTGCACTTCTGACTGGGGTGTGTCACTCTAAATCAGCTGTATACATAGTATTGTTACAGTTATATTTACAAAAATGCTGCCATAGTGATAATCACATTCTTCATGTGATATTTGTGAACAACAACGCAGGGCGTGCTAACAGCAGCTAACAATAGCCTGGTAGATCAGCATGTTTTTTTCAATTTCAACTGGAACGCCGATCAGTCAGAGATGATGTCACTCCCAGTTCCGAGATTACTGGAACGCAGCATTACGACAGTCGCCGCGCGTGCTCATGGGTAGCAGAGTCTTTATGTTGCCAGTATTAGATTCTCCTCATAGCACCTTTAATTTTGGAAGTATCTTTTTAATCATTGATGAAGCTTTTGATGCTGCAGTTAACCAGCAATATCGGTTTTAGTGTTAGAGGATAATTTTGGACTAAAACAAGCACATGTGGGTTTTATGTCACATCCAAACTTGTTTTCGTGGATGGGTCAGTCCCACACCAATACTATTGCACACAGCAGAGAATATTTCACTATCTCAGAGATTCCATTTGATTTTGATTCTGAATGTGATTATTTGATTTACAAATCTAAATCAAAGCTCTTTTAATTACAAATTGCAACTATCAAGCAAAAACCTTTTGACTCCAAAATTGCTACTTTTCAGGAAATTAAAAAAAAGGCCCCACGAAGGAATGAATAAACATTGTATTGCCTTGGCAACAAACTATTTCTTTGTACTTTGATTTGGTTACATGCTTTTAAAGCCTGCTCTCCAACATGGAAGGTGATCAACAGCACTGTTTTATGAAAATATAGGAAAATCATAAAAAATGGAGATAAGAGGTTTTAGCCTGACAGCAGCAGATGGTGCTCATTGAAGGTTATGCTTTCTGTTTGTCTATTGCGTATATGACATTGACAGTCAGCTATGAAAATGGTTTGAAGGCTGCAAAGAAGTAAAGTATTTATAATAGAAATAACTGTTGAATATAATTAAGCTTTTTATTTTAAAAAAGGGTTTCATGAGCTTTTCTGGATCAAGAGACTTGGTTCTCTACTAGACTTTTAAACATGAAACAGGCAAAAAAATTCATACTGGATAAAGACAGGAAGTTGTGTTTAAACAGTGCAGCAAAGCAACCAGTGCGTACCAGCATTCACCTTGCTACAGTTTTGTATAATGAAAGTAACTGCAGACAATAGTATAGTATATAATAGTATATAAAAATATTACAGTATATATAGTTTACAATGGTATTTTGCAAGCAACTGAAAAAGGATGACTGAAGTCTTTCGAAATATATATTGTACATTTTTAATTGTTTATTTTAGATCAATTCAAGATCTTACGGATTAAGGGTCCAAAATAGACCTGCATTGTCCTAGCATTTTTGCTGTTTAGAGCGTGGACAGTAGAGAGACTGCAGAGTCATTGAAAACATGGCAGAGAGAGGTGCTGAACTGACCAATTACCACAGATGAGACTGGTCAACTTATCAGGACAGACTGGGCCCATGTGAGTTTGCACAACCCACAAGCCCCACCCACACGAAGACAAACCGAGATCTAAACGCAGACGTTTTTTGCTGAATCTGCGTATCATCCATGCGAAGATGATGTTTCGCGGGACTGTAAATGATCATTTTTGAAACCAGGTTCCAGGGTGGAGAGATTTTGCAATGCCGTAAACGCAGCTCCATGATTACTGGCTCTCCGCAACTTTTCAGATACACTTACGTTATAGTTTCATATCTTCATTGACACACACGCGGCAATGATGACAACAACAATGGCAGCATACTGTGTAGCATATGTGCTGATGAAGCTAATGACCCTACTATCCCTGCTGCAGCAAAATCCCCTTCTTCTCAATCACCACCAAGTTAAACAAACAATTATTGAGGACACATTACGGCACTTTATGATCACCTTATCACAATCTCTGTTTACAACTTTTGCCGCAAGTGCGCATGCCCACTGTTTTTTCGTCTATTTCCGCTTGTTTCCGTCATATTGTTACAGCGTCCCTAGAGGTCTGGCATGTGTCTTACAGCGTTTTCATGCATATCAAGTGACGCATACATTTTCTGAGATGCCTTTGTCTTTATGACAATCGTTTTTGAAACTGTTAACCGTTTTGTCTTCGTGTGGATGGGGCGAAAATGATTCAGGAGAAATTGATAGAGGGCTTTATTGAGCATCAGGGATTGTGAATATAACCTACCAGTCATTAAAATTGAACATATGAACCTGATTTAAGAATTTGAAACATAACTATGGTGTAATAGGTTCACAAGCAGATGTTATTATAGTTATTTTTCATGGTAATAAATAGAAAACAGAGGTATAACCCCCACACATCTCCATCTATCTCTCAAAATCTAACTTAAATGAAACCTTGCTAATGCTGATCAGGAGTTATGATGACCATTGAGAGCCCATTTTAAAACTCCATTTGGATGTCATGCAGTTTCAACAAAACAAAAACCAACGGAGCAGTTGTCTATAATGCATAAGCAGTAATTTAGTAAAATCCTAACCAGTTTGAGCTGGATATTTTGGAGTCTGCCTTCGGTTGGTAATATAATGTCAGCTCCATGGAAAGACATGTTGGCTGGTGCTCAGCAGAAAAACAAAAAAAGTAGTTTCTCCATTTCTTCAAAGCTTTGCCAAAGTTTCATCCTGCATATAACACAAGTTAGACCCCAGGGTGATACCAAACTTTTCTGCATCTCTCAGATTTTTGGGCTCTGTGTGGTGACAGAGACAGAAGAGCGAGCGCAGAGAGGAGGGAGAGCAGAGCGGGATGAGAGGAAGCGGGGAGCGTTTCAGAGACACAGCAGTGTGTTAACGGGAGCCAAGCATGGCAAATTGGACTGAATTTTCCGCCTGTGCGATTTCAATACACAAACGCAGGCGTACATAACCATGCTTAATAAGTGTGGGGCTAATGCATTGTATAATCTCCTCTAAATTAATATGTTAGACACAATTGCCTGGTAATTAATTCCTGTCACAGCATATCCAAATGAGCAGATTTATTCTCTTCTGTCAATCATAAAGCCCGGAGCCTGAGGCGGATTATAGCCCGGCGTGAGGATGATGGCGCCGTTATATGTGCTGGTTTATGTCCGCCATGTATAAACATCCATTACTGCGGCCTTTAAAGAGCCAATGACGAGGGCCGGTCATCAAACGAAGGTCACGGCGATGAGGGGAAACGCAGCAGCCTTTTGTTTTACGGCTTCATAAAGAACAGGACGTCTCCATGGGCTCCTCAACCGCCCTGACATCCACCCACTGCTCACTTTCATGGCTTTTCCTTTCCCACACTCGCTCCGCTCCATTATTGTTTCCCAGGATTCCCCTTCTAGGGAAACTGCAGCTACATTTCTATGATCCACACAGAGACTTGCCTGAAGACTTGCAGTTTTTTATTCCTGCAATTTAAGTCTTAAATGACTCCCTGCACCCCGCAGCAGCAGCAGGAAGTGTAAACTAGTGAGTAATGAGTGGGGAGAAATGGAGCTTGCACAATCAGAGATGAATATGTGGGATTTGTGGAGCTTAGAAACACAGATCGGTGTGTTTTGAATATACAATGTGCACAGTTTTAAAACAATGGTGCTTACTTAAAACTATGAAGTCAATGTTATATCTTAATATACATGAAGATTCTCTAGATACAGGTTATGTAAATATTAATCTGCAGATTGAAATATCATGGCATCATCAGCATAATCAGAGTTAGGTTATACATTGACATTTTTGTGGGTCTTATCTTTGTAGAGAACACAGGCAAAAGAAATGTAGGCAGAAAGAATGCTAATAACGATGCTAACCTAATTTTTTACAACACTTCTGAAAACAAAGGTTCCAAAGCTGATTTACACACAAACACAATGATAAAAACAAAGCACTTGGAGAGCACAAACCTCCGCAAAGGTAGCTCACATGTTGCTGTTATATTTATAAGCAATAGTTCAATCAAAAAGTTGATGATAATGATGCTAACATTATTTGTACAGCACGTCTGAAAACATTTTCACATGCAAACGTGCTGATAATGACAAAGCATGACAGGCCAAGTGGATGCCCCGTTCACTTCAGAACTGCCTCAATTCTAAATGGCATGGCTACAAGAAGACTCTGGAAACATTGCTTGGAGATTTAGCATCACATAGTTGCAGATTTGTCATTTCCATAATGCAAATCTGTCGTTCCACCACATCCCAACCATGCTTTTAACGGGTTAAGATCTAGGCCACTGGAGTACAGAGAAGTCATTGTCATGTTAAAAAAACAGTTTTAGATGATCTGAGTTTTGTGAATCCCAGTCTCAGTGTCCTGTTTTTAGCTGACAGGAGTGACACCCTGTGTGATCGTCTGCTGCTGTGGCCCGCATTTCTTTCAAGACTTGGCGTGTTGTGCATTCAGGTTTGGTCTTGTGCATACTTTGGTTGAAATGGGTTATTTGAGTCACTGTTCCTTATCTCTTTGACATCCAGCATTGCCAAGGCGTTATGGCATGTGGATATTTTTTCTTTTTTGGACCATCTCTTTGTAAACTATAGCGATAGTTGTATGGTTGAAATTCCAGAAGAAAGTCAAGGGGCACTTTAACAAAGAAAATTTGCATTAAAAGATTCATGATGTGTCTTTATGTTGTGTGCAAAAAACTTGAAACTAGATACATAAGATAACAAATATTAACATAATATATTACACAATTACTAAGGATGCACATCAGCGTTGGTTTTACATCAGTTCTGGCCGATGTCTGTCCTTTGTGCAAACATCAGCTATTAGTAAATTAAAGTCGTGTTTTCAGATGTTTATTTGTTGTGACATAATTACTCGTGCTGACATCTGCACACAAAACTGCTGATTTAGAGAAGATCCTGTATTTAGGGTGGTAAAACTGGCTTGTTGGAGTAACCGGGATCTGTTTTCATGATCTTAACCCTTTACTACCTTGGCAGAGGTCAATAAATTTAGGATAGTTAATGTGTAAAAAAACGTCTCGTTGTTTCTGTCAATGTTTTAGGATACAGAAAAAACTGCAAACAAACCAAAGATACAGATATTTTCTGTATCTTTGGGATTTAAAAGGTTTAAAAAGCAAAAAGCTATTATTATTTTTATTATTACCACCATTTTTATAGTAAATACTAAACGGCTTAGTAATATGATGATCCATAAATATGTATATATTATATATATATGTATATATTTTTGCCTGTATATTAGTATGTATTATTGTGTGTTTGCCAAACTTATCATAATCAACCTTAAGTTATTTTTGATTGATATTTATTTACAAGACTTTCTGCCTTTTCTGATGGATTATGATTTTGTGTATTTTTATGTCATCACGTAATTAACTGTTCACTTTTTAACCCTTCAATCCCACATCAGGAAAGTATCTATTTTCTTTTTGTTTTTTATTTTATATGTAGCCTAGTTTTCTCTGTTCCATGAAAGGTTAACAGTATCAATGATTTGATTTGTTCTGTTTTTTTAAACAATAACTATCCCTGAATTTATCGATGACCTCTGCCAAACAGTTGAGCGGGTAGTTAAAGGGTTAAAGGTGAGAAAATATTGAAGGAGAAATGACGTGATTAGAAAAACACTGGTATCAGCATCGGCAGAGGAGTCTCACCTGACAAACTGAAGAAGTGTCCAGACATACTTTTTAGTGTAGTCACTAGAAAGCAGACAGTTTTGGGGTATAAAGCCTCAAATTCTTGATTGCTAAGTTCCTAAATTAGATTCAGGAAGCCTCTAACAATGGTTGCCACATTAGAAATGCTGCCACAAGCAACTATTGGTGAAGTTAAGGTGGAGCCATGACTCCTGATAGACAGCTGTACCTCTTAACCCTTTCATGCATGAGTTATCAAATCGCAAAGGAATACATTTTTAAAACAAGTTAAAAATCATGGTAATTTTTAAAAATGTTTTATTTTGAGGGAGTTATGCATCTCTCCATTACACCATGCATCAGCTGTAGAAATAGCAATTTAGTGTAACCTAACCCATAAAGCCTGAAAACACAAGTAATAGCCAGAAAATTGACATTTTGGGGCTGAAATGTTTATTTCACTTTCTAATAAAATTCAAAGATTTCTTTTTAGGAATTTGTTGATCATATTGATTAGACGGAGGTATCATAAAAGTATGTATGAAATATGATACAGCAGGATTTGGGGGGTTAAAAAGGTCAACAAACACGACTTAGACAAACATTTATCAAGAAAAAAAAGCAAAATCTGAAGTAACCCATATGTAGGGTGACATCAGGTAAATTGGGCCATCAGGTAAAATGGGCCATTTAAGCTTTAGATGTCCCAGCCCCTCTGATTTTAAGAGCCAATGACAGCAAATGGTTTAAAATGGTTGACACAACTGTACTTGACAAGAAACAACAGATTTGTTTGGTCTGTAGTTGTTATTGTGGGAGGATCTAAGATTCAAATCCACACTGCACCAGAAAACTGCATGGTGAGTTGACTGGCAGAGGGATTTCTGATAAAAATGATAAGGATGATAACTCAATTTAAAAAACATGCATATATAAAATTTTTGATGCATAATATCTGTCTTGATGACACCTATTAGAAATAATGCTTAAAGTGTGGTATTTGGACATATTTTTTGGAATATTGATGCTTTTGTTAGTGGCCCATTTTAGCTTAACCTATTCAGTTAAGTTGGGCCCCCAGGTTCAGCTAAAATGGGCCACCCTTTTTATCAGCAACAAACGCACACATGCACATGTTTGGAGGGAATGGGGCCTGTATGTGGCCTGATGAGCAAATCAGTTGGTGTTCATTTATTCATTCATCATTTACTATGTAATTAACAAAGTATGTTGCCATATTGACAGTTGTTTTACAATAAAAATTAATGACTATCCCTTTGCAGCTGGACTGGCCCAACTTACCTGATAAGCGTCCCATTTTACCTGATCTGCTGGCCCATTTTACCTGAACTCTGCTTGTGTAAAAAAGTTGGCTCAGCTGACCTATCAAGACCTGTAGGGCCTATAAAAATATATTTACTGCACAATTCCAACACAATATGTAAAGAAAACAACCATTATTAGCCATAAAACCACATTTTAGTAGAATAAGTTGTATTTTGTAAGTGCCTGAAGCTATTTACCAAAAAGTGGCCCAATTTAGCTGATATCACCCTATATCTGTGTTTGCTGTTTTGTACTTCTGATGCAATATCGCAATATGGTAAAAATGTGAAAAGATATTATTTTTATGGAACTTAAGACAAGGGTTCCCAAATTTACTCCAATATCTGTCTACTTTAGTGGACACTATGCATGAAAGAGTTAATATACATGACTCTCGGCTTTCATATTGTTTATAAATAAAAATAAAAAAACAATAAATTAAAAAAACATGTAAATAAACCATAAATAAAATACAAAGTGAAATATAATTCCTTCACCACACAGTATGTGCACTAAAATATATGAACTAATTCAAACAGATATGTATCTGAAAGGTGTGAACAGGGTTTATTTAGCCATTAAAATTTAAATCTTCTCAAATGCTTTAAAAAAAGTTTGGAAATGTTATTCAGTTTATTATTTCACTCTTATATAATAAAACACATTAATACTGTTTTTATATAGTTGGACAGCATGATTCAACTTTACAACTGTATGAGCCATATAGGCTCTTAGAATTAGCAAAACAGCTAAATGTGAGGGTAGCACCAAAAGCTTCTGCAACCGGAAGAACTTAGGACACTTAGGATAAAGTTCTGTGAGACTGGTGAAGTCAATAAAAGACCCCGGAGTGGGCATCCCAGGAAGACTATTCCTCACCCTGTCTTCACTGAGGAACTGTGGGGAAGAGAAGATTTTGGCACATTTTCTTGAAAGCTAACTCATATTTGTCTGTGTTGCACAATCCGTTAACACGCAATCCTTACAAGTTGTACCTTGTTGTAAATGTAAAATCAACTAAAATAACATTTACCCTTTTTTTTTGAGGATGGAATCTCTGGGGTTTGCAGTCACCCCCAAGTTGACACGGCAGTTTTTTGCACTTGTGTCTTTTTCATATTAATCCAGGAGGTTGCTCCTTGCAGTACGACAAACTTGAGTTTCTTACTTTAGCCTTGTTTGGCTCGCACTAAATGGAGTAAAAACTGATCTGTTGACTGTCCTACTGTGTCTGTTTCTTACATAAAAGCAGGCATGGATTAAACAGCACAAGCAAAGGCTCCAGTACACACCGACAGAGCCAAAAGGTATTACACTTTTCAACTATTTGCTCATGCTTGCTGTTGGTTTATATACACACTCACACACACAGAGCGAGGCCTGCAGGCGTGTAGTTTTTCTTTATTAAAAACCAGAAAGCGCAATTAGCTGCAGAATCTGCTTAACCCCGTATGGCTCCCTCAGCTCCAGGATATATTGCTTCTTCTTCTCCATTATTAAAAATATCACAGGCATGAGAGGGGGAGGGCTTACAGGAAATATCACAGCTACATGTTTAGAGAGCGGAGGTAAGGAAATATGTTTTCTTTGGTGGAGGGAAAGCAGGTATTTGCATCTTTGTCTCAGCAGAGAGAGGGTGACTGGGATGCTCTGTGTCGTGGATAAAGTGTAAAATATCACATTTTCATACTTTAGGGTGACTACCTGTTTGCTGCTGGATAGTGTTCACAAGAATCAAAGTGAGAAAAAGGGAATACATGTTTTTAAACCCTTTTTTCAAGAAAGTTGGGACGGTATGAAAAATGCCAAATCGGTCATGTTGAGTTTCACACTGTTCGTCTGTAGACCTGGTCTGGTTGTAGACAGCAGCAGGACTCATGTGGACTTTATCAGGCTATGTGTCTGTCGTCTTTAGCTGCTCTACTTTTGCCATATGCTGTGCTGCTCCTATGTTACTCTGAGACCTTTGTTCCAGCATGTTTCTTGTGGTTCACAGCTCCTGCTTTCACCTCTGCTTCTCTGCTCGTGTCCGGTTCACTGATCCAGCTGTGACTCTCACTGCAGAACATGGCTTCTGTGTGACCTCCTTCTGTCATTGCCAGAGAGGCTTTGCTTCTATGTGGTGTCCATTTTTACACAAGAGTATAAGCTACTGTCTGCAGGGATGTTGGTAGCATGTTATTGTCCACTCTGTCTTTTTATAAGCTACTTATTACACCAAGAAAGCAATCACCGCAATGCATTACAACCAACTCTTCTCATGTCAGACTTTTAAATCTGAATGTATTTCTGATCAAAATAATAAAATAGACAATTTTTGTCTAAGATTATCAAATACATATAAAATGTTAATGATGTGAGCTGCCCAATGGTGCAACAGGTAAGGCTGATGCTCACAGCAAGAAGGTTGCTAATCCAATGATTTGCTAATCCTTTCCCACTACGAAGACAAGATGATTAAAATTATAACTTGTAAAAATGTATTTGTTTGCAAATATTTACTCAGGTTGAATTTGATGCCTGACAAAACCTAAGATGAGGCATGTTCACCACTGTGTTCCATCAACTGTCCTTATAACAACACTCAATGTGCATCAGTGAACTGAAGACACTAATTGTTGAAGCTTTGAAATCTGTGGAATTGGTTACCATTCTTTCTTGATGTACAGCTTTAGTTGTTGAACAGTCCACTGTCATATCTTGTCTTTGATAATGCATCAAACATTTTCTGAACTGGAGTGCTGGTTTGGCAGAGTGGTTAGCAACCATGCACATCCCATCCACATACTTCTGCCGGTCCGGGTTTGAATCCAGCCTGTGGCCAGTTTGCAGAGTGCCTTCCCCTACTCTCTCACCGCCTTTCACAAGCCTATCCACTGTCTCTCTCCTGTCAATAAAGGCACAAAATGCCCAAAATATATGTATATATTTTTTCTGAACTGCAGGCAGGCCAGCCTAATACCTGCACTTTTTCTACAAAGCCACGCTGTTGTAACAGGTTTTAGCATTGTCTTTCTGAGACACAAAGGTAATTCCTGGAAAAAGACGTCACTTGGATGGCATGTCACTCCAAAGCCTGTATATACTGTACCTTTCAGCTTTAAAGGATAAGTTTGGTTTCTACAGCTTTCACATTGTTTATAGAATGTAGTAGAACAATATACTCACCCAGAAGACTTTCCTGATCCAAACAGTGCTTCAGGAGATATTTAGATCCAAAATCAAGCGGTGGACATCCGTATAATGGTAGCACACGGGGCATGTTAGCGCCGCTCCTAAAACTGTATTAATCGTCCAAAAACTCATTAGTTTCACCAATATTTCATCATGGTCCGCTCGGGCTACTCCTCCATTACAGTCTGTGTCGCTCCAGACATGTTTTTGAGGCTGTGCTGACCTCTGAACTAAAGAAGATGAATGTTTGCCTCTGCACATGCGCAGTACGGCTCATTGTTTCAGGGGAAGACAGCTGGCTACACAACGACTTTCTTCTTCCAGTTTTGTGCAAAGTGGACGAATATCTATCGGATGAAGATGTTGTGGAGGAGAACTTTGAATATGATGGGTGTCCTTACAGTTTCGAGCCAGAGTTTACTGATGAGGAGCTCATCGAAAGGAGGAAGCAGAGGCAGAGAGAACAGCTGGCCAGAGAGCAGTCTTCAGTTCAGAGGTCAGCACAGTCACAAAGACATGTCTGGAGCGACACAGACTGTAATGGAGGAGTAGCGTGAGCGGACCATGATGGAATATTGGCGAAACTAATGAGTTTTTGGACGATTAATGCAGTTTTAGGAGCGGCGCTATACATGCCCCGTGTGCTACCATTATACGGATGTCCGCAGCTCGATTTTGGATCTAAATATCTCCTGAAGCACTGTTTGGATCAGGAAAGTCTTCTGGGTGAGTATATTGTTCTTCTTCATTCTATAAACAATGTGAAAGCTGTAGAAACCAAACTTATCCCTGAATGTTGCCGTCATAGACGTGCAAGTTATCCATGCCATGGGCACTAACACACCCCCCATATGTCACAGATGCTGTCTAGAAAGTCTTTTTCTTCTTTGGCCCATAGGAGAAAATGTCCACAATAAAACAATTTGAAATGTGGACACATCAGACCACAGCAGACTTTTCCACTTTGGGTCAGTCCGTCTCAGCTGAGCTGTGGTCCAGAGAACACAGCGGGGATTCTGAGTGTTGTTGATATTTGGCTTTGGCTTTGTGTGGTTGGGTTTTAACTGCGCTGTGTTAACTGAAAATCATCCTAGTAATCCTAAACCCAATTGGCAATCTGATGTTTTCAAGAGAGACTTTTATTTTGTTTAAGAGAAATTATAAGATTATTTAGACAAATATTTCATTTCAACATTTAAGAGGAATAATTTGATTATGCAAGGCAGATATACTGATTATTGAAGATGGATATTCTTATAGCTAAAGGCAGTCATCTGATCATTTAGCGGGAAAAATCTTTGATTATTTAAGAGTAATATTCTGATTATTTAAGAGAAATAATCTGATTATAAGAGAGATATTCCGATTATTTTCAAGACAGATAATCTGTTTATTTGAAACAGACACTCTCATAATTTAAGATAGATATTCTGATTATTTAAGACTTACTCTGAAACTTACACTGATTTTGAAAGAAAAATAATCTGATTATTCAGAGAGATATTCTTTTTATTATTACCTCCGCCAAGGAGGTTATGTTTTCGGGAGAGTTTGTCTGTCTGTCTGTCCGTCTGTGAACAAAATAACTCAAAAAGTTATGGATGGATTTTGATGAAATTTTCAGGAAATGTTCAGCATGGGAAAAGAAAGAACTGATTCAATTTTGGTGTTGATCCAGATCAGCGTCTGGCCGCCATGATGAAAAATGTGATTTTTGTGAATAACTACTGAACTAAAATAGATATCATTATGAATCCAATTGCTTATGGTATGTTTTCATGGTCAAGGAATCTAAATATTTCGATAAAATAAAGGTAGGACTAATATTTATGGTCAAAATCACAACATGGGTGAGGACTGGCGCTGGCGGAGGTCTGCGCTCTCCAAGTGCTTTTCTAGTTATTATTGAAAATGAATATTCTGATTACTAAAAACAAATAATCAGATTAATCAGACAGAACTGTGTTAACTGACATTTCTAGTAATCCTAAAACCAAGTGGTAATATCAATGTTAGTTTTCAATACAGTACTGCCCGAGGGATTGAAGGTCACAGGCATTCAATGTTGGTTTTTGGCCTTGCAGCTTTACTTGGAGAGATTTTTCTGAAACTTTTGGTGATGTCATGGACTGTAGATGATGAAATCACTAGATTCCTTGCAGTTGTACATTGAGAAATGTTCTTAAACTGTTGGACTATTTGCTCATGCAGTTGTTCATAAAGTGGTGAACCTCACACCATTGTTGCTTGTGAATGCCTGAGCCTTTTGAGTGCTCTTTTAGACCCAATCTTAAGACTCAGATGTTTCAGATTCACCTGTTCACCTATTGAATTTGCCAAACAGGTGTTTTTGAGCATTCCTCGAATTTCAGGCTTCAAATTTGAAATGAGTAACCATTTGCAAAAAAACAATGAAGTTTATTAGTTTGAACAGTAAATATCTCTTCTCTGTGGTGTTTTCAATTGAATATACATTAAAAGGACTTGGAAATCATCATTTTTGTTTTTATTTTCATTTTACATATCCCAACTTCATTGAAAATGGGGGTGGTAAAATGTAAAAGGCAAAACATTTTGAAGTCAGGTGTACAGACTGGGTTTTGTAATATGAAACCACCTCTGATCTCACTTTAATTGACACTAACAGCTTTTTGATAAACACCAACAATTATTCAAACTCATTTTTCAGAAGCTTAATGAGACTTCAAATTCAAGTATCAGACATTTTCAGTATTTCCAGTCAAATTTCTGCAGGCTTTATGTTTCAGTCTTGATTAGATGATGGAAGTAAAGTGATAAAATCCTTTTTCCTCCTCCTCCTCCTCCTCCTCCACGTCCTTCCATCCTCTCCATCCAATTCTTCTCGCTGCCAGAACAACACAACACAATAATAAGATTACAACATGAGTGTGTGTGTGTGTGGAGCCGGGCAGCTCTGCCCACATTTAAAAGGTTGTGTAGCAGAAACACACACACTCCCACACACATGCATTTGAACGCACAGAGAGCTTTTCTCTTTCTCCTCATGTGGTGGTTTTAGCCAGAAAGTGAAAACATGGAATTACACTGATGATCCATTTAACTGTGAAATTCTTTTTTCTCCTTCACTCCTTTCTCTCACTCATTTTTTTCTTCTTAATCCTCTTTGTGTCTTTTTAATAATTTCTTTCATTTTCTCTTTCAGTCAAAAATCATTTGCAACAACAGAGGAGACAAAGAGAAAGAAAGGCAGAGTGGAGGCTGCTGAGAACTGAAAGAGGAAGAATGGAGGTTGGAGAAGTGAAGGAGGAGAGGACTTGTCAAAGACTAAATAAGGGGTGATGGATCAGGTGTAGGAGGAGAAATAACAGAAGGAACATTAGTAGCAGGAGGACAAAGAGTAGAGGCAGAAGACAGAAATATTTGGAGAAGAAGGAGGCAAATCATGAGTTTGAACAGGCTGGAGAGGAGGACTAGGAGGAAGATGGAGAAAAGAGGAGCTGAAGTAGAAAGAAGAAGAAAGACAATGACTGAGAGGGCTGGACACTCATTGGCAGACAATTGGACTCGAGTCATAGGGACTCGGACTTGAGTCGAATTGAACCGCTAACGAGATAACTTGCAATTCAGCTCAGTAGGTAAAAACTCGACACTCGACTCGGATTCGTGAGAAAATGTCTCCAGGCTCAACCTGACTTGAGACAACATGATTCAGAAAATTGCACTCAGGCTTTAAATGAAGAGCCAGACAGGAGATATACGCCGCTCTTTCCTTATAGGTTCACTTTATTGATGTTCCATTCACAGTACACTTGTCCGTCAACTATTATTGTCCCACACACGACACAGTGCTACACACAAAAGTTCCTGCCACACACCCGCTTCTGCTACAGCAGTGGTTCCCAAACTTTTCACAGCCTGTTCCCCTTCAGACACTTGACCTCCAGCCATTTA
This sequence comes from Scarus forsteni, assembly GCA_036419115.1. Classification (NCBI taxonomy): domain Eukaryota; kingdom Metazoa; phylum Chordata; class Actinopteri; order Labriformes; family Labridae; genus Scarus; species Scarus forsteni. The sequence continues at coordinate 977,031 of JAZDUH010000380.1, read as the reverse complement.
CCCCGAACTCTCATGCACTTATAACACAGAGAAAAAGAAATGTTTAAGCCTGCCGCACCCCCACCTCCAACATTTTACATGCATAACATACAGATATAAAATCTATTAAGGTGAATAATTTCTCACTAAATAGATTATTTACTAGTAATGTCAGCAACACCAGTTCACGTTTGAAAAAGAAATGTATATTTCTAAAACATATCCATTAATGAACTTGAAACTTTAATGAAAAGGCTGTGAACTTACTGTACGTTACTTTAAGAATCTTAGATGATTCAGGACAGATTTCCTTCTCCAAGATGCCTCAGCCTCTCTGTCAACACTTCAGGCCTTTATCAAAGCTCACAATACAAACATATACCAGTTTGAACTTGAACTACTGAAACAACTGTCTAGCACTGACAGTTTTTCACGTACCCCCTACGCCACTCCGCGTACCCCTGGGGGTACACGTACCCCAGTTTGGGAACCACTGTGCTACAGTGATGAGCATTTGGCAGGGTGCGTGGGATGCGGGTTTCAAATTGGCAACTGCTATGTCTTCTGTGCCCAAAGTTATTTTCTTTGCATATAAAGAATTTCAATCAGATGGAAAACGAAGACATGCCAAGTGCACGACCTGCAACGCTTCAATAAGCAAAAAAGAGGGCACAACATCCAACTTTATCCACCATCTGAGGACACATGAGAGAAAGTAAGTGAAACTTGCAAACGTTAGCCAGGTAGCTAACGTTCCTGCCATAGGTCAATATGGCTGGAACGCTAGCCCGACCTGTGGTCAATATGAAGCTAGCAAAGCTAACATTAGTAAAGAGGGTGTACGTTTGTTGTACGTGTGGGAAGATAAGGTTTCTGTCTTCAAGATAAAAATCTAAGTGCTTTTTGGGTGGACTGGGGAACAATGGCGTGGTACTAGACCCGTCATAACCTGTGACTCGACTCGACTCGACTTGCCCACAACAGAAAAAACTTGGGACTTGCTTCAGACTCGGATCAAATGACTCTAGACTTGCTTGGGACTCGGATCGGAGGGAATTGTCTGCTCATTGGACAGTTTGGGCTCCAATATCTGTTGGGTAGGTTCTGATGTGATGGCCTTTGCACACTGACTTAAAAAAAATACAAACTAATATTCTGACAACAATGTTTGCACACTAAGTCTTAAACTTTTGTCCCTCATAATTTTGTCCTGCCACAAAAATCTCAAGGTTTTATACTGTTATCCCAACTGATATGGGATTTTCTGGGAATAAGCTGTATTTAAACTCTAGGGGCGCTATTGTGGTGTCTTGAATCAGTTGTCTAAAGCATGTGGGGGCTGCCAGGTGCAGAGTGCAACGAGGATGGATTATGTTTAACATGATTAAACTAATCAAAGTGTTAGCTCTCATTCCCTTTTTATATCAGTCCAAGCTGGGCAGGTAGTGTTTAATTGTTTACTCAGTGGGTTTAGTGGTTTGGTCAGATTTTAGAATTATTTATCTCCTCTCCTTTTACTGTGCTATTATACCCAAAGTATGCAGACAGAGCACTACAGTGTATTATAATTGCTACTGCCCAGATTAAAGTTCCTTGTTACTGAAGCATCTCGACCATAAGAGGCCCCTCAAAGTATAAATCAGAAATGTTGGCATAAAGAAACGTCATAAGTTATTAAAATATCCAACAACATCATCCATATGTTCATGACAGACCTGTTTACTGTATATCAAATAACTGTTGTCTTAAATAATTTATTCTCTCATTTTCCTGCAGGAGAAAAATAGGATGAAGACAGGTCCATGATTGGCCTATGGATCTGTCACTGGCTTTAATTCTTGCTTTAGTCCACTTGTCTCTGCCCAACTCCCTTCCTTCGCCCACACATCAAACAAACACAGTACAGTGTGGATGGCTGTTCATCATGAGACTGGGATCCACATCTGAGATGTCCTACTGCTTAACGAAGTTTTTTTTTTCTTGCCGCCATGATGACAGTTTTTGTTTATACATGTAAATGCGTATTTTATATAGGTATAAATGTATCTTTGTAAATATATGTATCTATGTAAATATGTGTATCTATAAAATTAAGAGTTTGTCTTCAGCCTGCTCTCTTGTAAAGTTTCTTGAGATAACACTTATTAGGAATACAAATAAAAGTTCTTGATTGATTGATTCTCTATTATGTGTGCTATTATGCACTGGAAAAAAGGCTGGGATCCACATTCAATTTTATTTTGGTAAAATCAAGCATTGCAACATAATTCCACATTGTAAGAGGTACATTGGGCATTAAAAAGCTCATATTTTTTTAATCAAGTCCATATATTTTTGTTTTAAAGACTGCAGAAGTGTGTTCACATTCACTCATGTTGAGAAAAACCTTTATGATGCTGTATTCTCTCTTTTATCTGAGACTCTCTGTTCGAGCTGCTGCCCCTGCAGGGCTTCTGTTTCCATTTTCACATTTCCATTAGAACTTTAATTCCCCTTTAATTAAAAATAAAATTTACATCCCCTTTAAAAAGATTAAAAATTACCATGTAAACACCTATTTCCCCCCAAAGACAGATAATTCTTAATAAAACTATTCAAAGTAAGTGGCTGGTTTATTCTGATTTAAATCTAAATTAAATAGTTCCTCGATCATGTATAGGTTCTTTCTGCTTTAAATTGATTCCAGTTGTTCTGCGCATGCTCGTTCCCTTGTCCTGTTGCAACGCCCCACAGGAAGCTGACAGGAACCAGAAGCTGACGGGAACAGGAAGCTGACAGGAAAGGGAAGCTGACGGGAACAGGAAGGCCGCCCAAAGTAAGCGTTGGACTTGAGCCGAGACAATTTATCAAAGTAGAGCCTCAGAAGATTTGGAAATAATAGAAGACTTGATGGGTAAGCATTCAAATGTAGACCTTTTTAAAGTGGTAGCACCCAAGTTGGAGAAGGTTCCTGGAGAAACTGAACTGGAGTTTTTCCTCCGGTAGATGTGAATACATCACTATGTCATGTCCGCCTCCTGTCCAAGCAGAACCATTCCAAACCCCCAGGCCTAGAATAAAGGCAAATATATGTGTTTTCCACGTTAACCTCGATTCAGAGTAACTATTTCCATGTAAACACAAAGGGGAATACTTTAATTCCAAATTATTTAATTCTGAATGCTTAATTCTGAATTGAAAGCCATCATGTAACCATTGCCCATGTGGACCCAGTCTGTTCTGATCTAATCCAGTCTACTCAGTGTTATTTGGTAAGTTCAGCGCTGCTTGGCGCCATGTTGTCAACAGCTCCACACTCATACGAAAGGCTTTGGGCTTCTTTATACCTTGTATCTAGACAATGTGCATTAAACTGTAGAGAATGTCCAACAGACTTAGAGATTGTGCGACACTATGTATGTAATGTTCAGTTGTGTTATAATACATCAAGTTGTGTTGTTTTTGCTCTTACTTTGGATTTAATTTTGATAAGCTTGTCTTCTAGCACTTCCTTCTCAGGGAACATCAGCTAAGATTCAACAGATGGAAATTAGCTTATGGCCATAATCTGGCTGTTTACTGGAAGCCAAAAGGCTTAAACTAATGATAGAACAATGGTAGAACATCACACTGGTAGGTCTATTTGGGGCAATAAAGTGTTTTTGGCTGCTGCTGGCACTGCATAAAGGGGTTTAGGGAGGGGTCTCAATGCAGCTGACTTTGTGTCCTCTTCATAGATGTCCTCTATCACGTAGAGGAGACATGTTAACCCCACTAAAGGGCTGTTAAAACTGTAAAAAGCAGAGTATGGGCTACTTAACAAAGACTAAAAGGCTCAAAGAGAACAGAGACAGCTGAGGAAAAAGAGTGGTGAATGATGAGGAGAGGTGCTATTTAGTCATGATGATTATGACTTTTCAAACTATTACTTGAAATTATTGGTAGAAACAAGTGGTAGTAGTAGTAGATATGATAGTAAAGGGTAGATAATGGTACTGAAAAAAGAGTCTCAGAAAATAAGAATACATGCAGCACTACCTCTGGTACAGAGCGAGCTGGTTTTACATTTCTAAAAGATGATAAGAGTTTATACTGCTCCAGTATTGAATCTGACTGAGAAGCTGCATGTGGATCTGATAAGAAGCTCTTAAAGGCAGTCAGTAGTAATATCGATCCATTTCTTCTATCCAACCCTCCACCCCCACCACACACGCACACACTCAAACACACACTAGCGTTCTTGCAGCATCTCGTCCTTCCTGCCTCCCTCCTCCTTCCTCTTTTCCTTCCTTCCTCTGATCCTCGAGTGGCAGACTGAGCTGTAAAAATCAATGTGGAAAATGTCCTGAAACAGGCGATCTAGAAGCCATCTGGCCTCGCTCGTCCTCAGAGGCCTGCAGCGTGTCTCCCCTGGGATGAGAGACGCTGAGGAGAGGCAGAGAGAGAGAGGCCCAGGCACACAATAACACAAAGAAAGTGTTAAGTCCATAACGAGCAAATTCATGCCACATAAAGTACGAATCATGTGACTGTTACATAAGGGAGAGATGGATGGAACATGCATGATGATCAATATGTATTTTCCCAGAACTCAAATATTATCCAACATGTGTATTGACAGGCTAATGCTACACAGTGTCCATTATTGGATGTACATAAAATATATACAAGTTGTTCATATACTCAAATCATAGAGAGCATTATTGTTCTACATCTAAATACTTTCTGTAAAATAAAAACAACAATTGACGCTAAAACAATTAACTAAAGCAAAGAGGTTTTCACTCTGTAATGCCTGAGGGTCAGATTAATTACCAGGATAGGATAAAGGGTCTGACTAATTCCTGAAAACTAATTACAATATCTAAATGAAACCTACATTCAAACAAAGGGTTTATAAAATCAAAATATTATATTTGATATCTGTTTTCTGTCTCTGTTGTGATGCCTGGGGGAGATGACTAAGATCTGGAAAAGGGTCTGATTAATACCCGAAAAAATAGAGTATGAAGACAATAGATAAAAAAATTGGAACCGTGAAGCCATGTTTCCATGTGTTCATAATGAAATTGTTTTTCTATTCAAGAAACCTAGCCTAAGGGTTTGACTACGGGTTTGAGAAATAATTAAAGGACTCGACTGTGATGGTGGCTCAGTGTGATGGTGTGCTCTGTTGGTAATTAAAAGGATGCAGGTTCGAGCCCGGCTTCGGCTGTCACATGGGGACATGTCATTGGGGAAGATACTCAACCCAAGTTGCTCCCACTGCTGCATCAGTGATGTGCATATCAATATAAAAGGTTGTGAATATGCTGCTGGACTATATTCATACATAAGAACTCTGAATCCTCAAATGGTAAATACGGGTGCGCATGGGTAGATGTGACGTGTAAAGTTGCTTTTAGTTAAAGATGCTATGAGGAGAATCATTTACCGGCGAAATAAAGACTCTGCTACCCATGAGCACATGCGGCGACTGTCGTAATGCTGCGTTCCAGTATCCTTGGAAATGGGAGCGACGTCATCTCCAACTTATTGGCGTTCCAGTTGAAGTCAGAAAAAAACATGCCAATCTACCAGGCTATTGTTAGCTGTTGTTAGCACGCCCTGCGTTGTTGCATAAAGAATGTGATTATCACTATGGCAGCATTTTTGTAAATATAAGTCTAACAATACTATGTATACAGCTGATCTAGAGCGACACACCCCAGTCAGAAGTGCAAATACATTGATTATTATAGGAGCTAAATAACTGTTCACACTGGGGGCATCCATCTTTGATTGTCAACTCGGGGGTAGTGAGGTTTCATCGAGTTCCCAGTAGGAAATTCTGACTTCGGGGGAACGTTCCAGTTAAGTTTGCTACTTGGAACTCAAAATTCCTACTTCTGACTACAACTGGAACGCACCAAAAGACGTCTGCAATCCAAAGCGTGTGTTCGTTTGTTGTTATGCAGCTCGGACTTTCCTCAGAACTCTGCATTGCTTTACAGCTTCTTTTTTCAACAACTTACAGGATGCAAAGCGACAAAGTAATTTCTCTCTTTCTAGTTACGTAGCGGTAGTTTTTGATGTGTGACAAGCAATTTTTTTGGAAAACTTATTATCATAGTTGTAGCCGGCTATATATCGCTACTTACAGCCCGGTGCTCTAAGACGTGTAATATAAATAATAAAATAATATAAATTTGCTCGAGTTGGAATTGTTTTTTTCCCGAAATTGAGTATCCAGGCCAGTCCAGCCCTGTCCGACCTGACCGGAAGGCTAAGGAATAGCATTTATAGATAACCTATTTTGATGCTATAAAACTCATCTTAAAGTGTGTATTTCAATCAGGCATATATCTAAAAGTGAGACTTTTTTGTAATTACTTAGAAACTCCTCACAGTCTCTTTAAAGAACTGAGAAAAATGCATCATAATCCCAAGTCGCTTTACCATTTAACCAAAGCTTTTCATAAAAATATAAATAAACAACAAGCTACATTTTATTCATCATTAGTATGGGGGTGGGGGGTTATCAAAATACTAAAGTAAAATAAAAGACTATAAAGGTGATGACTAAAGCTGAAGATAAGAAGGGCCCTTTTTATGATAAATAATGTATACTTTTAAAGCTGTTCATCCATAACACAAGCAAGCACTATGGTCTGAATAGTTTGTAAGAAAGGGATCACACTTAAAACCTAGAATTGTGTTATGTTATCATGTATGCAAGTGGAGTGCAAAATTTTAGATTAACAGAGCAATTATCATCCACTCTGCAAAGCGTAGGGATCTGACTAATTACTGAAACAGAATAGGAAGTGACTTACAAGTTAGTTTGCACCCTGAGCTGATGCACATGGGTCACTTAGTGCTCAATTTAAAGTATATTTTCTTGACTTTTTTTCTTTGTGTGTCAAAAGCTCAATCACCAACTCTTAATAAAAAGGGAAAAAAGGAAAAGTGCCTTTGTGTTTTACGATATTAGCCTTCTGGTTCAAAATAATAATTAAGTAACAGTCAACTGAAAGTTTATATAAAAACATATAATAAGAATTCAATAACTGGAGGGAGTGAACAGATTGCAATCAACAAGACTGACCCTGAATATACAGTACAGGTCGAAAGTTTCGACACACCTTCTCATTTAGTGTTTTTTCTATATTTTCATCACTATTTATATTGTAGCTTCTCACTAAAGGTATCAAAACTATGAATGAACACATGGAATTATGTACTTAACAAAAAAGTGTGAAATAAATGAAAACATGCACTTCTCAGGTGTGCCTTTCCAGGATTAATTAATGAAGTTTCTTGCCTTATTAATGGGGTTGGACCATCACTTGTGTTGTTCAGAAGTCAGGCTGATACACAGCCGACAGCCCTAGACAACTGTTAGAATTAATATTATGGCAAAAACCAGTTAAGTTAAGAGAAAAGAGTAGCCATCATTACTTCAGTGAGAATCTACAATGTAAATAAATAAAGAAAACACGTTGAATGAGAAGGTGAGTCCAAACTTTTGGCCTGTACTGTATATCTACTGTATATATATAAACCAACTTACACTTCTTCAGGGCTTTCAATCATCACTCAGATACAATTTTGACCTTTGCATAAAAGAACCCACGGCAAGTGCTTAGCTCTCATTTCATACTTACATATAAAATTCCCAGAATGCAATACCCTGCAGGTTTGTAGTCAAAATTAGACCAGAGTCGTCTGGGATGTCACGTTTGAGTTTCAAATTTTGACCTTTAATTGTTGCATCCTCATTAATCCAATTAGTGTAGCACGTAGAGAGGGGCTGGATGTGTGACGGGGTTCGTGTCAGTCACGCTAATGGTGTCAGAGGTGAAGGTGGGTCCAAGAGAATGAGGTGTGATTAAAACATAGATTACATATGTAGTTTTACTGCTTAACTCTGCTTATAAATTTGTCTTATGGACACAAGCTCACTAATAACTATGTGGCTCAATAACCTCATTTAGTGGTGTAATGACAGAATAAAGTGGAGTTATCACATTAGCCCTTTAAGGCCCAAGACCATAGATTATAGCCAGAAGATTTTAGCTGAAATGTTTGTTTAACTTTCTGCTAAAATTCATAAAAATCAAAATGTCCATAAAATTAAACGTATAGATTTTCCGTATCTCATTTGATACATTCGGTGTTTTTGGCAACTGATAATCCATTTGAGGACATTTTTATCATCTGTCTGATTGTGTTCAGATGTTTTTTTTTGTAATTTATTGATCATATTGAGTAGATAGAGGTATAAAAGTATGTATCAAATATGATACAATTGGCTTTATAGGGTTAGGATTTTCTAAATCTGAAGAGGTATTTCTTATATTAGAGACTCCACACAAAGGTAAAAAATCAGGCATTTAACCGATTTGATCCTACTGAGCACACCACACACATAACCATTCTGTCCCACCACTGATCTAGAATCTAGTCCTCCAAGACAGAAATCTCGAGCGATCAAACCTGATCGAACAAAAACAAAGAATGCCACTGCAGATTTCTTGCCAACTCTTGTCCTTGTCATTTTAGTTCTAGTCTGACTTGGCGGAGGCATTGAATAGACATTCTTTGGCTTCCCACAGCTCCACGAATGTTCTTCCATTTCTGAGGCCATGCTTCTTTATATTTACACCTGTTTCCTTATTCCTACATAAGCTCAATTCTCGATTGGCTACTTATGTTCCAAGTCACAATTCACGGAGTCATGACTCAGAAGTCAACAGCTTTTCCCACACTTGAAGATTTTTGGCTGTTAATATTGAACAAGTTTGATATTTATATTTTTGGACCTTGGACCACTATGGAGCTGATTATCACACCACGTTCACTCTTAACACAACTCAGACCACATGATAATCTTGTAAAATAGTCTCATATATCGTTAGATAATCTGGCATTTGCCATCCTTGGTTTGTAAGCAGGAAAGTCGAGTCAAAAACAACCTGATATTCTTTACGTGTGCATCCCACTTAAAGGTGTAGTCAGCGATGTGGGAGAAAACGAGGGGAGAGGTTGTTGATAACGAATTTAGACCCGCCTCTCCTTTCATACCTCACCCCTGGCTCCACCCCCGAAAGCTGATGGACGTGCATCATCATGGAAATGGCCGTAGAAACTGCGTAGCTGACCAACGTAGCTAAAGTAACCCCGACTCATCAGACAACTCGACTGCAGTTATTGATAACACAACAACAGTACATTTTGGCAGATTAGACAATAAGATGAATGCCCGACGGCTGTTACTGTTATGTGAAGCACCATTAAGATAATGTTGCTTACATCTGCATCCATTTTCAGGTCTTTCAGTTCACTGAGTTCCCTCCACCATCGGAAAGCAACATCAGTGTTGACCCGGGTCTTCACTCTTTCATGGTCATAGCCCGTCTTTTTTTCACTTTTCACTCCTCTGACCTTTTTTCTTTTGGGCTGTTTTTCCGCGATTGCTACTGCACACATTGTATCTCTCTCTTACGCTAACTGCGCACGCTACGCAACCTACGACTCCCCCTCCCTCTCCCCCTCTGTCTGATCTGTGCATGAGTATGATCACCCCCTGGATGTGGGGGGGTCGTACCCTGTTTTGGTGGCTTGGCCCGAGCTGAAAAAAAAACAGCTGAAATTCAGAGCCAAGGCTGTGTATTGAAACCGGACTTCTTTTTCAACATGCTGTCAGTAAGGACACCTTGTGGATGGAGAGGAGAAATGTGGTGATTTTGACAAATAGTGCATTAGATTAGAAGATTAGAAGATCGCTGACTACACCTTTAACTTGTTAAAATGTTGATCTTAAAAAGTTTCCTCTTCCCTTTTGGTTCATTGAGATGTAAAACTTCCCTCAAATTGAAAAATATTTTAACTGATGTTATAACCTTGAAAGGTGTATAGTGAAAGAAGGCCAAAACAAAGCTTTTGTCATGCTTCAGAAAAGTTCAGTCAATTCTAACAAAAGGCCTTGAATCATTTGTTATTTGAATTACAAAATTGAAACAATAAAATATTGCACTTTCAATGATGAAGGACTGAAATCTAAAACTTGCTAATCTTTTTGTCAAAACATTGTGTCTATGAGTCTTTCGCTTGAGTTTCCTGCCACCAGAAACACCTGGAAAAAACACCAGGAAACAAGGTCAGAGGGCAGGAAGTATGTTTTTAAAGGCATGCAGCGTCCACTCCTTCAGAGGGTGTTTCTCATTACATAATCCTGCTTCCTTCACTTCCTTCATTTCCTCATATTTTAGCTCCTACCGGCAAGGAAATGTAATAGGAAGAGGATGAGGCATGAGGGCAGAGGAGGCTCAAACAACCAAGGGTGTGTCATTACGTAAGTTTGTCCATCCTTGCTTCCTCTCTCTCCCCTGCCGACCCGGTCAGAGTCATTCTCCCCCTGATGAGGGATCTTCTTTCTCCTTTAATGCACTCTAAAGAGGTGAGGATGGAGGAGAGAGGAGGCTTCTGGAAGAGCTCAGGGCAGAGGCACCAGTGTTTGTTATGAGGAAGTCAAACAAAGATGCACCATGATCGGTTTGGACTGACAGAAATGGAAAACTTTAACTCTGATTATTACTTTTGTTCACAGCATTGATCCAATACACTTTAAACTTTATACAGGAGGATTTATCTCTGAACAATCTTGTGGCATAATTTTTGTTCAATGTTTTGCATCTGAGGGTGCTTGTGTAGTGCAGGTGTTTGACCACCAATCATCTGAGAAGCTCACCATCATCCCCTGGCTCTGCTCAGACTGATGAGGTGATGAGCTGGTATTTTGTGTCTCCTCTTTTGTGCCTCTTCATCAGTGGCGGCTGCTGGTCAGTCAAGGAGGGGAAGCTCATTTTTTTCTGTCCTACATCATAAATTTGTTTATTTATTTAAATGTAAATTCTAACCCCTGTTCCTTTTCAAGAAAATGATCAGTGACCCTGTCGTGTCAACTAGGTGTCTTTTCCAGGGATTTTACCAGTGTTCTCTCAATGGCCAGCAGAGCTAGGCTGCTTAAACGGCCTTGGCCCATTGTGTTGTGGGTGTAAGACTTGAGCTGCTTTAAACAGGAGAAGCTCCTCTCCAGAACAACTGAATGTAAAACTTAGAAGATGCTCCGGTAGAGGGTTATACTTCAAGATCGCTGATTGGCTCATTTCACTGTCAATCAAAAAGGGATTCGGCCTCAGACAGATCATCCAATCATCATGCAGAAGCTGAGCGTCCAGGCCAGCCCACTGCCTCATAGACCCCCAGAGATGCTGAGCGTCCGACGGGCGGGACAAAGCCCAGCGTTTATCCAATGACCGTCCAGTTTCCACAGTGGAACAACCCACTCTACGCTTCCCCATCGAAGTCAGAAGACGCTCAGCGTCCGACTGTGTTAAAGCACTGAGACACTGCGGGGATGAATGAGAAGGAAGTCGCTCCAGTTACCTGTGATAAGTAGCTGATTCTGAACAAAAGATGAAGGTATTCTAGCGCATATTTAGTCAATGAAATGTACACACAGCAGGACATATCACCACTTTTTTGGGGACATTTTAGGGGAAGCTGAGCTCCCCTTGCAGTCTTACAGCAGTCGCCACTGCCCTTCATTGTGTTTCATGTCAGGCATGAAGCACAGTTGGTTTTGTTGTTTCCTGCATTTTCTTCTCCTCCTTTATCTGCAGCTACCAAGGTGTCAACAGCACGATTGACTCTCACCTGTGTGTCTCTGCTGAGATCTTCTCTGAAGCCTTGGTCTCTCTTTACTTGGCTATGGAGGAAGCAGATCTGATCTGTATGCTGCCAAAAACCCTTTTATTTAAAACAAAGATATTTGGAGGAAGCTGGGGAGCTATATGTACTCCACCTTTAAGACCCCAGATTTAATGGCAGCCATACTAAATGTTGCTATAGTACATGACGTGAGTTGGCTTAAGATAAACTTTATATTTCCAAAATGTTAATGCACATAAAAACACTCATATGTGGCATACTCTTGAACTGTGGTATTACTTTTTGATTCAAGTTCTTATAGGCGGAGAAAATACCTGTTGTTCTTGGTACGGTACTTCCCTGTTAGCAGCCATTTCTTGGTCACACTCTCACAGTCTGTGGCTTACTAAGGGAGAGGAGAGAGCTTTCTACAGCATCTAATGTACTTAGTGCCCATGTGGAGCTCATACAACTCCACTTCAAAAATACTGAACTATCCCTTTAATGTTAATGTTAGAAGTAGACAGCACTTGGAGAGTGCAACTCTCTGCCAAGGCAGCTCACATATTAAATCTATAAGCAATAGTTTTATGATAAAGTTACCATCATAATGTGATCTCTCGACCCTGAAAACCCACACCAAGCACTCAAAATCATGTTGATATTACTTTAGACAGCTATCGAGCAAAATGATCATTCGCTAATGCCGGTTATCTGGTGCACCACCAAAACCTAATCATTTTTAAGTTGGGCCATTACCAACATCTCCTGAAAATTTCAGCAAAATACGTCCAGTAGTCTTTGTGTGACCTTGCTAACAAATAAACAAACAGATATTCATGCGCCGGTTAAAACACTACCCTTGGCCGAGGTAATGATCTCTATCAGTGACTGTTATTGATTATACCTCCATAATAAATAGCTTTTACAATGATATACACATAAGGACCCTCTTTAAAACAAGATGGCAAGATGGAGGGGAGGAGGACGTATGCCGTAAAGCAGTCAAAGCAGTAAAAATGTGTAGTTTTTTAGTGTGGATGGGTTCCTGCCATCCACATCCACAGTGCCGATGAGGATAAAACAAACCCCCTCAGACTATGACAGAGGCGTCATTCATTCTGTTGTAAGGTGATGGGCCATCACAATGACTCTAGAAATATTATACCAAGGTGGAAAAACAACATAGTGCCACTTTAAATCATACTTAATGGTTTTAAAAGAACACAAGCTGTAATGCACAAATAAAAAATCTAAGTTTAAGGAGCTCGTAATGGCTCTCAGGTGACATCTACAAAGCGATGATAGAAACATGGTGTAGTTTATGAAGCACCAGCTCACTCTGACAAACAGTCAAACATTTGGAGCATCATCACAGATGTGTGTGATGGTGTTGGCAGGAAACAGCAGTCAGACAGTTGTACCTGTCCTAGATGAACACAATCTGCAATCGCTCAACATCCGAACAAGGGAGCTCCAGGCCTACACACATCTCACTGTAAAACAGAGAGTTATATTTGTAACCTGATAACAAACATCTGTGTTAAAGTAAAGATAGATTATTGTGAGACATAAATCGGACATACAGCCATTTATCAGCATTTTACAAGAATGAAATACATATTTAAATGTACCAGAAACATACACTGACTTTACCTATTAATATCAAACCTGAAAAACAAAATGTCACTGAGTTTTTTTTTTTTTTAATATTATACAAGGACTTGCTAAACTGAAATTTTCATCATGTCATCATATCATTGACGTAACAACATCAACATCTCCTGGTCTAATCAACCAAAGTGACTGAAAGCACCTGTGTGGGTGCCCTGGGCTTTTAAGCAGCTCCCTTAAAGTAATAGTTGAAGAGACTTCAGACCCCAACTGCCTTACTAATAATAGACACTCATCACATTATACAAATGAACAATTGAAATTTTCACCCAATAATTAGTTTCAGTGTATGCTGATTTTGAAGTAATTGTCAGGATTTGTAACCGAAATACGAACAAAAATCCAGAAGACGGACCCAAATGCAGATATAATGGAAAAGCTTTATTTTAAAACTAACAAAAAGGGATTAAAAAAAATCATTTACAAATGGTCACAGCACCAAACAAAATCTCTTACAAAGAATCAAATCAAAACAGGTCACACAAATAAGGAAAACACTAGAAGCAAACTACAACTTACAAAACAAAGTCCTTGAAAAGTTAAAACAAAAAAACAGACTAACTACAAGCTCGCTGGAGAACACAGAGACTAAGGGTGAATCCCAATTCTATCCCAATACCTTCCCCTTAACCCTCTTTTTTGGGGACTAAACTGAAGGTATAAAAACAAGCTCCTGAGAAACGAGACGCCACTCTTTTCCAGTTACGTCATCATCCAGAGCGGCACACTGACTGCCATAGGCAGATGCTACAATAGCTGTAGCAACAGCTTCAAAAGCTAGCTCGTTATGAAGAGAAATTTTAAAATATGACCAACAATTCAAAACATGATTGACATTTACTTGATGATTTAATATGTTTTTAGAATTATTTCTTTAAAGACTCTTGCTCAGAAAATCCTCTTATTTATTAAACAATGTCGTACTTTGTCAACTCCTCTGTTTCATCCCTGCTCTGAAAAGGCCGTTGAGTGTTTATCCTCATGAGCTGTGTTTGACCATGCTGCTCTCCAAAAGTAGATTAGGCCTCTGCTTTTCAAAGCAAGAACACGCAGCAAACATTAAGGTAACATTTAAGTTTTCAAATGGCCTGTTTGAACATACTGTATCTCTTCTGGAAGCAAGAGAGGGCATGTTTCTAATGTTTGATAGGTAAACCCTAAAACCTGTTCTTTGCACAACATGAGAATTTGTTATTTTATATCTTACTTTCTATTCATCTGTCTATCTGCACTCCTTGAAAGAAAGTGGTTAGAAAAGTTATTTTGGTCAATGGTTTGGTTATTATTTCTCCCCTTTAATAATACTAGTTGGTTTTGTGTCTTGCATCATTGAAAAGCCTGATTAGTCAACGTTACAACAAAGTGCAACTTGTAATGACCGTGTATTCATGGAATGGGTGTGGGTAGGATGTACTGTCTTCCTGGGATGCCCACTTGACTTAACCAGCCTCATGGACACCAAAAAATTACTGCAAAACACCAGCCGCAGAGGAGTTAGACACATTTTATTTGTGTGTTACCTACTGTACATGTTGAGGTGTGCCATTATTCACATGAATGCACAATCTTTACAAGTTTTTACCTTGTTGTAAAGGTGACTAATCGGTTTTCCAGCATTATAAAATACAAGAGCAGTTGGTATTATTAAAGTCAAACTTTTCTTAAGGAACCTCTGTAGCTCTCATAATGGAGGCTGAAGCCTTTTCTCAATAGTATCATTGCTACCACAGTTTATAAAAAAATTGCTCTGTTTATTTCCCTACATGTGTAAACTAAGCTGCAGATTTACATATTTTGTCTATTTCAGAATTATCAATAAGAAACATAACCTAGGCTGACTGCCTTTTGCAATAAAGCAAGTACAAATGTAAGTATCAATAATGTCAATCCTAATGAAGATTTTCTCTTTTACTGCAGTTTTAATAGAACTACACACTCCCACAAAAGTAAGATATTTGTACTGTTTTTGTAGATCAAAAGAACAATTCACATTTTTCATCTATATTTTAATGTCTGGGGTGTTCTTACTTTAAATGGAGCAACAAAAATATGCAAATAAGTTGGATGTAGTCCAGTGAAGAACAAAAGGGGGATAAAGTGTAGTGAAGTGAACAGGTGGGAGGATCGTGCTGAGCTCTCTACTCCTCTGCCTCCATGCTCTCCCCAGACTTCACCACATGGAAACCACATGGACCAGGCTCTGCGGTGGAGCTGGAAGAACCTCAGAAAAACAGCACAGCATCCTTTGTCCCACCATCCTGCCCCAACTTCAAAATCAAACAGATTATTTCCTGACATTTCTGCACGTTTTTCATATTTTCGTGCTTTTCCCGCAGCTGCAGCTGCAAGAGCTCTTCTTGCTTCTTCCTCTCCGCCTGTGCAGCCTGTACTGACTGAGAGAGGAATGCTGCAGCTTTTATAAAGGCCTCTAAAAATAACTCACCCCACACTGCCATCTACAGGCAGACTGACAGCACCCTGCAGCCAATAGCAGCTCCCCCTCTCTGCAAGCTCCTCCTTCTCCCTCAGTTTCAGCGCCTCCTTAATTGGACGCCAGTGACATCATCAACCCTATTTACCTTATTAGGTCACGCATGAAAGTGAGTGACAGCTGGCTCCGCCTCCAGCTCCCTCCCCTCGCGCGCCGGTCGCCTGGATTGCAGCGGGGTCCAGTCTGCTGCTGCAAGCCGAGCAAACCTGGCAACCTGGCAGCTTTTTACGGGGAGACCGATTGGCAATCTGGCAATGCGGAAATAGATCTGGCACCCCCGGATTCCGTACTGAGGAGAGAGGCGTGACAGAGCGAGCAGAGAGGAGAGGGGATTGCATTTAGAAAGATAAAATTATCAACTCTTTCTCCGTTGTTTTCCCTTTTTAATTAAAGTGCCCAGGTGCGCTCCTCCTGCACCAGATAGGATTTTGTTTCTTTTAATTTGACAAGTCCAAGAAGAGGGAAGAAGATTTTAACCGCGCGGATTCCGGACTTCTTTACTGACTTTTCCTTTTTTGCATCAAGCATGGATGTGTTGGCGAATTACAGTATTTTCCAGGAACTCCAACTCGTTCATGACACTGGTTATTTCTCTGCGATGCCTTCCCTGGAGGAGAACTGGCAGCAGGTCAGTCAAAGATGCGTTTTTATTGTCCTTTTGGGAAACTGAAGGGGTTAGAAATGTCACATGTGCGCTGGTGGATGTTTGTGAGTGTGTTTAGCATCAGCAGAGCGCGCCGGAGCGGCAGCAGCGGCAGCCCCGTGCAGTTGCGTCTTTTTTTTCCCCCTCCTCGCTCACATGGAACACGGCGAGGTCCGCTGACAGGAGAAAACACACGCACTCACAGAGAGGGGGAGAGGATACAGACAGAGCTTTACGCACTGATGGAGCTGATGGATAAACAGCATTTCTAAACGTGTAAAAACATTATTAATTTTACGTACGCTTTTCACCTTATGCATTCAACACCCTTAAACATAGTTTGATTAAAGCTGCCATTACAGAGTGGACATGAATATTAATCTATTAGTTAACACTCTTGAACTTAAGATATAGAAACTCTTAATTGTTAGCTACTCTGACTTGAGTGCGTCTGGATCTATAGCCTATGTAACCACTGCTTTGCAAATTTGAGTCAACCAGAGTCTCTCAAATGGTTAAAAATCTGCTCACACACACAGCGCAGGGGGGTGGAGAGAGGGGAGGGGGAGGAGAGAGGATACAGACAGAGCTTTACGCACACATGCTGGCACTGATGGATAGACAACCTCTAAAACGCGTAAAAACATGATTCACTTTTACGCACGTTTTTCCGTTTTACTTTACGCAATTAGTCCCTTCGAGGAGGGGCTGTCTGTGACACTTGGGGGTTAATTTCACCCAGAAACATTGGTATTAGTGCAGGAGCACGTTGACTTGATAGGTCATGGCCATGTTCAGATTGATCCTAAAAACATTTGCGTAAAATCATGCTTTGCTTTTATGCACATTTACCTTTTGCCTCATGCCAACAACCCCATAAATGAAAGGTATTTTCAAAACTTAAGGTTTATGTAATCATTCATTATATCTTGTCTACTAATTAGCATGTTCAAATTTAGACCTAAACATCCTTTACATAAATTTCCGTATACCTTTTTTTACTGCACACACGCAATGTCTTAAATGTAGAGTACCTCAGATACTTAGGGGTTAATAAAACCTATAAATCATTCATGATGGAGCAGGAGCACGTTTTCTTGTGTAATCATGGTCACGATCAAATTTAGACTGAAATATAAGAATACCTTTTCTAGTGTTAAAACTGCAAATGCTCTTTTTCCTTGAAGTTGAGGTTTGAGAGTTTCTTGAGGGTAAAATTGAGCTGATTTACCATCATTCAACGCCTTTCCCCCATTAGTCATACAGAGATGGTGCTGGATATGACCTTAAAGTCAAAGTGTTACTCCTGAAAATGTGGTTTTTTTTCTTTTCTTATAATGCAAGCGCTGTTCAAATTGTGACTTAATTTATTTGAACTTCCTTGAAAGCAAAAACTGGTTCAGATTTCTCTGTTTTGTTAACATGAACAGTTTAAGGGAGTTTATTGGCCGAATGAATTCTTTATCATTCATGTTCAAGCAGGAGGTCATGGTTTTGTAAACTCATGATCATGTGCAAATTTATCCTGATCTACAAAAGCATTCACCAAAAAAATGTTGCTTTTCCCTAAAATTGGCACCCTTCCTCCCTTAAGTTAGTCATTTAAGGGCCAATATTGATTTTTTTCTCATTCAGTTGCTTCCCCATAACTCTCCAGATATGAATTAAACTGCAGAAGATGCTTTTATTGCAGATGTTAACAATGAAAATATTGTCTTCCTTCCTAAATGACTTTTGGGTTGACGTTTCAAAGAAGATTGATGCTCTAGTTAGGGCCAAAATGATCTTCTCTTGTTCATTTATAGTACAAATTGCTGGCTGCCTACATATATTCAAGCCTGTATTGTGTCTGGTTGGGGATGTACTGGTTAGATAAAGCCCTTAAATGTTCATTTAAGAGCATTCTCTTTTGAAACCAACAATCTGAATAGACTTTTTATGTTGCTAAAGCTGCATACACAGAGTAGAAAAGTCTAATTTTGTATTAGAATGAGCTATTTTCCCCAAATTGGCATCTTTAGGGACTAATTTGGCTGTTTTACCCTAAACTCACCCATATCGTTCAATAAATGAAAAGCTGTTTTCAGTTTTTCACTGCAAATCGTACCTTAATGAGAGCATTGAAGTCGAAGTGGGTCTCAAGGTTAAAACATTTTTTTCTTTATTTTTATTAAAGGATTGGAGTTATTTGCTCTATTCGATTTCCATGAAAGGTGACAGTGCTGAAACCACACAAACACAGTTAATGATGTTGCGTTTCCTTTTAAAATTGAACTTTGATTCAACACTTTGGTCTTTTTAAGAGTTATATTTGATTGCTGTGACCCCCTTTAACCACTTGTACTGTGAAAATATTACCTAAATGTAAAGATGAAACATTTAAGTGGGTTTATAGCATTAAAAGAGCATTCTGTGGTCTTCAATAAAGGTTTGGAGATTTTTGGGCTTGTTGCATGTGCTTGTAGGAGGATGGTGCAGACACAGCCCTTAACATGCAGTACTTTGTAAGGTTGGTTGTCCTTTAACACTGATAATGGTTTCCACAGTTTGGTTTCTTAAGGTACAATTTGGATGTTTTTTTTTACTGTTAAAACCTCTTATGCAGGCACATGCCACCTTCTTGTTGTGAGGATGAAGAGTTTAATTGGGTTTTAGGTTAAAATATGGAAGTATGCTCACTTCCGTTCTTCTCACTAGCTTGGAAGTGTTTTGTGTTGTGATACAGGTAAAAAGCTAACTCATTGTTGTATGTGTACTTTATTGTACGTATACATCAAATAACAGCAGATTGAAGGTGAAAGTGGAGTGATTTCTGATTTGTAGCCTTAGCTGATGCTGGAGGAGAGCGACTGCTTTTAGAGTGATGGATCTGATCGATACACCAGTCTGTCAGCCCGATATGTTTGGACTATCACACAGACACACACATCACAAACATATATATAGATATGTAGAGGTAGAGAGACATTCATACACACATGCAGAGAGCTAGAGACACACACACACACACACACATACAGAGTACACACAGATGCCACATAAGATGGACACATGCCTAAAAGCGAGTGACGCGTCTTAAATAATATATCCACATCTGCCACTGTTTGTTTGCAGATAATCCTGATGAATAATACATCATCGCCCACTATAGAATATTTACCAGACCCTCTATGAGGCTCATCACCTTTACTGACACATGAAACTCTGACTTTGTTTATATGGAGTAGAAAAAACTGTGCAAATGCTAAATTTGGAAGCTAATATTAACGTCTTAATCTGATGGTGAAGGGGCTTCTTTGTAAAGTAATAGATGAGGTACTTTAAACATTTGTAGATTTCGTTTATAAAGAAATTAACAATTAATAACAAAATATGTTGAACTTTCTGCACTGAAATGTTTTGAATCTTAATTTTGCAAGATACTCGCAAAGCATTCTGGGATCCCTCACTGTCCAGGACATTTGTAATGTCTATTTGGTCATTAGATGGTACTCATCCATGAAACAGAAATATTGATTTATGGTTTTTACAATAAAACTTATGTGGTGCCAACAGCTCTCATCAAGTTAGAAGCAGAGGTGGGCGGAGCTGGCAATCTCTTCTGTGTATCTTGTTTTGTGATTGTTTTGATTTAGAGCAAATTAGGACTCAAAAGTTCTCACATTTCAATCAATACTTTCAACCTTTATACTTAATTAGTCTAATCGATAGAATTGTCACCTCAAATATATCTTGAAGGTCACATATATGTCACATAATGATGTCATCAGGGGATATGCCACCTCCTGAGATAGATGATGCTCCCTCAGCCTGATGTTTGCTTGGCCACAGGCTCCAGTAGAGGGACCACATCCAGACATATCTGTGCAGCCACAGTAAACATTAGAGCATAGCATTGGGAAGCTGAAGCCACATCCACTTACTGAGATAGGGGTGGTTATACACAGTAAGTGAAGAGTAACACCAAACAGACTGATCTAAGCAGGGCTGAAACAGGGGAGTTCATAGGCATGCCAAAGTCGAGTGAGCGAGTTGATTTTAGGCAAATATCTTTAATCTGTCTTCTGATAAATCACGCTGATGTTTTATTTACCTTCACATGGTCTTTTTATTACACTGACCAGGAACATATCATATTGTATGCCCCCTTGTTTAGCTAACTGGGTTTTTTAACAGTGTAATTTTTTTTAACACCAGGGACTCAATATTAGTTGTTGGTGATTTTGCCGTGGCTGATTTTGGTGGATGAGGAAAGTAGCTGCTCACAGTGCAGGAATGATTTTTGTTTCCAACTAACCTGCTTATCTATACCCCTATTTCATTTCAAATCTACACAAACCTAACCTGTATTTCAACATATTTCACCCGTCTATCTCGGCAGCTGACCATAGAAAGTGTTTGGAGATGAGTAAAGCCTTTAAAAGAAAGGTGATTGGTGTTGATCGTCCACTTTGTGGAGAAATCCCCAGCAAAATAACATCAGAAGTGGAGTAAAATTATCATTTGAAACTGTTACCACAAAACTGTTACTGAAGCTGTTAGCTTCTATGCTAAAACTGTGTTTGAGTTGTTGTCTCACATGTAGGTATCGCCTCTACCTGTTTTGATGGACACTAATTGGGCCACAGTCATTGTAAATCGGATGAATCTGTTTGATTACAGACATAGAATCGGGCTGATCCAGCTACACTGCAAGGTTGACACAAACTTCCTCCATCCTGCTTCCAGCCTTTTGACATACACAGGCACAAAGGAGTCGAGGTGACAGGTGGAGGGACAGTGAGTTTAGCAGCACATTATTCTGTGGACTTGTTACCAGTCCATAAGAGGTCACTGGCATTAACAAGCACTATAACAGCAGCTGCGGTAGTAAACCGTCTGTTGAACATCCCTACCCACCATCTTTTGACTATTAAACAAATCAGTAACTAAGTGATAATAATACTCCTTTAACTGGAGAAACTGAAGCTGTTATTTGGTAATCATACAAAAGTGAGCCTGGAGAGCTGTTCATGTAATGTCTGCTTTGTTATAGTTGACCTGATGATCCCTGCACTGGTACAAGTCTGCTCACGCAGCATTTTGTTGGTCAAACACGTGCACTAAAAGTGGCCAGACCACATGGCAGTCTATGCAAATACTCCTGAATGAAGCCCAGCCATCATCCCTGCTCTACGACTGTCTTACTGACACAAATTCTCAATGCCTCGTCCTATTTTTAGTCCAAACAGCTCGTACTTTCATCCCCTGTAACCTATTTTTTTCTGTCTGTAAGCAAATTGTTAATTGATTGAGAGGTTTTGAAGAGTTTGGGGTTTGATGTCATGTCTCATTTTATGCAGAATGGCTGGAAAAGCTGTTTAAATTTGTGCCTAGAGACAGAAATGCAGACCTGGGAAAATGCAATTCTACTGCGTTTATCCACACTTTTATTCCCAGGGAGCTGTTTTACATATTTTATCCTTATATACATACTGTTACAGTCAAATGTGAGTACTGGAGAATATGAGGTTAAACAATAGTACCATTTGTGAATGCTTCATCTGTTCATGTGAGGCTCAAAGGCAAAATGAAAGAGTCAAAATATATCACTGACTTGGATCCTCATCAGAGATTACTGTACATGGCAGTATAGAGTTTGTTTGTTTATACATGTCCTGAAATATGTTTGTTTGTGCACTTATCAGGATAAAAAGATGGCCTTTAACTTCTGCATGTCCAACACAGACATTACTTGAAGTTCTATTTCTGCCAAGCTTGGCGGAAACATGTGAAGCAAAGGACACTGCCAGCCAAATGCTGTTAAAGTGAGCTTCCACTAACTTTAAAGTTGCCATATGTCCACATAGTGACATGTGTATTTATAGCTTCTTCAAGATTGACTCATTTTGATAAACCCAGATGAAATGATTGAAGTCTCAGCCTAGGCACAGCTGGTATAAGTGGGTTAGTAGGGCCAAGCTTTCCTTTTCTTACCCCATTAAGACAAGGAATTATCAAACACTTTGGATAGACTGTTATGGCTGTTCATCAGTTTGTTCATTTGAATGCCATAGTTAGACCACATGATCCTTCTTTTGCCATCATAGAGCTATAAAACTGTGCAATGACTTTACCCAGAGACACCATGTTTAACCCAACAGCATGGGGCAGCACAGACAACAAATGCACTAGATAAACAGAAGTGATTATCTTTAATATAATGAAGAATATTTTGGCTTGATGCTGAAGGCCTTTGCACACATGACAGACTATTTTTCACACAATCAGTGTGCACATTGTTTTTATTTTATCAATTCAAAGCAATCAATGAAAACTGGCATACTGAGCAAGAAAAAGCATCTTTTATTTTTTAGACTTTTATTGACCATGTCTTCAAAGTGGCAAGAATAATGAATATAAGGCAACTTGTCAAGGCAGGGCCACCCACAGAAAAAACTGGGCCCCTAAAAGGACTGGTAAATGGGCCCCTGAGATATATTTTAATAATATCAAAGTTTAGGATGCCGAGGGCCTCATTTGAACTTTCTCTCTCCCCAACTTCAGTGCTATCTGATGCCCTGCCCTATAAAGCATAATAAGGTCAAACATCAAAATTCATCCAACAGAACAAACAAAAAAGCATTAGCATTGTAATGTGAACTTTGGATATGAAGCATTGGTGCTTCGAGAGTTTACTAAAGTTACAGGCCTACACAAACAACCTTATTGAGCTGTAGCTGTTTACTACTGTTAAATTCAGCTGTTTGATTGATATCACAGAAGTAAGGATTTCTACCACTTTACTGTAAATTGGAGTTTTTTTTTTATTTGATAAGAAATTGTGAGAATTGAGTTTTAAGATTACAGAAATTATCTGATAAATTTAGCCATAAACAGCCTTGTATGGAGGAGGATACAGTACTATTGGAGCTGCGGTAATGAGGAGTGTAAACTCAAGCATCTACCGTTTTGAACAGATGGTCTTGAAGCAGCTGTGGTAAAATTTCAGCGCCTACATTAAACAGTTAAACTCAACAAGCAGATGTGTCCATTTAGCTTGGTTTTTAACTAAAAGCAGCCCAAGGTCACTGTCACATGATGTTGGGTGTGTTACAGCTGCTGTGGAACAATTATTTTTGAATGTACACAACATATATAGCCAAATATGCATCTATTTTGATATAAATAAAAATATAGTTGGACTTTTACCATTTATGAATATTATCCTTGTTGTGTTAAGGCCATAAGGCTAATGACTGTTACTCACCAGGCTGCTGTTTATAGCTAATATCCCTGTTTCTTTCAGTCTGTTGTAGCATTATACAGCATTATAAGGGCAGAGATGTTGTTTTCATGGCTAAAACTTTTTACTCTGTCTCATAGTTCAGTCCTGAATCAACATTTTTAACATTCTTTTGTTATGCTGTTTGGTCTGTTTGCATCTCTTTGCTCTTGTTTCTCGTGTGTTGGAGCAATCTTTGAATGCAACACAAAAATCAAACACGACAGACCCTCTCCCAGGAAGTCATGAAGTCCCCTAGATGTGATATTGATTGTAGTTTTCTATGAAACAGTACACAGTACGACAAAAATTCTAAAGGCAGACAGGTTCCTAAACCCCAAGACTTTCAGGTCAAACTATAATCGGTCTAAAATCTTACAGTCTGACCCCGCATTAGCGTCTCAAATAGCAGCAGGGCAGCTGTTTATTAGCATTTTACTCTCTAACCCACTGGCCAAGCACCAAGCAGCAGACAGCTGGCAAAGAAAGTGGAACAAGCAGCAGCTAAAGAGATGGATATTTTTGTCAGGACTGGGGGGAGACATCAACAGAATATGTAAGAGAGTGGGAAGTGTCATCAGCTGGACAAAAATACTACAAGCTAACAGATGCCGGTTTGTGGTCTGCATGTGTAAGCTTTGGAGGGAACTGCTTCCTTAATTTGTAGCTTTCTTAAATCTTTTTAAAGAATGGGAATGTTTTCTGCTGTTAATCATGTAAGGTGGGGACTGAAAAGGAGGTGAGTTATAGCCTATACAGTCATGGAAAAAATTATTAGACCACCCTTGTTTTCTTCAATTTCCTGTTCATTCTAATATCTGGTACCACTAAACGTATAATACAATGAACACAACAAAAAATGCAGCTGGTCACATAATACTTTATGTCCTATTTGACATTCTTAAGCTTAATTGATTCCCAGGGTATATAAGAGGCCATTTCATGTCACAAGCAGCACTGCACATGCAAAGGCCTAGAGTGGTTTTCTGCTTACATTCAAGCCGTAGCACAACTCAGAAGTTGTCAGCTCTCACATAATGCCTAAAACAAAAGAATTATGTGAAGCCACAAAGGCAGCCATCTTGGCACTGCTGGAAATTGGCATGAGTGAGAGACAGGTAGCGAAAAAACTGAAGATCTCCAAGACAGCCGCTCATTACAACACAAACAAACAAGCTGAACACGGGACCACCAAATTGCTATCTGGCCCTGGCAGGAAACGCGTCTTTCAACCCCACGAGATGACTGCACTCATCCGCTCCTGTGTCAGGAATCGTCGCCAGACCTCCAGGGACCTTAAAAATGAGTGGGCACTGTCGAGAAATGTGACTTGTTCAGCAAGGACAGTTCGAAACCGACTTGTTGAAGCTGGTTTGAAGTCACACAGAGCACGCAAGAAGCCCTTCATCAATGAAAGGCAGAGGAAGGCCCGGTTACTCTTTGCTCGAGACCACAAGGATTGGACTGTTGATGATTGGGCTAAGGTTCTCTTCAGTGATGAATCCAATTTTGAATTGATGCCCACTCCAGCCAACTTACTGGTTAGGAGGAAGCCTGGAGAAGCTTACAACCCAGACTGTCTTGCCCCTACAGTAAAACATGGGGTTGGATCAGTCATGATCTGGGGTTGTTTCAGTCTGAGTGGAACAGGGCAAATGTAATTGTGTGAAGGCCGAATGAACCAGGTCATGTACAGGACTACCCTTGAAAACAGTCTTCTTCCATCAGCTGGAAAACTCTTTCCTGCCTCTAATGACTGGATTTTCCAACAAGACAATGCCCCTTGCCACACGGCAAGGTCAGTTAAAGCTTGGATGGAGAACCACAACATTCGCACCATGCCTTGGCCTGCTCAATCACCAGATCTTAATCCAATTGAAAACCTGTGGAAAATCATCAAACTCAAAATGGAGAACCACAAGCCCAAAAACAAAGAAAATTTGTTTGAATTTGTCCAACAGGAATGGGCTGCTGTGACAGCAGAACAATGTCAGAAGCTGGTGGAGAGCATGCCAAGACGCATGGCTGCAGTCATCAAAAACAATGGTTATGTAATCAAGTATTAACTCTTGTGTGTATCATGTGTTTAAAGCAAACAGAAAAGAAAACATGGAATGCTTAAAAGTAGTGTTTTTGGCGGTACAATGCCATAGCTATTGATGTAAGAATTTAAGTAATTTTGGTTATTATCAAGAAAACCATGGAAAATGAATAGTTCTTAGTTCTTAAATTAAACTCTCATGAGCTATTTTTGTTGTTATCATTATAATTGTCCAAACAAATGTACCTTTAGTTGAGCCAGGCATTAAAATTAACAAGAAATTGAAGAAAACAAGGGTGGTCTAATAATTTTTTCCATGACTGTATGTGTGAGCGCAGGGAGGTGAAGGGGGCCGAGGGTTCATGCTCTGTTTGCCCCAACCACACATCAGGGTCATCAGGGTTCAGATGTTATAATATGTTATATTTCCTTTAAGATGTGCGAGTGCAATATCATTTATAAAATGATACATATGAGTAGATTGAAAGATTGGAGAGGAGGTTGAAAACAGGTGGATACAGTGAGAGTTCATGATGTTGTAAGTTTTAGGGACAAATTGAAATGAAAGGTCAAAAAGTACTTCTCATGTTATGGTTTCTAAAAATGTAACAAATTAAAAAAAAATCAAATCAAGTGAAACTTTAATTACTATTGTTAAAAAAGGGCATTTCTTGTATTAGCTATGCTTATACTGCAGGTAAACGTGGCTCAAATCTGACTGTTTTTGCCCATATGTGACCCATATCGGAATCTTTAGTGACAGGCTGATGTGCACAAATCTGATTTTAAAATCAGACCCTTGCAACCTCAAGGAAAAATGTTTTTATATGCTCCTGTTTTTATTTGGTTGAATATTTCTGGTTTTGCAATTTGGGACATGGTTGACATGGCTGCATGTCCATGTGGATTCGCTATTAGTCACTAAGTCCAGCCTCAGCACTGTCTCTCTGTCTGTGAGGTAGGTTGATCCAAAGTTTAGTTTAGATGACCTACACAGTAAGGCCTCCACATTATTCCAGAATTCAAACAGCTGATGGTGCATGATTTCGTCCAAAATTTACAGTCTTGGAATATTTCCTTTTTTTATGCTAGCAGTTGTTCTTGTCTCAGTGTTCATTCTAGTTTTGCCTTGCTAGGCCAAAGTAAGCTAATATTCCTTTCTTAACTCAGCTTAGTGTTACTGCAGTAACACCCATCCTGTCATATTTGAGTTTAGCTTTGAGAGGATGGCTCCATTTTATTCATTCGAGCTACAGCCTGAGATTTTATGCTCGCCAAAGAGAGCTATTAAGATGCACGCTCAGACTTTCAGAGTGGAAAGAGTCGGCTTATTGTGAAGGGAACAACATAAACTGAGAGGAAAAGATGAGTTTCTTAAATTTATCTGCACCAGTGGGGACACACACTCAGACGGAAGAGCGAGACAAAAACATACACACGCTCACACGGGGAGGACTCATACACCCACAATTTTTCCACTCTTGTTCCTTCTGTCTCCCTCCATCCCCTCAAACACACACACACACACACACATGCTCGCCTGGCATGCACTAATGGAAAGCCATGGTCTGGCAGGACTCATCCCGCCACTTTCGACAGTAATTGGCCGTTTGCTGTCAGACGGACCGAGCCGCACACACGCACGCTCACACAAACAAACAACAAGATTTGTGTGCGTCATTTATCTTCCTTGTCTGTCGCTGCATCATGCTCCTGCTCTTTGTTTCCCCGTACAGGCTCCCTTTATCAGCTGCTTTGCATCATGGCTAAACATGTGGAAAACAAACACACACTTCCCTCTCTCTCCATCTCTCCCTCTCTCTCCTCCTTGCACTCTCCTGTCTGTCAGCCTTGTTGCCTCTGACAGCACGAGTCCATGTTCTGCATATAATTGCTGCATCTTTTGCAGGTTGGGACTGATGCGATGGGCTTTAGGGATTTGTGTGTTTGTGTGGAGTGTCCGAGGATAAAACAGAAAACCCAGGCTTTCCAATTAAATATAATCCATTTATTTCAAAGCAGAGCCACGTTAAAGTAGGATGAGTTGGAGTGGAAAATAGACAGAGTGGGAACTAAGGGTGGAGATGTACTGGCTGTTAAGTCTGCTGGTGCATGATGGTCACCACCAGGCCTGTGCATAGAAATGCCAAGGCCCCTGAAGAGCCTTATAAAGGGCCAGATGTAATTTGATATCAACCCTCCCCATGGAAGATCTGTATAGGGTTGCAAAATCCTGGGAATTTTCCATGAGAATTAACAGGCAGTTACAAGAATTTATGGAAATAAAAGAGAATTAACAGAGAATTTACTTAATTATAGATTGATTCCTAACAGGGATTTTAAATATGGTCAGGAAAATATATTTTTAGCATTATCTCAACTCAGCTAACCAGGTTTCATTCAAGTATACTCGAGAATATCTCTGCTTTTCCTTAATCACATGCATATGGCACACTGCTTCCTGTTAGGGTATTTAGGCCACGCCCCCATGTGCACTGTGCATTCCTCCATCACATGCATAAAACTGGACAATTGATGCCACATTAATGAGCCCAATGCATAAGACTGTTGAAGACATGCATTTGATCCAGAGGACTGCATAAAGTGAAGTGGAAATTGTTCAATTAAATAACAAAAAAATAAGTACAGCTTACAGAGAAATCTGTTGAAATGTAACGTTCTTATTTTATTATTTTGCATATAAATTTCCCACAATTTTCCAAAGTTTCCCATTTGGAATATTTCTAAAATTATAAAATTAACCTCCCAAAGAACACTTCTGGATTTTTTTTTATCAAAATAAATCTGTAGCACTAGGGCTATTTTGCTCTCTGGGCCAAGACAGTTTTTATGTTAGTGGAAAAGTTTGTTGCAGCATAGCTATACACAAAGGCCTTCCAGGAGAACAACTTTTACTTCAGGCACCCCAACTTCATCCGTCAATTTAGTCAACTGAAAGTTTTTAGTCAAAACAGTCACTTTTGAGCCAAAACACCAGGACTGTCTGGTTTATGCCTCTGCACTGAAGCTATTCTTGCAGTCTTGAGTATTGTGTGTCTGTGTTTCCATTCCCTGACAGGTTCATTGCATGTTTATGCTCAATAACCATGGTGACTGACACAGAGAGTTTGATGTTGCAGTGTGGAACTGGTGGTATCCTCGTGTTGTGCAGCAGATCAGTCAAAGGGCTTGCATCATTTTGATATGTTGTGACATTTTTGAGAATGTGCTTTTTAAGAGAACATAAGCTGGTTTCTGCATTCACTCAGACAAATGCAAACAGCATCAGCTACAGAGTTGATCTAATGCAGTATTTTGAATCAGGCCAAAGTCTTTTCTCGAAGAAGATGTTGAAACACAGAGTGCAGTCGATGATGCCCACGTGGTTTGACAGCTGGTCATCAGTCACCAAATCATCAGTGGTTATCCTAGGAATGTTAGCATATTTTGTTAGTTTTGACCACATGACAACCTCCAGGGCGGAAAATAGAAGCTTATATGTAAGGTGTAATAGTTGTAGTACCCAGAATGTCCACTATAGGCTGGCTGCAGAAACCTGACACTCAATTGGTTGTGTAAATGGAAAACAAAAAACAATTTTACTGCATGAATGCACATCTTTACAGTCTTTTTTTATCTGTTGCCATTTTTACTCTAATTTGAGGATTCATTGAGGATTTCTGATTTTGGAAATGCAGAGTCGCTAGTGGTCACTCGGCCATAAGTCCACAGACACAGTCTCTCTGTCTGTTTGTAGGTTGAGCTAAAGTGTTGGCCCTTTTCCACTAGCATGCCTTGGCCCTACTCTACTCGGCTCTACTCGATTTGCAGCGTGTTTCCACTGGCCCGGTACCTCCCAAAACAAGCTAGTTTTAGTACCTACTCCGCTCTGGTTCTAAGCGAGCTGAGTTTATACAAAAGATGAAGTAACTGACTGCTGGCTACTGATTGGTCAGACAATGTCGTCATCGATGAGTCATGAGCGCGACGACCTAGCATGCTAGCGGTAGCTACCATTAGCTTACCCTCATACGTCTTTTCTTTGCAGCTCGATTGCTCTCGTCCTCGGCTTCATTCTGTTGTACAGCTTCCAAAGCTCTCCTGTGCTTCTCAAGGGGTATTTCTTCTTACCACCTGCAGCCTTCTTCTGCTTTCCTTATTTACTCGGTTTGTGACAAAAAGCCACAGATTGTTGTGTCGCGCTCAAAATGACGTCACCGCAGAGCCGCTCAGCGACACTGCACCCCATTGGGCTGGCGACAGGGGCTAATGGAAAAGCTGCACAAGGCGAGTAGAGTAGACTCAGGTAGAGTCGAGTAGAGTAGAGTAGGGCTAGTGGAAAAGGGCCATATGTCTTAGATGAAGTGCAGTATGGCAGCATCCATTTTTATTATGACACACTCAAAGTGTTCCAAAGGCTCACTTAATTATCACGCAGCTGGTATCACAAAGTCCAGCTAGTCCAATTCTTTTACATTTTATGGTTTTAATCCCAGAATGAAGTGTTTGGTCTCCAAGTCTGTAGTTTACTGTATGTCACACACATCATGCAGTTGTGTGCCGTCTGAGCCCGTTGTTGGTTTTCCCTTGTAACAGGAGTCACGAAAAGATGAACAGGCTTATGACACAGCCAGAAGGATAAACAACATGCCTATCTCCATTCTAAAGCTATTTGAAGGTAAAGACCATTGCAGGGATTGAGAATTGATGTGATTTTGTTGGGTAAAGATGCATTCAAACGCTCAATCATAGCACGCAGGTCCTCTGTTCTTTTCACACTCTGATCCCTTTGCCGTCTCTCCCTCATCCTGTCTCTTAATTTGTGTGCTAGGTGTGTCTGTAGATCTTCTCTGGCTGATTGATTTATTTGCTGCGGGGTCGTTACAGCACGATGCTTCCAAGCAGCTCCGTGTTACTGATACACACAGTCTCCATTAAGACCCTGTGAGCCTGCAGCCCTGCGTCTCTCTCTGGACTGTTCTCTGTCGGTGTTGAACATACAGCAGTTTATGAAACCAATAGATGCTGTTTTAACTATTTCATGCCAAAATGTCAGAGTATTACTGCAGGGAAAAGCTGGAAAATCTTATGACTGACTCTAAATTTTTAAAAGATACAGCCAATTTGACCCATTTGAACTATCTTGGCATAGATACAGCAAGGTGCTGGAAACATCCCAGAGATTGTGGTCCTCATTAACATGTTAGCATCATGCAGATTTGTTTGCACATCCTCTGTGTAAAACTTAACTTCCACCAAATCCCAAAGCTTTATTGGATTAAAACCTGTTGACGGTGGAGGCCACTGGAGCACAGTGAGCTCATTGTCATGCTCATGAAAACAGTTTGGGATGATTTGATCTTTGTGACATGGCATTTTATCCTGCTTGAAGTAGCAGGAGAAGAAGTAGGGGGATAGATATTGTCAGCAACAATACTCGAGTAGGCTGTGGCATGTTGTTGATGCTGAGTGCCAAGAAAATATCCCTACATCATGACCAGCAACCTGAACCATCGGCCCAAGGCAGGATTCAGGCTTTTATGTTGCTTCCACTATATTCTGACCCCATACCATCAGAATTTTGCAACAGAAATCAAGACTTATTGGATCAGGCAACATTTTTTCAATGTTCTATTGTCCAGGTTTGATGAACCTGTGCAAATTATAGCTTAATTTTCATGTACCTTGCTGTTTCTCACTTACCTATTGTGGTGTTCTGCTGCTGTTACCCATATATTGAAATATTCAGCAAGTTTTCAAGCAGCAATGATCTTCTGCACTTTGCTTGTAACGAGTTGGAATTTGAGTCATTGTTGCCTTTCTGTTTTGTCAAAGCAGTCTAGCCATTCTCCTCTGACCTTTTGCATCAACAAGACACATTGGCCCAGAGAACATGCCCTCATTGGATACTTTCTTTTTTTTTGGATCATTCTCTGTTAACCCTAGTATAGGGAATTCGAGTAGATCAGGAGTGTCCAAACTTTTTACATCAAGGGCTATGAAGAGGAATACGTGGACGACTGAGCTACTTGCTGCTCCTCACTTTTAGTGTATTTAAGTTAAAACTTTATGGTTGAGGGTGGATTATCACCTGTCAAGTGGCCCTTTTACCCCGGGGTATCACTGGATTCACACTTTGTCAGTGCAAATGACCTTCTGAACAGCAGATTGAAAACACTGATGGCTAAATTTCACTGTCAGATACCAAACAAGAGTGAACTGCAAGAATGTTGGAGTTTGAAGATGAATATTGCAGTATACTTTATAAATGGGACCTGGTGACAAAGTAAATATGGCAGAAAATGTGCATGATTGATGGTATTTGCTGCTGTAATCGAAAAGTCTTTCTTAATTTAACTGCTTCAGGGGCCAATTTCAAATGGGCAGCGGGCCACATTTTGCCCCCGTGCCATACTTTGGACACCCCTGCAGTAGATCATCGGTTTCTGTGACACTTTGACCAGCCTGTCTGGTATTAACAATGTCACAACATTAGAAGTCATGTAAATCATCTTTCTTTTCCATTCTTTCCTTTTGAATCTCTCCAGTCCTAAATGCATTATATAGCTGCCATCGGATTGGCTGAGGGCTAATTGTACAGTAAGAAGCAGGACACCATGTTACTTTAAGCATATTAACTTATTGGCATCAACAGCAGTGGTTTATCCAGGCCTGCCCACAGAAGTGTGTGGGCCCTGAAAATGATTGGTAAATGGGACCTCCTCAATTTATATAGATTTACACGCCCCATGCCCTTTAATTGGTTAGCCTGGTTTAAATGTGGCCTGCTCCTCCTTCACCCTCCATCATGCAGCACCCTCTCTCTTCCCAGCTTACAGCCCTCTTCTGCCTTGTCACTCAAATAACGGCAAAAAACTCCAACAATTTAATATATGCAAAAAGACTGTAGCAGCATTTACAATTTGGAGGAGTGGTGTCAGCACTGGGAACATTCCTGCTCCGGGCTGCTTTTGAGCTGACAAAAATAAATGTTGCATGGCTGGAAACGCCACATATTATTGTGCTAATTGTTTAATTAAATGTCCCATCCACACCATTAATATATAAAAAATATTGCACCATTTTAGGAGGGAACAGCCAGTACAAAATGGTGATTATTTACGTTTAAAATGTAAGGATGGACTTTGTTTACAGGCCTCACATGACTTAGCCCTCAGAATGATCCCCCTTATAGGTGGACTTGTTGATACCATGTTCAAATACATAATATGACTCAAAAACATTATGTTTCCTAACCTTGATGTGTATTAATACTTCTGTTGTATTCATTGTGCCACACTGACAGGTCTGTTTGTTCACTCTATTAGTTTGAACCATTAAAACACTGAACACATTATAGGTTGTACTTCCTCCAGGAAAATAAACCAGGATATTGACCATGGCAGCCACATAAACTTAGCTGCAGCTCACCCTGCGTGTGTGTCCATTGTTTCTCTCTCCTCTCATTTCTTGTTAACCTGTGGACTTCCTGAAGGACCCTCCATCAGCTGTGTCTTCTCTATGTCTCTCTCTCTTAGTCTTTCTCTCTCTCCCTCTGTGGCTTCCGGCTGGCCCTGAGAAGTTTGACAAGATAATGAATTGCCATGCATGCTGCAGTTTTTCACATTTCACAGCCCAGTAACTCTGCATGTCAGGACTGGGGGGGGAGAATGGATGTAGGGGACGAGGGGGTGATGGTTAGGAAAAGTGGAGGAGGAGAAGAGAAGAGAGAAACAAAACAAACACAGGTGGAAGTTAGTCCGGAGAGAGGAGACATTATTTCCTTTTTTAAAACCACAGTCTTCTTTTTGTCTTCCTCTGC
Organism: Scarus forsteni; assembly: GCA_036419115.1. Classification (NCBI taxonomy): domain Eukaryota; kingdom Metazoa; phylum Chordata; class Actinopteri; order Labriformes; family Labridae; genus Scarus; species Scarus forsteni. The sequence continues at coordinate 943,444 of JAZDUH010000380.1, read as the reverse complement.
TACAGCACTCACATAAAAACACACACACACAGCGTTATGTAATTGTCAGCAGTGTGCAGCTGCTTCCTCATATTCACAGCCGACACAAAAAGAGGAAGACAAGAGCATAAAAACAAAGGAATGGAGAGAAAAGGAGGAAAGAGATGACAGGAAGGCGAAGGAACGACAGAGGAAGACATGAGATGGAGGGGAAGGAATGATTATGTAAATAATTACTCATCTAAAATTAAACTGAAAATACTTTATTAACCAACAAGAAACTTTTACTTCTTTAGTTACTTTAATGTTTCATCAGTAAAAACAAACTTGAAGGATAGCCAAATTTAACAGTTTATTAGACATATATAGACTTTAGTCATTACATGTAATAAATACGCTCACATTTTCTTTTGCTCAAGAAATGCCTGTTTCTGTTTGATGGTCTTTGGCCTTGTTTACTCAATCAACACAGTTCAAGCCTCTGCAAATGTGTCATTACTTGTAAGGACTGTTATCAGTGCTTGGTTGGATGTGAATTACCGTAATAACTATAATATGGGCCACAATAAAAGTGACCTTGATGATTATCTGATTTTTTATTGAAAAGTAGGTCAAAGTCAGACGTGTCCTCAACCACAGACTTATTGGAGTTATTGGAATTCAAATAGAAAAGATCTGACTTCAGTAATAGAGTGTTAATCAAATCCTGGTCCTGCTTCTAAGTGTAACTTTTGGAATTTAACTTTTGAAAAAGCCACTCAAGAAAAGTAAATTGACTGTAATGTCATTTGTAAAGCACCATTAAATATTTTCTTCTTAGTTGTCAAGTATGCTGGCTGCCTCTGATGAGTGATCATCCTTGATTAACAATGCAGAACAAAATAGAAGGAACTGATGAGCAAGCATGACGGCTAATGATGATTACTTCCCCATTCCCATCCTTATAATCCACTCAAGAAACATAACAATTATTTAAAGATTTAAGGCTTAACTGTTTATTATTTATTAGCTAAGAAACTATTTTCATGAATTCCATAAACAGTATAATTAATTAAAGACATTTACTTTAAACATTATGTGTATGACCCTTATTCAAACAGACTAAAATTTTGCCTCATTTCTACTATTCTGTGAGAATTAGGGAATTCTTAGGCAGATTTTTTTTTATCCATCTAAACCAGGGGTGGGCAACTGGTGGACTAAGGGTCTTATGAGGTCCTTCCTCATGATTAATGTGACATGCAAGTTAATTTCATACATGAAAAAGATGAAGCAAACATGAATTTGCCAGTCGCACATTAAAATTTGGTATGTTTCTTCTGAAAATACTTATTTCTTTTTTCCAATCCTTTAGTTTTTCTTTCTAATGTATACAGCTTTATAAAGAGTTTTCTAGAAACACTAAGGCATTTTTATATCTGTTCTCTTGCAAAAATATAAACTATTTTAAAGAAGAATTAGTAAAATATTTATAATTTTACATTTACATGGTCGACTTAGTGATATTTTCTAAATGGCTGAAACAACTTCAGACATTGCTAAATGCATACAGAAGAACATTATAGAAATTCCCTTAAAATCAGGGTATATTCTGTTTCTTTCCCTGCATAGACTTCAAATCTACTTTAAGATCATTAAATAAATCATTATCTTTACATTAACTTGATCCTTTTTGCAAAGTTGTAGTTGTATTTTTATGAAAGAACGTGTCCCTTTGGTGAGCATGTGTTCATTGTTTTTTGTTTACATCAGAAGTACAGCGATGTTATGCAGTAATGAAAGTAGACACGTAGCAGAATTCACTGGTGACATAATCCAGGAGCTAAAAGGTTAATGTGAAAATGTAGAGCGGACATTGGACTGCACTTTAATGACTGTACTGATAAAATGTATAAATACCTGTCAAACTCATACATTTCAGCTTTTAGAAATAATTTGTAACAATGACTTAGAACAAAATCTTCTTGCTTTGCTTTTTCTTGCTCTGCTTTAATTTTATTTGAACTGGACCTTCTTGAAACCGTCCGCCTGTCCTTCTATATGTCAGCTGTGATTGATTGGCAACCTGCGCAGGGTGACCTGCCTTTTGCCCAGTGCATGCTGGGAATGACTACAGCCAGCTGTGATTTTGTCAGGACAAGCTTCATGGAAAATAAATGGATTAAAGTCTAAAATATGATCCACAGGCACATTATGGTAGCTGCAGCACAAGTCGTTATATTAGCATTTTGATTACATTGTTTTTTTAGACCCAAGTAGATGTGATATGTCTCTTTATATTCACAACTTTAGAAAAATGTTAAAGCAGAATTGAATAGAAAGGCATAAGAAGCTGTAAAGGAAATCGGGCTGTCGCTTTTCCCAAAAATCTCTTGCAGCCATATAATGAGGTGCCTGCTGGGGAGGAAGCGGTTACACAGGACAGAGTATTAAGCCAGACTGCGACGGGTGGAGGGCACACAAATGGGCCCATATATTTGTCATAGATGAGGAGTGGGCCAGCTGCTTTGCACACAATCAACTCACTCAAGTGGCTTTGACTTTCCTCCATTTTCTCAAGGTGTACTTCCAGTTGTTGAGGTCAGTTTGTTGAGATTTTAAATGTTTTAAACAGTTTGATTTTGTATTTTACGTGAGTACTCAAGTAGTTATTCAGATCGAGTCAGATGTGTAAAAACTGAAGACAAACCTGCGTCTTCACTTTTTGCAGCGTGGAATCTGGTGCCAATATTTCCTTCTTATGAGCGGCTCTAATCACTGCATTCATTCATTTTCTCTTTTATCGTTCCCCCAAACACACACACACAGTTATTGTTCTTTCCTCATAATTTGAAATCACTCGAGTCGAACCCACACACACTCACACTCTAACACACACACACACACTCGCACACAATCACACACTCTCGCCCCAGAGCCCATAATTCAGTAAGTGAATAAGGCGTTCAGTCTACGGTGGCAGAGATTAGATAAGAAAGTGAGCAGTCAGGCTGCTGCGGCAGGAAAGCAGAACAAATGAACTGCACTGGTGATGGAGAGAGCACTTTTACTGTGAAAACCATCGGCCTGATCTTTCAAGATGAGTGCTTCTCTATGGAGGGCAGCTCTCCAGCACCATTCACCACAGAGCCTGATTACTACAGTTTACAAGGAGATTTAAGCATTCATCTCTCCACGCCTGCAGCACACTGTGGAGATCAGCTGTTGTGGAGTGAATCATCCTATTGAGCATCATGTGTTGCTTATATATATTGATTTCCTTGTTTTATTACAGTTGAACACTGAAGGAAATGTGCTTGTTTTGCTGTGTGATCTGCTGTCAGATGAGAAAATATGCATCACATTCTTCGCCGTGGATTCAGTGGAGGCAGATGCTTAGAGGAGCTTGTAGCAGAGACTGTAAGCTGAGGAAAACTGCTGCAGCAACCCAGAAAAAAGGCAATACTGCAACTAATTTAAGAGCCAAACATTAACTTAATGTTTTTTATAGGTAAGCAGGGTAGAAAAGGCATTTTTTATCAAACTAATTGTATATTTAATTTCCTTACTTCTTCTGTATTTGGGTAAATAGTTTGAGAGTCATCAACAGAATATCATCTGCATAAAGTATTAATCCACCCAAAGCCACTGGTGGCTTCACTCCAGGTGATTCAAATGTAATTGAGCTTTTTAAACATGTGAGACCTGAAGTAAGAGAACAGTGTCAAGTGCTTTCTAAAGCCAGATACTTGCTGTTAACCATGTAAAGATATGATATTCTGTAAATTCTTTTTTAGAGGTCAAACTTACAGAAATGATGAGGTGTACTGCTTTAGCCAGTATCTTTGTGTAACTGGATGACTTCCTCTGCTGAGACTTTGTTTATATCTGTTTACATTTATTACTTTTCATGTTCATTTAGGAATTAGTGACTATTATAATGAAAATGTTGTTATGTGTTTGTTGAGAGGGAATAAAAAGACAGGCAAAAGGAGGCCCCCCATAGGTGATGAGACCCTATGCATGTTTCTTTTAACCAAAAGCCACCCTTAATGAGATCATATTTTGCTTTAAATCCATTTCATTTATTCATGTTTGATGACAGCCAAAGTATGTTCACATTACCCCTGATCCAGCTAAATTCTCAAACCATCTGAGATGCACTGATGGAACTCAGAAAAGTTACAAGAATAAAGCCAAAAAATGCCAAGAATAAAGTGATAAAATTATGAATATAAAGTTATTAAATAGATTTATGACTTTATTCTTGCAACATTATGACTTTATTATCATAAATTTATGACTTTATTCCTGTGATTTTCTGTTTTTTGAACATACTTTCCTTTAACATGGCCCTATTCCACCGTTAAACAATTTAAATACCCTTACCACGAAATAAAAGTCCTTCAAGTCAGTAAATAAATAGTAATAATAGTATTTGGTAATAAATAAAGCAACCAGCATCAAACAGTGAAATAATCACAAAATTTGCACATGATAACTCAGACATAATAAACATAACATATTTACACTGTATACCAAAAACAAGTAAATTAACAGTATATAAAAACTATATAAAATAACTATATACAACTAAATGCAAAGGTTTATTTGGTATTGTCATTTGTAGTCAAAAAGAGTTGGGCATTGTTATACATTTAATCATTGTGAACTGTTCTATTCAAGAGTTAGTAATAATAACTAGTAATAATATAATTATATCAAAGAGGACTTTTTTGTGGAGGTCACGGGCCCTTGGTATCTGCCTATTTGGCCTAATGGGCCAGCTGGCTCTGCTGGTAGGAGCAGGTGGGTAAGTGAAGGTGTTTCATGCAGCTACAGGTGGGGAAGAGGGTCAAATTCCTGTGCAGTTGATTTTTTTTTCTGGTGCAAAGAAGTACTTATCACAAGGAGACATGTAAGGCACACTAAAGGGGATGTTAAAGCAGAACATGAGTGGCTTATTCTTGAGCCACCACTGCACTTTCTCAGTGTAAAGTCAGATTTAAAGCTTGAGTTTACAGCCCAAATGTATTCAGTAAATTCAGTTTTCTGTCCCCTGATCAAATTTAACAGCAACTTTCTAACTACACATAGAAATTTCCTCAAAGCTTTGAGAATAATAGATTTGTTTTGGCACCCTGCTTGTGTGTCTAATACTTCAAGAACAAGACCAAGAATCACATAAAATAATGCAAGTGTGTCCTCTTTTCTGTAGATTGTACTGCAAGGAAGCATTCTGTTGATTTAAATCAACACAATTTCATATTTTGTCTGAAATTTATACAAAATAAATGCCTTTGATGACATGATTTGTTAACATTGTGGACATTAGGGCTGAACGATTTGAGAAAATAATCTAATTGTGATTTTGTTCCCTAATATTGCGATTTACTCTGCACTTGTTTTAATGTTCCTCATCTTGTGTATTCTTCAACAAACATAAGCAGTAGTTCTTTTATAGTAAAACCGATATGACATTAAATTAATCTAAGGATGAAAGACTTGAGAAAAAGTGGAGAACTGAAGCAAAATAGGTAAGAAATTGTAAAAACTGGGTAAAAATGGTATGAAAGCGGAAAAAGGTTAATAGATAAGTGCAAAGTAGGTATGAAAAATATGCAAAAAAATTGGGAAAAATTGGTAAAAAAAAATCCCAAAGTGGCTTAGGAAAATTAATGATGGCAGCAAAACTGGGATTTAAATTTGAAAGTTAATTTCAAAAACCATGTAAAAATTCCAAAAAATTGGTTTTGACAGTGGCCAAAAAAGATGAATGGGGGCAAAATAGGCATAAATTTGTAAAAACAGGGTTAAAAAAGAAAAAAAGGTAAAAATGGTTCAAAAGTGGGAAAAAGTGAATGAATAGAGGTAAAAAATAGACACGAAATTGCAAAAAACTACATCACAATTTCAAAATGTTCAACACATTTAGGCTAATAATATTGAACCTTCTGCGATTTGAAAATTGCAAAAAGCCATATTGCAATTTAATCTAATTTGCAATTAATTGTTCAGCCCTGATGGACACAAAATGTAACACCTCCATTTCTTTGTGTCAAGTCTGGATTTCTTTTTCTCAAACACCAGTATACAGGAAGTTATTCAGAAAAAGAACTGCCGAAGGGGGGTTTCATCTGATTCCTTTTTATTAAGAGAAATCCTCTGGTGATCGCAGGCCGAGCAGTGCTGATACACACAGACCCGCACACACAGGTGTGTTACTTTGTGTGTGTGTCTGTGTCTCTACATCCTGCTGAGCCAGTGTTTGCAGACCGATTGGCTCAGGGATAAAGCCTTGTGACCTGGAATCCATCCAACCTCGCTCCCTCTCCCTCCACTTACCCCCCGCTCTCTCTCTTTCTGTCTGTCCGTCTTTTCTTCTCCCTCCTCCTACTCCACCTCCCAGCCAGCCCCCACTTTCCATCCCTTTGTTTATGCTTGTTTTAAATTTGCACATTTGAAAACAGTGCATGAAAAGAGGTTCATTGAACTTCAAACATCAATTGTCAAAATGATGGAAAATCTGTCATATCTCACAATGCTAATCTTTACAACTCTAAGCCATTTTCTGCGTTTCTGGTTTATCTGAACTCTTTTGTGATAATAAATGTAAAATCTGAAGTTTAAATCAAGCTTAAGATGTGTTTCGTTGTGCAGAACGTGCTGGGTATTCAGAATATGTATGCTGTATCTGTCAGATGTATCTATTATAAGCTGTAGGATAAAAGATGAAAATAAATAAACTAGAAAAGCACTTGGAGAGCGCCACAGTCCTCACCCATGTTGTGATTTTCAACTTAAATATGAGTCCTACCTTTGTTCCATCTAAATATTTAGATTCCTTGACCATGACAACATACCATTAGCAATTGGATTCATAATGATATCTATTTTAGTTAGTTAGTTTTTTTTTTGAAAATTTCACCAAAATCCATCCATAACTTTTTGAGTTACGATGCTAACACAGAAACAAACAAACAGAGGTAATAAATGGCATTACACCTAAAAATATAAATCTCCAACTCTGTAGGTTATACGTAAACACATAATGTTCTTATCTATGTCAAAAACTTATTTTACTGAGCTAACCTGAACGCGTCATTACGTATATTTGATCTGAAGACATTTTTCTTATCCTGTATTTCCCTCAGGGTCAATATGCTGTCTCTCTCTTGATTATCTATCTTATTGTGATACTCCAAACACACTTTTCCCCATAAATATCCAGTATACGATTCCAGCAATATGATAACAATATCAGTGTTAGCTCTCAGCACCAACGATCCATTTTAGTTAAAAGGTTTACAAACTCTTGTGAAACAAATCCTAGATCCACATCCACATTCAAATAACCAAAGGCAAAATCAAATTATGTGTATCTAATGCCATGATCAACACTCCCCAAAATTCATCCTAATTATTAAGAATTATCTTGATAACAGTAGGGATGAGATTTGATAAAAAAAAAACTATTAAAAAATGATACAAATGCCATTATCAAATCTGCTTATTGAGGCTGATTCTTTATTGCTTTCAGTGAATCTTCTGTGGTGGAAACAATGTCAAACACATGACACTGCTGTTATAAAATGTCATTTTTGAAACATTAAGCCAAAGCTCTGCCCGCTCCTATCTTTGGCTGCTATAACCACACCTATGACTCCTTTGTTGTGGTTTCTAATGACTGCCTCTGATGAGAGCGTGATGCCCTTGATTTGTGAGGCAAACATAAAGTGGAAGGAACTGATGAGGGAATTCTTAAGAAAAAGAACTTTTGATATTGATTCATCAAGCTATCTGTTCATGATTCTCAACTGGAATTGATTTTGATTTCCATACATAGCTAACAGACAGACATACAGCCAAAACATAACCTCCTTGATGAAGTTATTAAGGAATTAATAAAGAGTTGAAACATTAAAATACATAGCACTCAAAAGTTTTAAACTTTAGAATAACGATCATTTGTAAGGCATTTATAAACAATTAGTAGACAGTAGATAGTTTACTAATCATGAACAAACCACTTATACACATATTGATTATTATATCATATCATATCAAATGATTATTAAATCAGTTACAACATAAGTTACAAGGCATAAGCTATTAGTTGATATTTAACTGATCATGAATAACCATAAATATACATTTGTAAATGATTCTTATATCATTAATAAATAATTATTAAATTGGTTACAACTTACTGAGGGATTCCACTGGATGCGTGTCCGGTCCTTCTCCGCTCCGCTCCGTCATCTGACGCGTGTCAACTCCCACTGGATCCGTCTGCAGAAGCATTGCAGCTCCGCGTTGCAGCGGGTCAACGAGCTCATAAATTTTTTTGTGGTTTTGCACCTCCAAAATCAAAAGCTCCTCATCCATGGTGAAGCAGGGTGAGACTGAACTTTGGACACCAGGTCTGTCTCCGCCCTAAATGACGTTTTTCCAGGTACAGTACTTTTCCATTGTTGACATGGTTTATTTTATTTTGAAACATCTACGGATATTTTATTATGTGTTTGTGCTCAACTTCCTGTCCCGCACGATATTCTGTGTGCTAAATTGCTGCGCCGTGGTCCGGCATCCGGCAAAATAGTTTCTGCGATTCGTTCGCCTGCCGGAGGCCGCCGGAGCAGATACGCAGCCGTGACGGAGCCGTGCCGCAGCTGGTGGAAGTACACGCATTGCTTATAATGGAAACGGATCGGCTCCGCTGCCGCAGCGGAGCGGAGACGGACCGGATACGCATGCAGTGGAATTTGGGCTTTAAATTACAAGACATAAGCTATTAGTTGATATGGAACTAATCATGAAAAAAACATTTGTAAATGATTATTAAACCATTTATAATTAATTTGCACATTTATTTATGATTTAAACATTATTAAAAACATGATTTTTTTCCACAAATGCTCGAGCTGCAACAAAGACTTGACATGGGATTTATACTGACTTATTACAAATCATTTATGAATCATGAAAAACCTAATACATGTAGTTCAAGAATGCTTCCTTAAATCATCAAAACTGTTTTCCTATACATAAAAAACAGTACTTAATAATGAATAAATCATGTACAAATAATGTTGGTGTAGTGTTTTCAATAATTTAATTGATTTAATAACCATTTATAAATGATATAATAATCATTTACAAATGTATGTAAGTGATTTGTTCATGCAAACTATCTATTAATATGGGCTAATAGTTTAAAAACGCCTTACAATTATCATTATTCTAACGTATTGACAACATTCTCCATATTGTTCCTTTTTAAAGCACCATACTCTTACTGTCACTCTACAGACTTTAATGTCGCTCATCTGTCTTAACATCTGCACATCTGGACTGAAACGCACCCTCTTCCTGCTTCCTCAGTTCTCAGCTCCTGTAAACCAATATCCACAAACAGAGCACACACACATGCTGCACATGTGACTACTGTGCATGTGAGTGTGTGTTTGTGTAATGACATCATTCATAGTGAGCAGAGGATGTTGACAGTGGCAGAGGAAGTGAGTGTCTCTTTGTGTGTGTTGGTGCGGTCAGGCATTACAGTTGGCAGCAGAACTCTCAGGACATTCACAAAAACAGACTAAAGGACAATCGGTGCTGGATTGATGAAGGTGACGTCAACAACAGTGGTGAATTCAACCTTTGCCAGTCTTAAAGTTCATCCTGACCAAGTAAAAGCCAGTCTAATAACCAGAAAAGACAAACCAATGCTCCAACTGCATTTCGATACGCAGCTTAGTTTGTGGTTTGAAGAATACTTTGAAGATGTATAAACTGGAAAGTCATCTGTGTTACCTCTTTAGGTAATATTTTAACTTCACCCCTTACCAGAGAAAACGCCATTGTAACTGATATGTTGGCTGTGCCAGGCTTTTGTCTCCTAAAGGTGTTTTAATGGCAGAACCAGAGTAAACCTCCAGACTGAAACCACATAATTTTCATTACAAAAAGTCAAACTACTTTTTCCCAACCTCTAATCAGTCTGTATTTTCCTTAGTCTTTGTTGTGTATGAAGTAGCCCTTGGTAAAGTTTGACCATTGGCTCCCCTCCTGCATCCTCCATCGTTCACTGTCTCTCTGATTTCCCACAATACCCACTTTTCAGCCAACCCAGCCAAAGAAAGGCAACCACTGTCAAACAAATGCTCAAAAAGTTAAACACATGGACAAAAACCAAACAAAACTGAAAACAATTAAACACAGAGACAGAGGCCACATTTCAGAAGAACGAAGTGTGGGTTTTTATTGGAACATGCAAACTTGTTGACATATGCTACAGCCATAACCAGTATAAAATGACGTTCCTATCAGAGTCCTGTTAAGGAAAACGGGGAAGTACCTGAGTGTGGGTCAGTTGTTCTGGAAGTGAAACGTGACCATATGCCTTTAGCAATAACAAGAGTAACAGAAAAATATTAGTTTCACTTCCATTTTTTTTGATGTAATCCCTCCCCAGTCACTTTCTATGGGATGTTGCACAGATAGACTGTAAATAAGTCTCATAGTTATGTGAAACAGTCCATTTAGTGGTCTAATCCAAACTGGCCAGGGTTTTCTTTTGTGCATACTCTCAGTTTATGCTGTTTGATTTTGGAAATCAGCACTTTTATGTGCTCCAAAGTTTAAAGTGGAATACATAAAAGTTGAATTTTATCCTAAGTCTGTTTTTGTTTGTTTTACGACTGTCACCTTTCCAAAAATTAAACTTGACCAGTTATAGAGCACACACGCTAATGATCATTGGTCACAAATGAGGAGTAAGACAGTTGCTTACCAAATTATCGACACATAGCCAGGTCTTGTTTTTACATCGTCATCAGCAGTGTGGGGCCCAGAGTGCTCCCACAGAGTGGCTTTGCTTGGCCTTCATTTGTCCACCATTGTTGTTGAAGCAATGGATCATTGGGTGGTACTGCAAGCACCTTCTGTTGGATCCAGTGGCTCCAGACACCCTAATTAGCTGTAATGTTTACATTCAAACATTAATTTACAGGTCAGCTACCCCAAAACAGTCACTGTTGTCCACATTTGGATATTACTATACGCAGGCAGGTCATTTGAAGCAACAAGAAGAGCAAAAACAAAATTGATTCAGCTAATTCTGTTGCAGATCTAAAGGAAGTTATTGTATCCACCTGAAAAGAAATGGGGAAAATATTTATTGACAAACAAGTCTGCAAAGACAGACATTTCTGTCAATAAGTGTATTTTTCCCGAATGCATCTGAATGGCCAAAAAGATAGTAATTCAGTTCAATTAACTGGGCAAGTTTTGACCAAAGTTCAGGTTGAAACAGCAGTATAGCTTTTTCCTCTTAAAGATAGTAGCTCATAATGGACTTTTAACAGCTATAATGACATCTATCTCACTTCCTTCTCAGGATCCTCACACATAACACTATGCAAGTTTGGCCATGAGCTGCATACTGAACAAAGAAAAGAGGGGGTGACATCATTAGGTGGCTGATGATGGTGCAGTTACACTCAGGGGCCTGTAGTCATCAGTAGTAGGCCTGCACAATATATCGTTTGAACATCGCCATCGCAATGTGCGAACGCGCAATAGTCACATAGCGTATGCAATGTGACTATTGCATTTCCCCCATTTATTGGGGAAATGAAAAAAAGCAACTGTAATTGAAACCTATTCTATTTTGTTCAGAGACAAGGCCTTCTGGATCCCTTTTATATACAGCAATCTTCATCATTCACAGATGAACCCCCTTAGCCTGGATTAAATGGTATTACTTGAATACAATGGTGTCATTGTGAGTCAACCAAATTCTTCCCAAACAGAGCTATTCAAGTCATCTGATGAAAATTCTTCTTTTTTTAATAGCGCAATATATATCGCAAACCCCCAAAAAATCGCAATGTCAGTTTTTTCCAATATTGCGCAGCCATAATCTGTAGTGAGTAAAAATTGGGGTTTCATATATTAATGATTTAAAGATGGTATGAGGAGTTTCTAAGTAATTACAAAAAAGTCTCACTTTTAGATATATGCCTGATGGAAATACACACTTTAAGATGAGTTTTATAGCATCAACATAGGTTATCTATAAATGCTATTCCTTAGCTTCACGGTCGGGTCGGACAGGGCTGGACTGGCCTGGATACTCAACTTCAGGAACAAGACAATTAAAACTAGAGCAAATTTATATTATTCAGACACGTCTTAGAGCACCAGGCTGTGAGTAGCGATATATATCCGGCTACAAAACTACGATACTAAGTTTTCCAAAATTGCTTGTTGTCACACATCAAAAACTACCGCTATGTAAGTAGAAAGAGATACATTACCTCGTCACTTTGCATCCTGTAAGTTGTTGAAAAAAGAAGTTGTAAAGCAATGCAGAGTTCTGAGGAAGGTCCAAGCTGCATTCATTAGCATCACAACAAACGCACACTTTGGCTTGGGTCACGTCTTTATGACAGTCGCCGTGCGTGCTCATGGGTAGCAGAGTCTTTATGTCACTGAAAATAGACTCTCCTCATAGCACCTTTAAATGAGCTTGTTACAGACTAACTTCTTTAAACAGCCTTTTGTAAAAAGTTTGACAAAATTTTGCCACTTTTAAACAAATCTCTTTTGTTTGTTAGATCAGTGCCATTTTTTTGCTCAATAGAATCATAGATCATTGGGTATATAAGGGAATTTTTGCTGTGTTTTCACCAGAGTTTCATTCGTAATAATAATTCAAAATTAATTATGAAGCATTGAAATCCTTGCCGAGCCATGCCACTGTTATCCATACATATTCAGGGTTGTATAATTATAAATCTAACTCCTCTGAGCAGAGATAAGGCTGAAAGAAGTGTGATAATATTCTTTTTAATTGGAAAAATCATGAATTTTAATCGGCTGAGTCTTTGTGTCAGGTTTGGATCAGATAAAGATGGTAATAAGTGTAAGACAAAAACTCATCCTGATGTTTGTTTTGATAGTGAATGAGACCTGCGGGGGATTATTAATGCAGAGTGTAAATGGATGGCTCAGTTATTATCTTGTCATCGCGGCGCAGAGCTTAAATGTCAATATGAAATAATGTTGAACTGTTGCCTCAGAGCTGCGCTGAAGTGTGTCTGCATGAAGCCAGCTCCTGTGCAAGACTTTCATTAGGGATGTCACATCTTCTCAGGGCATTTGAGCAGAAGATACTGAGTGTGTTTCTGAGTGTGTGAGGTTTGAGTGTTGAAACAGAGTTGCAGTTAGGACGGAGCGTGCCTGCGTCCCGGTGCGCCTTTCTGCATGAATGCGTGGTCGGCGTGTGTTTGTGTGTGTGTGGGTGCAGATTGGGACACAGTAAATGGGTCAGATGCAGCGGAGGAGGATGACCTTGGGAATTTGTCCTGTTTTTTTCCTCCTCGAGTTTGCAGACGCAGTTCTTTGTCTCAGTGATGGAGGATAGAAACACTGGCGGCAGAAATAAGAGTCGGCTTTAACATTTTTATTGAGTAGAGGAAACACAAAACTGTAAGCGCTCTATTAAGTATTTGAGGCCTCTTGTATTGATATTACCTTTTTTTCTCCATTTACATGTACCATCTTTGTTTTTCCTCTAGGTTATATTTGGTATTAGCAGTTTTGTCTTCTGATCTCTGAGGTCAGCAGGTGCTAAAATAATATCCAGTAGTGAACAAGACTGCTTTTTGTAACACATGGATGTGAACAATAATAATGATAAACTAGAAAAGCACTCAGAGAGCACAGACCTTCCAACAGCACCACCACAGTCCTCTCCCATATTGTGATTTATACCATAAATATTAGTCCTACCTTTATTTCATGTAAATATTTAGATTCCTTGGCCATGAAAACATACCATTAGCAATTGGTTTCATAATGATATCCATTTTAGTGCAGCAGTTATTCTCAAAAATTGCATTTTCCGTCATGCCGGATCCAGACGGTGATCCGGATCAACACCAAAATTGAATCAGTTCTTCCTTTTCCAATGCTGAACATTTCCTGAAAATTTCATCAAAATCCATCCATAACTTTTTGGGTTATTTTGTTCACAGGCAGACAGACAGACTCTCCCGAAAACATAACCTCCTTGGCGGAGGTAAAAATAATAGTATTCATTACAATAATATAATTATTAGGATGGTGCAGCAGGTAGTGCATGTGCCCCACAGCAAGAAGGTTGCTAGTTCAATCCGTGTGTCAGTCCAGGCCTTTGTGCGGAGTTTTCATGTTCTCCTTGTGCATGTGTGGGTTCTCTTTGGGCACTCTTGCTTTCTCCCACAGACCAAAAACCTGCTCATTAGTTTGATTGGTGACTGTAAAATTCTGTCTCTCTATGTGGCCTTGTGGTTCGCTTGGGACCAGTTCAAGGTGTCCTGCCAATTGTCAGCTGGGATTGGCTCCACCCCCCATGACCATAAGCAGATAGATAATTATTGGTAGGACAATAATGATGATAAGTCCCACTGTAATTCAAAACATTTTTTGGATGTGTGAACTCAAATGACAGCATCCAACATACATAAGAAACAACATTTGGTCACAGTATGAAGTTTCTTGGTCAGATTGGAGAAGGTACATCACATGGTGCTTACTGGGTTCTTTTACCCTTGTTTCACCTGTAGTGTTTAGCATTTTGTGGCTCAAACCCAAAATTCTTAGGTAGATATTAGCTTAAAAAGTGTGATAACTGTGAAAGAAGATATGAGAATCTCTGCTGATATTTTGGCCATACACGAGTCATAGTCATAGTCATAGGAATACAGAAAATATTAACACTGTGGATGATAAAGTCAGTCATATGTCATCATAATTTTGCACATTACATCAAATTGTATTGTATTGTATCATATACTTTGTCTAATCTAACTTTGTTGATTGAATTATAATATACATTGCTTTACCAATTAATCAGAACACCTGTCATAAAACTGCAATAAACATAGATCGTGTGGAAATCTTATATTGGACTTATATTTTGAGCAGGAATGAGGAATTTAAAGCTGAAATCACCTTTTTCTACCCAAAACTGAGCCACTCGCTCAGTTCTCAGAGCTTTTATTAGAAGTCAGAAATTCATCAAGCCAAACATTCAACCACTTAGGCTACATTTAAATAACTGTAATTTGAAACTGCAATGAAGAAATGATATTGTGCTCTACTTTTCTGTCAGTTCTTTTGTTAAAACTGTAAATTAAGTGCCCTCTACAAACTGTTGCATTACAGAAACATAAAAATGATTCTGGTAATTACCAATGCTCTGAATTTGGTGGTCTAATAATTTTGTTCAGCCCTGTGTACTATGGTATTGAATAGTTATGTCTTCATTGTGTGTGATGATAAAAATGTCACACAATATAGTGCTAGAATATTTGTTTGTACACAAGACAGGAAACTTAGTCTCTTTTATATTCTTGTTGTGAATTGATAGTCTGATACCACTGCTTCCAAATTTTACTAAATTTAATAAAATCACCAAAGAAAAATCTCAGTATTTATGATTCATTTGGATGTGATTAAACTGAACGGATCAGATTTGAATCAAGGTTTGGCTGGAGTCCTTTTGCAAAGGAGATTTACCAATTTGATATCTGTTGCATTCATGGATGTATTATAAGAACTGGATAGCGCGGCTCTGCCTTCTACCATTCAACGGTTTTGAAGCCATAATTTCCCCCGTCGGGGCGCCACCATTGTGCAGCCAGTAGAGAATCTGGACCATATCTGGACATAGTTGTCGTAAACTGTCGCAAAACTCCCCAGCATACGGCGTACACAATCATTGTGAAACTGCCGTAAACCGCGGTTATTTTTAAACTCTAATAACTGATGAAAAAGAGACTTTTCAGAAAAAAGAGGACTTGGAAAAAACGCAGCCCAATAATACTTTCATATCACCACAGCATAAGGATGAGAGAAATATTTCTACGAGGTGTATTAAGTTTTTGAAGTTTCACTACAGCCCGTTCAGATGAATGGGGGAGACGAAGATTTGACCTATACTGCAGCCAGTCACCAGGGGGAGCAGTTTTTGCGGCGGCTTCAATTCAAGCCCAGCGACATGACGTCCATGTTTTTTACAGTCTATGGTTGCATTACCATATAAGTCAGTCAATCATGATATCAAGTCTTGTTTTAAACAGAGTGTTTGGACAAACTGCTCGGAAAGCAGAAGGAAACTATTTAATTTCAAATGAGAGTAAATATATGTAGAGTAAATATAGTCTGTTTTTTAAAGTTCCCCATAAAGAAACTATTTAAGTGGTTGATATGAAAAAAGAACAGAAACAGTCCAGAGGTCCACCACAGTGTACTTCTGCTCTGCAGGGGCTGATCCGGGTTCGTCCTCATTTGATGCTATCTCCTTAGCTGTCTATCTTTGATGTCATATCATTAGTATGTTTGAAATGTTGAACACGACCTTCTTCTCCTCGCTCTGCTCTTTGCCTTCAAACCATAACTCTGCACTTAGTTTAAAAGTGAGTATGTGAGCTTTAACTTCTTCAGCACTCGGCCTCATTAGTCGACCATCTCACGTCTGCTTTTATGTTTCCTGACGCTCTGATTGGCTGAATCCACCTGATCTGATCTGTGGATATCAAACAGTCATGGGCACAGCTGCAGGGCCGCGAATGTTTAATGTCTGAGTCACTAACTGAATCCACATTATGTCATTACCTCTGCTGTGTTTCCTGCTGCGACTGTTAGTCATCTGAGTTTACAGCAGGGGAAAGTTTGGAAAGAAAATAAACCAAATAATTTTTATGTCTACAGCTCAAAAGCAAGAACACGTAATTGAAAACAAAAAAATGTGTTTTCTCTTTCTGATTACAGCTCTTTCTGCCTTGAATTTTCTCATCAGGTCTCCATTTGGTGATATTTTTAAGTCTGTCTGGCTCGTTTTTGCTGCTGCATGTGGACAAATGTCTGTGGTGTCTGGCCCAGCAGTGCCATCCCCGCCTGCTATACTGGGATATGTGGGTCGTCATCTATTTTCATCCACAATGTTGCCAGCAGTACCTGAGGGAACAGACAAGTGCTGCAGTATGTGTCTGTACACATGTGCCTGCAGACTTTAACTACATAAGAAGAATTGTGAACACAGACAGCAATCAGAAAAGACCTGGAGGTAGACATTGTGTCCACTGTTATTATTGATTTAAATATCTCAGCATGTCAAACTACTGTAGATTGTTGTTTTCTAAAAGTTTACACAGACTAATTGTTAAATCTCTCTTAATGTTCTTGCTTTTAATGTTGATACAGTGATGCATATTTACTTCCCGGCTTCTGTTGCTTTTGTTAAATGTAGAGAAGCCTATCTGTCCGTACAGATGTTTCCTTTTGGATAATGTGTCCCTCTTTTCTTTTTATTGGCACTTGTGTAAAATTAGAATAGATTATAATAATGATCACCTTTCGACAGGCTGATAAAAGAGTAAAAGGGCATTTGTATGCCTCAGGAGTTCCAGATCAGTTGTTTTCCTTTTTAAGTCACCAAGTTAAGGTCAACAAAAAATTAGATTTTGTCTACAAACAGGTCTTTGTTATGATTTATTTTGAAGGTTTCTAAAGCTTAAACTTAGCGAATTTAGAGAACCTTTTCTACATCGATTTTTGATAGATAGATAGATAGATAGATAGATAGATAGATAGATAGATAGATAGATAGATAGATAGATAGATAGATAGATAGATAGATAGATAGATAGATAGATCAAACTAAACAGTACATCACAGTTTGTTGGGGTGGGATAGTATATCATCACATTTTTGACATATAAATAGCATATTATGCTCTTTAATCCATACTCATTTATAACTGGTGTACAAACCCTGTGTTATATCACCCATTAAGATGTACTGGTGTGTAATTGTCCCAGTTCACATGACAACATGACACTGTTGTGTCCACAGAGAGTCAGCTGTGAGCTCGGAGCAAAGCCTCATTCTCCGATTTATTCACATCAGTTTGGACACAACCTCCTTCAGCCGGATTAAAGGAAAACTTCACTTTGATGCCAGTTGTAGACACAATCTGTGTGTAGGTCAGTTGGTGTGTGTGTGTGTTTTTGGAGAAGAGTGGGGGGAGCCATCTGAATTATTTAGGGATGAACTGCAGGACACAGCAAAGTGGAGAAATAAAGGGTGTTTCTCTTTTACCCTCAAGACAACTTTCTAATGCAGTGAGGCCGTCGCCAGGCCAGCTTGAAAACACACACACAAAAACACACAAACAAACACACAGAGGCATGCATGACTCATGTGTCCACCCTCTTTGCTATCCAGCAAGGCCATGAGATCAGTGGTTTCCTCAAAACACAAAAAGTGCCCTGGAGGTAAAGAGCGAGAGAGACCTGGTGTTATGAAAAAGGTGTGATGACAGCAGAAACCTGCCTGCAGCCAAGCACACGTGCACACGCCACACAGCACATCCATCCTTATGAGGACTCCGCTGATAAAAGTGAAGTTACAGAAACATATTTTAAGTTAAATGCAGAAAATGTAACTTTGTTTTGCATGTTTCCTCTCAAAGAATCGTCAGAATTTTGTTTTTGGATCATGTCTGTTCAAATTAAAGGATTTTACTCATGTATAGATAGATAGATAGCTAGATAGCTAGATGGATAGATAGATAGATAGATAGATAGATAGATAGATAGATAGATAGATAGATAGATAGATAGATAGATAGATAGATAGATAGATAGATAGATAGATTATTTTAACCAGTAGCTATGTAACCCTGAAGATGAGATGGTACAACAGTTTTCACCGATGAACTAGATGGCAGTGTGCATCGTTGTTTGTTTATCGGTCTCATCATCAAAACTGCTCAATATATTTAAAAAATGTCCACTTGGTGATTTGATGACTGTTCCATCAATCACCTTCATTACAGGCCAGTCAGATGATTTACTAGTCTGGGGCTACTGCCGCAATATAAATAACAGAGCCTGAACCCCTGCATAGATCAGACTCTTGGCAAAACAAGTCAGAGGTGGAATGAAAATATCATAATATCTGCCTATAAAGTAGTCTGTAGTGATGCTATTTGTTCTTCATTTAATAAAAATGCAGTCCAGATCTGACAAAACTGCCAGTGAAGCTGGTATACGCAGTCACTTCCTACTTTTGTCTTGCTTATTAGTGCCTACCTCTTCCTTCTATAAAGGTCACTGGGCCGTGCCGTCACCAGTCCAGCACAGTTGCTGTAGATTGGAGCATGGCAAGATGGATCTAACCTGACATGCCAGAAAGACAGTTCCATATATCCACCACAGAAATATTTCACTAGTCCATCTGGAGCCCAAAGAAAATGTTTTCAAGATGGCAGAACCTTCAACTGTAATGCAGCTGGTGATTTGACGATCATTGTGCCAGTCACACTCATCACAGACCAATTATATTGATCATAGGGAAAGTATGACGAAGCATCTAGACCCTGCAACTATGACTCTGGACTACCAAGACGAATTGGCATCTTCTGTAGAGGTTTTCTGCTTCTCTCCCAGTTTCCCAGCACCGTGGGAAGAAGAAAAAAAACCCTATTTCCTGTAAGAAGTGCTTCAAGCGAGGTTCTTTGCTCTTCCTATAAAGAGGGAGTTGAGTCAATTTCTGATAAAACTGCAGATATCAGAAGCAGCCATTGTTTCCAAACACGCAGTCACTTTCCGCTGTAATCAAGTCCTCATTTTTCACCTCTCTTTCCTGATTGGGCTGTCTAGCTTTTGGTGGATGAAGTCATTGGAGGTGAGATAGGAGCTTGGTGACTCAGGCAGGTCCATCTGCACTGCAAGGCTAAGATGGATTTACCTGATTTCAGACATTGAATAAAGCAGATGAATCAGAACTGCAGGGTCAACACCTTAGGACATTTAGAGTCACCAGTTTAACTAAAGAGCATGTTTTTGGTCTCTGGTAGGAAGCTAACCTGACATGCCAGATGGACAGTTCCATATTGAAAATATTTCACTAATCCATCTGGGAGGAGCCCTGCGGGAATGTTTTTAGAGCAGAACCTTCAAATACAACAGCAGCTTGTGATTGGACGATCGTTTGGCTCAAAACACTCATCGCAGACCAAACCATATCAAGTAGCGCTGCTATGATGTAGCATATGTAGTGGCTAAACGTAGTGGCTAACAGTTAGCCGTTAGCTGCTATGGCTAATGACTGACAAGAACAAACAACAGTAAATGGCTGTAAGCTGTTGCGGCTAACTGTTGTTAGCAGCTAACTGTTGTTAGCTGCTACGGCTAACGGCCAACTGTTGTTTGCCCTTGTTAGCTGTTAGCCATAGCAGCTAATGGCCACTAGCTGCTAGCTTATCTACCTTGAGACTATGGTTTCACATTAAATTATACCACACAGATGTATCATTTAACACTTATATGGGACATGAAGCTTGTCAAAGACAATCCCTGCTAAGTAAATTTATGAGGAGAGAAGATTTTGCCACGTAGATCTGAGTAACCAAGATGGCTAACTGACATTAGCCTCCATTATTTGTTATTTGTATTATTTGTCGTCACTCCTGCTGCTCCTGCCTCTCTTACTTGATTGGGCCATTAAGCATTTAGCCGAGTGAAACTGTTGGACAGTGGAGGCTGGCAAGATGGA
This sequence comes from Scarus forsteni, assembly GCA_036419115.1. Lineage (NCBI taxonomy): Eukaryota > Metazoa > Chordata > Actinopteri > Labriformes > Labridae > Scarus > Scarus forsteni. The sequence goes on along the minus strand of JAZDUH010000380.1, from coordinate 922,873 downwards.
GATGCAGGATTTCAGAATCAGGCAGGTCCTCTATAAGCTCCAAAGATGGTTGCAAAGAAGGAGCAACAGTAACTCAAACACTCAGACAAGCTGGTCCGGCACCAACAACCATGCCACGTTCAGTGTCACTAAAATTACTTTTCTTCCCCCAATCTGATGAACTCCAGCAGGTCTTCAAACCATGTAAACATGCCTGATTGCATTGAATTTCTGCCATGTGATTGGCTGATTAGCTATTTGCATGAACATTCAGTTGGGTGTACCCAATAAAATGGCATGTTTTCAGCTTTTTTAATTCTGTCTTTCTGAAGATGATTACAGGCTTAGGTCAAATGTGTTAGAGTTTTACTTACAGGGGGACTTAGCAGCCAGAGGGATCATGACCATAAGGACAAAGGTGTAGACCTGAGAAACACCAACATACATAGTTACAAAATACTGTATATCAGTGCAGAGTATTATTGTGTTTTACATCAGCTTTAGAGAATAAATGGTTTCACACTGGGCTGCATTATTTTGGATACAACGGATAAAATATGTTGTTTATTTCCATGTGTTGCAGAGGATTCAAGAATCAAATAAATGAAGTTAATTTGTGGTTTTCATAAGAAATTTAAGGCCTTCTGAGCCTTTTGAAGTCATAAAAATTGACATGTCTTTAATTATTCAGTGTAATTAAGATGTTTTTGTAGCTCAGTGCTGGATTTTAGTCTTCAAGGTCTTTGATTTTTAATGTTTAGGGAGATCAGTTTAGCTCATTTGGACCTCGAACAATGCAAAGAGGATCACACACACACACACACACTTATACACACATAAATGCACAATCTGTGTCTGAAACGGCCTCGCATTGTGTTAGTGATTGTATGTTACTGTGCTGAGTATAATGAGTCAATTAATAATCCTGATCTGATTTGTCTCTCTTTGATAAATCTTCATCGCTCTATTAGAGACCATGCCATGAATTAATTTAAACGATGGAACATAAAGGAAGGATCAGCTGCTGCCCCGTCTTAATGGATTGACCCTTTCTGTATACGAGGGGTGGGGGGTGTCTGGGGGTGCAGGGGGGACAGTGTGAGGGATGAGGTCATTGTGTAGTGTGAGCATGCGTGACCGTGTGTGTGAAACAAAGACATGTGGGAGTGTGTCTTCATGTGTGTGTGGATAAGTGATGACTTCATTCGTTATGCATTTATTTATGATCAGTGTTACGCCTCAGGCAGAATGTGTGTGTGGGTGTGTGTGTGTGTGTTTTTCATCTTAAAGGGAGAAGACGGATGAGGGAATTTAATTTTCAGCTTCATTTCAGTGATTTTAGACAGAGGGGTCAGTTTCTATAACCGTATGTATCTTATGGGCTGGGTTCTTAGTTTGGTTTTAAAGGAACAGTCCAACATTTAAAGAAAAGCTGCAGTCGCAGTAAAAGTGATTTAAGTATGGATTTTATATTCCTCACGTGGTCCCCATACAGCCAAGACATCACATATTTAAGTTATGGAATTTAATGATCAAAATGAATATATGTTTTTACTGTACGCCTTTCGAAATCTATATGGAACATTTATCAAAAGTGTGCAGAAAGTATGGAGGACGATTAGTGCCACTGAATTTGTAGGTTTAACAAAAAAATCTGTCTAAAAAAGTCAGACTCAAAAATTAAAATTCTGTGACTTATGTTCAGAATTCTAAAGTCATTCTTCGACAGGTTTTCAACTTTGATCTCAGAATGTTGAAATTTATACTCACAATTTTGAAATATGAGAGAAAATTCAGAATTCTGACTTTTTTCCTCAGAATTCTATTTTTTTTTTTTTTTTTTTTTTTAGAGTTTGGGTTTTGAACATGAAAAATTCATTCAAGATATAATTAAACAAAATTACACAAAATGAAAAACAAAGAAAAACTAATAATATCGATAATAACAGTCATGATGAAAAAAATAAAAATAAAAATGACATGTGGGTAACACTGGTGTGCAGCAGTGAGTAGGTTATCTTGCAGCTTAGTTGCTGCTAATTTTTACCTAAAGTCTAGTCTAAGAGGTCTAGAATTCTATTATTAAAGTCAGAATCTGGGAAGAACCTTAACTCAATTGAAAGATTGATTTTAATCTAGTGGAATAAAAAAGCTAAAAATTCTAAACTTTTGTGAAGATAAAAAGTCAACAACTGATTTCTCATTTAAATCCCAGATTTCCTAAATTAGAATTCTGAAATGAAAGTTAAGATTCTAAGATTATAGGCAGCATTATAATTTTTAAAAATAGTAATAAGGTTAAAATGTCATCCAAATCTTAACTCAAACTCAAAATTGTAACTTTTTAGACTTCTGAGATTATGGGCAAAATTCAGATTGTTACATACAAGTATTCTGACTTTTTAAGATCAGAAATCTGACTTTATTATCAGGGTTTTGAGTTTTAGAACCCTGAGATTCAAATCATAATCGTGAGCCATCTTATCATCCTTTTTTCTCAGAGTTAAAATGCAGAATACTCAGCCTTATTTCTTTTCAGTGTTTTATGTACAAAAGACATGAAAAAGAGGGGAGAAAAATTACAAATCAAATAATCATTTGTCTTGATATATTGTATTTATATGATTTATGAATGATTCTATGCAAACACCTGATGTGCCATAATTGATTTATGCTGATGTCTGATTATCTGATAATACCAAACTTGTTTTAGTTTATAGTGGAGGCCAAACATTTTTTTTTCCTTAAAGTAAAAAACATCAAGTCTTTGCCACATCATAACTGATTTTCTTTGTCCTACTTTGTCAGGCCGGGGCCCTTATCTTACACCAGAAGCAAAGTGTGTTTGCATGTGCAGTAGGAGCAGATATGGAAATTTGGGTCTGTTTAGACCTGGTTCTGCATTTAAGAATGTTTTCACACCAACCCTATTTAGTGTGCACCAAAGAAGTTTTGGCCCAGGGTTTGGTACATTAGTATCAATGTGAATGCAACCACCGCACTTTGGTGCGCACCAAATCAGCCGGTCTGAGACCTCCATGAAGGGGTGGTCTCAATCCGCTTCATCTCCCTAAATTTGGTGCGGTTTCACCGGTGTGAAACACAGTGGTCCGAAACCGATCTACTTTGATGCATTATGGGTAATGGAAGCACTGAATTATGGGTAAAGTCCTTCATTATTTACTTCCTGTTAAGGTCGCTGATGCCGTCTCAAACACGATAAAAAAACACATTTGAAGGAAAATGTAGAAGAAAGCGAAACGTAAACATTGGTTGTCTGGTGTAGGAAATGGTTTCCATGGTAGCGTCTTCTTCGTTCTCCTCCGTAGCAGGTTTGGTAACCAGTTATGTGCATATCGCCCCCTGCTGTTTCAAACTGAGTAAATACACAAGTGGGCCCAGGCATGGTTCGATGTTGCAAGTGTGAGTGCAAGCCAGTGGGGAAGGGGGAGGGGGGCGAACCGTGCCACAACATGGTTCGAAACAAGTGGACCTAATTTAAAAGTGCCCTTAGATACACAACAAAATGAACTGAAGCAGAGTCACATGGTCCTTATTACTGTCATTTTATCATATAAGTGGTACCACATTCACTCGATTTTGCATGAGGTATAAGGTCGGCACATATCCGGGGGTAAGGGGAGAACTTAAAAATACTTTTTAAAAAAGTATCAGAAACATACTCTCAACACAGGCTGCAGCAGGACAGACACCCTCCTAATCTGCTTGGATCAGGCTTTAAAGGACATAATCAAGCTACAATCTGCCCATAACATTATTTTCCTGATAATATATACCTTTAACAGTTTATTAGTGTAATATAAAGTGAAAACTCAGTGGAGACTTTAACTGTCCTTGTTTTCCAGCCTCCATCAGAGGTCTGTGGTATCCTGCAGATGCTGTGAGATGTTGCTCTGGTCTGAGTCAGGACACACGTGTGCGTGACTGAGCAAAAGTCAGTGACAGTTTTACATAAAATTTGCACAAAGTGTAACAGGAGTAAGAGTTCTGGCCTCATTCAATCCATCCTGCATTAGCTTTCTCTCTCTCTTCTGATTCAGTTGATAAACCGCCCTGTGATCACTGGACTGGCTCTTGATGAGGTAAAATTTCATGTTTGAAATCCAGTCCAGCTGAGCTGTAAAGGAAGAATTTTCTCTTGGCTGAAGTGTTGAATTAAAGTGTCTCCTCGGTGTTTAAAGTGTTTATCAAACAGCTTCATCATCTGTAGATCTCCAGCAGTATTCCCCTCTTAGCCGTGATTTATTAAGTGCAGGGTGCATCTGAGACGGATCACTGAAAACATCTTCAGTATAACTGTAAGAACCACCCTGGCCCTGGCTGTCTGTACAAACTGGAGGAAAAAGGTTTCTATTTGATTTGAGGACGTTGAAGATCTCAGATGACAGAACAAACATTTCAACTCTCAAAAAAATGTGAAAGTCTTGCTGTGTTTTATGCTTCTTGGGTTAAAGTGAGTTTGCAGCTGTAACACCAACACATTTGATTGGAACCAAACCAACTCTAGTTTACAGTTTTGGAAAGCTGGATTGACGTGGTTTGGTGTGAAAGCTCACGTGAACTCTTAACAAAGAACTGAAATCTGGTCTGGCTGAAAACAGGGGGTCTTGGTTTGCATCCAAGTGGACCACAGCTGAGTTCATGGCGGTGTGAAAACCATCCAAACTAAACAGCAACTTAACAGGGGAGTGAGCAATGGGCAATGGACCAGACAACGTTGGTTAGGGCTGCTCAATCATGGAAAAATCACAACTGTCACAACTATTTTGAATGATTTTGAGATTACAGTTAATTAGCACGATAACTCGTTTAACAACATGATTGAATGAATTGTGCAGCATTGAGAAACCTGTATCAGATTCTGAAAATTATTTTTATTGTCTAAAGAATTATTTTAGTTTTTCTGACTTTGTTATGAATCTAAAGAAAAGGTTCAGGTACAATTAAATCAGCCATTTCATAACTGCCATATGAAATGAACATATTTAATCACTCTGGGCTGTAAATTGAATGACACACAGTGTTAATTATCAAAAGTTTAATTTAAATTGTTTGATTTAGCTATGGCATCAAGGGCCTAAAAAATCATTGTGTTATTCTTTCATAAATCCCAACTATAGATGTCCTAACCGGGGCACATGCTATGAAATAATCAGCCCAACTTTCAGTTTGGATCCTGGCTTCCAAACAAAGTCAACAAAGGAATGATAATCTAAAGGTTTTAAAATCGTTTTACTGAATTATCCTGTGGTGTTAGGTGTGTTAAGAGTCATTTCATCCTCAAAAATCCCCTTGGAAGAGGATCTGGGCTGCTTGTACTGTAAATATTAAACATGCTTAAAGCTGAAGATCAGAAATCCTGATGTGGTTGTGGTGGAGGCCAACAAGGAAGGCGAATGAATTAAGCCAATCAGGGAGTAAGCTGGCTGAAGCAGAAAAAAATAAAGACAATCCCTGACACTGAGAGTTGGGGCAAAGTTAACTGGCTACTATTCTAGGGATTGGCCACATGCAGCCCATCTCATCAAGTCAATCAATTAAAGAAAAAAAATGAAAAATAGCACAACACAACTCATAAGTTACTGGTACTACATTTTTTGTAGTTTGCAAGTAATTAAAGAACTTGCTTTTCTATGATTGTGTCCTTAAATTGCTTGAATGATGCATTAAAAAATTATATATAGTGTAAGTAAAGCAATCGTAGAGGTAATATATTTTGGCTTTAAAGACACGTAAACATTTATTATTGTATTGAATTAAAAACAATCTTGAATTTGCTTTGCATCATTAAATCATGAACTTTTGTTTTTGAGTTAAACTATATTAATGTTTAACATTTATTTTATACAATATATATTTGCTATTTTTTGCTTTTTTTTTTTTTCTTGAACGTGCCAAACAGTATGAAACTGAGTGGCGCTCAGGTGCTGAAAAATTGTATGTGGCCCTCTAGTCGTTAATGTTACCCACCCCTTGTCAATACTAACTTTTAAATTATATATTGCAAAGTGATTAGAAGAGGAGCTAGTCTGAAATCACACCAGCCAAGGGTGTTATAGGAAACTAAACTGAGAGAGTTGAGGCCCTGGATGTTGCTGAATGAGCCGGTTGGTGTGTGGTGTGCTGTCTGTCTTCTTGTAGCACAACACACACTACAAGAACAAGAACAAAATGGTTAAATTGTTATTTTTCTGTCTTTGTTGGGCTTCTCACTGTTTAAAATTTAGTTAGATAATAAAAATCTGTCGCTCTTTATCAGGCTTCAGTCTGTAACCTGCAGCGTGAGCTCTGAGCTCTGATGTCATATGTTGTGACAGAGAGACTGCAGCTAACAGTGAAGCTCAGCAACACACACAGACCTGCACGAACACACAAACGCACACTGTGGTGGAGTTGTTGATGTGACTTCACACAGGGGAAAGGTGACTATCTTCTTCTTCTACTCTATTATTGCAGGGTGACTGCCTCTCACTCTGTTATTTTCTCTGTGTGTTTGAGTACATGTGTGTTTTCTTTTGTTCTCCTCCCATCTCTCATCTCTTCTTTGTCTCTGTGTTGTTCTTCTGCTTTTCTTTGGCCCCCTCGTCGCTGTGAGAGACGAAGATTAGCCTGGCACAAGGAGACACACACATGCAGACACACACACTCTGGAGCTTCTTATAACAGGCTGTTAACCCCCGTTTATAAGTGTGGCCCTCTGAATCAGCTCAGTGAAAGGGAGTGTAATCCCTGCCGGACGATTTAATGGTAATCTCCATATCCTGATTAGATTACACACAAACACACACGCTTGCAGACGCTCGCACTGTCTGCTACACTTTCAACAGGCTGAATTCCAACCAGATTCACAAACCCTAATTCCAGTGAAGTTGGGGTGTTGTGTAAAACATAAAGAAAAACAAAATACAATGATTTACAAATCCTTTTTGGCCTATATTCAATTAAGAACACTACAAAGAGATTAACTGTTCAGACTTAGCTGTTTTTTGCAGATTTACTTATTTTGAGTTTCGCGCTTGCGACAAGTTAAAAAAAAGCTGGGCAACAAAAGACTGAGAAAGTTAAGGAATGAAAAAAAACTGGATCATTCACAAATAAACATGTTAATTGGAAACAGGTGAGTGTGATTGGGTATTAACCCTTCCATGCATAGTGTCCACTACAGTAGACAGATATTTTGAATACATTTCGAAACCCTTGTTCTTAAGATTCATAAAATTAATATCTTTACACATTTTACCATATTGCAATATTGCATCAGAAATGCAAAACAGCAAACACAGGGCAATGAGATATTATGCCTGTATTCAGATTTTACATAGTTTTGTATTTTTTTATTATAAAATTTGATGTCATTCACAAATGAATAATTAGATTATTTAACAACAATTCATATAGGCTACTTCAGATTTTGATTTTCTTTTATGTACTCTTAATAAATGTTTTTTTAAAACCCCTTTAAGCCTGTTGTATCATATTTCATACACACTATGATATCTCAGTATGATCCAAAAAATCCTTTAAAAAATCTGAATACAATCAGATAACTGATAAATATGTCCTCAAGTGGATTTATCAGTTGCAAGAGAAACCTAAAGTATCAAATGAGATAACTATACATGTTAAATTTTATAGATTTTTTAAAATTTAATTAGAAAGTGAAATAAACATTTCAGCTCCAAAATTTTGTAGGCCTATTTATTTGTGTTTTCAGGCTTTATGGGGTTAACTTACACTAAATTACTATTTATACAGTTGATGCATGGTGTAATGGAGGGATGCATAACTCCCTCAAAATGTAAGATCTAAAAAATGACCATGATTTTGAACTTGTTTGAAGCAAAAACAAACATTTAAAAAATGTATTACTTTACAATTTGATAATTCATGCATGAAAGGGTTAAAGAGGGACCCCTGAAATGCTCAGTTTTTCCACAAGGAATATGGGGATGAGGTTCACCACTTTGAGAAAGACTTGAGCAAGTTCTTCAAAAGTTTGGAGAACAATGTTTCTCAATGTGCAATTTAATCAGCTACAGTCCATAATATCATCAAAAGAGTCCAAAAGTCTGGAAGAATCACTGCACAAGAGCAACAAGGCTGAAAACCTACATCGAATGCCTGTGAACTTTAATCCCATGAAAAACTGATGTAAACCTGTAAAGGGTATTATGTGGGCTCAGAAACACTTTGGAAAACAATTTCAGTTGACACAGGTCATCACTACGTCTACATTCATGTTTTGGAGCAGCATGCGGCCATCAGAGCAACGTCTTTTCAGAGACACAACAAAAAGAGTGCAGGGACTCGACTGGCCTGCCTGCAGTCCAGACCTGTTTTCCATTACAATGTGTGGTGTATTATTAAGCACTAAGTACGACAATAGAGAATGCTTTTTGAGAAAAGGAAAGGTGATGTATCATAGTGGTAAAAATGCCCTGTCCCAGCGTTTTTAGAACTTGTTACAGTCATTAAATTTAAAATGAGAGAATATTTGCAAAACACAATGAGGTTTATCAGTTTGAGCTTTGAGTACCTTGTCTTTGTAGCTCATTCAGTTGAATAAACGTCAAAAAGGATTTGCAAATAATTGTATTCTGTTTTTATTTACCTTTTCATCAACGTCCCAAGTTCACCTAACCTAAAGCTAACCCTTGGAGTTGGGGTTTGTGTTTAAACATGACACATTAACCAGTTTTTTATTTGTTATCTTCATTGTTTTAGTCAACATTCTTAAGCTGCAGCCGTCTTTCTGGGTTATTCACATATTTTGGATCTTTTGGTTTTTGTTCCTCATTATCACACATGTCTCTAAACATCTGAAACTCTGAAGTCTTTTAACGCTCTCTTACCTTTATGTTCAGGTAACTGTCAGGAAGTGACAGAAACATGCGAAGCGTCTTTGTGGTTGGCAGGCGTGTTCAGTGCTTCAGTGGCTCTTGTTGTGTCTGTTGTGTCTGATGTGTTTATTTTTAGAGTTATTTTAACAACCTCTGCTAAACTATTTTTAACATGACACATTTTTACACGGACTCTCTGAACTTCAACCCAAATTTCCCAATTATAAAGACTTTGTGTGTTTCAGGTACAGGCTGCTTCCAGGCAGACAGGATTAACAGAAAGCCAACAATGTTTTCAGTTGTTTGTAATGAGTAGATTTCATGTTTTGACTTTCTTTTGTGGGGAGATGTGGTACACATAATAACCTGTTTGAGGCCTAAAATATGCTAAAAATACAGCCACTTGACTATGTGGAGTGGCTGTAGTAACTGTGGCAGGGCCATAGTCTGGAAGAAAGTCTGTATAAATACAGAGAAATTCAGTCTGAGGTGGAGTTCAGGATGATTTGTCCAGATCCTGACACATTTTAGATAACTGTAGAATAATTCTATGATAATGTTTGGGGCAGATGTCACCATTAAAAGTCCCGGTGTCTTTGACTGCCTCCATCATATCTTGAGCGTCAATTTAGCAAAGGTTCAATTTTAATAAGGAATAAAAATGTCTCTGTAAAGGCTCAGAGGCAGTTTGAAGGCTACAATAATAAGCTCTGTGCTGATTGGGTGCTTAAACGATGCCTGGTTGGAAGGGGAAAGAGGAGTTCCAGGCTGCAAACTCAATTGGCATTGGCTTGTGACAAGAAAATACCTTTGTAGGTGGAGGCTGTACAGCTATGACATAATAAACCCCAGAAAGTAAAAACTGGAGCATTGATGGGCAGAGACAGCTTTCAGACTTGTTACTTAGTTTTCTTGTCACTCTGGAGCAGTATTTCAGTTTCTACGAAGTGTTTTTGATTATACACATAGCCACCAAAAATCAAACAAATACACATAATTAACTAAATAATAAAGCTTAAAGGTGCTATAAGGAGTTTCTAAGTAATTAAAAAAGTCTCACTTTTAGATATATGCCTGATCGAAATATACACTTTAAGATGAGCTTTATAGCACCAAAACAAGACAGTTAAAACTAGAGCAAATTTATTTTATTCAGACACGTCTTAGAGCACCGGGCTGTAAGTAGCGATATATAGCCAGCTATAAAACTACGATACTAAGTTTTCCAAAAATTGCTTGTTGTCACACATCAAAAACTACCGCTACGTAACTAGAAAGAGATACATTACCTCGTCGCTTTGCATCCTGTAAGTTGTTGAAAAAAGAAGTTGTAAAGCAATGCAGAGTTCTGAGGAAGGTCCGAGCTGCATTTATTAGCATCACAACAAATGCACGCTTTGGCTTGGGTCACGTCTTTACGACAGTCACCGCGTGTGCTCATGGGTAGCAGAGTCTTTATGTCACCGGAAATAGATTCTCCTCATAGCACCTTTAAGTCATAGTCAATACTAATTACAGACAGAGCCACAAATCAATAAATAAATCAACATATTGATTGGCTGATTAAATTTCCAATCAGTCATCCAATCATGTAACAGTTTCTCCTCAGAAATGGGCCGTCCAGTGATTTAGACAGGCTCATGCTAATGGATGTTCCCTCATCTCTTAGATGTATGACAAAGTTTACCATTTAAAACATTGGGGACAGCTTAGTTGTATTTCCTCCCATGCTTTAAAAAAATGTTAAGCAAAATTAAGTCACATAGAAGAGGATTCCCATACACACTAAATCATATGTAAATATAATACAATAATTTTATATGAGCATTAATTACAAGGCACAACCACCAAAGTTCTAGTCGTTGTTATGATTTTGGATAAAAGATTTTTTCTTCTTAATATCAGAACACTGTATTGCCTAATATTGATCACAGGCTCCTGAATTGTGTTGTATTAATATAAAATATCATCAGGTCATATACAAGAGACGAATATTGTATAGTTTTCCAAATAATTGACATCATATTGTATTATTATTATTATTATTATTATTAGTAGTAGTAGTAGTATTAGTATTATTTAGCTTAATGCAGTATCATCTGAATCAATCAATTATCAATGATATTTGGGAAAGTTATATTGAAATTATATTGCAATATTAATTTCAAGGGCATCTCCATCTCGTATTTCTGACATTGCTTAAAGTGAATTCTCCTTGAGCAGCTCTGTACTTTAGATTTTAAGTGGTCATTATTTTCTTCTGTGGAGCATCTGTGGTTGCCTTAGGCAGTTTTTAAGAGTTAAAGTGTCTTTAATGATCACTCTTTGCTAAGACGTTTATAATGACACATATAAAGACTGTTTCTATGATTGAAGAAGACATTTATCAAGGTCACCCTTTAAACTGTAGCACCGCTGTGACTTCTGTAGCTTGAACATTTTATGTGTATGAACTACGATGATGATTTAAGACCAAACGGTGCTGTTGTCAAGGAAACTAGAAAATTGGCAGTTTTTGTCTCCATCAAACACAAAAAAGGCACCATGTCCTGCTGAGTCATGTGTCTGACTGTGCATATCTTGTGATGGGACCAAAGCACATACACACATTACAGGTATGATGTTAAAATGTTATGTTCTATATTTTTAACCATTTGACTTTTAGGGTCTAATCTATGTGATCATAGTAAAAAGTCTCCACAGCGTGCAGCATTACTGTAATAGCTCAGAGGCCTCCGAATGCCAACATTCAGGTTTTTAATTGTCAGGTCAAGTGTGCTGTTGAAGGTTAACAGATGTGTTTTTATGATTTTAATGAATTTATCTGCTCTGTTTATTAAATGTAATTCACTCCATCTGCTCATAATAAAATCCACAACCACAAAAGCACGCTGAATGTTTGTGTTGTGACCTCCGCTGTGGTTTGACTGACACCACTGAGCAGCAAAGATACTGATGTTTACACACTCGCCAGCTGCTGACACCCACACACACACACACGCTCACACACACGCTCAGCCATCATTAAATGAACGTGTTCTCAGTCTGCAGGCTGTCAGTGATACACCAGGAGTACATCAGGGGGTAAAAGTCAGCATGTGTGCAGCACTAACACACACACACACACACTGAGCACCATGCTGCTGACTTCATATCTAAACACCATCATCATGCAGAACATCATTTAACAGCTTGTGGTGTCTGTTTGTGTTCAGACTGATGTGCTGGTGATAAAATCCAGCGTGTTGTTCAGAGAAGAAGCCATTTAAACTAAACGATCGTCACCAACAATAAACTCATTAAACTGCATGAGAAATGGCCGACGAGCGACAGTTCGCCCAATAACTGCCGGGAGAGCTAATGAGCTCGCTGCCAGTGGCCGAAAGGAAACAGGAAGTCAGAGAGATGCAACCGTAAGGAACAATAATGGATTAATAATGTTTCTGCTTTATTTACATATTGAGAGGTTTATTCATCAATTACAGAATATTAGAACCGGTTATGCTACTGTGCTTGTTAGCACGGCTGAGAAATGGTTAATACTTGAATAAAAAATGTCATTTAGAAACTGAAATCATGCCAGTTGGTAAGAACAGTATTTATCTAGAATTATCCTTTCAGTATTTACAGTCCCCTTGGATAATCACTTGATGATTTGAAGACCATTTATAGTTCTGTCATGATAATCCCACAGAGTGTAGTCAAAAGAAACTGCTGAATGTAGCATGATTTTTTAGAGCTGAAGAATAAAAGTATGCCCCTACAGCTCTTTCACTCATGCCCTTATTAGGATTTTTTAACATCCGTTGCTGATGAAAGATGTTTTCTGATACTAATACTTTCAGTATTTTGTGTTTTATTATGGCAACTTGTTTAGCAACCTGTCTTGCTTTGTAGTGCCTTTAGACCTCCAACAGTTCGCAGTTTAACCTCATGAAAAGACCCCAAAAATCTTGTGTATTCTGTCAACAACATGCTTTTACTAACTTTGCTCAACAGAGCAGTACAAAGACCTCCTAATTATCAATACATCAAGTATCCCACAGTAAGACTTGAACTGCACAATATTCATTCATTGATCATGTGTCAGTTTATGTTAATTATTTGACACAATCATTTCCAGACTCAAAACAGATTACTTAGATAAAAGGCTCGGCTGGCGGATGCAGCTGTCCTCCCCTGGTCTGAATCCCCTGACAAGGGGAGGAAGGGCTCTTCTCAGGTTCCCTCCTTCCTTCTCCAACCAGCAGTCCAATGGCGTAAGAAGGAAGAGGAAGGAGACTAGTTAAAATACAATTTGTTTTTCTCACGAATTATTTGGTGTATTCTTAATGTGACTGAGTAAATTGTGGCCAAAAAAATGTATAAACGGCAGGCGTGTAAGAACTTTTAGGGACAGAGCTGTGCAGCCAGGTGGTCTCTCCTCTCCCGTGCACTCTGTTGCTCTCCCTGCTAATACGGCACATGCAGTTCAGCCTCTCTCTGTCTTAAGTCCTGTAATGTCTCCTCCATGAGGTCAAAGTGGCATCCATGGTGTGAGTCATGCAACATGCAACAAAGAATGCACTGACACTCTCAATACACTGTGCGCCTATCAGCCAAATTACCACTGCACCGGGTGCACTTTGCCTGTGCAAGCATAGATCAGGTTGGAGAAGGAGAACTATCAGCGCACCTTCCTTCCAGTTTTTTGGCATGACATTGTCAATGTGCCAACCTGAATCTGTCAGCGCCACCCCCCGGTGTGCGGCCACACCCATCTCGGCGTAGCTGGTCTACCAAATTGCCAAATTTGCTGGGCACGGTGGTGTGACGGACCACCCTGCACTGCACCAGGAAATTAGAGCCCTAAGTGTTCATTAGAATCTCCATTAGCTTTGGCTCATGGCTGCAGCTACTCTTGATGCACAGTGATGATGTTCTTAACATCTGTTGGCTAACAGGCTAATTAAGCTTTATACAAGCATAGAACTTTACACAGAGGGTCAGATTGGCCTGTCTGTCTTAAAATAACACCTTTAAGGGGTGCTGGTTTGGCGTAGTGGTTAGCATCCCATGTACATGCTTCTGCCGGTCCAGGTTCAAATCCCGCCTGTGACCAGTTTGCAGAGTGTCTTCCCCTGCTCTCTCACCCCCTTTCACAAGCCTGTCCACTGTTTCTCTCCTATCAATAAAGGCACAAAATGCCCAAAGATATACATTAAAAAAAATAATAATAATAACACTTTTAATGTTGTTTAAGTCTATGAAAATCGTTTGTAGCTTGATTTTCTTCAAAGGCCACTTTTAACGGCTTTATACAAGAAGTGCATTTGGCCACTCTACAATCTCCACCCTTAAACATGTAAAACCCTCCCTCCAACTGCCAGTTTGAACATTTTCCTCTAAATATATCATCAGAGGTTCTGCCACCTCCCCCAGACTGGGAGACACTCCCTGAGAAAGATGACTATTTAGGGCACAGACATGTCCTGAAGCCACAGTAAACATTAGAACTCGCTCTTGCTGAGTCAGAACAACCTTGATTTCCTCAGAGGGGTGTGGTCTCCTCATGGGGATGTTTACTAAACAGCTGGATCTTAGAAAGGCTGAAACAGAGGGGTTTGCAGACAGGCCAAACTCCAACATCTTAGTGTTTTTTTAAGGCAAGACCTTAACCAAATATAATTTGGGTACATCATAAACCAGTGTTACACTGTCGAAAAAATAGAAATGTGCTACCTTTAGTTGATTTATGCAAGGTACCATAGCTTAGCTTACTGTGCTTATAAACCTTCTGATTGATACCCTTACTGACCTTGTTCAATCAGCCTACTAGCTTATTTATTTTGATTTTAACACACATTTCAAACCTGTACTTCTTATCTGTGTTTCCTTATTTTTGACTAGTTGACTAAATAATATTCAAATTTCTCTTAAATAAGCCATTAAATCATTTGCCTTTTACGTTAACAGTAAATCTCGTTTGAATGTTAATCCTCTGATATCCTCACCAAGCTTTCTGAAATGTTCTGGTTCTAACAAAAGAGCTCTCAATAGAAAGCAGCTAAAGACTTTCCCTGTTACATCTCTTTGCTCGTACAGTCCCTCTGAAGGACAGCTCCAGTGGGCTCCAGTGACATAAATAGCTTATATTCCTGAAACTCAGCATCCACAAAGTCAGCAGCTGGAGGAGCAGCGGGGCGGTGGGGTCAGAGAATTACAGTAACAATGTTAGCCTTCGTTACGTACAGCGCCAGCTCTGCCCTCTTGACAGGCTCGGCAGGCCTCTGGGTGCTAAATCCTCATCCTCTCACTTCTACTCCCTGACACCGACACGACAGAGAAAAAAAATGTCCGTGAACTCGGTCAGACCCCCCTCCAGGACCCACCAGAGGGGGGGCGGGGCTGTAAAGGCCACGCTCAACACAGCTTGACTGACCTTAAACAGGCTTGTGCTTCGTCACACGCACAGCAGAGTTATAGATGGGTTGTCATATTGTCGCACGCTGGAGAAAATGCAGCAGTGCTATCAGCATTTTCCAGGATTCAAAGAGCTGCTACCTGCTGACAGCTGCTGATACTGAAGTCAAACTCACCGCACTTCACAAAGCAGCAGTATAAAAGTAATCACATGTGAATTTGCATACTTATCATGATTGGACCAGCTGCCGTGCACACGCCGCGGTATGTCTTTCATACAACTAAATAAAGCCAGAAGCCCCCCCATGGGTTTGGATGGACGATAAAAAATGTTCGTGAGAGAATGGTGTGTGTGTGTGTGTGTGTGTGTGTGTGTGTGTGTGTGTGTATGTGTGTAGCGTCACACGCGTGCTATCTCCTCTTTGGCGAGTTGGCAGGAATGCAGTCTCATATCTCAGCATTTACATAATGTTCTCCTTCAGTAGGTTCAGAGGGTTCAGTGCAGAGTGTTAAATAAGGCTGGGGACTCAGAAAATGAACTCAGTGGGATGCTTTATTATCTCTGTGTTAATGTCTGAAATGTGTTTATTGGATATGCAATTATGCCGACAGAGTGTACTTTTAACAATGATCATTTTCTTTGAAAATATCATTATAAAAGGCATATACAGTAGTACATATGCATTTAAAGAAGCGACAGCAACAGCTTTATTGTCTGAAGTTAACTTTTTATATAAAGAACATTTGTAAGCAGTTCAGTAATGCTGCTTTAATGAGGTAAAATAAGAAATGCTGAACCATAAACAATTACTTCAATTCAGTTTAAATGTTCCAAGCCCTGATTTCAGTCTCATGCACTGTACTTTTTATTTTTACAAATCTAAAAATCCATAGCAGTATCCACTAATGGCGGCTCACAAGCCAAATCTGGCCTGCCATCGGGAAGTTCTGGTCTGTATGACAATCTGGATAATAACTTTTATTATATGTACTTATCTCAAAAACAGTTTGGAACTTTGTTTCAGTTGATCATTTCTTCCTTTTAGTAAAACTAATTGGCGTTGTAGTTCATATTGTTAAAAAGAATTATTAATCTCCTTCACAGTTAGCCACGGCTTGTAGAGATTTTGCTTTCATACAATGACCTAAACAGCTGCACATGATGGTAGCAGCCCAGAAAATCTGCCAATATTCCCTCTCTCCCTGGAAGAAACCAGTAAATTAAGGGCAAGGATCCAGTCTGCTGGGTGTTGTCTTCCCAGGACGCCCACTTTATGGTCTGTCTATGACCTGAACAGTCTCACAGAACTTGTTTTGGGAATGCTTCCAGGGCCGACACCAAATATTGCTGCCACCCAGTGTACTGGGACCCCGGCCTCCAGTTGCCAGAGGTTGTGGCAAATGTTTGGAGATTTAAATCAGGATTTCAGAATTATCAGATTAAACTTAGAACTTTGAATTCCCTCCCAGGAACTTGATCATATTTTGTTAACTTTAAAATGTGTTAGGATTCCAAGAAAAAAGTCTGTTTTTTACATTAAAATAAGAATTCTGACTTTAATCCCAAAATACTTGGTATTAATCTCAAGATCAGAACTCTGAGGGGAATAGTCTTTGAGTGTTTTTTAAGGAATCTTAAAACTCTGAATTTGAAGAACATTATCTAACATTAAAGTCAAAATTGAGAAGACAAAAGTGAGAAACCTGAGGGGGAAATGTCTAATTTTGACTTTAAAAATACAATTCAATGAAACTCTGACTGTTACAACTGTGATTCAGTTTCTTAGCTTTTGATTTACAATTTCTGAGATTAGTTTTGGCATTCATCTGCAGATTTTCTGGGTAATGTAAGAGTTAGGAGACAAAATTTTGAATTGTGGTTGCATTTTTTGAGTGTCATTTTTTATTTTTTTTACTTTTTGGCTGTTTCCCAGGAACATTTCCATTGAGATAAATAGACATTGCAACAGACTTTTGCAACAGACAGAAAGGAATACAAAACAGAGACATATTTCCCAGAATTCAGACTTTTAATCACAGTCAATTAAGTTTTTTCTATAAAAGAAAATAGTATTCTGCATCTGCTTCTTCACATTTGCCTAAATGGCTTTGGTCCTCACGTCTGTTCTAAGTGGTCTTCATTGAAATTTTTTCTCCTAGAATCTAAATAAAGCGAACAATAATAGTGTGGATTTTTGGAACTTTTTGTGTTTACGTGTCCTTGAAATGCTGCTCATTGAGATGAGAAAAGAGGTTCTCCTGAAGTGAAACACTTCAAATCAAATCAAATCAAATCAAATTTTATTTATATAGCACTTTTCATACAGGAAAAAGTAGCATAAAGTGCTTTACAAACAGACAGATTAATTAAATGAAGGATTTATGACCCAACTCCAACCCGGCCCCTAAACCCACCCACAAATACTGGAGGTTAGGTAAAAAGTATAAAATTAAATATATCATAAAATAAAAAAAGAAAAAGAATAAATAAAAAAAAAAGAATAAATAATAAATTGAAATGATGTTAAAAAATAAAATAGAAAAACTAGAAAATAAAATAAGGAAAGATAGCAAAGATAAAAAAAAAAAAACTATTAAAAAATAAGATAAGATAAAATAATAAAAAAGTGGGATGTAATTAGAATAAATAAAAACACTAAAAGGTAATTCAGGTCAAAGCTAGACTAAAAAGGTAGGTTTTGAGTTTGTTTTTAAAGACATTAACATCAGGTCTACAGGTAGGCTGTTCCATAAGCGGGGGCCAAAGTCGTAAAAAGATGCCTCACCATAAGTTTTTGTTTTAACTTTGGAAACTGTTAATAGAGAACTTTCTGAAGACCTGAGGGCTCTAATGGGCTCGTACGGTAAAAGCAAATCAGATAAATATGAAGGACTAAGACCATTAAGAGCTTCAAACACCAGTAAAAGAATCTTAAAATCTTTCCTAATAGAAACAACTTCACAGTTTCACCTTTATTAAACTGAGGGCAGCCATGTAGTAATTTAGTGAAGTAGGTATATTTAAAGTATTTTAAGAAAAACCTTTTAACATAATTATTATGTTCTGCACTGTTAAAGAAAGTAAGGATGAGTTTTTGTCATCAAACATACCTCTGCTGATTCAAAAAGTGAATAGATGAAGTTCTTTGTGCAGACAGAAGAGCATCAACACACCCTCAGATTCTCCTGGGCTGAAGTTTGACTCTCCATCCTCTCACTGTCATAAGACTGTCAGAAGTAATAACACTGACATTTATAAGATATAACACATTAAACTGCTGGATAATTGTCCCTGAGCTTTGGAAATACAATATCCTTTTTATTATACAACATGGACTCTGTGCAAAGACGCCAGCCTGCTACAAATAACAGAAGCCTGGTTTTTGCTTTTTGCCTCACAAATATTAGGTCCAAACATTTCCTGCAGCGATATTGTCAAAACTGTTGGCAAACGTGAAACGGTGCCAATTGATTGGGTCCAAAGCAGAGCCAGAGGGCAGATTCCCGACCTGGTCCCACAGAGTCTAGGCCCTGACAGACAGCGGAGGGGACAAATGAGACAGTGTCAATATTGAAACAGGCTAATGGGCTAATGAATGTGGAGAGTTGTGCCTAATGTTCCCCACAGAGCTCCTAGCAAAACCATTAAAGCACTTTTATATGACGAGACAGGCACAATGCAGTAACTCGATTTATGGGCTACTTTCATGGTCAATTAGGAAGGGCGAGCGAGGAGAGAGAGGCCCGATAGGAGAGCTCAGAGTGTGTGTGGCATGAGTGTGTATGTGTGATATGAGCTTATTAGCTTTAGACGGGGTTACGCCTGCTTTTGTCAATATTGTCCTGAGCCTCGCTGCTTTTTGATTGTGTCACTTGGATCAGTATGCAGACAGAGTAAACAACAAGTCGATGAATATTCTGTCAGTCAAACTTAACAAAGCCATCCTGGTTGAATACTGCCCATGTGATCCACTGGATATCTATGGAAGAAGACTAATATCAGTTTAAAGAGTAACCAGGGGGTCGTTTGGAGCTCATAATTCAAATAGGATGATAAAACTTTGTTATTTTTTTATTAAACCTTTTGCTCCCTTTAGATCCATCTTATCACCTTCTTGATTAACTTTTATATAGCTGGCCGCGGGTGTGTCCAGATGTCCTTTTGTCTTAAGATATGACCGAGTTATTTGGCCCCTGACGGTCCTCCTTTATTTCAAAGACCAAACTTAAATACATGAAGGAGGACGATCTAAGTTAAGAACCCTAGCATATAGTTAGTTCTAATTTTCACTCTTTTTTAAGACCTACTTCATTTGTAAATCAGTGTTTTTTTCATGCAAATATGTTTTACAACAGTGAAGCTACATGAAAATGAAATATTATGGTTTAGATCAGACAAACTTGACTTCCTGTTAAACCTCAAAGATACCACAGGCATCTCCTTTGGAAGAGTATTGCGAAGTCATACAGACACACAAGCACAAAAGTCTAAAAACCAATGCCAGTGAAGTTGGGACACTGTGCAAAATGTAAATTTAAACAGATTTCTATGATCTTCAAACCCGTTTATACCTATATTCAATGGAGACAAGATATTTGATGTTCAACCTGATAAACTTCATTGCTTCTTTTAAAGTATTCACTCATTTTGAATTAGTAGCTAGCAACACGTTCAAATAAAGTTGGGAAAGGGGCAACAAAAGACTGGAAAAGTTTAGTTATGCTAAAAAAACAAAAGAAATACACCTGGAATATTAGCAGGCGAACAGGTTATCTGGAAACGGGAGTGTCATGATTCAGAATATAGGGAGAAACTCCGAAAGGCTCAGTCATTCACAAGCAGGGATGGGGCAAGGTTCCAATCTTTGATGAAATGCATGAGCAAATAGTTCAACAGTTTATGAGAGTCTATTTCTCAATGTACAATTGCGAAGAATATTATCAATCAAATACTATTTGACATACAGTACAGGCCAAAAGTTTGGACACACCTTCTCATTCAATGTGTTTTCTTTATTTCCATCACTTTTTACATTGTAGATTCTCACTGAAGGTATCAAAACTATGAATGAACACATGTGGAATTATGTACTTAACAAAAAAAGTGCAAAATAAATGAAAACATGTCTTATACTCTAGTTTCTTCAAAGTATCCACCCTTTGCTCTGATTACTGCTTTGCACACTCTTGTCATTCTCTTTATGAGCTTCAACAGGTAGTCACCTGAAATGGTTTTCTCTTCTCAGGTGTGCCTTTCCAGGGTAAATTAATGGAATTTCTTGCCTTATTAATGGGGTTGGACCATCATTTGTGTTGTTCAGAAGTCAGGCTGATGCACAGCCGACAGCCCTATTAGTCAGCTGTTAGAATTAATATTATGGCAAGAACCAATCAGCTAAGTTAAGAGAAACGAGGGGCCAAGTAAAAAAAAAAGTAAAAACCAATAAAATGTTTATTTTAGCAAAACATAAATATTGTTTCTATGTACTTATTTAAAAATTGACCCCTGAAACATATATCTAAAGAAACACTGGCCCCTGTACAAATTTAGTTGATGACCCCTGCTGTAAAGGATATTACCTCATGGACTCAGGAACACTTTAAAAAAAAATTACTCAAACTCAAACTGAAGTTTATTGATATTGCACTTTTCATACATAAATGCATGCAGTCCAAAGTGCTTTTCATAGCAGCAGAACCTGGACATGACATCATTATGTGAGAAGAGTAAAAGTCAATGAAAGTCAAAACAAACTCAATGCAAAAAAAATCCGTAAAATTTTGAAAGAACACTTAAAAGTAAAATTAAATACATTAAAACATTGTAAAATAACGTATTTTCCTTAAAATAATAAAAGAAAAATCAAAATAAAAAATTAAAGTAAAGGATAAAAATTAAAATACATAAATATAAAAAACATAAAATAAAAACACAAAACCCATAAAAACAGGGATTAAAAAGTTTTGAGAAAAGCAATTAATTGTAATAATAAAAGTGAAAATGGTAATAATGTAGTTCAGATCATGAACAAAATTGTTCCAAATCAAAAGCTAGATTAAAAGGGCATGTTTTGAGTTTGCTTTTTAAAACACCTAGAAAGACCACTGTTCTCAAGTCCAGGGGGAGAGAGTTCCAAAGTTCTGGAGCATAAAAACAGAAAGCTCTCTGGCCCGCTCATGAGAGGGAGACATGGGGAATGTTTAAAAGGGAAGCATTCAGGGACCTTAGAGTTCAGGATGGAATATAAGAAATAAGATCTGCAATGTATGGAGGAGTAAGGCCATGTAGAGCTTTGAAACAAGTAAAAGAACTTTAAAATCAGTTCTCAAAGAAACAGAGAGCCAGTGCAAAGTTTTAAGGAGAGGGGTGATATGATCGTTTTTCTTTTTGCGTGTTGAAACTCTGGCAGTCAACAAAGTTCATCATTACATATAAATGCAACAAGTCAAAACTCTACCATGCAAAGCCATATTTCAGCAGCACTCAGCTGGTTTTCCTGGGCTCAGCTCGTCTGAGACAGACAGACACAAAGTGTAAATGCGTGCTGTGGTCTGACAAGTCCACATTTCAAATTGTTTTTAAAATCAGAGGTTTCCTCCAGGCTAAAGAGGAAAAGGACCATTCAGATTGTTTTCAGTGTAAAATTCAAAAGGTCTGTGAAGTTATGGTGGTGTGTTAGTGCCCATGGCATGGGTTACTTGCACAATTGTAAAGGCACCATTAATGCTGAAAGGTAAATACAGGGTTTGGAGCAACATATGCTGCTATCCAAACAATGTCTTTTTAGGGACGTCCCTGCTTATTTCATCGAGACAATGCCAAGTTATATTCTGCACGTTACAACATCAGCTTCATAGTAAAACAGTGCAGGGACTAGACTGATATGCCTGCATAAAGTGCAAAATAATAATAATAATAATAATAATAATAATAATATAATAATAATAATAATAATAATAATAATGCATTTATTTTTAAAAGCGCCTTTTAAGACACTCAAGGACGCTGGATAAGATTAAATTCAACCACAGTAAAATCAACAATAAAAATAATATCAACAATAGGAAAGCACAACAGATAAGGACCGGTATGGGGGAGAGGAGGTAAGTTATTGTCAAGTGGGGTATGCAAATACATCAACAGAGACTCGAGACTATTGAGCAACGAAAGTCATGCTTGAAGCAATTATGGGGAAAGAGTTCACAAACAGTGAGTGCTGTTAAAGGAAAGGTGATGTAACAGTGGTAGACATGCCCCTGTCCCAACTTTTTTATAACATGCTGTTGGCATCAAATTCAAGATGAGTGATTATTTTGCATATTTGCAGAACAGCAATGACATTTTTCAGTTTGAAGCACAACAGTTCCAGTGAGGAAGTCTGATCACCAAGCACTCATGCTGACAAGGCATTTTGGGTAATGCAGGCATTTCATTCTGATGTCTTCCTACTCCCGTCTGCAGGTCATGCTGCAAACATTTTGTCAAAGCGTAGCAGTTCTGTTCAAGATTTAATGTTAATGTACCGCCAATACATCTTCTGTCACTATATTCATCTCTCTGTGTTCTCCCTCCACTTAAAGGTCAGTGCGGTTGAACTGAAGCAGAGTTCAATCTCAAGTGTGACGGGAAGAAAAACAAATTTATTGGCAGATAAAATACCCAGATCCCCACAAAACGTTTCAAAGAGTCCTTTGTACCCTCAGATGTGACATTTGTGAATGAATTATGATGATGGATGTGTTTTGACATTTGGATCTGAGGTGTTTTATTGGATACAGAGATCAAATATTGTCTATTTTGGTGCCTGTTAAGTTAAATCTCAGAAGGTCGGCCTTATCTGTTTTTACCCGTCCATTCATTCACCCTGTGGCATTTACAGCTGCACAAAACCAGATAGCATTTCAGCCCTCAAGAACGATTCACAAGAACATAAATACATGAAAATGCACCAGTTTTATTTTACTGCAGAAAACTGAAAACAACACGGAAAAGGTGTCTTGTAATGTTGTTCTGAAATGTTGCTCTAAAAACCTGATATGAACTATTCTCCAAGTCAGAGCAGCTTCATTTTTCACTTTCAGAAACACTCCTCCCCTCCTCTCTCGGTTGCGTCTCTCTTCCCTTCAGAGAGTTGTTGCGGCAGGCAGAACCAGAGGAGGATATTTTTAGTTTGTAAAAAGCAGCCCAGGTAGTTCAGTTTCTCTTCTCGCTCACAAAAGCAAAAGGTCTGAATGAAATGTTTCTGTGGCTTGGGCGGCAATTCAGTTTGTAGCCGTGACTCAGGGACCTCTGTGGGTAGATCTGGACGGGAGGTTGTCTGTCATTCTGTGTCACGCTGTGGCAACGTTAACTGCTGGTAGTTTCTGTGTTTGGAGAGGATTCATGTGTTTTCATGCCTCCTCATAGGCAATAGTTTGGACCAGAGGAATCGTGCTGTTGGGTTGTCCTTATGTCCACCTGTAGGTCGGCTCAGACTATTCCTTTAAACACAACATCACAGGGAGACTGTAGGGGGGTTTCTTTAAACTTTGGACACATGTTCACCAAACCCTTTCATGCATGAATTATTAAATCTCAAAGATACAGTATATATTTTTGAAATATTTGTTTTTGCTTTCAACAAGTTAAAAATTATGTTATTTTTTATGTTATTTTTTTGTGGGAGTTTTACATCTGTCCATTACAGTAGTAATTTAGTGAAATTTGATGAGGATCCACAAACACATCTTTGACAAACTTTTATCAAGAGTAAATATAAGAAAAAACAAAATCTGAAGGACAAATATTTTTGCTGTAATCAAACCATTTAAAATTTAAAATAAAAATGACAAAATTATTTGAAACCTGTGTACAGGCATGATACACAATTTGCCCTTCTTTGGCTGTTTTGGATTTATGATGCAATATCTCAACATGGAAACAATATGTAAAGATGATATTTTTATGATATTGGAAACACAGGTTTTGGAATTTTCCACACGGTACTTGGACATGGTACTGCAACCCAAAGGGTATACAATTTATTCCTAATATCTCTAACACCATGCATGAAAGGGTTAAAGTCAAGAGTGTGTTGATTCAGATTTGAGGCCAGAGGTCAATGGTCTGAGTTGTTCTGCTTTGTGAATGTGGCTTGCTTTTAAAGAAACTATCTTAAGGCCTTGTCGAGGGATTTCCTTCAACTTTGCTGAAAAGTCCACCCAGTGTTGCCAGATTTGTGAAACAATGAATAGAAAGCAATTCAAGATAAGCAACCATTAGCTGCACATAAGCTGGGAGAGAGGAATGCAGGGGTCTTCATGGATTCATGTAGTGTTATGTTACTCAAGATCACATTTTGAGAGAGACCAAGTAAAAGCTCCAGAGCATTTTTACTTGGTCTTGTCTCGGTCTCAAACTGGCCTGACTAGGAATTTTCCATCAAGACTGATCAAGACCAGCACTGATCCGCTGTTCTTCAACTCCATTAATGTGATTAAAGAGGAGGACTTGGTAAAACAACAAAGACTCAACTCATGTTTTATTTCCCGCTGTGATGACTGCAACATTCCTGTTGTTGTGACTGAGTGACACCCCCCCTTAACTGTTCAACATCGTCATGGTTTTTAAAATTGATTTTGATGGTCTTGGTCTTGTCTCGGTCTCAGCTTGTCTCGGTCTTGGTCTCGACTCGGTCTCGACTTCCAAAAGTCTTGGTCTTGTCTTGGTCTCGGTGCATTCTGCTCTAGGGCAAGTCTTGGTCTTGGATGAGTGGTCTTGAGCACAACACTAGGTTCATGTTTACAGATATTTTTATTGCTTATTATTGACTGAATTAAACATAATAAACCACTCCTAACAAAGTCAAAACTTTCAACATGACAGTAACTTTAAATGAAACAAAGCTTACAGGCCAACCACATCTGGGCACACATGCATCTACTTTAATGACAATTACAGCAACTAGCTTCTGTTATCAACAGACTCTATAGTCAATCATAGCATTAACAAACACCTTGAGTAAAAGAAAGCATTTTTAAGTGCAATGTCGATGTGTCTGTGTCTGGCGCTGTGTATATGGGCCACATACAGAGTTTGCCTCAGCAGTAACATCTTTTTTTATTGTATAATGGCACCAATCTCTACTCAGACTCAATGAGGATAGTTACAGATTATAGGTTAAAGGGCAACATTATTTTGTCTCAAGTCCATCCCTTGCTACTGAAGGCAGTGTAACAAGAGCCCTTTAAGTTTTTTGTATGATTGTTTCTTTGCTACAGTCTGAGTCGGGTAATTAGACGAGATTCTGGAGAAAAGTCAAAGCCACTGGGCCTCATGTTCATCCCTTACTTGAAATAAAAAAAAAACACTTAGATGCATTTTCTCTAAAATTTGCACAATGGTCATCTCTATTTTAAAAGTATACTGATGTGGGGATTAAGGTTAAAGGCCAAGGTCATTTTACCTCACGTTCGCCTCTTGTTTGGATATTTAAATCCCAACACTTAATCCTCTATCAATATGGTGCAGTATTTCACTCTAATTTATGTTAAGATGAACATATTGTAAAGGTCAGAGATCAGTCACTGTGGTCTCTTATAAATAGGGATGTATATGATTTTATTGATACCGATACAGATACCGATACTCCTTATTGGTATCGATACTTATCAATACTATTATGGATACTACAACACGTAATTTTGTGTAAAAAATAAAGAATTTACAAGATATTAAAAGATCCAACCTTTTTTTTATTACCACAATGTAATAATAAAGCTTCAACAGAATAGAAGTAATGCATTACAAATGCTTCTCAGGGGCAAAAAGAAAGTTAAGGAGATGGCAAAACCCCTTCATGCCGCCCAACAGACTGCATGTACAGACAGACCCATATATCAGTGGTGCTAAAAGCGATGCTGTAATGATGACTACAAACTAGACAAAAAACTTACCATGACTTGACATAGCAGAAACAAAACCGGATGCCGCCGCTACGGTGCTGCAGTCTTTAGTGTTAGCCGGGCTGCTAACTCTACTCAGGTTGCTATAGCAATTAAACGGCCCACACTCCTTTAGCTTTATACTATGCGCGCGCTCCAAGTGTTTGGTGATGTTGCTAGTATTTTCCCCCTTGGACGCAACTTCTCTCTGACAGAGATTGCATCAGGCTGAGCTTTCATTAACTTTGCTAAAGTGAGCCCAAACCTTCGAGCGCTTAGCCCTCACCGACATGCTTGAGCCAGCTGCGTCATCACCTGTCGACGGCGGTAGTGTCATAACTACGTGACAGTTGAAGAGACATTCAAGTACCAATAACAGAACCGTTTTTCCAGATTCTTAATGGTATAAGGGTACCGACCCAATTAGGGACTGATAAATTAAAGTACCGGTCCTCAGTATACATCCCTACTTATAAACTAACAGAACATGCATCCACGTCTTTAGAGAGATTAGATTCCTACCTGTTACACAGCTGCATGACATCTGCAGCCCTTCTTCTTTTACTGTATATTTACAAACTGTCAGTTGTTGCACCTCACAGAGTCATATAACAACCAGGCAGTACTTCAGTTTATGTTAAAGCAGCACTGTTTTATTTCTTGCTCAAAAACTCTTTGTTTGAAGGCTGAACAGCAACATTTTAGTTGTTGATCTCAGAGAAAACAGTAGTACCACCAGTATTTTCATAAATTCTTCAGTCATTTGATCTAAAAATCATGAGAAATTTTTCTTCAATGGAACCTTAACGCAGCAAATCTTGGTGCAGCAGCACATCTGTCAAAGCTGCTTTCAAAAGCCTGGAAAACATCTCTTTTTAAAGCTCGTTTCTGTGTTACATAAATAATGAAACATTAAGTATTTACACTATCAAACTGCATGTTGTTAGAGCTGAAAATGTGAGCACACCTCCCCCAAAGGAAAAAAAACCTAACAAGCAGTTCTGTTTTAGTGTGTTAGTGATGTGAAGCTGACAGCAGATTGTTTATGTGGTAATATTTGTGCCGAGACATTTTCTGTTATGTTTATTTTGTTCAAAGGCTCCAACTGTAGGTCATGTTTGTGAGCCTCATGTGTCATGATTCTTGATAGACATTTTCATTTAAGAAAAAATAGGCTGTGATTTGCTGTTTATGCTTTTTTTTTAAATCAAACCTGGGTTTATCTTAGATCGTCATAAAACAGCAACGATTGTATTGTTTGCATACCAAACACAAACTGTGTGTCTTTAGGTTTGGTAAGGAGTTCCATCCCAGCTTCTGCAGTTACTTCACGACATGTGACAAGCATTTAGGATCTGTCTGCCAGGAGGCTTAAGACTCACCTTAACACCACCTTACTGTTCTCTTAGTTTAAGAGAACATTAGTAACAGGTGATCAGCATGACCTTAGTCGCCCCCTACATTTACAAGATTGATCCAAACTCCGATAGAGATTCATTGATGAGAGCTCACTCTGTATTTCAGCTGCTTAAAGGATAAGTTTGGTTTCTACAGCTTTTACATTGTTTATAGAATGAAGTAGAACATTATACTCACCCAGAAGGCTTTCCTGATCCAAACAGTGCTTCAGGAGATATTTAGATCCAAAATCGAGCGGTGGACATCCGTATAATGTTAGCACATGGGGCATGTATAGCGCCACTCCTAAAACTGCATTAATCATCCAAAAACTCATTAGTTTCACCAATATTTCATCATGGTCCGCTCACGCTACTCCTCCACGACAGTCCGGTGTCACTCCAGACATGTTTTTGTGACTGTGCTGACCTCTGAACTGAAGACTTTGCTAACAGCACAGCCACAAAAACATGTCTGGAGCGACATAAAGAGGAGAGATAAAATAACATAAAATGGATAACTGAAATAGCGTAAAAAATTATGGCCCAGTACTGGACCATGGTCTAAGGTTGAAGAACCTCTGTGTTTGGGTACTGCTACAAAACTCAGTTTTTAAACGTTGCTTCTTTTTCAGCATATTTCCATTGAACATATATTCGATATGTCTACAGTGGCAGAAAATCTGTTCTTTTGTAGTATCCATGGCCTACAAAAATGTGAGCGAGTTCATGAATTACAAGTTAAACTGAATGTCATTGTGTCGTCCCTCTTCATGTCAGGCTTTGTCCTCTGTCTGCTCCTCTATGAAGCTTTTATCACTCCACTCAGCAGAAGAGTCTCTTTACCTCTCACATTTAGTCCTGTTTAAGTTTCAGAGTCAATGGTTTTCCTAAAGTCAAGAGTTTAACAGTCTCTGCTCATTGTGGCTCTCACACAGGGGTGTGAATGGACGTGAACAAAGGCACTCAGAGTGAAAAACCCTCACAGCTTTAAGTGTCCGGGCTTCAATCAGGATTAGGAAAACGGAATTTATACAAGAATAAAAACACTGATGAGATTTATAATGGCTGTATTCTGAAACCAGACTCCTCTCCATCCTTTTGGGGAGGCAGTCATTACAGCCGAACTCATGAGTGTGTAAAACCAATAAACACAATGTAAATGGAGCTAATGGGGGGGAATAATTGTATTAACTTGAACAATTTCACAAGTAAAGCATTAGATTGACATGAAATATCATTGGTCCTTTTTCACAGAAAATATCATTGCATGTTTTCACTGAAATGCAAATATTTCAGATATCATGCCAATACTGCTTCATTATGTTGACAAGTACAGATATTTCCAAACATTTGCCTTTTCTATTTCAATGACATATTATTTAAATTAATAAAATAAAAAGTATACGTTCAACAGTCTACAAGATCATTGCCTGAGGTACTTTTATGCAACATGCCTCCAATGCATCCAACATTTATTTTTTGGTAAAGTTGTAATGTTCAATTTTGTTAAAGTTTGAAGAGTTGATGCTGCTGGAAAAGATAGAGAAAAATAGACAACTCAACTGATTCATGTGTTAAACACAGTTCTTTACTTATGACAGATTTGACCATCCTTGTGCTTTATATTATCTTTGGATAGGTCACATATAGACATCCCATTCCACCACATCTCAACAGTGCTCTTTTGAATTGATATCTGGTGACTGTTCAGGCCACTGGATCACATTGAACACATTGACAAGTTAAGTAAAAATCTGAGATGATTTTTGCTCTATGACATGGCATATCATCTTCAGGGAGTATCTATCAGATGATGGTTGCACTGTGGTTATGAAAGGAAGGACATGGTCTCCAACTTTACTCAGGTAGGCTGTAGAGTTTAATAGTACACACTTGGTACTAAAGCTGCATTGTCACTGGCTTGTTCCAGTATAGCTTGGTACAATTTAGACATCCATTGTGCAGTCTGACAGTGCACTTAGTCAGTAACACAAGGTTTTGGGTTTAAACCCAGCTTGCACATGGCAATGTGTCCTTGATCAAGATACTTAACCCCAAGTTGCTTCCACTGTTGTGTCAGTGGAGTGTAAATGGGTATGAAAGGCACCAATGTGTTTGTTGATACTGATAGAAGCTCCAACCATGGTGAGTGAATGTGAGAGCAGGTGGATGTGAATGTTTAGATGTGACCTGTGGTGTAAAGCTTCTCTGAGTTGTCAAGTTAACCCCTATATAAGCTCAAGTCAATTTACTATTTACAGTTTGGAGAAGTTAACCCTGATCTTGTATGTGTTTCCACAGCAAGCTGTACCTTTAGTCAAAGGAAGGAATGTTGAGAAATAAAAAAGAAGAGAGGGATGTGCAGCTATGTGATAGCGTAACATCACAGCTGTGCATTGTAGTGCAGCTTTCGGAATAGAGCGCAATTGCACACAAACAATAAAAGACTTGCATGCGGATATTCTTTCCATGACAGTAGTGTCCCTATAAATCCACAGCTTATTTTACAGCATGTACAGTTGCAGGAAAAAGTATGTGAACCCTTTGGGATTACTTGGATTTCTGCATAATTGGTCATAAAATATGTTCTGATCTTCATCTAATTCACATCACTAGACAAACACAGTCTGCTTGAACTAATTCCACACCAAAAATTACAAGTTTTCATGTGAAAACTGTCCCAGTCCAGGGTGGAAAAAGTATGTGAACCTTTGGTTTTAATAACTGGTTGACCCTCCTTTGGCAGCAATAACCTCAACCAACAATTCCTGTAGTTGTAGATCAGACCTGTACAATGGTCCGGAGGAATTTTGGACCATGCTTCTGTACGAAACTGTTTCAGTATTTCCATTTTTGCTGTGGTTGCGTTGGAACTGTCCATTTTTGTGACAGATCAGAAGACTGATGCTTTTAACTCCATCCTTTAGGATTGGTTTGGTCCTCTAAATAGTAGGACGGCATGAGTCCTATTTTTGACTACCCTTCTTGGACTGGACTTCTTGGTAGAAATGCAGCACAAAGGGCCCATAGTGTGCCAAGAAAATATATCCCTCATCATTACAGCACCAGAACCAGACTGAACCTGATTCAACATTTAGGGTAAAGTCATGCTTCCATGTTATACACGCAAAAATCTGGCCCAACCATCCAAATGTCGCAGCAGAAATTGAGACTCATCAAAAAAGGCAGCATTTTTCCCATCTACTGTTGTCCAATTAGTCTTTGTTAGTCTGTGCAAATAGTGACCACAGTTTCCTGTTCTTAGCTGACAGGAGTGGCACTTGGTTTGGTCTTTTGGTCTTCTGTTGTTTTAGCCCATCTGCTCAAAGATGTACTTGTTAGGAAATTACCCTTGAGTTGTTTAGTTGGACCCAAAAACTCAAAGAAGAAACAGGTAGAGTTTTCAACAGTTTTAATGAGGCGATGACAAAAACAGGTCAGTGGCAAAAAGTGAACTGGAGCGTTGGCGAGGGCTCAGTGGAGACCTGAAACAAAAGGAGCAGAGAAAAAGGTTAATATAATGTCCACCAAGTAGACCAGAAAAGACTTAAATAAGAAGAGGGAACAAGCTGAGAGCGAGAGTTATAAGATAAACTTATGCAGAGAGCACAAACCAAGGTTGTAAGTGCAATCCACCCGCGCTGCAGTCGTCTGGAGATGTGTAGAAGTAGGTGATGGTGTTTGCAGGAGATGAGTGTCAAGTGCGCAGAGTGAGATTCTCACAGTACTCCATACTTTGGTTGTGACAGGTGGCTGTTTGAGTTACTGCAGCCTTTCTATGAAGCTGCACCAGATCTTGACATTCACCTGGCATCAACGAGGCATTGTTGCTCAGAACTGAATATTTTCTCTGTTTGAACCATTCTCTGTAAAACAACTCACTCCCGTAGTTGGTTGTGTTCAAAAATCCCAGGTTAGAGTAAGAGCTGAAACATACAGACAAGCATAACTGAGCTTCAAGCACTTAAAGGAAGGACTCATTCATCTACAGGAAGTCTTAAAGTGGATTGTGTGTATGTTTGTGGGTCATAGTGTGTGTACGTGTGCATGAACTGTTTATGATGTGTCGACAGTAAGCCCATCATTATTCCAGTCTGGACTAATGCCTCATGCTGGAGGACAGGACGACCAGCATGAAAAATGACCTACAGAGAGAGGGGGAGATGACAGGCTGGGAGAGGGAGAGAGAGACGGGCCAAGGCGGGGGACAGATGGATAAAGAGGGAGGGACAGAGAGAGAAATGGAGACAGACACAAAGAGAGAGAGTGAAAGTAGCTTCATTAACAGAAAGCACAACAGACAGACGAACAGATGATTGTACCGCAGATTTCAATTCTGACATCTTAGCCAATTACTGAAATAGCTGGGACACACACAAACACTGATGCACACGCACACAAACACAGGGACAAAGAGACCGCCCATAAGCCTGGTTAAGCAGAATTAAATTATTCCTCAAATTAAAAGGCTCTACCTGCCCTGTCCTCATAGAGCCCTGTGTGTGTGTGTGTGTGTGTTGTGAGTGATTAAGCCGTTAATTAATTTTATGTCCTAGTATTTAATAAGCGTGGACAGTGAAAGAGGAGTGCTTGTGCGCGTGAGTGTGTGTTTGTGTCTGACAGGGAGAGGACGAGTGAGTGCATTCTGGGTAATATCTCTGGTGTGACAGTTCAGTCTGAGGAGGAGACAGAAAGGAGGAGCAGATAAATTAATAAGGACATAGTAGATGAAGATTTTCTTAATGGGTTGTAATCATATGTCTCAAATACGATATGTGTTGATGGTAAAGCATTTTTTTTGAAAAGCATGTTTTTGATGCAGAGGCTCTGGTGTCCATGGTGCTCACTGTAGAGCCCTCTAGTCACTGCTTCTACAGTCTATATCAGGGCAGCTCTACTTTGCAGGAAATACTGCTATTTAATGTTAGATTTTGTCATGTTTTCTTGACTAAAATCTTTTTTTATTTTCTAGTTGCCCACCCTTGATCTAAAGGATATGCATGGATCATTAATATGGTACAGACAGGATGTAGGACAAAGGAAAATGCAAACAATCCAGACATATAATATCAAACTAGAAAAGCACTTGCAAAGCGCAGACCTCCGCCAGCACCACAGTCCTCACCCATATTGTGATTGTCACCATAAATATTGGTCCTACCTTTATTTCATCTAAATATTTAGATTCCTTGACCATGAAAACACACCATTAGCAATTGGATTCATAGTGATATCGATTTTAGTTTAGCAGTTATTCACGAAAATCTCATTTTTTGTCATGGTGGATCCAGACGGTGATCCGGATCAACACCAAAATCTAATCATTTGTTCCTTGTTCCAATCTGAACATTTCCTGAAAATTTCATTGGAATCCGTCCTTAACTTTTTGATTTATGTTGCTAACAGAGAAACAAACAAACAGACCATAGACATAAACTGTTTGGGTCCATAAACATGGAGGTGAGTTAGCATGTAGCACTTCCTGGTACCCAACCCTCCAAAGTAAGTGGGACTTAGAATACTGGTTTCATATTAATGTCTGATATAAGGTTTGTGATGAACGCAAGAACAAGATTTTTTTTTTTTTTTTTTTTAATGTTTTTTTTGGGCACTTTGTGCCTCCATTGATAGGAGAGAGACAGTGGACAGGCCCACGAAAGGGGCCGAGAGAGCAAGGGAAGACACCCCACAAACCGGCCACAGGCGGGACCCGAACCCGGACCGGCAGAAGCAAACACACGGGGCGCCCGGCTGCCAACCACTCCGCCAAACCAGCACCCCGAACAAGATATTGCCAATAAACTGCTAACAAGAACAACTAAAATAGTTGGGGACCAAACAGAAAGCATTTTTTTAAATTATTTTTATTAAGCATTTATTATTAAACTGTTGCTATAATAATGAGGAACAACTCGATCTGGTCACTTGATTCTGAGGAAATTCTCAAACAAAAGGAAATACATACATTCATTCATTCATTTTCTATACCCGGCTATCCCTTTCGGGGTTGCGGGGGCGCTGGAGCCTATCCCAGCTATGGAAATATACACAATACAGTGAAAATATTGTAGTTGCTTCTAAGTTAAACCACCATGTTGTATAAAAGTTATTTAATTCTATCTACTCCTTTTCAATGTGTATAATTACTGTGTTTCTTTTTCTTTGTATGTAAATACTGTTTCTCTTTTGTTTGGATACATGTTAGAAATAAATTCAATTCAGTTCATTCATTATTTATTTATTTATTAAATCACCATGTTGTAGTTTCAAAGTAGCTTTATAATAGCTTTTTCCTCTTGCCAATCAAATTTAAGCTTAAACATTTGAAAAGTAAGTTTGTTTGTACAGAGTATCCCAAACAGCCAAACATGTAGTTTTCATATTTTTTGTTCACTACAGAGCTTATTATCAGTATTGATCCAAAACACACTGAATATTCCCATAGACTTTTGGTAGGTTTGCAGGAAACCAGCACCATGCTAGCTTCCACTTTGGCCTACGAAAGTATGTCATTCCTGCACCCTTCTATTAACTTAGGACAAATATATTAGTTTGACACACATATCAAATCAAAAGCATAACAAAGACACTGTCAATAGGGATGTTCAAACTTATTTGAAATAAAAATAGTTTATTTAATTTAAGATTTAAAAAATGTTTATAAAAATAATAAAATAATGATTAACTACAAGAATACTTAACAAACTTAAGGTTTAAAACAATACTTTAAAGCTATAATGGCATCTGATTCTTTGCACTAATTACATATAAAAGAGGAAATTGATTTATCATACTTACTAAAGCTCGATTTAAAGTAAACATATTTGAACCCTTATCTGACCGGATGGGGGACACAGTCATGGTTTGGTAAATGGATCTGATGAGCCAAGGCACTTTTACACTGCAGGTCACACTAGGATGACATGTTTTTTAGACCAGCCCTGAAGACATACTGATTTCCTATAACCCATGGGATTTTCTTTGTGTTTCATAAGATTGCTGCTAATCAGCTCTGTGGCAAAAGTTGATGAAACTTCCAGGTGTTGTCCAGCACAGTAGCTCAGACTCACAGCAAGAAGGTTCCTGGTTCGATCCCCGTGTTGGTAGGGGTCTTGCTGTTTGGAGTTAAAATGTTCTCTATATTCTGAAAACACAGAAAATCAGTCTTAAATTTGAGTTGTTTGTTTTCCTTCTTCACTCCACAGGCTTCAAATTAAGTTCTGTAGTTTTAATTAAAGTTAGAAGCACAAATCCACACAAGGATCTGTGACTTCTTTAAATTAAATTTCATTGTTTGTTCATTTAATTTTCCTTTGATTGTAAAATTGATCATCCTAAACTCAGCCAGGCTTGTTTTTGTAATTATAATCAGCGCTCCATTGTTTACCTTATTGTAGTTATAAACACATTCTTTTCTATTAGATGGGAAATGAGTGTACAGGTTACTGAGCTAAGATGATGCAGAGCCTTTGCCTCTGTAAGATGAAAAGAAAAAACACCAGAGAGAAAAATGGAAAAGATGGAAAGAAAGAAGAGGGGGAGCGGACGACCTTTGCTTTGTGGAGAAGGAAGAGGAAGTGAAATGTGAGCGATGGAGAGAAAAGAGAAGAGGAGGTGTTTGTGGAGGTGAGAGGAGGAGGAGGAGGGATGAGTGCTCCCAGGCATGAAAAGACGAGAGAATAGGGAGAGAGAGGTGGGGAGAGTGGTTCCACAGCAGGAGAGTCTGAGTGCTCTCCTCCATCAGAGACTGTTGATTAAAATTTCATTGGCTGAGGCTGGAGGTCGGAGGTGATGCTCTTGCTCAGTGTGTGTGTGTGCATGCAGGAAAGCACACTGCGTCCTCTCAATCCTGCTCTCTGCTGCTCTCTCATTGGCTAGTTATCACTTTTCGTCCTCCTGAGCTCGCTGCTTTCTAATTTTTCTCCAAACCATTAAATCCTCCTCTCTCTCTATTTTTGTTCTTTGGCTGTTTGTTATAAAATTGAAAGTCCCAACTGACTTCACTTCAGATACTCTGTTCTGGTCTAGTTAGCTTGTGCACTGTGGCTTCCTGTTCTGTTCTGCCTTAGTAGAGAGCAAGTCTGCATGGATCCAGTCTAATACATCAGGTATATGAGAGCATGACTAAGAGTTGTTCCGATTCTGATACCAGTGTCGGAAACTGCTCCGATACTGCCAAAAAGCTGGTATCATATCAGCGAGTACTGGAGTCCAGGCACCAACCAATACCACCTACTTTATTAAATTAGTAATCTATTTACTGTTTAGCTTCGACGCTCTTCAAACAGCACTGTGCTGCAAGAACCTAGAGGAATTGATCATGTGAGACAGACACATGTGTGTCAGAGCTGGTTGATGCAAAGCTTTGAGCTAAGCTAGCTAGCACAATCATGCTGAATCATTGCTGCATTTATTCATGTTTTACAGAGGGTTTATTCTGAGCCAGGCCTTACCACTATGATAATCATATTACAGTCATACTGGTGTAGTTTGATATTTTTTTTAGAACATACCTGTGTCGGATACCCTGGCGGAATGTGTGATTTATAGAGCCTTTTTCAAATTATATGAATGATTAGAGAAAAACGTTTTTCACTCATGATTAGTGGTTGTGTAAAGTCATTTAGGGGCCGTTTACAAGAGGCCTAAAAGGTCAAATCCAATAGTTTTCATTGCGTTTTGGCCTCCTGTTTTCATGGGAACTATACACGGAGTGCTTGAAGCCGCAAACTTTTAAAAACCAGTGTCCAGAACTGCAAGCGCAGTACCCTTTCTCATGAAGGCTGTGCATGCTAACGAACAACAACAGCTTCAGCTGTCTACCAAGCAACATGTGTGCTGCTTACCGTGCTTGGATTGTTTTCCAGAGAAAACTATCCAGTCAAATTTGTTGTCTGACCTGATTTGTTGTTCAGAAAAGCAACTCCTGCGTCTTTGTGCATCCACTTGCCATTGTTGTTTGTGATACGGTCTTCTTTGTACCTGTGTTGTGGCAGTGCTGCCTCTGCAAACCGACATCGCCATTGCATGCACGCTATTGCAGTTTCATTTGTTTCCGGCGTCTATGTCTAAATGCAGATCAACTTTGAATATGCAAAGGAAAAATCGTTATGTTTTAGGTCACAGAGTCTCCATGTAAACATAGCCTTATTGTCAATCAACTGTGTTTGCTCTTTTTAAATTATAATGACAGCAGAAACTACCCAAATATCCCTGATGAAAAGTTGGCCACTAAAGGTAAGCATCCTCACCTGTGACCTGTTTGCTTGTAATCACTGTGTGTGGATAAAAGGTCAGTGAGTGTCTGATTTCCTGACAGACCTTTGCATCTTTTATCCAGAGCTGCACTGATGTTTCTGGATTCTGAGTCATTGGAAAGCAAAAGAATTGTCAAAGGATCTGTTGGAAAAGGTTTTTGGGCTGTGCAAACCAGGAAAGAGATATAAAAAGATATCCAAGGAACTCAGATTAAGAAGTGGAAAATGAGGGATTCTGTTGAAACCAAACCACTGTCAGATAGACCAAAAAAAAATCAGCCCAACTGCCAGGAACATTGTTCTGGATGCAAAGAAAAAGGCACTGGTAACTTCAGCTGAAATTAATAATAAGGAAGCACTTGAAGAAAAATGGACTGCATGGTTGAGTCACCAGGAGAAAGCCATTACTAAACAAATGCCACAAAGCATCCCACTTACAATACTCCAAACAGCACAGAGACAAACCTCAAAACTTCTGGAACAAAGTCATTTGGAGTGATGAGACCAAAATTGAACAAGGCCAATGATGAAAGCTCCACCATTCATACTGTGACACACGAAAGTCAATTGCTTGTGTTTTGGGGATGTGTGAGCCACAAAGGCACAGGGAACTAAGTCAAAGCTGATGACAAGATGAATGCAGCATATTAGCAGAATATATTGGAGAAAATTTGCACTGAAGCTGCGCATGGAACATACTTGGATGTTCCAACATGACAACGATCCAAAACACAAGTCGATCTGTCTTTGGTTACGGTGGAATAAAGTGAAGGTTCTGGAGTGGCCGTCTCAGTCTCCACACCTCAGTATCATTGAGCCACTCTGGGGAGATCTCAAACATGCAGTTCAGGCAAGACAGCCCAAGAATTTACAGAAACTGGAAACTTTTTGCCAATAAGAATGGGCTGCTTTACCATCTGAGAAATTAAAGACCTTCATCCACAACTATCACAAAAGACTTCCAGCTGTCGTTGATGTTAAAGAGGGCAACAAATGGCATTAAGAGCTGCGTATGTAAACTTTGATCAGGGTCATTTAGGAAATGCAGTCATGATCTGATAAAATTACTGCTGAAGCTGTTACCATCTATGCTAACCCTTGTACGTGAAGTCAGTTCCTGCTATCATAGAATTAGACAGGTTTATCTGCTGTGTGAAGGTTGCTTTTGGTTGTAATTGTCTGAATTTTCTCCTCACATTGTCAGGAAAAAGGTAGCCAACATAGGAACTGTTACTGCATATTGTAAATAAGTTATTTTTACCATGTGCCTGGACTCAGGCCTTTGTTATTTACAGATTTCTGTGCTCTCACATGAAATTCTGAGTGATTCCAGCCATGTTGGCCCGTCCCTCTGTCAGGTCTCTTCTCCATTAACCTCTTTTATTGAAGCCCCCCGCCTTCTTACAAAATCCGAGCCCACCGGACTTGACTCTGTTTGTGCTTCTGCTTTTTCAATTACAGCAGAGTGAGTGGGTACCTGAACACAGCACACACACAGGTGCTCACACAACTGTGTCGGCTCAGTGGCTGTGGAAACATTGTGTCGTGTCAGCGTCTTTATCCCTGCTGCTGAGAGTGTCATAGAAAACAGACTGAAGTGTTTGTGTACATGGTAAGGAGAAGAGAATCACAGTCTGGCCTTAACCTGTTCATGCATGTCTGTGTGTGATGTCTTATGATGGTTTATTTGGATTTATTACAAGTTCTGTGGGATTTTTCATGAGGGAATGTATAATCCAAACATTTTCTATTTGAGATCAGGCTCTGATGAAAAATTAAAAATCATTAAATGACATTTTGTTGACATTCTGCAAATGATCCATTTAACAAAAATAGTACAATCCGCAGAGCAGACTTCCACCAAGACCAGGAATCCATTAGTGTTGTTTTGTGTTTGGACGTGTGCCAGAATGTAATGGATGTACTTTTTTTTTTTTTTTTTTAAGTTTTCCTGAAAGTCAACCCCATAGTTTTTCAAAAAATGGTGCAAGCAAAACACGTATAGAGTGAAATCAATGCTAATGCATCATTTTTGAGCTGGCACATTTTATATCTTTCATAACAAATTACTTTAGACCTTTTCTAAACTCATTGGCTTTTGGTCTTTTGATTGAAAATACAGTAAATTAGTGCTTCATCATAATCTGATTTTTACTGAGATCTGAAATATTTCTGAACTCATCATCAATAATACAAATATTGTTACTGATTTTCTTTTTTCTTGGCAAGAGCACAAAGCCTGTTCTTGCTGAAATTTCATCTTTCATGGTTACAATCTCATTTTTCACCCATTATCTCTGTCACTTTTGGGATCATGGGGGGCTGGAGTCTAACCCTTTTCACAAAAGCAGGTTGTACTGGTCATCAGCCAATCATAGGGCTGACATATGGGCTATCATTCACACACAAATGAATGCCTAAGGACAATTTAGAGAAGCCAGTTTACCCAATGAGCATGTTTTTAGTGTAGGAGGAAATCAGTGTGCCCACAAAAATCCATGCAAACAAGGGAGAACATGTGAACAACAGAGTCAATTCCACAATCTTCTGTCTACAAAGCAACAGGCAGCACGACTTCTGACCAAACTGAGGTTCTGAACAGAATTATTAAAGAGAAAATCTTTTGGTGCATAACAGTGCAGCTGTATCTTGTATATGGGCACACACTCAGTGTACACACCCGTGTACTTCTACATTAGGCCACAACACCAAAGGCATAATCAAAATTGAGATGGAGACCAATGGCAAAAGTCAGGCTTTCAGCAGCTGACAAGGCCTACACGCTGTTTGTGCTCTGAATACAGGGAGGGACAGGCAGGGTGATGGCACTACCAGCTGCACCAGTGAGCATCCCCTACTGCCCATGTGACACATTCATTCATTCATTCATTCAATCAGTCAATCAATCAATATATGCATTGATAAATATATACATATAAAATACACATATACATATATACAAATATATACATCCAACACCCAACATGAATCCACATAGCCAATCATGAATCCCTCCATCATGGCGGCAAGAAAAAACCTTCTGTTAAGCAGCAGTGTTTTCATTCTTTGGTAACAGCTGGTGCAAAACAAAATAACAAATGTACTTGCTTGTGTGGGCTCTCCAGGAGCCTCAGCTTCCTCCCACAGACCAAAAACCTGCTCATTGGGGTGAATGGTGACTCCAAAGCTGACCTTAGATATGAGAGTATAAGTGAGTGGTTGTCCATCTCTCTATGTGGCCCTGCGATTGACCTGTGGCCACTTCAGGGTGTACCCTGCCTCTCGCCCAATGTCAGCTGGGATAGGCTCAAGCCATCCCCCACCCAGTGACCCTAAAAGAAGATAAATGGTATAAGCAGTATACAGTGGTGGCTGCTGGTCAGTCAAGGAGGGGAAGCTAATTTTTTTCCGGCCTACATCATAAATTTATTTATTTATTTCAATGTAAATTCTACCCTCCAGTCCTTTTCAAGAAAATGATCTGTGACCCTGTCGTACCAACTAGGTGTCTTTTCCAGGGATTTTACCAGAGTTCTCTCAATGGCCAGCAGAGCTAGACTGCTTAAACGGCCTTGGCCCATTGTGTTGTGGGTGTAAGACTTGAGCCGCTTTAAACAGGAGAAGCTCCTCCCCAGAACAACTGAAAACTTAGAAGATGCTCCGGTGGAGGGTTATACTTCAAGATCGCTGATTGGCTCATTTCACTGTCAATCAAAAAGGGATTTGGCCTCAGACAGATCATCCAATCATCATGCAGAAGCCGAGCGTCCAGGCCAGCCCACTGCCTCATAGACCCCCAGAGACACTGAGCGTCTGATGGGCGGGACAAAGCCCAGTGTTTATCCAATGACCGTCCAGTTTCCACAGTGGAACAACCCACTCTACGCTTCCCCATCGAAGTCAGAAGACGCTCAGCGTCCGACTGTGTTAAAGCGCTGAGACGCTGCGGGGATGAATGAGAAGGAAGTCGCCCCAGTTACCTGTGATAAGTAGCTGATTCTGAACAAAAGATGAAGGTATTCTAGCGCACATTTAGTCAATGAAATGTACACACAGCAGGACATATCACCACTTTTTTTGGGTGACATTTTAGGGGAAGCTGAGCTTCCCTTGCAGTCTTAGAGCAATCGCCACTGGCAGTATAGACGATGGATGGATCTGAAATAAATCAAACATACTAAACATGGCAGATGAATGTCATTGGTGGTGGCAATGAACCTTTTTGGAAACTGATGAAAAGGGATCAAGCTTATCTCTAGGATGAAAATACAATACTTTAGTTCGTATATAAAAATAGTTCAACAGATTTTTGATATTGGGATTTAAAGGTTACTCTAACTGAAGCCAAAATAACCTCTAAGTGTAAATTATCTCAGTTACTCCTCTCCTAACATCTGCATGACACTGATGTAAGAAAATATAAATAAATAAGAACAAAACTTTCAATCTTGTCTGAAAGTATAAAGATGCCTACCAACTGTAATGAATATTCTGCTCTCCGTGCCAGAAACACAACATCAGAAGTTCAACTTGAAGTCAGAAAAAGATCTCCAGATTCAGTTTGGGCTTATCCAGGTTTTATCATCGACATGCTTCTTTCCAGACCCAGTACAGCTAAAGGGATTTTCTCTCTCACTTGAGTAGTTTTGGAGTCAGAATCGCTGTAGAGATAAAACACTGATGCATCAAAGCTGAGCTGTTTCGGTATGATGAACTCGGAGTCCACTGGTCCCCAAA
Source organism: Scarus forsteni (assembly GCA_036419115.1). NCBI lineage: Eukaryota > Metazoa > Chordata > Actinopteri > Labriformes > Labridae > Scarus > Scarus forsteni. Next base: position 881,314 of record JAZDUH010000380.1, on the reverse strand, counting down.
CTTTACATCATTCTTTTTCTTTGAGTTTCCACTTTAAAAAGCCGATCTTATTCAGTCATACACTTAAAAACAGTGAGGAGAGCAAATATTTGATGAAATACGCTGCTGTGGTCTGTCAGAGGAGGAGGGTTTCCTAGATTTTTGCATTTAACTCTGTTTTTAACCTGGCAGGACATAGTTAAAGGAATCTACTGTCAATTTCAGGTACCATCTTTTGAATTTAGTGAAATCTGTGCATCAAATAGACATATAGAAAAGGGGGGAAAACATTACCGACAGAGCAAAGTGAATTAGGAGTGTGTATTTCAGGAAAAAACACTCTTTAAAAGTCATTTGCAAGTACTCAAGAAAGATTTAGTATTAAGAATATCTCTTTGTCAGCTTGATGCTAATATTGAAAGGGCATGGCGTGTTATAGGCTAACAAATTTAGCATTGTGCCATGCTAAATAATGATTTGTTTCCTTTCCATTAACATTCAATAGCTTATTTAATTGATCATTCACATATTTAATTTAAACAAAATACATCACTCCATAAGTTACAAATTTAAAGTTACTTTTGCAGCACCTCAGTTGTCTTATTTTGTTATTTTTTTAATCATTAACAAACAGATCTCACGTGTGCCACAGCTGGTCTGGCAGTGGTACCACATTACAACCTTCAGCCTGTTGGTAGTTACAAGAAATCATCCATTTGTTAAAGATAAGTTACTCTTTGTGTATTAAAATCATCACACATTTCTTGTATAGGCACTGCAATGTAAATATTCAGCAAAGAATCACCTGAGTTGCATATTTAGGCAAACCATAGAATAAAAAGGACACAGACTTGGACTACCAAAGGCACCCAGATGTTAATGATTTTTTAATGAAAAAAATCCAATCTTGCATGTTACTTATGCCTTTCAGAAACACTGAATAAAAGCTGAAAATAGAAAAAACAAACATCAGAAAGCTGAAGAGAGGCTTTTCTCATACTCAAAGCTTTTACAGTAGATGCACTGGTAACAGTGGAAGGTCAAGATGGTTACAATCCAGCAGGATGATGTTGGCTCATTACTGCAGCCGGCCCTTTAAATGCAGCTGTGTAGGCACGAGGAAACTGGTGTCTCCAACATGGCAGCTGTCCATTGACCAGAGAGGGAACAGCCTGCAAGAAAGGACAGAACAATACCGTTTACATATGGCTGGAAGCATTCAGACAAATGTTTATCATGTGCTTATGCTTGTATACATTTGGATGTGGACTGTAAGTCATTGTTTTGTCGTTCTGCCAACAAATTTAATTTTAGACCTTCGTATTTGAGGATGATGCTCTGCAATGACATGACAACATAAACACCCACAAAGAAGAAACTGTTCTCCAGTTTGGTGTGGAAACTGTTGAGCATGGCACTTATTCTAGCTATCCAATGCTTTTTGGATGAACTTCTAACATTCAGTGGCCACTTAATTAGGTACACATTGCTAGTTCTGGATTGGATTCACGTTTGCCTTCAAAACTGCCTTCATTCTCAGGACATACTGTAGGTGCTGGTATATTTTCTCATAGATTTCTGTCCATATTGACATGAAATGTCACACAGTTGCTGCCAAAGTGTAAAATCCTGTCTTTTCCAGCACATCATCAACTACATTTGAACCAAAGGACCTTTTTTTCTAGACATGCTACACGAGAGCCAGCTTCTTGAATAAATGAAATGATATCATGGCCTTTTAAAGGGAGATCAGTCCCTATCATCCACACAGCTGCCAGCCACATAAGGCCAATTAAGATTTCTTTAGCACTCAGTTTATGGCTGTCAGGTTTTCCGTCTTGGGGTTTGACTCCAATGAAATCATACTCCTGGTTGAATATCGGCTGATATTGGCTGATAGGTGGATTTCTGTTCAGTAGATAAAACAAGAAGGCATCCTAAAATAACAACAAGTTCTTCATCACATACTCAGAAATTGATAAAACTGGAGGGGACAGATGGTAGACTGTCAGGCTTCAGGCCACCAGTTGATGATCATTGCTCAATTGGATTGAGATCTGATAAGTGTGGAGGCTAATGGAGAGCAGTGAACTCATTCCATGTTCAAGAAATCAGTTAATAAAGACGAGGTGTCACGTGGGTACACTGCTGACAAAAGGATTGACATGGTCAGCAACAATGCTCAGGTAGTCTGTGACATTTAAACGATGCTTGGTTGAGGTTAAGGGGCAAAAGTGGGACAGGAAATACCCCACATACAATAACAGCAGGGTGGCATGGTGTCGAGCAGGTAGTGTGGCCCCACAGTAAGTAGGTTGCTTCAATCCTTGTGTTGGTCAGGGCCATTCTGTGTTAAATTTGTATGTTCTCTTTGTGTATGCGTGAGTTCTCTGGGCACTTTGGTTCCCCCCCACAGACCAAAACCTTGCTGATTTGGTTGATTGGTGACTCCAAATTCACCTAAGGTATGAGTGTGAGTGGGAATGTCCCATTTGTGGCCTTGCAATCGCTTGCGACAAGTACCAGGATAGGTTCAAGCCCTGCGACAAGCAGTATAGATAATGGATGGATGGACACCAGCACCTCCCCCAAGGCAGAATGGATCCATACCTACATGTTGTTTGCACTAAATTCTCTCCCTACCGTGTGAATATTGCAGCAGAAATGGGGTACTATCAGATGAGGCAACATTTTTCTCATATTCTATCGTCCAATTTGGGGATTTTGCATGACTGGTAGCCTCAGTTTGCTGTTATTGTTGACAAAAGTGACACCTGGTGTAATCTTGTCTAGTGCACTGTCGTCTATTTGCTGCAAGAGTTGTTGTGATTTCAAAAAATAGTGATGTGCTCAAGATTATTCTATCTGAGACCAAGACTTGCCCCAGACCAGAATGCACTGAGACAAGAAGACAAGACCAAGACTTTGGATGTCGAGACCGAGATAAGACCAAGATCATCAAAATCAATTTTAAAAGAAATGACAGGGTTGAATAGTTAAGGGGAGTGTCCCTCAGTCACAACACCGGGGTGGTTGCAATCATCACAAGGGGAAATAACACATGAATTGAAGCTTTTTGTTGTTTTACCAAATGTTCCTCTTTATTCACATTAATAAAGTTGAGGAACAGCAGATTTCAGTGCTGGTTTTAAACAGTCTAGTTGGAAAATCCCGAGTCTGGCCAGTCCAAGACCGAGACAAGACTAAGACCTTCAAAGTGTGGTCTCAAAACCAAGACCGGTCTCGAGACCACTGCATACCTCGGTTTTAACAGTTGATTATTTGAATTTCTGTTGTTTTTCTACCATCACAAACCACTCTGACCATTCTCCTTTAACCTCTGACATCAACAAAGTATTTTCACTGGCATCTTGACAGTGTTGACCATTTTAGCTTCTAGCCTTGGATGGTTGCAGAAGAAAATGGTAGCCTTTAAAGTCATGATTCACACTTCAGCTGTGAGTTCAATTAAACTCAGTGAGTCTGACACCATGTAAGAAGTAAAACATGACATGACTCACTCTTCCTGTTGACCTATTCTATGTGTATCGATGGATAGATCCGCTTTGGTGGCATTTTGATCAGATTACAGGATATGCATTTGTATGTCTATTTGATTCTGTACAGAAGCTTCTGTAGTAACTCAAACAGCTCCACCGTTTTCACACATAACTGCGCTTTGTTCTGTAACAAAACCCCAAACACACTCTGTGGAGCTGATTCCTGCTCAGACATAAAGGAGGCTCGCAGCTCACTTCCAATGGCACCAGTTTGATGCTGCATGCACTCTGGAGCACAAGGCATTACATATTCACACACATCAGTTAAAAGTCATTATGCTCTTCTCTCTCCCTCACAAACACACACACACTTGCACATCCGCTGTGTACACAACCGCATCAGCAAATTAGCTGAATAAAGAGCCTCTTTTTGCCTTTTGCTTTTGAGTGGCTAATTAGCCATCAGAGCCCGCTGTGCAGAGAGAGCGAGATCCATCAAGAGGTAGAGCTTCAAAGAGCAGTTTATGGAAGCCAAAGCACTTTAATTAGGACCTATTTGTAGGAGAAAGTGGGGAGAAAAACATAATTTGAAGCCAAAAGCTGTAGAATGTGTGGGGAAAATAAACACACTGTATTGCACACACAGATAAAGAGAGACAGGAACAAGCTGAAAGGATCAGACTGGAGGAGATGAAGAGAGAGGAAGCTGACTCCAAATACTGGATCTTCAGATTTCTGTGGTGTCACTGTCATTGAGATGATGAATGAGTGATGTGCAAATCCCATTTTTGTTTGATTTAATTACCAAAACATGCAAGTACAAACCCATCAGTTCTATTTAAGATGGCATGACACAGCATCTTTTTTTGTTGTTGGATAAAGGAGCTTATCCTTGTTTTTAGTGTTTTCCTTTCTTATCAACTTCAAATTAAATGCACTTTTAAAAAAGACTTAGCTTTTGTTGGATTTAAGAAATGCTAAATGTGCCAACATTACAGTATTACCACAGTTTTTTCTACTGATATATGCCCGCCCATAGACATGACAGGGCCCCTGAAACACTCAAATGGGCCTTTCTTGGATTATTTAGTAACATGTCATGCAACAGCAGCATTAGTGCTAACCCTCCTGCTAACATTCACCTTCTAAGGCTGGCTTAGTTAAGCTTTGAAGCTGACTGAAAGGTATTTGTTGCAGGTTTTGGCATGACAGTGCTCTGTCATCTTGTCCTGGACCCATCCAACAGATCCTCAGTAATATAAAAATAAAGGATCATACCATTTTGGGATGGGGTGTGGGCTCTATTATTAAACATAAAAACATGTTTTTGTTATTTTTGTGACTTTATTTACTAATTTGACCACTGAAGGTGACATGATAAGTTAGTTGATTAAATGTAATCAAAATTATAAGACTGATTTAGTATGGAGCATTTGTTTTTGCTCACATAAAAGGGCCACTCCATGACTTATGGACAGCCTTGGATATATATGTAGGGTTTAGATGTCTGCTAAGGAAATGTAAAGCAAATATGTGATTTTTACGATGTTGGGCATGTTTCAAAAATGATTTCTTCAGATTTACCTTTTCGCTTTGAATTCACCTCCTGCAAGTTTCAGCTTTAAATTTAGGTAAACCTTAGTAATTCCTGTTTGGAAACCATGTTGCTTAATTTTCTGTGCCAAAGATTCAACAAAGGCCAGAGATTTGGGTCTATATTGGGACAAGAGCATCACTACAGATTTATTGCAGTGCACATCCATGATTGAAATCTCCTGTTCTTAACTTGATTTAGGTCTGATGACAGTGTAGGCAACTGAACTCACTATTTTTCTCCAGAAACCAGTTTGAGCTAATTTTAGCCTTGTAACTTGGCATATTGTCCTGGCTCCACTGTGGTCATGGAGGATGGAGTATCGTCAGCTAAGGCCTTCAACGGTGGTGCATTTTAACAATGTTTGGTGCTACGAAAGAAAACCCCACAACACTACACCTCAAACAATAACCTGAATTGTCAATATAAGACCGGAAGCACCATTCTCTCATGTTGAAGAAATTGAAATTCATCAGATCAGGCATTATTTTTTTAAACTTCTTTGACTAATTTGGTGACACCCTGTGGCTTTAGTTTCCTGTTCATAGCAGACAAAGAGACGCCTGGTGTGCTCTTCTGCTGCTGTAGCCCATCCTCTAGTATCAACAAGGTATTTTCACCTACATAACTGCTGCTCACTGGATACATCTTTTGGCCATGTCGATAAATCCTAGAGATAAAATTACTCGTAGATCAGCAGTTTCTAACATATGTAGACCAGCCCATCCTGCACAAGCAGCTGTGTCACAGTCAAAGTCAGCTGAACCTCCTTTCTTTACCTTTCTGATGCTTGCTTTGGACTTCAACAGGTCGCCTTGTGTCCACATGCCCAGTCGCATTCAGTTGCTGCGATGTGATTGGCTAATTGACTGTTTGCTTTAAAAAGCAGTTGAACTGATGTACCAATTAAAGCCAAGTCACATTACTGTCTCATAAATTAACATGCCTATTTTTGTACATAATTCCAATGGATTATTGTGATGAAGATCACATGCAGGATTAAATATCAAACCAGAACATGGTTAAGCAGAAGGCCTTTGTGCTTCTTAATAAATTCATGACACTGAGTTGGCTATAGGCTCAAAAATTGGATTTGCTTAAAAAAAGTTCCTTTATGTAGTTAAAATCTATATATTGGTTTTGTGATTTGGGGGTGAGAAACAAAGTATGCTTACAGTTAAATTTAACAAACAAGTTTTAATTACTTTGTTGGCATATTCAGCTTATTTTCTACATTTGCCTTTTGTTCATTATGGTTTAATTATACCTTTTCTCCCCTATGACAAAGAAACCGTTAGTAAAACCTCATAACAGTATACCCAAGTATTGATTTACTTTGCTTCTTGAACCAGTCAATTTCTATTTCTTTGCTTTGAGAGCTGTGTGAATAACTGATAAGTGATTTAATTCAAGGAGAACTTTTTCTGCAAGGGTTCAACTGGGGATTTATTCAAAACCATCTGAGGGTTTTCTACCAGTCATGTTCCTGGTTGTGAAACTTGGCCTGATTTGTCAGCAAAGATGTCAAAATCTGAAATTTGTGAGCAAAAAGTGGGAAAAAAGCTCTAGGAGGTTTTGTTGAATCCATCAGATGTGTTTGCTGATGGAAATGGACCCGCTTGTTCTGAAGTGTAGACGTGCGTATATCTCTGCTCAGCTTATCGAGCAGTTTTTTTTTAGTGTACCTGACATTTACATCATATGGTTTCCACCATGAATCCCCTGCTGGCTGAGCTGCTGATTCATCTACCTGTCTGAGGATACATCTTAATCTTAAATATGGGACAGAAAAAAAACTTAACCTCATCTCATCTAGAAATTCATGAACAAAAATGCAGATATATTTTTTTCAGTATTTTGGTTAGCTAAGGACTAAGCTACGCGGAGCAGACTGACACACAGAACGTTTTTAAATCCTCTTGCATACTTTTCAATAATGATGTTTTTGCTTTGTTGAATGGGAAACTACACATACATTAATCAGTGTTGTAACAACATTAATAATTATGTGCTGCCTAACCAATCATCCTAAAACCTAAAGTGCTCAGACAGTGCTAAATTTAACAAGGCATTACCACATTTCTTGGGTGAGTTATTGTCAAAATGTGTGAAAGTGCCCTATTTGTAAACCAATTTTTTTACAAAATTCCTTGATCCTTATTCGGATTTGTTTGACCAGAAAAATATAATTCCTTCTCCCTTGTGCCATGACTAATATTCCCTCAAAATGTCCTGAAAATCTGTTGAGAAGTAAATGAGTTATTATCCAAAATGTGAAAAATTGCCCTAACTAGCATTATAAACAAATCCTTTAAAGAACTCTTAGATCTGTACCCAAATTTGAATCTCCTCCAACATCTTGCCACTTCATTCTTGTGCCATGATCAAAATTCCCTGAAAATCAAATAAAATCCATTTATAACTTTTTGAGTTGACGGACAAACAACACCTGAAAAGAAGACTGGAAGCAAACAGAACATCCACTTGCTGCATTACATTGCATAATATGTTAGTTAATCCCGACATTGTGATGAACGATGCATGAGCTTGGTTACAGTGCTAACTGAAGTTCTTGGTTTGCGAGAGTGTATCTGCTATTTTATGCAGACACCTCTTTTTCTAGTCTGTTGTTGTAGTTCCTCTGCATAGGACATGTGGCAGTCAGGGCAAGCAGGAGTAACCAAGACAGAACCAACAGACCAAAATTATCACGGTTATCATTATTATTGTGGTATTGTTGCAGTGTGCTCAAAATGTTCAAAAAGTTCTTTTACGCAGTCTTGAAATCATTCAACTCATTTAATAATATAATTTTAGTCTTTTCTGTCAATAACTGTGTCAGGAAATGTCCTATAAGTAAATTTGTTTAAACTTTTGTCATGAGAAACAAAAGTAAACAATACTGGCAAGTATTTGTCATTATTATGTTATAAATGCTTAAAAAGTTTGTGATTACAAGAAAAGAAAACAATGGATTTGAACTTTAAACAGGATTCTCTTTATATATATATTATATATTCTCTCATGTTCAAAGTTTGAGACGACCAAAAATAAATTTAACCTATTTTACACACATTCACTCATTTTAGTTTGCCTGCAGCATTAGTGTCCATCTTACAACTCGTTATATTAGACCATGGTCAGGCGTTTTTATTTATTTACTTTTTGTTTTACTAACAATAGTCCCTGAAGCACTTAGCCCCCTTCATGACTCTCCTCTGGTCTCCCCTTTCAATGACAGATCTCCCCAACATCTCCTTTAATATTTCCAAATTACTATTGACTAAATCCATAAAACACAAACTATGATGGAAAAAGACGATCTATTATGACGAAATACGGCAAATAAACGGCAAAATTTTTTGTTTTGCGTTTTTTGCATGTTTCTCAGTTGACATTAGATTGAAAAAGTCTGTACAACATAGTAACCACCATAGTTGGACTGCCACCGTCATTGAGTAATCAGTGTGTTACTGTTATCATCATCAGGGCAACATTGCTGAGACTCCGTGTCATACACAGTCTACAGTTTTATAACATACCTTAAAAGTGGTTTCCTGAGTTTTTTCCACTCTGCATTAGACAAATATTGAATATCAGATGTGCCCTGCTCCTGGTTTTCATTGGAAAAATAGACCAATAGTTCGTTATGGAAATATCTGAATGGGCCAAATCACTTCATCACTGATTGTTTCTGTATTTTATACAACCTAAACCCTTTTTCAAAAGCGAGCTGTTGATGTTTCTGATGTTGTTGAGTCGCTTGTTGATGTGGCAATAACCACATGTGAAGTAGATCATTACAGGAAGTGTCACTTCACTGAATCACGTAAATTGCTTAATTTCACCGTTGTCCTAATGGAAATGTGGGTAATGGTGGCATAACAGCGTGTGCATGCAAACACAGACCGAGCATCTCCTGCTGAAACCACTTCAGCGTGTTTGCTGAGCTCCGTCCTCAATGATCTTTTGTCTGTCAAAAGCTCTTAGCGCTTCCATCCAGGGCCCTCTGCTCTCTGCATTCATTATTAATGGACCTCAGCAGGCTGAGAACACACACACTCACATCACACAGGGAGAGAAACAGGAGCTGCACGTCACTGGAAGCTATTTTAGACCAGATATTAAATCAAACACTCTAAAAATAAAAGAGAAAGAAACATTTATTGGCAGACCAGAGAGAAACAGAAGTATAAGATGAACATTTGATTTTGAGAAAAGCATGAACGTGAAATCCATCTACAAACTGACTATTCCTGTTCATTTTTTTTGTTAGAAGAAAATAAGTAAAATCATTGATATTCCTTGCAAGCTTTAGAAATATCAAGTATTATATGCTTATGTCAGAGGCCATTTACTCAAACAATGACAATGCATTTGCTTTGACCTGTTCTGACCTCTACATTCGATGTTAAACCTAAATAAAGCATGACACAATGAAGCTGTGAAATAATTCCACAGCTGTTCAAATAACAGAAAAATAGGGGAGTAAAGAGTACTAAATAACCTCCATATCTTGGTATCTGGCTGACCAGTCAATGGGTAAATATTTGTTATTGAATGACTCATTTTGTAAAGTATTTGCAAAGCTGATCTTTGACATTCTTGCCTGAAAAGGTTATGACAACAAGTTGAGTTTACCCCCCTCTTGCACTTTGCTCCGTAAACTCTTGTCTCTAACTTGGTCACTTTATCCTTCATCTGAGCCTTCAATTTTTCAATTTATCCGTTCACATAATAATGAAGAACTTTTGAAGGCTTCTGTGTGAAATAAGACCCTTCTGTCCCCACAAATCCTGTATATAACCCTTTCTAACGTTGCAGTGCAGTTGGATCTGCCTGATTCAATGTCTGTAATCAGGCAGATCGAACTTGCCAAGTTCAAATCTATAACAACTGCGCTGTGCTACTATGGGCAGCTCACAATCAGTGTCGTCAAGAGCAGGAATAGACTGAATAGATACCAGCGTGGTGACAGCAGGAAACAACTACTCGTACAGAGATTAGCATAGTTGCTAACAGCTTCTGTAGATGTTTTAATAGATCTAGACCACATTTCTTTATTAAATGAAAAATGAGAACATTGAATATGTTTTGGCAACTGTTTGTTCTACAAAGTGTGTACGTTTTGTGTTTTGTGCAGCAGTATATTCCACTGCATTACCTGATGAGTCTGTATGTGGCTGATTAACTGATTGCCCTATCACCTGCCAGATATGATTTTTTTTAAGGGTTCTGCCCATTCCCAAACACTTTCTAGAGAAATATATTGAATAGTCCACCTGGTGTATGAGATAAGCATGTTTCCTACTCTCTCTATATTCCACAATGAAAGAGGAGGACACATCACAGAGGCACACTTGTTGCCATGGTGATTTCAGAAACTGTTTGACAAGCAGGATAGGTGATAAAGCAGTGATGTTGGAGAATCTACCTGTTGCACAGCTCTCACTGTGGGAGTTTATGCAGTTGTACCAAAAATATCAGGTACGTCAGAAATCAATGCAACCATGGTCCAATTTTAAAGTTACTCATGCTGCTCCAAAAAATCAAGTCAGATGGTTTTAGAGTCTAGATTTCAGATAGAAGTACTGGAGGTTGCATTATATTTTAATATAAAAAGGAGTTCAGAACGGTAAAAAAACCCATTTCAGTAAGAGTCAGCAAAAATTACCTTCTGGTGCAGTCCACAAATGACACTAAAAGTGTGTTTCCATTACCCATAATTATGCGCAAAATGTAAATAGCGCAATAAAAAAAAAGTGGTAATGGAAACACCGGAATTTCAAAAAAGCACCAAAATATCGCTAAAAAGTTTTTATGCTTTCATGAGGTGGTTTTTCAGACGTTTCGATATTCAAATATATCGCAAAAGCACGATGGAAACACTTTTTCCGCAGTTATACGTCACTGAACGTGGCTGTCTGCCATACGAGACGGCAAACAACAGAGGAATGCAGAGTGTTATAAGGAGATTGAAAAGGAAATGATTGACAAAGGGTTCGACAAGCATTGGCGTCCATCTTCCTGCAGTGAAAGCTCGCGGGATGATATTTCACGAGAGTTACGACACTCAAAACACGTTCAAAGTGCAAATATACTTTGTCAAACTTTTAGGAATATCACTTTTACATAGAGAAAACCTGTAATGGAATCCCAGCTTATAACAGTTGATTAAGCAAACAAAAAGTGATTCTCCATGCTTATTTGTCAATTTATTTTCAATAGAATGGATAAAACTGTATAACTCTGTTAATGTGGGCTTAGCGTCTCTTGATGTTTTTCCATTACTGAGTCAAAGCTTCAACAGAATGAAGTAGCTGAGATGGTAAATCCCATTCCTGGCTTCAATGCAGCATTTCATCCTCAATCTCAGACTAAACTGATTTGAACTGATCGTTGTTTTCAAAAGAGAGTCTCCTCTCCTAACTTCAGCCCCTCATTAAATGCCAGAACCCCACCATGGAGCTCTCTGATTGGTTCTTTCTTTCTGCTGCAGACTCTTGGACTCTGTGTGACCCCCTGTCCTGGAACCGTTGTGTTCCCGCCGTCTCGTTGTGTTGACTTTTTGTCAGCGCAGCAGATTTTCTCGCTTCAGTGTCTCATTGTTTGTGATGATAATTCAGCAGTGGGGATTTGTGTCCAGTTGTGAGTGCTGAAACGCTGCAGAAATCGGTCAAATAAGACAAATATACAAGAAAAATAAAAATGAGTGGGTCTGTCTGCCCTTGTGTTTGTGTGTGTGTGCTTGGATTTGACCTTTCTCCATATGGTGTGGGACTGGGCTGGGGGACAGGAGGTGAGCCCTGCACATGCTATCAGTCTGAGTTGTTAGCCAGCGTGCACACACACTCATACATGCACACGCACATGCTGCAGGCCCTCCATGTCATTGTTACCTGATATTCATGGTGTGTAGGAGAAAACAGAGCGGGGAGAAGGTCATACGTGTGATGTCAGAGGCGCTGCATTCGCTGCCAGCCGTGGGTTTGATAGCCGCTCCGCCTCAGGCTCGCTCTACCCTCTGTCCCCCTCCACCGCCGCCCACCTTCCACAATCCTCAGTATCAGTCCAGCCCCCGCCAGGAGACACACAGACCTTTCTATTTTGGATTTCTAGTCCGAGTGGAAACAATGCTCCAGTATGCTGCCAGAACTCACAAACAGAGTATCAAAGAATCCTAATATTCATGGTGCTGTGATATGAATTATGTATATGACGGGCTCGGTATACAGCAGCAGAATTGGGATTTTTAGGGAATTCCAGCAGCAGCCAAAATCCTTCAGGAGGAAAACCTCATTTCCAATGACATTAATGAAACAGAAAAACTGAATAAATTAAATCGAAGTTCTCCTCTGGGTGACCTTAACGTCCTTCTGGTATTTTGACTCTGTAGCTGTGTAAATTAAAATGCAAATTAGAGTAAGTTAGGGACAATATTGCTGCCTGTTTGCAGGATTAGTTTTTAAAGAGTGGTGCCCATTATCACAAATTGAGCAATATCAAAATGTTCATTTAAGAGCTCCGTTTTATGACAGTGTTTTACTTTTGAGGGTGAATTCATCGGTTTGTTTTTATTAGTTTTATTGGCATTGGTCCTGAATAAAAGTTTGATTTTCCATCTTAATATGTAATAAAAGTGACAGAGCAGCCAATGAATTAACAAGCCACGATTACCTCTGCCAAGGAGGTTGTGTTATTGCTGGTGTCTGTTTGATTGTTTGTTTCTCTGTAAGCAACATAACTCAAAAAGTTATGGATGGATTTCGATTAAATTTTCAGGAAATGTCCGGACTGGGACAAGGAACAAATGATTAGATTTTGGGAGTGATCCGGATCCAGGAATTTTTTTAAAGGGTTCTTCAACATTGTGAGATAGGACCATTATCAGTATTTCTGCATATTTGTATGTTTACATGGTCAAGGAATCTAAATATTTAGATGAAACAAAGGTAGGACTAATATTTATGGTAAAAATCCTAATATTGATCAGGACTGTGGCGCTGGCAGAGGTCTGCGCTCTCCAAGTGCTTTTCTAGTTTATGCTGCATTTATCCACCAATGGAGATTGAGATGGTACTTGAAAAAAGCATTAAGCTTTAGTGTTGATTTTTTTGTGTGTTATTCACTGACCTTTCTTATACCCAGAACTTTTTTCTGGTACAATCATACGGCAATCTCTGTTGTTGATAAAGCAAACCAGTGTAGAAGTTCACTAAATGTTCATGTTAAACATCCATACTTTGCTTTGTTGAGCTTTGCACTTCCATCTGTGTGTGTTAGCCTATATGCCTCCCTCATATGAAAGAGTACTTCTTTGCTCAAGACAAAAGGTCTATAACATCAGGACTTCTCCCCCTGTTTACTGCACCAGTAGCTGCCTGAAATGGCCTTATCCCAGAAATAGATCCACCAGTTTATCCTCCTACAGTTTAAGACAAATGACTGGGTAGCAAACCCAGTGCAGAACATGGACCATAGGCAAAATCAATGAAAGCTGAAAACGTGATACTGAGCAGCATTGAACTGACCACTACAGAGTAGGCCTGTCAACCAATCACAGTGAACTGTACCCTTGTGGTAAAGGGAGCCTTAAAGTGACAGGAGTTCTAACAGAGTGTCTCAAGCAGACTGAGAATACAGCTGGATCAGGGGTAACCAGTATATGACAATTAGAAGCTACTCCAGAATTAACCAGGCCAAAATGTGTTGTAAGAAGAGTTGTTAACCAGGTTTCTCGGTTACACCAGTATCTGCGTGCATCTTATTTTCTTTAATCCAGCGAAATACCATGCAGAAAACATAAATAATGAAAGAGTTAGGCCTGTCACGATAACAAATTTTGTTGGACGATAATTGTCAAAAAAATTATTGCTGATAAACGATATTATTGCCGATATTATTTTGAGACATTTTAATTAATGTAATTTTAATATATCTCACAATAAAGTGGGTACACCGTATCAAAAGCAATAAACTTTAATTTCTTAAAAGTATTTAACTGTAATTGGAAGGTCAAGAGCTTTTAATTAAAATAAATAGAAACAATATAATACATTAAACAAACAAACAAAAAAAAAACAATGTAATCAAAATGGACTCTCTTTTTGGAAAAATTGCATGTCAGTAAAAATCATTATACTAATCACAAACAATAAAAAATAGACCCTCTCCCTAGAAGAAAAAACAAAACAAAACTTCAATAAAAACAATAAATAAAATGGAGTTTATACAGTTCCTGAACATACTTCCAGTCAATTCATACTGTCTGTCAATGTCTATAACATCTTTAAAATATCTTTACTTTGCCTACCGAACGGCTCAGTAAGAGCTGACTGTCGAGGACGAAGGCTCTGCTGCATCTCTCCTTCTTCGTCGCCACTACTTTCAAACAAATGCGACATATCGGCTCGTCAGTGTTTGTGAACTCACACCTTGTTCATTCTGATTAAAACCAAAATATCCCCTCACTGGGACTGTGTGGCAGATGGTTTAGAAACCGTCACTTTCGTGCCATCATTCATATTAGTGTTTGTTTCCTTGTTAGCCCTAATGACATTAACTTCAGCTCTCTGTGTTTGTTGATGCAAGCGGCCCTGCCTCCCCAACGAAAAAAGACTGAATGACTGACAGATGCTCACTCCGCTATTAATCCACTATAAAACCAACACACCCTGGTGTTGAGAAAGTTGCACAGAGTGACACATATTCTCATCCAGCCTGTTTGGTAGAAAGAGAGGAGGAAAACAAACATGCATGCACATAACAAGGCCTGCAAACTTACGGAGGACGTTTTTATTTATCGTGCGGTTAATTGACTTATTGATTATCGTGACAGGCCTAGACAGAATTAATTAATCATGTCCACTGACAGAAGCTAAAGACCTGGAGGAAGTCCGCTTGTAAATATGAGGCTACTTATTTTCACCTCTGCCACTGTTGTTTAACAGCAGTATGAGTAAAACAAGTCCCAAACCTTCTTGATTTTGTTGGTCAGATAGGGATGAGTGACTGGACCACATCGGTTTTGAATTGAAATTATTTGCTGCATGGACACAAGGCCTTAGGGTTTGATGTGTTAAGCATACTAGCAATATCTTCTGTCAGTTTGGTTTTGTGTGGGGGTTTGTTGTCTTTAATGTTTTTGCTGCTTTGCAAGTATGGACTTTTTTCTTTTTTTTGAGTGAATATAATCCTGCTGCAAAGTAGTGAAGCTAACGCAGTGTAGCTTGTCTGTGGCTAGAGGTGTCATTAAAAACTAGTACGACTTTGTACGCCGCCCAGTTTGTTGCACAGTGCCAAAAAACACTGATTTGTTCAGGAGGATGTTGCAGAGCCTTGAGGATTAATTAACCATCACTTTTAAAAGCTCTGACACCTTATATTTGCCCATCCATTGTTGAAACGCAGATTAAAAAACCACAATCACAGTGCATAACCTGATATTGTATAACACAAAGCAGCCACAAAAAGAACACAAATGTTTAAAAATCAAAACAATAATCTGGACAAACACTCGCCAGAAGGTTTTCCTCACAGCCCTCATATCAGCTCAGCTAAAGACATTATAACTTGGCGACATCTTTGCTTTTGTTCACACATGAGTCTCTATTTTAAGTTTCCTTGTGAAGCAGCGTAACCCCTGAAGAAATAACTTTGATTTATGTCTGTATGCAAATGAGCATCCTTAGGAAACAACATTCTTTTAAAGAGAGGAAAAAAGAGAAAAAGAGAGAGGGGGTGAAGTTCAGCTTATCATCAGTCGACAGATGTTCAGACTGAAATGTGTTGGTTTGTCTGTCTCATCACTGAAGCTGAGCGGAGGAAAGCTCCAGCTCTGGCCCGTCTGAATGAACCCAGTCAACCAGCTGCAGCGATGAAGAAAAAAATTGTATAGCAGCTGTAATTTGCTCCAATGGCAGAGGTGGAAAGAGCCAGGGGATCAGGATGAGAGCCGTCTGCTGCCAGCGGCCTACGTCCAAACATAGGAAATTCATTTACAGAAAGGATACAGCACAGGCTCCATACTGCAGGGCGCTGAGGGAGCCAGGTAGATGGTGAAGAGTGCTGAGCGGGCAGTTATGGAGCCGCGACCGTAACCTCTCTTCATATACAAAACAAACACCAGAAAAATGATCACTCCCCAAGTTTTTGCTCCAAAATGAGACTGAAGGGTTGGTTTTTGGATCTAAAACTATTCATGGCATTCAGAGCTTCCTTGTTTCCCCTCTTCAATAAGGGACAGAAATTCAATAAAACAAGTGTAGTGGGTGTTTTGGATCAAAGAACAAGTCAGATCAGGTAACCTGTGTGAGGTAGACCTTAGAGGTGCAGTACAGCCGCTTTTCACACTACCACATAGCTTGTCGTGTGATGTCAAAGTAAAAAAAAAAGTTGATCTTTTCAGACGATGTCGTGTGTGGCTGTGCGGCAACAGCCAATCAGCGGTGTGTGCGTGTGTGACGGTGCCGTGTCAGACAGTTTTTCATCCGGACTACAGTGGGACAATTTATGTCCGTGTGGGAAACATTAGTCAGTACGTACATTAGTTCCGCCTAGACGGACCACAGTAAACTCACAGATAATGCTGCTGCAGGGCCTCAGCTGCAGTGTTTTGTGGTTGATAAGCGAATGAAAAGGATACAGCTGGAATAATGTCCGCTTATAAATCCTATTATTAGTAAATGATATGATCGGGGTGAAACTCAAGCTGATGTCACGTCACCAAGCGACGGCCGACAGCAACGGTGCCCAAAATGAGGTATTTATTGACACGCAACGATACTTCATTGGGCAACGTGATTTTGGTACCTTGCGGTCTGAACGCAGCATCAAGATAAATCTGAGGGAAAAACTGTAGTTGACAAGCCGCCACATGTCCTATGACATTTTAACTGTAGCACTTCTTTAATTAAACCAAGATCTAACGAAGAGCTGACCGAAGCAGACATATGACTTCATTTAACACCAAGACAACAAGAGAGCCACAAGAGTTTGTCTCCATTTTCACAAGTAGTAGGGTACTCTTAACGGAAATAACAAATACCTCGAATTTATCAAAAGGAAGAAATATATCTATCATAAAAATGTTTTATATCAGTATGTATATAAATTAACCCAAATGCAGGCAGTAATGCCCAATTACTATGAACAAAACAAAGAGTTAAAGCATTTAAAGTAACTATTTCATTAAATAGATTCTGAGTCATCCATAACTTACATTTGCTTTGTTCAAAACATGCATTTATTATTTTTTTTCAGTAGTAAGTACAGTCAGTTATAGTTTTTTTCTATGAAATTTCAAATATTTACTTCTCTATTTCAAGATATCTCCACTATGTAGATTTAAATAAGTTTGACATACCATTGAAGACATCTTGATCAGCAGCATAATATAATTAAACCGACTTTATAGGTGTAGGGGTTTTGGTTAGGTTTAGGACTTTATTCCATAATATAAAACATTCAATACAAGCAAGGAAAAAACCCCAACATGTGAATAAAAGGAGCAGAAAGAAGAAAAATCTTACAGAGTCTGACCCTCTCTCACAAGATATGAACTAAACCTATAATACAAGTAAACAAGAGCTGCAGGCCAACATGCCTTTATACGGTTCATTATTTGTTATAATCAAAAACAACTAACAAAACAAACAAACAAAAAAGACCATGTGTTAATTCACATTTTTCCACACAACAAATTTAGCAAGACTTTGCTACTATTGAAGATCAAATTTTATTTTGCTTCTTTATTTTCTTTTTCAGATTGTTCCATAAACTCATTCCTCTTAATGTAACACAGCGCTCCCTCATTTTGGATCTGAATCTTGGTATTTTAAGTATTTCAAATCTTTTTAATTCGAACAACTTTTTCTTTTATCAAACTGAATGTTGATTTGAAACTAATCTATTATATTTTTTACATAATCTGCAACATACTGAGATCTACTAACTCTTTGCACATTATTAATAATGATGGACACTGTAGTTATGGAGACCACCAAGCATCTTTGCCTTTATAAAGATGGGAAATAGGTTATTAAAAAAGAGTGATAAGACATACTGATATAGCCGAGATCTGCTGGTTTTCAGGCCTTGTGTCCCTTATCCTCAAAGACATCCAGAAAGCCTTAACATTTCCAGATTTTGGACCGTCCGATTGCCTATTTCAACCAACTGAAATAAGATACCAAATCATTTAACCATTTCACTGCTGTTTCTGTTTTTCTGTCAGTAAGCTCAGTTTGTCCAGGTTTTCACTCATATAGCTGTGTAACATGAGGTAGAGCCATGCTGGAGAAAGCATTTAATCATTTTCATACTTTTTCAGCATTTTAGTTTGTAAAATTAAGAAGACATTTTACATTTTAAGTAATGTTTTTAAGAAAACAGAAAGTAGTAAGTGTAGTTGGTGGGTTTGAAATATGATTTTTCTAAGCACAAATACCATTATTATCATTGTTGTTAATATTGACAAAGTGATAATAATGATTAAAAATAACAAAAACATTTTATATAGATAATATAAGCAATAATAATCTTTAACACTCCATGTGTTTAAGTCATGTTATAATATATATAAATCTTAATGTATCCAAAGCTCATAGTTGTTGGTTCACAGTAAAAAAGTGTTTCTATTCTGAGGTCTGAAAATCTGGTCACCCCACATTGGCCTGCAGATTTTTGGCTCACATCCCTTAAGCTAATGCGGCTGCTGCCCTTGACCAAGAGACAGCAGCGGGCCAACAACTATAGTGACTCTGCTCCGCTCCCCAAGCCTGGCACGCTGACAGGTGGCTCAACATTGCACAGATGTCCCAGTTATCTCAGAAATAAAAGTCTGAAAAAACAATCACGGCCCTCCGTGCATATTTTCCCTCCTTACTCACTCCATATCTCCCTTCCCTCACCTTTGTTCCTCTGTTTGATTTACCCTCCGTCACTCCTTCCTTCCTCTATTTTGCGATATAACTTCCACGGCTGGTTGATTTGGGTGAGCGGAGGGAAACAGGCAAGGCTTCCACAGTTCAGGGCTCCAGAGAGCTCGCCCAGGCAGTAGCAATCAATCACCGACTAAATCCTTCTTCTCTGAGGACTGCCGTGTGCCAGGTGACATGGTCAACAGCTGCACAGAAATATAGAGCCTGCAGCCAGTATCTGGATCTAAATACACGGGTACACAGGGCAAAAGAGAGCGCGAGTTTGGGGAAAACACTCAATAAACCTCTGACAAAATGACTTTACTTTGCTTGTCTCAGAGTTGCTGTAGTTGGTCTATCGGTCTATGATCGTTTCAACTCAAAGAAGAAGTGCATACACTGTCTTGCAATCTGTCCCATTCCAAGCTCCTACAAATCAGTTCTTTAAACCAAAGCCATGACCTTACTCTTGTCATTAACAATAATTATTGTTTTAACCAGTAAATGGGCAACCATGGAGCTGTAAAGTAGTTGCTCATTTTATTTCATGTACAGCCAAACCGTAGGTAACAGGTGCTGCTGGCAAAGACACACAGAAGTGCACCTACAAAGACTGCTTCCAAGTATTGTGGAGAGAAAATGGCCTTACAAAAATCTTCAAAGTAAGGAAATGCTTTTATATGAAGTCATTAGTACTCAGGATGCATTGAGAAAACACAAATATCCACTCTAACAGTGACGTACACTCCTCACACGTCATCAAACCTTCTAAGTTTTTTCCCAGCAGCTTAATGTGGACATTCCCAAAAGGCCTTTTTGAATGAGAAGCATCTTTACTTCAACCAAATTCAGTGACATTTAGGATCAAGCTGAGAATCTCCATTACCTGGAAGACCAAGAGCCTTCAAAGACCTTTTCACAGCACCCTCATCATAAAGGCTACAGACCAGAGGATGTTAACTGTTCCAAGTCTTAAGTTCATTTCTGATGGCCTTCCAAACTTAAGCTCAATGTCGATGTCCAAATAAACATCATTGATCAGAGCTTGGTCGGTTGAATTAACACAAATGTGTATCTATAAGTCTGATATTTATCAGCAGCATATTCCATTTAGCACTATGACAATGCTACTTATATTTTAAAGCATTTCCACATGTCAATACTACCAAAGCTGGCTTGCATGAGAGGAGACTTAGTTTTATAATATTGGAGATATCACCTTACTACAAGCTCAAACTATATGATTTCTCTGTTTGTATTAATAGTTGGGTCAGATTAAGTGATTTTAAGACATAAAAATGCACAGGCAGTTGAACTGTTAATATCATTTTCAACACATAATGTCTGGTGTTGTACTGAGGGGAGAAGGAGGGGCAGCAACAACTAAGCATACTACTGTGTTAGCAGTACTTCTCTATTTTTTTCCAAACATTATAGTAAAGGACACTAATGCTAATGCTAATAGCTTCCCAACAGGGTTCTATATCTAATTAACCCTTGCAACTCCAGGTTCTGCTATCTACTAGTCTGCCTGGATTTCCTTTTTTTGCCATTAACATAAAACCTAAACCTTTTAAAGCACAAATAAGTTACAGACTTACTTTTTGTCAGGAGAACCTTAACTCTTAGTATATTTATGCTGCGATGATGCCAGACCAAATGATGAAAAGCTATTTGACTGTAGAGACAAACAAAAAAATGTTAAACAGAATTTTAATTGAACAGAGATTGAAAAAGATCACACAGTCCAATGATGATGTTTCACATCTGAATATTATTCCCTCTATCCTTGGCTATCAGGAGATAAAACTAAAAGCATGCAAGAAGCTCATCACAAAGTAAATTACATTTTAACATTAATTTGTGTATTTTCTTTTGCCATTTTTGGGAACAGGTCCTGTCCCAAATGATACAAAGGGCCATATAACAAAACTCAAATATCTTTATACTTACTTTAGGGCCAACAGATAACTGTCTTTTGCTTGTTGAAACTTTGGCTGCTCGCTGCTAGACACTGCCATCAAAAATGATGAAAGGTAGTAGTTAGTGGCACTTGATTTGCTTAGTAGACCAACAGGAAGTTGTTATTTTCTCTAATGATCAAAATTGAAGTTCAATCATATGTATTAATGCGATAACAAAAATCAGTATCAATAATTCAATACTATAGATCCAAAAACTTGTTTCTCAAAAATCTACACTTCAAAGATGGAGTCAAAACACATCAGAGACGGCACATTTTTTGAATGTTTTTGATAAATTGACAACAGAGAAAGCTTCTAAAGACAGCTGTCCACACAAAGATCCATTATCTTGTTCCAGAGATATTAGTAAACAATGTTACTATTGATGCTTTGGGGTGCTGGCAACCCCACTGAGTTGGAAGATTTTTTAATTTTTTTAATCTGTCATTATAGCTCTACTGCAGTACATCATAAATACAGGCATTCTTTTTCAGAACCTGACAGACTTTCTGATTTGCATAGTTCCGTTTTGAGGCAACAACCTAATCCTTTTGCTTTACTGTTTGGTTTGTTTACATATGTGCACACATGCAGTGTGCTTTGTACCTTCACTTGTCAGCACCTCTGACGCGACCAAACAAATCTTTTGAGCTGTGAAAATTGGTTCTTTTTGTCACTCAACCAAAAATGTCTGATTTTCAGACTGAGAAACTCAAAACTGGGTGACTAAGTCTGGATTTTTTAATTTTACATTGTGTAGCCTGATTCAGGTATCTAACTGAAAGTGCAGAACAGCACCAGCATCAGGCATCAGCATTAACAGGCGGGGTGTACACGTAGAAGTATGTTTTCCTTTTTAAGTACGGGACAGCCATAAATATGTTTGGATGGATCTTCTGATCATTCAGTCTGCAGGAGAAACACTGTAAGGATATCGGTTCTGTGTTATGACGTGTTAAAGCAGCAATAAAATAAATCTCTGAGTTTGGAAATCATTATCCCACCAGTCAGAGCCTACAGGTGCATGCTGGGCTGATAAAGGCTTAAAAGCAAGGGTTAAGTGCTGATGCAGAGCAGAGCTGGCAAAGATAGAGCAAAGAGAGTGTCAAACCATGGCTGTCTTGGTGGGAGAATGTTTGTTAGGTGATTAAATAATGTTTCATGTCAGCTGTGAAATCAGTGCAGCTTAAGAGGCCTGCCTGAAGCAGCTTGGAGGTGTTGCAATATTAATTGGTATTAATGATGTCACAACAACCTGATCGAGCTGTACAGATGAACACATTTAAGTTTTGGTGTGAAAACGTGGCTTAGGTGTTCAAATTTGCACTTGGTGAAAGAGTGGTGAATCTGTGACTGTTGATTCTGCATGTCTGATGATGGTGTGACAAAAGGAAGGCTGAAAACTACATCCAGTAATCGTCTGACTCTTTGCCTCCTGTTCTTCTGTTTCTTGCAGACATGTCTAGAGTTGGAGCGATATCTACAAACGGAGCCCAAGCGCCTCTCAGAACTCTTTGATGAGGAGCTGGACTGTCTCTTAACACCAGCCTTCATGCAGGGTGACAGTGATGAGGACTTGATGGACCCCCTCCTCCCCAGCCTCCCTGACCAACCCAGCCCACCTCCACTCCTGGTAACCCTCCCCAAGGTTCAGGCCAAAATCCTCCACGTGCCCAACCCCAGCAAGACCCAGTCAGAGGCCGGGACTGAAACCCTCACGACAAAAGACCACATCCTTGCAGGAGTCAGTGCCGCACAGCTCAGCGCTGCTGTTACATCCCTCACGCCGCCATCGTCACCAGAGCTCGGCCGCCACCTCATCAAACCCACGCAAACACTGACTGCAACAGCAGACGGCACATTAACACTCAAACTTGTGGCAAAGAAGGTTGGACTAGGAGCAGCAAAATTGGTGGCAGCACGAGCGTTACCCTCACCGCCAAACCGAGGAGGGACGCTCAGTGACAGCGAGCAGGGTGGAGGAGGAAGCCTGGGAGGAGATGTACCAGAGAACAAGAAGAGGGTCCACAGGTGCCAGTTCAATGGCTGCAGGAAGGTCTACACCAAGAGCTCCCATCTGAAGGCACATCAGAGGACTCATACAGGTAAGAACTACAGTCCTATTCATCATTATTGGCACCCATGAAGTTCAAGTACACAATGCGACAGCACAAACAGTTTCTTTACAAACCTCTCTAACTTTGCTCTGCATCACTTTATCAGACTCAAACTTGGCAGAAGTAATGTTCACATATTAAGGTTTGTAAATTATACTTCATTAGCTATGATCATGCAGTCATATTTAGATTAGGCAGTTTTAACTGCAACCACTTCAAGCCTACAATGAAAAGAACACCCTACCAACAATTAAGCATGGTGGAGGTTCCATAATGGTTTGGGGCTGCTTTGCTGCATTGGGTACTGGAGGCCTTGGCTGTATCACAGGAATCATGAAATCAGAGAATCATCAAGAAATTTTAGAGCCAAATGTCCTACCCAGTGTAAGAGCACTTGGTTTGAGTCCAAGATCGTGGACCCTCCAGCAAGACAACGACCCAAAGCACACATCCAAAAGCACGCAGGAATGGTTGAAAAGGAAAAAAAAGGGCCTGTTTTAAAATGGCCAGCAATGAGTCCTGATCTCAATACGATTGAAAATCTTTGGTATGGCTAAAATCTGCCATTGCGAAGAGAAACCTGCAAATGTTCAAGAGCTTGAACTATTTTCATAGGAAGAGTGGGAGAAAATACCAGCTGGGAAGTGCAAGAAGCTTATAGATGGCTACAAGAAACATTTGGAGGCTGTCATCAGTGCCAAAGGGTGTGCAACAAAATACTGAAGAGGGGTGCCATTATTGCTGCACATGCTTTTTTTTCAGTTCTCTCTTTGAAATTACAATATGTAACTTGTAAAAATGTTTTTTGTTTGTTAAAGTATTTTGGACCTTAAATTAAAAGATCCTGATTACATAAATTTTTCAATTTCAATTTATTTCTAAAGATATTGTTAAAGTAATGAAAATAATGAAGGGGTGCCAATAATACTGAGCAGGACTGTACAATGGCACTCCCTTATTCACTTAAACAGGGTCTGAAAATGTTGAGTTATTAAATACATAAAATAAAGTTAAACATGAAACACTTTCAAACAGATTATAAAGAGCAAATAACATCAAAGTTGAACTGTGGCCCACTGCCAAAATCACACTGTGGGATAAGTAAGCAAAATTAAGCATTGTGGAACTTGGTTGGATTTCATTCTGCCTATTGAAAGTGATTGTACCATTGGATCAACTTTGAAGCCTCCACTTTAGGGTGAAAGAGTATATTTTTGGTTTAAGTCAGCATGACCCCATGGAAACTTGAAGTTATATATAACAGTTTTTAGAATGACCATTTTTCCAACATAAAACCACCTAAATTTTGAACATATTTCAAAGTAGACCTCACGAATCTGCATAGTTTCCCCACATGAAGCCTTATGTAAAGTAATAAAAAAGCATGGCAAGCAAGCACTTTAATGGCCAAACATTGTACCCATCTTGGTCATCCAGTCAAGTCACAATACTTCAATCCAACTGACTGTGTTTGTGTGCCAGGGAGCAGACTGCAGGCAAATGAACAGCCTTGGAATAAAAGCAGAGCTGGCTGCAGTGCAGTGCCTGGCAGTGCATCAGTGGGGAGGAAGGGGAGATACTGATCGTCTGATGATGTCTGTAAGATCTGGCATCAAATATTTAAAACAATGACCTTGTTCTGGTTGTACAGCTTGTCCACTAAGTTTTGGTCCAGCAGAATTAGGTGACTGTAAATGAAAGTGGCTAAAATTACTGCAGTGTGAAGACAATGAAATTATAGCTGATCCATTTAAAGGCCAGTGTGGTTGGGTTCAGAGCCAACACAGCTGAGAATATGAAGATTTCTCACTCATTTCTTCTTAAACCTTCACTCAGAAAGGCACTAAACAAACTCAAAAGATAGCCCAAATTTTAGAGTTGGCTGACTTTGTTTGGTTTCTGTGGATAAAAATTGCTGGGACGATATCTCCGTCTTCATTTTTGTCATTAAAGATTAGGACCTTCCCCTCCCTCTGCTGCTCCTCTGTTGATCCTCCAGCTTTATTAATTTCCTTGTGAGCCTTGATTCCAGCTCAGTGCCAAAAAACCTTGCCTCAGTAATTGCCTGATGATTGATAGAGTGGTAGTAAATGACATTGCAAATCCAGCCGTGTCCGACCGGCTCTGACACGCAGCTTTGCCTGCTAACTACAGCTGCCCTCTTACTGACCCTCACACAGACCACACACCGGGCTAATGTGTCCGGGGGCCATTTGCTGTGAGCTTTCCAAAGTGTTAGCGTGTGCAGACTGAGGTTGATAAAGAAGACACATGAGTGGAAATTGATTTGACAGATGCTGATTATGATGAAGTGATGATTTACTCAGTTAAAAGAGCAATAGCTTTTGAGTTACTGCTTGTAATACATGGGGAAAAGAAACCCATTATCAAGGGATGGAGACGTTTTTTGTGATAGTTCTTGCATGCCGACAAGAGAGTGGTGCAGGGGTTATGTATATTTGTTGGACAGCACAGAAGTTAGCATCACTCTTGACTGCAAGCCAAGTAGACTATGGGATTTCTTACAGTGTTTTGGATCATTGCTGATAATAAGCTCTGTAGCAGACAAATATTATGAAACTTACATGGTCTGCACTTTGTGGTTATCTGCTATGGAACAACAACAAACAGGTTCAACATTAATGTTTAAAATCTTACTGTGACCTCTTGTCTGAGTTTCCTTATAATCGAGTGATCTCAACTAGTTGGTCCTCATGGCTGTGCCAATAATGTATGAAATATTAATTAATAGAACCAGAAATGCTTGCCCTACTCAGAAATTTTTGTAGTCTTTGTTAGCTGTTAGTTATGTTGTGCTCCAGTTGTGCTTGGAAGTGGGGATTTCCCAGTTACAAGTGGGAAATTTCAACTCGAACGCCCACCGAGGTCGAAACTTCCTACTGGGAAGCCCCGACTTTACAATCAATGATGGCTGCCCCCAGTGTAAACAGTTACCAAGCTCCTGTAATATTCTTTTTATTTTGTGTGTTTGTGGCACTAAATCAGCCGCATGCACAGTATTGTTCAACTTGGGTTCATGGAAACGCTGCCATAGTGTTATATACATTCGTCGTGTGGTATTTGTGAACTACAATGCAGGGCGTGCTAGCAATGGCTAACGCAACTTCTAATAATAGCCTGCTAGATCTGTGCTTTTTCTGACTTTGAAACTAGAACGCCGATGACTCAGGGATGACGTCACTCCCACTTCCCTCTTCCAAGTTCTGAGGCTAATGGAACGCAGAATTACGAACCATCATTTCAAACACACAAGAAGGCTTTAAAATTAAAAAGCAGGCAAGATAAGATGTATTTTATTATTCCCATTAAAAAAAACAAAATCTAATATGCCTGTGTTTGCCACAAATCTCATTTCATATCCAAATTGGTATTCTAATTCCCATGAAGTGCTAAATGCTAACTCATGCCCATCTTGTTGGACTCATATATGCACCACTCTGTTAGGACTGCAAACATACTTGCAGTCCATCTACAGTACTGTGCTAAATAAACACCAAACATTTTTAATATCAAGTTAGAAAAGGCTTTCACACATAGGCTAAAGGTTAAAAAGACCTTGAAAGACAGGGTGCTCTCTAGACTTTCTCTCCCCTCCAGGCACCCTCTGCTGCCCCTCCTGGGATCAGGGGCCTGGACTCCAGGCTGGGAATCAAGGTCTTTTAGAGGCCTCTTGCACAGACTGAGAGGTATCATGGAACAACTGTGCTGTTGTAACACAGTACTTAATGTTAAAATGCTGTTATAATATGTCATTTATTTCCCATTTATGTAAACTAAATGAAATTATTTGAAGAAAGCTGCTTTTTGACATTTTGTGATATTGTTTGTTGAACCTTTCAGAGCAAAGCCAATTCATAAAAGATTCCTTGGAGCAACTCAAAATGCTATAAATTTTTTACACTGAAAGTTGTTTGATTTATGGCTCTTGCTCAGAGCTAGGCCTTAGCTTACTTTTTATAAAACGACAGAAACTTTACGACAGATTTGTTCACTTTGGAAACCCAGTAATCAGCTTCAATGTCAACATTTATCCTAAACTTGACATATTTCAGCCTGTGAGAATAACTGGGGCTGACTTATCCACAGCATAAGGCCCTTGCAGAGTTGTACCACCTGAAGCTAGCATTATTCAGCATTAGTGTTAGCCACAGCATCATTTACAATATCTGTAGTGGTTCATGGCCTCTGGTTGTCATCATCCAGTGTTAGCAGCTTCTTTGGTGTTCTCTGGGATTACCCTACATCGCCTGAAGACCTTCTCCTGTATTAATACAGGCAACCTTGGCATCATTAATCCAGCATGTTACAGGCTTATATGATCCCTGCCACCATAGCATGGCTTTAAGTATAACATTACATTCCAGGGCAGCACCTAGCATAGCCCAGGGGATCCAGCTGCTGTAGCTTTATTATCAGGATGTTCTGCTAGCTTTCTGTTAGCCAGCCCACAAGCTGCAGTATCTTTAATCTTCATGAGTCAAGTTATGCCAACCAACGTTGAGCTTTTAGTGGCTGGATCATTCACTGAAAGAAGGAAGACACCCTGAAGCAATGCAGCCTCTTTACCCTCCGTGTGTGCCTGATATAAACGTGGGGGCGGCGTATTCCCTCCCGATGTGTTCACTACAAGCGCAGCACTGTGGTTTAATTAGCTTAATCCTCTTTTTGGGTTATTATGACCATAAATCATTGAACATACATGTAGGGAGGGATTAGCGTAGCGGAGACTGCAGGGAGGAGCGACCACAGAAAGCCTGCGCAACATCAATGCACTTACTGTCACAGAGAGCACACCAGAGGCCATTAGAAACATCATTACAGCCAGATCTGTCAGGAGGATACAGTGCATGTGCTGCTATTCCACATAATGTTGGTAATAATATCCCTCTGTTTGCATTCAATACCATTTCCCAAAGCTGCAACCATGATGTGAATTCAGCTTTATGTCCTGATACTGTATGAAATTGTCCAATTAGGGATGAGCTGCCACATTTAAACATGCTCAAATTAATTCAGCAAAGTACATAGTAAGAGATTTTCTGAGCTAAAGCCAGGGTTTTCCAGCCTACTCAGTGTCTTTTTCACTCTCTTGGATCAGATTGGATGTCTAAAAAACAGTAATAATTGTATCATCCTTGTTGCGGGAGTAGCAGTCCAAAAACAATTCACTTAACAACACACTTGGCAGCCATTGCACAATAGATGAGCAGTTTTCTGGAAGGAGTTTAGGAGTGTCTTTCAAACGTCCTAGCCATACTTAGTGGAATTTTTTGAGGGGAGCATTTACTCAGGGTGTGGGCGTCGTATCCTACAAAAGCAAAATTTACTTAATGAGCATTTCAGCTAACATGAGCTCACACATTTTGGGAAAAATACCCAACTGCTGTCAGATAACTACATCAAAGGATAATACTGACAAGGAGAGCTTAAACTGCTTTAAGGGGGAGAAGATGCTAGTTTAGTTTTGTTTAACAACTCCTAATCTGCAGTTTGAATTACATCTGAATTTACTTGTATGTAAGTCAGAGCTGTTATTTGGTGCTGGTGGCTGGGGGTGGTCTGTGAAACTCATTTGGGAAGGCTGCCCTCCATAAAGTTGGCATGGGTTGAGGTTCAATATGTGGCCTCTTTCTTACACGTTTTTCCCCAACTCTCCCACCAGTGCTATCTAATCTGACTCCATTCAACAAGGCATGAAAATCTAACCTGACAAGCCAGATGGACAGCTCAATATATCTACCACAGAAATATTTCACTAGTCCATCTGGGTAGGAGCCCTTTAAATTTGTTTTCAGGGGCAGTGTGTTAAAAAAAACACAAGCTTGTGATTGGACAATCGTTTGGCTCGTCACATTCATCACAGACTAATCCACATCAAGCAGGGTTGCCTCCTATAATGTAGCATACATAGCGGCTAATATAGCGGCTAATGGCTAACGACAGTTAATGGATTTAGCCATAGCAGCTAACTTAGCCACTAACAGCTAATAACAGTTAATGACTGTTAGCCGTTAGCCGCTAACTTTGCTGCTAACAGCTAACAGCCTTATACTATCGTCTTACACTAAATTGTACCACACAGATGATTCATTTATCACTTATATGTGACATGAACCTCATCAAAGACAATCCCTACAAGTAAACTTCTGAGGAGGGCAGATTTCACCAAGTTTCACTGAGTAGCCATGAGGACGATAGGCTAATCGGCATGTCCGTTCTCAACTTCTGGTTCTCAACTTCTGGTTCTCAACTTCCGGTTATCGTCACGTTCACATTCTGCTGCTCCCGCCTCTCTTCCCTCATTGGGCCGTTAAGAATTCAGCCGAGTGAATTTATTGGACAACGGAGGCTGGCAAGACGGACCTGCAGGATTTCAGAATCAGGCAGGTCTGTCTGCTCTGCAAGGCTATGAAAATCTCCAAATAAGAAATTCTTTTACATTTTAAAATATAAAAACTGGAAGTGCTCCCATCCTTTGGCGAGGCATTTCCAACATTGTTAACTAAGTTATTGAAAAAATTGCAGAAAACTGCCCCACGACGTACTGTTAACAAATCCTTGAAAAAATTCCTGGAACGTCATATGGATTCGGATAAATACCATGATGTAATCACTTATGCGTTGTGCCATAACCAATACTCCCTGAAAATGTAATCAATATCCCTTGAGAACTTATTGAGTTATTAGAGAAAATGTGGGGAAACTACCCCATCTTGAACTGTTAATAAGACCTTTAAAATTTAAAGGAAAATTTTATCCGAATCCATTTAAAGCTCTTTAGATGATCTTGCTTACAGATAAGATAAGATGGTTCATAAAAGAAAGGTTGAAAACAAAAATGAAGACATAGGATTACAGCTATGGCTTCAATCCCACTAAACACATCACTTTTATAGTCAAATAAAAATACTGGTTTTCAATTCTGCAAATTTTCTGCATTTGAGATTTTTAAGTGCAGTGTGACCCAGTATTGCTTACCATGTCTTTGCACCATCACTCATAGAAAAAAAGATTCTACCGCTCCTTTCAATGTCTGGTCTCACTTATAAAACTAAGTCAGGCAGCTCAAGAGGCTAGTCCCGAGTAATCTGGATCTTGTAATGCCAACGATGTTGCGTTGTTACTGTTCCCTATATCTTCTTTTAATTGGCTATTTATCTGGAGCAAGTTAGAGCTGTTTAAAGTTTATTTTTGTTTGAATTAATAAGTGTACTTTTTGTTTTAATCTAAAAGTAAAATAAAGGGACTTCACAAACTATCATTCTTTTAAAGGCATTGGAAATCCCAAAGCAAAGCAAAGACAGAACGGCGCAGAGCAACATCACCAACCAATCATAGCAGACTGGGATCTTGCAGGGAAGGGGGCCATAATGTGGCGAGGCCTCTATCAGAGCATTACACACAGACTGAGTATACAGCTCTTTAAGGGGTTCAATTTGTATAAAAACTAGAAGATTTTTTTTGAGCAGTGATTTTGAACTCTTGCAGTCATAGATTTTGAACCTAAGGGCATAAACTAGGGCAAAATATGTGCATTAAAAATGTTAATGCTTGAATATGATGGAAGTATTCTCCCCTGTTAGGCTAATATAAGAGCTCAAACCTTCTGCAGATGTCAACGGGGAGACATTTCCTAAGGCTGTCAAAAGCCATCATATTAAAATCTCTGACAGTTAAATGTTGTTTGACATTTAGATGCTCCCTCTGACATTTAAGGTTCCCAAACTGATATTCGTACCTTTTGGAAGTCATGACTGATGCATACAGTGATCCATGTCACTGTATTTTGATGTTTTCGGTTGCTCTGCTCAAACTATTTTTCTCTGGCATATTTTTCTGTTTTTCTCGCCTAAAATCATGCTTAATTTATAAACTTATATATTTTTTTTGTTGTTTAAACATTGATGCTTTTTAGTCATAAGCTGTTTTTTTCTGTTTGTACTTGTTTGGTTAAAAAGATCATTTAACAAGAGTATTTTTTCCAGTTGAGTTCTCTGATTGTACAAGAGCAATTTCATGATTCCTGACATAGAGTGCAAACATTTTATGGAATGAATTCAGAGCTGTAAAAACATGACAAGTTGACCAGTTACCACAGAGTAGACAATGCCAGTATAACCTCCTATTCTTTTTTTTTTTTTTAATCTCACCTTCCTACCACATGACCACCACAGTCCAAACAACATCATCACCTTCAGCTGACTTTACTCATTCAAAAAATGCACTCATCTTAACAAAAAGCTCCTGTAATTACCTGCATAAAGGTAATTATTGATTTAGTCTGCTTTAATTTTGATAATCAGTATGATATCAGAAAACCCCAGCCGGGTGACCAATGAACTGAACATAAGCACTAAATGCAGGTCACATATTCATTTCCCCTTGATGTAATGATCCAGTGTTATGGTTTGTTTAGTTACCATGTTAACTGTTGACTCAGCCAACAGCGTCCTTAAATATGTGTTACAGCAGCTGTTTAAAACAGAGAGTGTTCCCATGAATGTTTAACTTTGAAACAAGTTAATGGCTCCCACTGATCCCAAGATGATGAATCATCTCTAATATGCTGAGCATGTGATGTTTTTGTCACCCTGATGTTACAGCGAGTCTGAAACTATGTCATCATACAAACCCCAATTCCATTAAAGTTAGAATATTATGTAATGCATAAATAAAAACAGAACACAATGATTTGCAAATGTTTTTCGAACTCTTTTCAATTGAAAACACTGATGTTCAAATTGAAAATTGTCATTATTATTATTATTTTCTTTTTTGTTGTTGTTATTATTACAGCCAGATATTCCCTCCTTTTGAATGTCATTCCTGCAAAATGTTCCAAAAAAGCTTGGATTGGGCCAATTAAAGACAGTTGGAAGTAGTTGAGAATGATTTACAGAACACCTGTTTGGCACATTCTACAGGTGAGCAGCTGTTTAGAAACAGGGTGAGATTCACCACATTGTGAACGACTGTGTGAGTAAACAGACAAACAGTTTAGGGATTCATCATCTACTGTATAATCAATAATATTATCAAAAGCTTCAGAGAATCCGTAGAATGGCGTTAAAAAAACAACATCATTCTGTAAAGGATAGTACAATGTGGGCTCAGGGTCACCTCAGCAAAACATTGCCAGTTAACAAAGTCCATAACTACATCTACAAGGTAAAACCCTACCATGCAAAGCCAAACTCATTTATAAACAACTTCCAGAAACACTGCCAGCTTCTCTGGCCTGAGCTCACCTGAGATGGACAGAGGCCAAGTAGAAAAGTCTGCTGTGGTCTGAAAAGTCCACACTTCAGATTGGTTTTGGAAATCATGCGTGTCCTGTCCTCCAGGCTGAAGAGGAAAAAGGACCATCCAGATTGTTGTCAGCACAAAGCTTAAAAGCCAGCATCTGTGATGTATGGGGTTGCATAAGTGCCCATGGCATGGGCAACTTGCACATTTGTTAAGGCACAACTAATGATTAAAGGTACATATAGGTTTTGGAGCACAATATCCTGCCATCCATGCTATGTCTTTGTCAGGGATGTCCCCGCTTATCTCATCAAGACAATGCCAAGTCACGTTCTGCAGCTGTTAAAGCAGCATGGCTTTGTAGTAAAAGAGTGCGGGTACTAGACTGGCTTGTCTGCAGTTCAGAACTGTCATTAAAAATGTGTGGCACATTATGAACCACAGAATTCAAGACTAGAGACCCTGGACTGTTGAATCCATTTGCAAAGTTTAAACAATTAGTGTCCTCAGTTTCTACATTTTAATGAGTGTTGTTAAAAGGAAAGCTGGTATGAAACAAAGGTAAACATGCTGCTGTCACAACTCTTTGGAACTTGTTGCAGGCGTCAAAACAAATGAGTATTTGATTCAAGAATTCAAGGAGTTTTATTGTCATTCAACACTTGTTAAACATGGATAGAACGAAATTGGTTACCCTGGTCCCGGAGCAAGCCCAAATGTAAGAAAAGAATAAACAAATATATACAAATATAAGAATAAAAAAGAGAATAAAAGAATAAAAGAACACAATCAACTAGCCAGAGAATAAAAGAACACAATCAACTAGCCATAAAAGAACACAATCAACTAGCCAATTCAACTAGCCATTTGCAAAAAACAATGAAGTTTATCAGTTCAGATTTCAACCATCTTGTATTTGTAGTGTATTCAGTTGAATATCAGTCCAAGCAAAGTTTCAAATCATTATAATTAGTTCCTATTTAGGTTTTCTACAACCTCCAAAATTCATATTAAAAAAAGGTTGGGAACAGCTGCTCTAAATGATTTCTTGATTCTGAAGAACATGATTCAACTCTTTTGTTCACCAACACTTTGACTTTCCCTAAAGCAAACCTTAAGATTCAGCTGTTGGTGTCACAAATATGTGTTAACCCGTTTCCTTGAAAGCTCTTACACACTTTAGCCGTCCAATGAACTGAAAATAATGATTTGACCACAAAATAAACACAAACAAGAAATGCATTGTTTAAAAAGGAATGTCTGTCGTTTAAGAACATTATTTCAGCATCAAATTCAAAAATATGAAATGAAATATGAAAGATGTTCATATAGGTGAATAACATGTTCATGGTTTAAAACATGATAAACCTCCAGTATGGATGCTTCAACTTCAGTTTGACTTTTAAATACTTGAACCTGTGCCCCACCCCCACCCACAGCAGGTAACACTGCAACCTTGTCGATTTAGGGAACCCCCCGCTGTAATCCTCGACCCCCTCTCAAACACACATCTATAGCTCCAAACTCTACTATACACCCACAGAGTGAACCTCCAACCTGCTCCCTCTCCCTCTCCCTCTCCCTCTCCCTCTCCCTCTCCCTCTCTCTCTCTACTCGCTCATTCTGTTTGGGTTGCCAAGCAACTGCATCACACTCTTCCATAATTGGTTGGTGGCTGCTTGATTGTCCATGCCTGTTAATCTCTCTCTCCCCTCTCTCTCTCTCTCTCGCCCACCCCCCTCTCTCTCTCTCTTTCTCTCAGTTGCTAGGTGACTTTATCACGCATCCTTGCCTCGCTGTGCTATAATTGGCTGGCGTCATGGTTGCTGTGGCGTCAGGCCCGAGCTGGCCTTGCCTCATTCCTCCGACAGTGTGTGTGAGAGCGTGTTATAGCATCTATAGTATGTGTGTGTGTGTTTTAGGGGGGTCCTATTGAAGGAAGAGAAGGTGCTCCGGCCAATTACAGAAGGCGGGTGTGAAACGGCCGCCTGTCTGGCACCTGCGGCCCCCACTCGTACCCCTCCACACACACACAGACACACACGCTCAGAGCCATGCAGGTTGAGAGTGTAGCTGTTCTCCAACAGGAGGAGCTGCCAAGTGGTTTTTCTGTTGTTCGTAGAAATATTGGTCAGTGTTCAGTCCTGAGTGAGGAGGACTCTGAGGAATGAGTGGGAGGTTTTCCACTCACAGATACCAAAGCTGAAGGTTCAACAAGAAGGATTTTGCTTATCTAGAACAGTGGTTCATTTCTCCACTGCACCACTTTTTCCTGGAGACCCCTTTAGTTGTTCCTAAGAAAGGCTGAACCACCAAGGATTCACATGGAAAAAGTGACACACTGCTGTCTAAAGTAAGAATCGATTGTTTTTATTGATTAGGAGCCGAGGAACAAGCATACACACTCATTCCTATCAAAAGACTTTAAAGCAGAGCACAGACTACAAGATAATTAGCCTGTGTTTCACCTCAGACCCCTGCTTCTGATCAAATTCAGTAACAGTGGTCCTATCTTAGCTGATTATTCTGTAGTGTGAGGTGTGTAAAGAGTCACTCTTTCATCTAAAAAAAAAATGATAGTAGGAAAACAAAATACAAATAATAAAAGACAATGTTCCTACTAAGTAAAAAATTCCACCTTGTATTCCACATTTTGTAATATTTCAATACTAGTGTGTTTTCTCAATGGATATCAGGATGTTATTACATACACTGGCATTTGAAGAGTTAAAATTGTGAAAATGAATGAATTTGATTTTTTTTATTCAGGACAGGAGTGGGTCAAAAGTTTACTAAACAAAAATTGGAAAAAAAACAATAACATATGATATTTTTGAAGCATTTTAGAAGGGAACAAAACTGTTCTGGTGTCAGATATGAGAGTTAAGTAGCCAGGTAGCATCTTAAGCATTTTGCAGATGCAGTGTGGTTTGGCAGTCTAGGAGTCCTGGGGGTTTTAGGAGACATTAGAACAATATTTTTGCTGATAAACTACATGCACACATCAAACCCACTTTACTTTTGTCACTGTGTTCCGAACAAAATACTTTGTTTCTTTTTTAGACTGACAAAATTGGCAAATCAAATCCTAAATAACAGGAACTAGAAAAGAACTCCACAGTCCTCTCCCATATTGTGATATTTACCATAAATATTAGTCCTACCTTTATTTCATGTAAATATTTAGATTCCTTGACCATGAAAACATACCATTAGCAATGGCTTCATAATGATATCTATTTTAGTTCAGTAGTTATTCACGAAACTCGCATTTTTCGTCATGTAGGATTCAGACGGTGATCCAGATCAACACCAAAATTGAATCAGTTCTTCCTTTTCCCATGCTGAACATTTCCAGAAAATTTCATTAAAATCCATCCATAACTTTTTGAGTTATTTTGTTCACGGACAGACAGACAGACAGACACACAGACTCTCCCGAAAACATAACCTCCTTGGCGGAGGTAATAAAGTGATTTTTGTCCAGTTTTTCAAACTCTTTTTATTATTAATGCATTAATGCAGTACCTCAAGCAAAGACTTCTTGACAGTTAGGAATCAACCCAGGTCAGTTTTGTCTTTTTCACCCTATTTTTGGCCACATGCCCCAAACTATCATGATGCTATTATGACGCTACTTCATTATTTATGTCTGATACAAAGCCTGTAATACAGCAATTTGGCAGGTAATCTTGCAACCCCATTTTACAGTCCATTAAACAATCACAGGTCAATAATTAGACTCTTACAGCAGGCCAAATTGCAAAGACATTACTTTTCCAGAATATACCAGCAACCACTGTCAGAGCCATGCAGGAATTCATGTTTTTAAAAAGTACTTATAAAAATAAGCACAACTCAGACACCCACCTTTTATGATTCTGCCTCTCCTCATCAAAACCTTGTTCTTATATTACCCAAAATGCAACAGTTCTGTAGGATTGCGAGGGTTTAATGCCGGTGGTGGCTTAAACAGCCTGTAGCTAGCCTAAAGGAAAATACAAAACTTTTAGCCTTTATCTTAAAAAAAGTTTTCTTCCCACACGAAGGACTTTTTTACCCCCTGAAGACCTGTAAACAGACTTTGATGTTTTAAATTGGTGGAGTTTTATTTCTAATACTTGAGGCATGTTGTTTTTGCTGTTGATGGGGAAAACTGATTTTTGTTGTCTTTCATCTCAAGCAAGGCTCCATCGAAGGTGCTATTCTAAAGGAAAAAAACACTTCAGAAGGATTTTGTACAATATGTTTTGGCTAAAGAATCCAGAGTCTTAATTTAGTTTCAGGTTAAATCATGGACCTAGAAAACTCCCTGATTGAGGACTAGAAGGGACTTTAGGGGACCCAGGCCATCATGTCTAATGATCAGACTGCTTAATACTGTATATTTACAGATATTGTTAGGTGTACGAAATTATTTCCAATCCATAAAATTTCTAATGAACCAAATCAGTCTTTTCTTTGACAACAAAAATCTGGAAGAGAGGGGGCTGAGAGGGTGAATTTTTGCATTTAAAGAGACACACACCAAAATGGAGCATTCTGGGAAAGGCTGCTCAGAGCTGTTTTTTGGAGTAAAAGTCCTCTGTTTCCTTTCCACGTATTATTTATTTTGGCACAGACATCAGGCTCTTATCCGGGCCATGATTATACAACGCTTAATCCAATTGGCAAATAAACTTTAATTCAGAATCCTAAAAAAATAACAACCTTAACCAAAAGCCAACTTTACACACGTGCCTGGTCTAAAAGGAAGGGGAAATAATCTAAAATTTCTCTTGGCAATGACTCATGTTTAAACAACATGAGTCATTGCCACCAGCTCCCAAGCTAATGCTGTTTCCCATCTTAGTAAAGTAAAGCAATTTGCAATAGAAATCATTGGGGGTAAATTGGAAAATGTAAGGATAGCAGCACTGTTTAACATCTTTCTTGATCAATTTGCCATAAAGTGTTTTTTATTTTTTTCGTTTGTTTTTTTTTTTTACATGAAACGGTGATAAAATATCCAGCAAAGAGCACCTTGTGGGTAACTGGCTAAATTGCTTGGCCAACCCACTTTAAAGAAAGTATTTAAAGTACATCTGAGCAGGCTTGGCACTGCTAGCCTCTCGCTCTTTAGTAATTTTTCTAATTGACTATCAGGTTTGTACACAAGCTTTGCTGCAGTCTTGCTAGTGGCACATCCACTCACCAAAACAAAATTGGAAAAGATTTTGTTCTTTTTCTTTCTGAACTGAAGCCAAAGTACAAACTTTGGTTGCAACTGAGGTCATGTTTACGCGGAGACAGTGTGACCTAAAAAGGATGTTGCCATGGCGCTGTAAACAGCAGCAGCCTGTCCAGTTTGCTCTCCATATTTTTAGCTTAGTTTTTTTGTCTTTTTCCTTTTTTCTTTTTTTACAATTTTCAAAAGTTTTCCTTTTTTGATCTTTTTCTGACCTCCCTGTACTTTTTATTAAGACTCTTTTTTTCTATCTATGCTATGGATATCTTTTTCAACCATCATTGCTGCCAGGAGGCATTTCTGAGGATACCAGCAGAGTGTTCTTTTTTGAAAGATGCCACCAACTGCCAGCTTCATTATCATCAGCTACCAAGAGCCAGTTTCAACAGATATTCAAGGACCAAGGACACATCCAGGACTGAAAAACTGATCAGGAGGGCTGGCTCTGTGGTTGGCATGAAGCTGGACTCTTTGGTGACGGTGGCAGAGAAGAAGAAGAGGACACTGGACAAACTGCTGGACGTTCTGGATGATGCCAGTCACCTTCTCCACATGGTCATCAACAACCAGATGAGCCTGTTCAGCGCAAGACTGCTCCTCCCCAAGTGCAGGACCAACAGACTGAGAAACTCCTCTGTCCCTCAGGCCATCAGACTGTATAACTCCTCAATTGGGGGGATGAGGAGTAACAGGAAGACAGAGGAGGGGGAGGAGCAGCAGCAGTAGCCTACAAGTATTATCTTTTATTACCTCCGCCAAGGAGGTTGTTTTTGGGAGAGTTTGTCCGTCTGTCCATCCGTCCGTCCGTCCGTCCGTCTGTGAATAAAATAACTCAATAAGCAATGGACGGATTTGGATGAAATTTTCAGGAAATGTTCAGCATGGGAAAAGGAAGAAATGATTCGATTTTGGTGTTGATCCGGAGCAGTGTCCGGCCACCATGATGAAAAATGTGATTTTGGTGAATAACTACTGAACTAAAATAGATATCGTTATGAATTCAGTTGCTAATGGTATGTTTTCATGGTCAAGGAATCTAAATATTGACATGAAATAAAGGTAGGAGTAATATTTATGGTCAAAATGACAATATGGCCGAGGACTGTGGCACTGGCGGAGGTCTGTGCTCTCCGAGTGTTTTCTAGTTTATAATATAATGCAACTGGAATCATAATTTCCCTGGGGGAGTTTTCCCTAAGGGATTAATAAAGTACAATCTAATCTCTATCTATCTATCTAAAACGTAAAGATTTTTCCTTTGCATATTCAAAGTCGATCCGTGTTCAGATGGAGACGCTGGAAATGTATGAAACCATTGTAGCCTGCATGCCAGTCCAGTAGATAGTGATGTAGGTTTGCAGAGGGACAGCGCAAGTGGACTCACGAAGACGCAGGAGTGTCTCGTCTTGATAACAATTCTGTCTGGATAGTTTTGTCTGGAAAACAAACTGAGCATGGTAAGCAGCTCATGTTACTTGGAAGACGAACGCAGCTGTTGTTGTTCCAGGTATGCACACGCAACCTTCATGTTAAAGAGACTGCACATGCAGTGACGTCAGCTTTTCCGGGTAAAACGCTGAATCCTGTTTACACGGAGCTGCATGGAGGAGCGCTTTGAAAACTCTCCACCCTGGACACTGGTTTCAAAAGTTTGCGTTTCAAGCACTCCATATACTGTTCCCACGTAAACACTAGGGATGGGTACCTTTCACATTTGAACTGATACCATACTGATGCCCGGTACCTGGGAATCAGTATCGGTACTCAACTGTACCAATTTTTGGTATATTTGCGTGTGTGTATGGGGTAATAAGTATTAATTTGCTTAATAGTAAGATCTCAAATTTTTCAATGTAGATTTATTTTTCATTATATAAAATTTGACAGATATATATCAAAACAACATTCAACTGTTTGTATTGTAACATTGTAGTTGTTCCAAAAATTTCTTCAACATGAAAACCAGTGACTAAAATGAACCACAACTTAATAAATTAACTGCAGCCCTCACTTTAACTTTAGGGCAGTTTAACAATGGGTCCGATAGAGCTGTAAATAAAAACAAGCATTTACATTAAAGTTACAAAGTATGAGGAACCGACCTGATAATGATAACTGACGCATGTTAAAATGCGTCATTGTCTTCTTCTGTCAGTAGGAAGAGTAGGTCCTCCTCGCTAACACATGCTGGACTGGCAGTGAAGTGCTGTTTTTTATTTTTTACTTACTAATTATTTACCATTGACCTGATTTGCAAACCTCTTTGGAACTTAGGCTAGCAGTGGGAACATAGACAGCACCATTTAGTTCTTTGAAGAGAGGTTCCTGGAACTAAAAGTTTCTTGTAAAGCTCCTTAAATAAAAAGGAAGGAACATTTGCATAATGCATTGACAGAAAGCTCTCAGTAGTGTTATTCAGTTTTTCTTATAGACTGATGAAAGTAACCTTTAATGGAAAACCAGACTTTTAAGTAATGATAGTGAACTTAAGGACGCTTCAACTCTGTCTCCGTCCCTAAGGAACCAGTTAGTCTAGACGAGCTGAGAGACAAGGGCCCATCTCCAAAAATGCACAACAGTGAGATGGCAACAAAGGCCAGATCCCTGTTGTGGAAATCAGCAAAGCGACTGCTCTAAGAGATTTGACTGGAGGATTTGAATATGCAAATCCAACCGAGCTCATGATGTGGAATTCATTTTGTCTGTAGAGAAGTGCGTCACCGTGCAGTCACGTTGTGTTTGTGGATGAAAGACGACTCGGATCAAAGGGACGCGGGAAATAAAGTGGAGGAGGGCAGCGTTCACAGTCGGATGTTCCTGTAGGACATCATCTTTTACCTGTTGTTGCATCACCTCCTCTGCTCCTCACTTATTTGACCATGACAAGGGGTTACTTTTTACAGCCACTGTTACTCTGAAATGATGAATTAAAACTGTGAATTTAGGCAATTAAAGTTTAGGGGAGCGATTTCACGTTGAAAATGGGAGCTTTGAGTAAACAGCATGAAATTAACAACAATTAGGATTTCTTCTTTATATGAGAATGCATTAGTGTTGCTTTAAAAAAGAGTTTACAATATTTCAACAAAGTGACCTCAGTCTTCTTTGATATGCAAATCTGCAGGTGCAATAACCACTTATTTTTGGATATTTTTCAAAAACTATACAGAAATGATATCCATTTTTTGTTCCTAACAGAGCTTTGTCTTTTCTTCTTCTCATTAAACATTTACTTAAACATTTGAATTCCTCACTAAATGAACATACAAAAGAGAGACTGACCTACTTTTCTACATACTTCATTCCTAAGGTGCTCTATTTGATTCAGTTTTGGTGACTGTAAAGGCCTCTGGAGTTCAATTAACTTATTATGTGTCATGGTGGGTTATACCGTTAGCCATTTAAAAACAGATAAACTAAAATCAGAATCAGAAATACTTTATTAATGCCAAAGAGGAAGTTCTGTAAACTGTGAGTGCATGGATTTACAAAGGAATCTAAGGCAAAAAGGAACAAATGGAGAGAGTATAAAGTAGTTTAAATCAATAAAAGTGGGGAAAACAAGCAGGAGCTGGACTGTTAACTATTTTATTCCTCTCATCATTACACCCCCACCCTCTTGAACTGTTAATATGAGGAAAGATGGACTCATGCTTTCATGTTGTCCATGCAAAATTGTAACACTACCATCTTAATGTAGGAGCAAAAATCAACACTCACCAGGCCGGACAACGTTTCCCAATCTTCTGTTGTCCATGAGCATGTGTGGGCGTCACCTCAGTTTCCTATTTTCAGATGACAGGGGTGGCACAGAGTGTGGTCCTCTGGTTTGGCCCATTTTCTTAAAGAGTGAGCATGTTGTGCCCTGAGTAATGGTCTTCTGTTTACTTGGTTTACTTAAGTAACTGTTGCTTTTTTATATCAAAATACTCAGGCATTCTCCTCTGCCCTTTGGATCCACAAAACATTTTTGTCTAGAGTACTACTGCTCACTGGACAAAAATGTTTTTTAATGTATTAATTAAATACAAAAAATGTACCATAAATATACATTTGAATATTAAACATAAAGTTCATTAGGGTGCCTGGAACAGTGCACCACCCAATCCAACAGAGGGTCCTCCCAGCATTACTGTAACCATCCATTGCTCTCTTGACCTCAACAACAAGGAAATTGCACTTCTGAATACAACTTGCGAAAATGGAGGAAAGGAAAAGGCATTTTTGGCTCCACACTGCCTGAAGCAAAGAATAAACTAAGGTTGGGCTGTGTGTTGATTATATGCAAAGCAGCTGGGCTACTCTTACTCCTACCCTAACCCGTTCAGGACAAGTCCATGGGCCCATTTTTCAGCTTTTCACTTAAGAGCAGAGAAGTGTGCAGCCAGTGTGGCCTTGGGAGAGGTAAATAGTAAAATGGTGTAAAGAAAATGCCTGTGTTGCAAATGAATATCTTCATTTATATATTGCATATGCTCCAAAACTGGTCCATTTGATTTTTGTAAAAGTGACATCCCTAAAATACAGCCTTTAATCAAGTTTCATGCAGTTTAAAAATCATCTTCTGATACTGTTGACAAGATGTTAAACAGAAACCGTCCTGGAGAGATGTGCAACCTTTCTACAAAAAATGCGAGTCTTCAACATCCGATAGAAAAATCATGTACTCATAGCCACTATTTTCTACTGCAGTCAGTACTTGTTTTCACCATATAGTAAAGCCCTTCAGATTTCACATCAGTTCCACTTAGTTTTGTGTGACTGAATGTTTGTCTCCTTAAAAAGATTGGTGTGTATTCCAGTGGCAGCGCAAAGGCTGCTGGGACATCTGGCTAACTGACTGTAAGCTGCAGTATCAGTCCCCATTAGGAGTCATTAAGAGCCCAATTATAGTTACCACCCTGTGGTTCACACGCATGCACACACCAGGGGTCCGCAGTTTGGTTTCTTCACTTTTTTTTTACAGAGAGTGAGCACTGCTGGAAGGCTTGTGTGTTTCTCTTTGTCATAACTTAAATATTTGAACATTTGAAGTAAAGATGAGAAGAAACATGGTGTGGTTGAGGCTTAGGAATTTAGATACAGCAGCATTATTTCAGGATTTGCATGAATGCACGTTTCGCAAAACAAATTATTTTTTATTGTCATTTGAATCAGTCATTTAAATACAGCAAACCTCTGTTGCATTATTAGCCTATACACATTTACATCTACAAGTGAGTACACAGCAGATTGGTTTTTAATGTATGTAGTGTCTTATTCTATTGGGATGGTGGGACACTAAAAAAATAATCTATTTGGGTTTTTGAGATATGAAGTCCAGACTGATGGAGCACATTAACACTGGACTACCAAAGCTTATCATCTGTGTTTAACACTCTGATGTTGTAAGATCACATGGGCCACTTGATTTGCTACTTAAGGGTTTAGGGTAAGCAGCCACAATGAAATCCACCAAACCTGTTGAAAATTCTCTTTTGTTAAATTGAAAATTCTCTTTTTGAAAGTATTTATCATTCTGTCAACTCTATGTTGGATAAAGGCTCATTTGGTAACAAAAGTATATAATGTGATTTTGTATTATGATGTGTTAACAGTTAAGGGTTAAGCTTAATCATTTCTCTTAGTAATGGATAAATAAAAAGTCATGATGTGTTCGAGGATTCAGTAAGTGCAGTCAATTATTTTTTTTGTTTGATCTACTAAAATATTTGCATTAGCTGTGATGCAGCTTGGTAAATGTTGCATTCTCTAACATATTGAATGGTCGTAATATTGAATCTGGCAGTCTTTTTATGAGCCTATATTCTGCTTTCTTGAGTATTTTATGCCCTTAAGTGTGTTTAACATGCCTCCTCTAAATGATGAAGCACTTCTATTATGAACAAGAAAAAAGTCCACGGCATTAGGGCTCCCCCTCCCCCCTTTATGGCACAAGCAACAGCCCAACATCCCATTCCCGACCCTAACATACCTGCCAGTTTGACGACCGTCCTCGCGTTCTTTTGTCATCAGTTTAAGCCAGGGATGGTCAACTCTGGTTACCATGGCGGCCATGTTCATTTGTTTTTAAAGCAAGAGGGCCACACATCTGCAACACCGGCTACTTTCTAAATGAATAGCAAAGAAGTCATCATATCAGCACTCACACTGTATTTTTAAATCTCAGTCCAACTAGATATACTTTTTTTTTTGGGCTCAATAAACTTGAATGATCAGCTGCTACATGAAAGCAAAAAAGACTAGTGCTTGGGTTCTCTTTGGGTACAAAGCTTCCACCCACAGACCAATAACATGCCCACTAGGTCAACTGGTGACTCTAAATTGCCCCTTGGTATGAGTGTGAGGATAAATGGTTAGCAGTCCCCCTATGTGGACCGGTTCAGGGTGGAAGAGGGAAATGGGAGTGACGTCATCTTCGAGTTATCAGCGTTCCAGTTACAAAGTTGGAAAAAAATATGCCGATCTATCAGGCTATTGTTAGCCGTTGTTAGCCTCGTAGTTCACAAATACCACATGAAGAATGTTAATAGCACTATTGCACCATTTTTGTAAATATAAGTCGAACAAAACTATGTGTACGGCTGATTTAGTGTGACACACACAAGTCAGAAGTGCAAATTACTGGATTATTACAGGAGCTTAATAACTGTTCACACTAGGGGCATCCATCTTCAATTGTCGACTAGGGGGTGGTGAGGTTTCATTGAGTTCCCAGTAGGAAATTCCAACTTCGGGGAACATTCCAGTTGCAGTTTCCTACCAGGAACTCAGAAATTCCAACTTCTGACATCAACTGCATAGTCGGAATACCATAAGCCTACCTCACCTCTCTCCCAATGTCAGCTGGGATAGGCTCCAGCCCCCTTACATACCCAAAAAGGATAAGTGGTTAAGATAATGGATGGATTGACAGTCTCACTCTTAGATGATCAGTACTTCCGGCAAAAAGCATAACTGTTCCATCCTTTTGATAACTAGGGTGGAAGTAGAAATGCACTCACAACTAGACAAAGTACTAAGGTGCCTAAGCTTGCAAACTTAACATAATCTAATCAAAAACATGTTGATTTTTTTCAACTTTGTGTCATATCTTCTCACTCAAACAGCTTTTGGTTCTACCTCAGTTGGTTATGGTTAATATTTCAATTAGCAGTCGACAAAATGACTATCCGTTTTCGTTCCAGACACACTTTTCTCTCCTAGAGTCAAAGACTGCGGCCACTTGCACCAGTGCATCCCTGTACATGTAGGCTGTGGTGGTTAAACTGTGTTACAGGGGGGCACACAGAGGAATTTATAGCTTTAATTAACTTTATTAACTGTCAGCTCTTATTGGATCACATAAAAACTCTTCAAGAATTCCTTTAAGCTGTCAAACATGGCTACATTAATGTCTCTGCTGTAAAATCTTTCTA
The DNA here is from genome assembly GCA_036419115.1 of Scarus forsteni. NCBI lineage: Eukaryota > Metazoa > Chordata > Actinopteri > Labriformes > Labridae > Scarus > Scarus forsteni. The sequence goes on along the minus strand of JAZDUH010000380.1, from coordinate 836,329 downwards.
CAGCTGTAAAATTTAACTTATGTGATCATAAACTAGAGTGCATTGTTTTGGCATCTGAACTCTACAAACTGGACCCCCTGGACTCTGTTTCATTTCTTCACTTCCTCGCCCGGAGAGTGTGAGTTATATAGCTCAAATGAAATGAACCGCAGAAGCTATATGCTCAAACAGGCTCATAACGGCAAAAGAAAACTTGATTTCCTGTAAAAGACTGTGAACAGGAGCAGCAGGGGGTTCAATTCACTGAAAAATGGCATATTTAGTTTCTCCAACACAGAGCCGAGACAGAGCTTCAGCAAAGGATGAAAAGATGTCTTTTTTTTCCAGTTTGATTGATAATCCTGAAATACTTTTTAATGTTTGTCGCTTTGTTAAAGATGTGATAACTTAATGAGGACTTGTTAAAGTGCAAAACAGTCTGCATAATGGCATTTGAAATAGCTTTGTACAGCGCTGGGCCAATTACTAGTTAATATGGCAGTAAGAGGATAGCACTGGATGATAAATGATGGCCTTACTCATTAGAAGAAGACTCAATTTTAGCAGACAGAAGATTATTTAATAAGAAAAGGGCACAATAACAACAGCCATCTACTTGTGACTTTGTGTCTTGTTTTCTTTTATCAGTTGTTGTGTATTTTTCTCTAAGAGGTTAAATAATTTAACCCTATAAAGCCAATTGTATCATATTTGATACATACTTTTAAACTACCTCTATCTACTCAATCTGATCAACAAATTACAAAAAAAAAAATCTGAATACAATCAGATAAATTATTAAAAAAATGTTCCTCAAATGGATTATCAGTTGCCAAAAACACCTAATGCATCAAATGAGATACAAAAAATCTACATGTTGAATTTAATGGACATTTTCATATTTTTAAGATTTTAGCAGAAAGTGAAACAAACATTTCAGCTCCAAAAAATTAGAATTTTCTGGTTATCATCCATGGTCTTGGGCTTTAAAGGGTTAAGGAGATTATCGGCCTACCTTTTTTAAGGAAACTTTTGCACAAGGATTTACCCAGGTATATATTTGGTTTCATTTGATTCAGTTTGTTCGACATTTAAACAGTTAACTGGGAAGCACCTTATCACATAGTCCCATCAACTTTATGTTTCAACACCTGATGCTGCCGCATGCTTGAGGACAGAAGACTGACACTTTTCTCTGTTAGTGAAATACTTTTTCAAAATCAAGCAGCGCTTGTAAATGTTTCTTCTCTTCCCTTTGGCTAACTGCTGGTGACCCACAAATCAATCTCAACATGCCATCTTCAATTACGTCTCAATTTGTTTAGTGCAAACAGACAAGGTGAGCGGCTGCTTACTTGTGGAGCTGTGAGCATGAGAGCATAGTTTCAACCTTTGCAGAATTCCTCGATGATCCATACCAATCTGTTGGTTAAAAAGATACTAAAAATAGGGGTATTGAAATGTACACTCGATCTTCTTACAGGAGGCACTCTGTACTCTAGCCCAGCACATTTTGCCCCAAAAATCCTGTTTGTTTGTCCAGAGCTGTGTTTCTCAAATAGAGGCATGGCCCCTGAGAGAGAGGAGGGTAGCCAGTCTGGGCAGGGGCACAGTAAAGTTGTTGGCCCTAGAATTTTGATTGGCCAGTCCAAACTCCTTAACTGTGTTTGCCTGTTTCTCAGAGGTTGGATTTAAAACCAATGTGGGACACTTAAAGTTGTCTACTTTTCAAAGTAGCACATTTCTGTTTGTCAGATCTTTAAAGTATAACTTTGGATAAAGGTATCCTCTTTAAGAATCTCAAAGAAATGAGTTGAGGAGTTTTTAATCTTACCACACTGTTTTTCACTTTTTCAAATACTGGTTGGAGTTAGAATAACAAGGACAGCACTTGAGGTAGATGTGATATTTAGATATAAAAAGGCAAATTAGCAGTACAGTTTTGTGTTTGCACACTTATGCTGTGTTCACACCACAAGCGAATCTGCGATTAAAATCACGTCACCCACTGAAGTATCATCGCGTGTCCATGAATACCTCATTTTGGTTGGCATTGCCATCGCCCGATGCTCGGTGACGTCATGTCCCCTTGAGTTTCACCACGATCATATCATATATCATATAATAGGATGTATAAGCGGACATTATTCCAGTTGTATCCTTTTCACTCACTTATCAAACACAAAACACTGCAGCTGATGCCCTGCAGGAGCATTCATTCAGTAGATCCATCTAGGCGGAACTAATGTCCTCACTGACTAATGTTTCCCAAACGGACATAAATTGTTCCTCTGTAGTCTGGATGAAAAAACTGTCTGTCATGGGTACCATCACACATGTACCCACCGCTGATTGGCTGTTGACGCACAGCCACATCGCTGAGGTAGTACAAGTAGCGTCCTTCATGGAGAAATCAGTGTTCATGTACCTTAAAAAATCCTGAAGTGACTTTTAATGACCTCCAAGCGATGGGGTGCACAATAAAGTGATGCTAGAGTGAGCTTTCTGTGCCATGTATAAGGACAGTACATTTGGCCTTGTGTTGAGAAGAAATGGCAGTGGCCTGCGGGATTTGATTAATTTAATAAATTCGATCAGGAGCGCTGTGATTGGTTGGTGTTTTCCCTGGTTTACTGTTTCTCGCTCTCTTTTAAGAACACATCATTCGTTGTTTGCCATCAGGATATAATTATCATTTTAACCAGTATAACAGAGGCAGTTTTTTTTACGACAGGTGTGGCTACAACAGAGCTAGTATACTTTTGTCGTTGTCAGAATCAAAAGCCAGAAATTTAAAATTGATGCTGGTTCCTCACAACACACGAGAAAGAGCACAACCACCCAGGAATAAAACGAGGCTTTTATATTCAGAGAAATGGTTAGAAACAGAAAGGTAGCACAAGTTCTGCATGTTCAAATGAAACAGTAAGAGCATGGATGTAGCCTCAGACATCGTCGAATCCCATCTGAAGACAGTCTGCACCAACACACTACCCACACATACACACAACTCAAGCCAAAATACACACTCGTGCACACGCGCACAGCTGGAAGGCTCTCTATCACGGAGAGATAACTACAGGCTGAGAACAATAGACCATCTCTTCTCCCATCTGCTGAAGTGGGGGATGAAACTTCATTTACATTTCAGATCCCACCACCTCAGGGTGTGTGTGTGTGCTAAATGTGTGCGAGAGCATGTGTGTGTGTGTGTGGGTTGGTGATAGAGGGAACAAAACGAGATTCATTTCAGGGTGAATTTGGGATTATGAATTAACACGCCGCAGTGCTGAAAGACTTCATTTACAGCTAATTGAGTGTATTGGCTCATTGAAATGGGTGTTGTGTTAAAACTGGTCGGCGTGCTGGGGCCCCTAGGCTGTGTGTGCATGTGTGTGTCCATATGTGTGTGTGAGGGTGTGTGTGTTTGGGTTTGGGGAAAGCCAGGGGTGGTAACCTGTACATTAGTGAGCAGCTGTAGTTTAGACGTGTGAAATTAGACGTAGAAATTATAATAAAATGTGACACCTCCTCCTGTTCTTCTCTCTCTCTCTCTCTCTCTCCCTCTCTCTCTCTCTCTCTCTCTCTTGCAGGTGAGAAGCCCTATAAGTGCTCATGGGAGGGCTGTGAATGGCGTTTTGCCCGCAGTGATGAGTTGACACGACACTACCGCAAACACACCGGAGCGAAGCCATTCAAGTGCAACCACTGCGACAGGTAAACACACAAACACTCACAGGCAGCAGCTGTGACCAAAAGCAATGACAAACATTTTAGTTGAGTTTACATTTTGAGGACACTGATGCCCTTCGGCTGTCAAGGACGAGTGTTCAGTCTGTTTCTACGCAAGCAGAACTCCAGAAACAAACCGAAGAGGATTCAAGCAGAACGAAAGAATGGGTCAAGTCAACGAAAAATCACATTTATGAGATTCACGACAGTTGTGATCCATTTTTATCCATTCTTAATTTGTTTATTTCTATGAAATGTCAGATCCATGTCAGATGTTGAAAAGAAAAAAAAATAAGGCTCATCTACACAAGTTTCTAAATGTACAGGCATTTAATCCACACAAATTAGCTAGAAGAAGTTAGCTATTAGCAGCTAAGTTAGTGGCTAATGGCTAACGGTCATTAACTGTTGTTAGCTGTTAGTGGCTAAGTTAGCCAATATGGCTAACATCCATGAACTGTTGTTAACTGTTGTTAGCCGCTACATTAGCCGCTATGTATGCTACATTATAGGAGGCAACCCTGCTTGATGTGGATTGGTCTGTGATAAATGTGACGAGCCAGATGATTGTCCAATCACAAGCTTGTGTTTTTTTTTAACGTTCTGCCCTTGAAAACAAATTTAAAGGGCTCCTACCCAGATGGACTAGTGAAATATTTCTGTGGCAGATATATTGAGCTGTCCATCTGGCTTGTCAGGTTAGAAAACAGGTCCCAAAGTGGGTAAATCTGAAAATAATAGCCTTGGGTTTCCATGTGTACAACAAATCCGGATATTTTCATAAATGATGACATCAGAGCCCCGACCCCCTTAAACTGCATCCACAACCTCTACAACAACAGATACAATGGCGTAAAACAGTGCTGAGCTTCTTACGGCTTTTCTGCTCCTCCACAACCAGTGTTGGGAGTCATGCATTACAAAAATAATGTGATTATGGATTCCTTTGTACTATAACGTAGTAATGTAAGGCATAAAAAACAGTAATATTTTACTTGGTACAAATGTAAGTAATGCAAGTTACAATGTACTTTTAATTTAACCCAAAATGAAGATGTGTTTTTTGTTTGTTTGTTTAAATACTCCGTGAGATCAGCGGAGGAGAAAAGTCCTCCACTAGGTCTAAGTTACTTTTTCTCTGACATAATTTATCAGAATTTGACCTTTTGTCTGTTTTAGCTCTGATGGTTTCTTGTATTGGGCCATGAGCATCAACGTGGCTATTATATTCTACTGTTTTTAGCCTTAAGCTGAACTCAGATAGCCACCACATCACCTTCACTGGATGTGTAATAAGCTTTTTGAACGTAATGAGCTACATTTAGATTTGTAGATTTGTTTATTTTTAAAAGAAGGAAATGGGACAGTACATGTTAATGAACATATAAATGTAAACATGTGAGATTATAGCCGTGTGGCTAATTTCCATCTCTAGGTCTATTGGCAGGTTGGTGTTGTACAAAACATTTATACACAATAAAAACAAAACAAGACAAAATAAAACAAAGACAAAGCAAACATAGCTGATCATCAAAAAACATTTAGGCCAAGGGGCTGGTTAAAGTGCAGAGTGCTAAAGTGTACAGTGCATTATTGTATTGCAAATTGCCCAAAAAATATAAAGTGCTATTTTGATTGCCTAATGCTCAGTTGCATATTACAATAATCTAATACCAGGGATTTAGAATGACAAATCCATATTTCCTGTTATTTTGACGAGAGTAACTTTAAAGTAATGTGATAATAATGTAATGCCTTACATTTCAAATACAGTAATACTATAATGTAACAAACTACTTTGAAATGACAATAACAAGTATAAATAATGCATTACATTATGAAGTAACTTGCCCAACACTGTCCACAACCACCGTGACCAGCAAGAGGACACTTCCAGTGTTTGTTAAGAGAGGACAAGTTTTATGCCCATGTTCATCTCTTTAACTGCACATCTGCGCATCTACAGCGTCTCTTACCGGCGTGGCATATCTACTACAGCATTTTCAGTGTTTTCATGAGGATGGACACATTTCTTGAAATGATGCTGTATTTATAGATGAAAAAGACAGACCTGCCTGATTCAGTGTCTGTAATCAGGTAGATCCATCTTGCCAAGTTCTGATCAACAACGTTCGTGAGCAGCCTAAAGCAGATCCAACTGGAGCAGGAAGAGGGGCTAGCTCAGAGCGAAATGAGAGCAGGGAGTGACTGTATGAATAGGGATTAACATAGATGCTAACAGCTTCAGGAGCAGTTTTATCAGATCTTTACCATATTTCTTTATTAAATGAAAAACAAATACCAGCATTTTTAACTTCAGAAAGACTAGTGCAATGTATTGAACAAACCTTTTGGTGTGCCAGGTTACGTGTTGACAGGGCCAAGGACAATTTGAAGAGGCCGAAAAATTTAGTTCCTAGAAGTAACATTCAGTTTAATGGTAAAACACAGATTTGGGATGTCCCACTTGGAGCTTGGAAAGTTGGATCTATCTGATTACAGACGATAACTGAGGTGGTTCCAGCTGCTGCACAAAGCTACTTTACAGACACTTGGGGGGAGAAACTGCAATCCTGGTTTGGGATAGGGCCAAATGTGATACAATAATATACAGCCCAAAACTTCTGACAGCAAAAACACCTTACAATCTGCAACCAATGGAATATTTCCTTTTTTCATTTAGAAGTAAAAGGTAAATGGACTTGAGCTTATAAATCTATTCTAGTGTCTTTGACGGCTCAAAGCAGCTTTACACTGCAGGTCACATCTACACATTCACACTGTTACACTCATTCACAAGTAAGGACCACACCATCAACAGGATGAATTTGACAATTATTTATTGTGTACAGTGGATAACAAACAGCATAGTAGGTACGTGAAGCGGATAACGGTTTGGGGAAACTTCATGGGGAATTCGCCGTAGCTCCCGGGCACGATGAACCCCCTCTTTAAGGCCCTGAGGAAAGAAGGAAGAAATAATTTTTAAATAAGGGGAAGGAGGGAGGGGTGCGTCGAGTGTACGAAACAAAAGAGGGAAATGGTCAGTTAGAATTTATAGGAACACAGGAAGAGGCGTGGTTGAGGTGTGGTCCTGCTCCCGAAATTCTGCTTAAAGCTCCACCTGATGGTTGGAGTGTCTATGTCAGTTGTCCATCAGTATTAACTAACACATTCACTCTCTTTCATCCCCGTTCACAAGCCTCTGATGCAGCAGTGGGAGCAGTTTGAGGTTAAAGGAGACATATCATGCTGATGCATGATTTAATACTTACATATAATATAATAAATTTGAAAAAAAGACCTTACACCCCCTTAATTTTCAAAAAATGAGATATTGTATTTTTTCTGATATCCTAGAACGAGATTTGATGCCTCTGAAAATAGGTCATTGCGAGATGTCCGCAAGATTTCAAACATCGTGACACGAGGTACATTTCTTTTTATTGGAGTAATCTGATAAAACACTTCCTCCTCTGTGATGTCCGTTAGCCACAAAACCGTCACCAAGGAACACATCCACCAGCAGCAGTGTATAGATCCCAAGCTCACATTCACTCATTACCAGCTCTGGCCTGTAGGGGGACTCAATACGCGGTCGCTGCTTTGAGCCTGCCGGAAAATACAGTAGAAGAAGAAGGACAGGCTGGCTCTACCCCCTGACCAATCAGAAAGAAATGACCAATCAGAACACAAAGGGCTGTGACATTGCGAGGTAACTTTAGGTCATCCTCAGATCCTCGCGTTTCAACGAGGGCTTCGTAATGGCCCAAAATGAGGATATTGAGAACGCGATTGTGGGGCAATGAAGGAACTAAATGACTTGTACTGAGGGCAGAAATGCTTTACAGGCATCCTAGTCTGGCATAGTGAAAAGGAGAAACAAGCATGATATGTCCTCTTTAAGTGTCTTGCCCATGTGACAGCCAGTGCTAGGCTTGTACCTGCAATCGTCTGATTATCACCAAAGTAAATACAATTTTTCAATAAACTGAAAATTCCAGGAGCTCATGAGGGCTTTTTTCACTGAGGCTAAAAAAGGAAGGAGTAGCTCATGATTTATTTAGTGATAAAAATGTTAGGATGAAAAATTAAGGCATTCCCAAAAGAAATATTGTGTTTTGCAGCCACAGGAACAAATTTAAGGCCAAGGTTATTTTGCTGAAAGCATTGTAGGGTTCTGTGTTTAGGTGGAGGTTGTGTGTTTGTGTATTAATGTGTATGTGTGTGTGTGTTTGAATGCTTACTCATGCCCCTGTGTTGGCAGTAAATGGATTCTGGCTATTGGCAGGCCGGTCACAGCTAATTGAGTGGCACCAGATGCCAGCTCCACTTTAACATACACTCCCCCTGTATGTGTGAGTGTGTCTGCACTACCTTTTGGTTGAACTACACACACACATACACACAAATACTCACACACTACAGCCCTGGAGACAGTGTAATTGGCTGTTGTGGATTCCCTCTAGTTGGGGTTTTAGACATAAAACCCTCCAGAAACCTGCTGGAAGCTTCTAATCCTGGCTGAGAGCGGGGACTGTATTAGCTCCTTTTTGGCACACACTCGCAGACGCACACAGACACAAACACAATAACTACACACACATGTATACAAAGCACAAAGACATTTATATGCAAAGTCATATTGCCACACATGAGCACTTAAAGGTGCAGACGGTACAAACTTGGTGGCACAATGACAGGGATGTAAGCTGAGTGAGACGGTCTGCCTCAGGTTTACAGAGTGTTGAGTTATTTTAGGTGTCCAAAGCTTGAGCTCATTTTCTGCATGTAAACTGCTGGTGACTGACAAAGGAGGCCTTTGAACAAAATCTTGTTCCTTGGGTACAAAAAGTAGACCTGAGTGTACCTTAAAAAACCTTCTAAGAGAAGTAAACATCCTCCATCACGCACTATGGTTGGGAAAATGCAATATTGAAGCAAATTAAGGCATGACACATCAGCAGCAACATAAAACTAAATCACCTTTTTCTATCACCTATGTTAAACACCTTTGTGTTTGAGTGTTTGATTTAGCCGCCTTAGATCCTACTCTGATGTTCTGAGCAATTTATCTGAGGCTTTATGAGACTCAATAACTTCAGTTCTAGTTCATGAATCATATTCTAGCTTTTATGCAGCATTCATTAGTGACAAATGTACACTTATATAGGCTCCAACCAAAATAATTCCCTTTCTTATTGACAAAAGCTATATATGTTTGTCTAAATGCAGTGAAAAATAAATGCAGATTTTCAAAAAGTAGAATTCTTGTTACAGACAATATTCCAAAAAAATCACAAAATCAAAAACCTAACGTCACCTCTGGGCCTATTTATTGGAAAAGAACATAGATGCCTAGATGTTTTATGAACAAACTAGGGTCTCTTTTTGTTTATTTTGTTCAAGCATCTGGTTTAATAATCTATTAATTTAGTTTGGTCACTCACAATACAACACAATATAATAAGATACAACAAACATGACACAATACAGTACAATACAATGCTACAAAATATTCTGTACAATACAGTACAGTACATATGTTTTCTCACAGTCTTTTATTTTGTTTTTCCTTGAGTAAACAGAGTAAAATCAACATTGATACAAATGAACCCCAACAAGATATTAAAGATCAACCAATCAATCAATCAATCTTTATTTGTATAGCGCCAATTCATAACAAGTGTTATCTCAAGACACTTTACATTAGAGCAAAAACTATTCATTTTATGGAAACATATATATGCATAGATACTTATATACATATAAAATACGCATATACATATATATACAAATACATACATCCAACAGCCATTCATGAATCCATATAGCCAATCATGAATCCCTCCATCATGGCTCAAGAAAAAACCTTCTGTTAAGCAGCAGGAAATCTTGAATGTGGATCCCAGTCTCATGATGAACAGCAAATCCACACGATGCTGTGTTGGTGTGAGGGTGAAGGAAGGAAGGTAGGAGGAGACAAGTGGACTAAAGTAAGAACTAAAGTTAGTGACAGATCCATGAACCATAGACCTGCCGTCTGATTTATTAGAGGTTAGCCTCTTGAGATGCTACAGAGTCAGAATTAAGAGTAGATCTTTCAATGAAGTATAAAAGTAGAAATTAATATTAATACAAGAAAAATAAAAATAATATACACATGCATATGTCAGCAAACACAAGTATTCATATATACTGTAAAGTTTACAAACATTGATACATGCATACTGTATGTGCATGTTGAACAATGCAAGAAAAGTAAATTAAAAAAATGTATATAACAGTACTAATAATGACAATATTTGATACAGCACCATGAAATAGAAGATAATGCAATACAGTACAATGATATGAGAAAAAAAATATAGCAATACAACAGTAGCCTATAATTCAGTGTGATATAAGAATTACGATATTATGCAGTAGTTTACAATCAATTTTCATACAATATGATACAGTATAATGACAAAAAAAATGTATTTTCATGGTGTTTAATTTCTATTTCCATCTTTTGAGCTTATCTATTGCCCAAGGTGGATATAACAAGTGCTGTAACAGCATTTGGTTCAGCATAGATTCTGTAAAATCACCATAGATACACGGATCAGAAAGGAGTGTGAGATGATTATTATTGTTGCAATGTGATTTAATGATATCTTTAGATATGATATGATTTAGTACAATTTGTTATAGATATATTGGTGCAGCAGGTAGTGCACATGGCTATGAGTAAGGAGGTTGCTGGTTTGATCCCTGGGCTGAGCATCCTCCAACAGACCAAACATAAGCTCATTAGGTTGATTGGTGACTCTAAATTGCCCTCAGGTGTGAGTGTTAATGGTTGTCAGTCTCTCTATGTGGCCCTGTGATTGGCTGGCAACAGGTGGGATAGGCTCCAGCCTCTGTGACCCTTAAAGTGATAAGCAGTATAGATAATGGATGAAATAGATGGACTTTGAGTTGTAAATAAACAGATACAGTGTTAGCTGCTCTGCCTTGGAGGTAAGGCAGGCTTTCTTTCTAACACATTTATGTAAGCTTGAGGCTAACGCTAACAAATCTACTCTGTTTGGATCTTGAATTGTCATGGGACCAGAGACAATAGCCCTATGGCCCTTTTCCACTAGCACGCCTTGGCCCTACTCTACTCGGCCCTAATGATTAGCAGCATGTTTCCACTAGCCTGGTACCTCCTAAAACAATCTGGTTTTAGTACCTACTCCACTCTGGTTCCAAGCGAGCAGAGTCGATACTGAAAGATGACATCACCGACTGCCGGCTACTGATTGGTCAGACAATGTCGTCATCGATGAGTCATGAGCGCGGCGACCTAGCATGCTACCGGTAGCTGCCGTTAGCCTACCCTCATACGTCTTTTCTTTGCAGCTCGATTGCTCTCGTCCTCGGCTTCATTCTGTTGTATAGCTTCCAAAACTCTCCTGTGCTTCTCAAGGGGTATTTCTTCTTGCCACCTGCAGCCTTCTTCTGCTTTCCTTTTTTACAGATTGTTGTGTCGCGCTCAAAATGACGTCACCGCAGAGCCGCTCTCTGTTTACAGTGACACTGCACGCCGTTGGGCAGGCGACAGGGGCTAATGAAAAAGCAGCACAAGGCGAGTAGAGTAGAGCCGGGAAGAGTCGAGTAGAGTAGAGTAGGGCTAATGTAAAAGGGCCACTAGTTTCATAGTTTGAGTTTAGGTGGTCCAGCACAACACTTTTTTTTTTTTGTGGACAATGTTTTATCTAAATTTGTGCACATAACAAATTCCAAGATACATAGTTTAAACCAAACAGGAACAATAACAACATGGCAGACACCTCTGAATCCATACATGTCTTTGGACTCTTCTACACCAAAACAAAAGAAGGCAAATCAGAGTTCATCCAAATAGTTTCTTTGAGGCTATAATATAAAAGCGAGGGAAAGAAACAAAAATAAACTGAGTATGATAGAATGAGTAAGTAGAGAACCAAAATGTACTCATATATGCAAACACCCACACATATATATATATGCATATATACGTGTGCACCTCCCCACATGAACGCATACACATATGGCATACACCCATTTACCAACAAACTTTATGTACAATTTTGCCAGCATATATAAGTATCCAAACGCTTACCTACAAATCTGTACATCCCAGCATTCACACTCATTCAGAATGCAAATATAGCTATATCCAGAAATATAAAACTATAGAAATAATAAAAATCACAATACAGTTTTAATTGGCCACTCTTAAGAGCCATCAAGTCTGAGTCAAGTTTTCAGATTTGTGTGTTTCAGGCCCTCTGAAGCTCAGATAGCACGTGAGGCGGAGCATGCTTAACACGTCCTGCATGTTATTACAGTAACGCACACACATGCACATGCACACATCTGTGGTGGGTGGAGCCCCTAAATATTAGCATGAGAATGGCAGAAAGTGTCAGCCATGGAGAGGTTAACATTAGATAGAATGTTCAATCTGACACTATTTCTCCAGGGAAACACACACACACTCACTCACACAGAGGGTCCGTCATTAATCCTGCCTAATCAAGCGGGGACCCCCTGATGTTTCCATGGAGCTGGAAGAAGGAGGAGTGATGAGGAGGAGGACAAAAAGAAGTGAGGAGGAGGAGAGAGTTTAGTGGAAGAGATGAAGAAGAGGATGATGGGATGGACGGATGAAGGAGCAGGGGGGCGGGTACCAGCTGGTCCGGCTGCTCCGCGGCCCAACACTGACACTGTAACTGGCACGGCCATCTGTCCGCTCACACACACACACGTACACACACACGCACACAGACCGGCGGAGGTTTACAGTAGGCATCACACGGCCAGTGGAGGAAGAAGGGGAGACATGGAGCAGAGATCAAAGGTCAACCGCTCACATTAAGTCTGTGAAATCTGAAAAAACACGAGCAAACGGCCGTGTCAAAAACTGCTGCTTCTTCACTCTCTGTGTACATCTTCAGTTAACCCACTGTCTGCACTGCACCAACCACTTTAATCAGATCACCTGTTCAACTGTTTATTGACACAGTAGCTAAGTAGCCAGTCATATGGCAGCAACTCAGTGCATTATGGCAGATATACTTGATCAAGTGTTTAATAAGGTAGCTTTGAACGTGGCATGGTTGGTGTCGTGGACAGGCAGGTCTAAGCATTTCTGATTTACATGGATATTTACGCACAACTAAATCAAGCAAAGCAATAGTTCTGGCAGAGCACAGAGTCAAGAATGCTAACATGCCCGTATAATGGTAGCATGCGGAGCATGTATAGCACCACTCCTAAAACTGCATTAATCGTCCAAAAACTCATTAGTTTCACCAATATTTCATCATGGTCCGCTCGGGCTACTCCTCCAAGACAATCCGATGTTGCTCCTTTCTTTCGATGAGCTCCTCATCTGTAAACTCTGGCTCGAAACTGTAAGGACACCCATCATATTCAAAGTTCTCCTCCACAACATCTTCATCCGATAGATATTCGTCCATTATGCACAAAACTGGAAGAAGAAAGTTGTTGAGTAGTTTTCAGTTCAGAGGTCAGCACAGTCACGAAAACGTGGGTGGAGTGACACCGGACCTTCGTGGAGGAGTAGCCCGAGCGAACCACGATGAAATATTGATGAAACTAATGAGTTTTTGGACGATTAATGCAGTTTTAGGAGCGGCGCTGTACATTCCCGTGTGCTACCATTATACGGATGTCCGCTGCTCGATTTTGGATCTAAATATCTCCCGAAGCACTGTTTGGATCAGGAAAGCCTTCTGGGTGAGTATATTGTTCTACTTCATTCTATAAACAATGTGAAAGCTGTAGAAACCAAACTTGTCCTTTAAGCTGCTCCAGCCTGCCTACTCTTCACTGTTCCCCCTGCAAGATGCTTTGCAACCCTCCAGTTTAAGTTCCCCCTTTATGTTTCCTGGTATCTTGTCTTGCTTCATGTAAAGTTTTCTACGAGTGTACTTTGGAGGAATGCTTCTATATTGTAAAGAGGCATTTGGAGAATTCATCTTAACAGAAGCACCGGAGTAATTATTCTGCATTGTGTCAAACTTTTATTGTGCATATTATTATTGCATCTCTCCTCTTACGTCTGAATAGAGCAGCCTGCCTAAACACACACAATCTCTCTCTCACACACACACACAAATCTAATAGGGTTGACTAATTAATAATGAATAAAGCCTCTGGCAAAGAGAATTTTTAATTTCCCATTTTATTCTCTCCCACGTTTTGTTTTTGCCTCTCATTTAGTCATATCATTTGTGATGCGTTTTATTGTGGATGTTGGTCCTCACTGTGCAGTCAAATTAAAATCATTGGGACGTTATGATTCTGTGTATATTACACATCAGCAGCTCCGGGTTTTATGCCTCCCTCACACCAGGTGCAGTCACTGTGGAGCTAAATGGCCCCACCATCAGAGAGCTGCCAGCCTGTCTGCATTAGTGTCCATGTTCATGATGCATATCTGATTAGTCTCTACAATAGTACTGTACTCTGAGCTGGAGGACTGACTGCAGTGTTGGAGGTCTGGCTGTGATTTATAGCCACATTCAGAGTCGCATTTAGGAGACCAGTGAGCTTGAATACTGAGACTTTCTCTGTGGTGGGACATGATGAAGTAGGACCATAGAAATTAGTGTGCACGAGCATGAAATGTCTGAGTTCTTTTTACTTTGTTGTTAAATATGCATGTTAAGCGGGGTACACACATAAGGATTTTACTCATCTGAAGATAATGTTTATCTGTTAAAGAACCCACACATAAAGATAAAAAATCAGGCATTAAACAGTTTTGATTATACTGTGTGTGGTGGGCTTCGATAATCTCAACACAGCGCACCACACACATAGCAATTCTGTCCCACTACTGATCTAGAATCTGGTCAAACCAAAGGAGAAGAAACAGCAACAACTGGAAATCACAATCAATCAATCAATCAAACTTTATTTATATAGCACTTTTCCTACAAAATATGTAACTCAAAGTGTTTACAGCAAAGAAAACAAGAGGAAGGGGAGGGGTAAAAAAAAAACAATTCAAAACTAGGCACCTGTCAGGGGAGCACAGTGTGGGATTGGAAAAAAAACACCTCAACACATGAGACAAACACAGAGACGAAAACATGGGGTCGGTGGGGGGCAGCGGGGGCATTGATTCGAAAGGAGGCCAGTGACCTTGTCTTAGCTCAGACCTCACAAAGTCTCTATTGTCCACAACACATAATATGGAAGAGGACATACAAGAAGGAGAATGATAGTGGTCTTTGGAATATTTTTGAACTTAAAAAAAGAGAAGACTGTGGAAAACATCCTGAAGATAGGCTGAACACATGAACTGGTCCTCCATTTCTGAGGTCCACCAAACTTTGTTTCATGTCGGCCATGCTTGATTTTATTTAAGCCTGCTTCCTTGTTCCTTAGTCAGCTTGCTACTTGATTGGCCGCATTCTATTCCACGTCACAATTCACATAGTCATGGCTCGGGAGTCGTCCTCTTTCTCTACACATATGAAGATTTTTGGTCGTAAAGATAGAACAAGTTAATATTTAAGATTGTTGGCGTTTTGGTGCCGATTATCAGGACAAATTCACTTTTTTTTTTTTAAATGTATATTTTTGGGCATTTTGTGCCTTTATTGATAGGAGAGAGACAGTGGATAGGCTTGTGAAAGGAGGTGAGAGAGTAGGGGAAGACACTCTGCAAACTGGTCACAGGCGGGATTCGAACCTGGACCGCCAGAAGCAAGTACATGGGGTGCTAACCACTACGCCAAACCAGCACCCTGGACAAATTCACTTTTAACACACCTCAGATCACAGGGTCATTTAGTAGGATAATCTTGTAAGACAAAAAATAATCCGGTAGGGGAGAGTTGGGTTAAGAACAGCCAAACAGGGTCCAAACAGAGACCCTTTTTCTGTTGATCACAGACTTTCAGACTAAGCTCTGTAAGCTAACAGTGAGGAGTGGTCATGCTCACCCCTGCCTTGTCCTTAGGCAACTCGCACACTGACATCTGCCTGCACCCTCTGGCTCAAAAAACTGAGGGCAAGCAGGACATGGATAAGACAGAGGACTGTGCTGTCCAAGATGCCTTATGGAGATTAGTTTATAAATGTTAGCTTTGCCAAGGCCCTTCAGGTGAAGCAAACAAGCTCCACTGTGTTTATGAGGGCAGGTGGGTGGGGTGAATTTAAAAGAAAAAAGAACCTGAACAGCAAAAGAGCATGTATCCTAGTTAGAAATCATGCTTGTGTGTTGCATTTTAAATCACTGACTTTCTGAGTCACATGAGCACAAAATTACACACACATTCATGTGATTCCACAGGAATTAAATCACAAGGGAACCTAATAAACTTGAATTAACTTCACACGTGTTCAATTTCAGAGCAACAAAAATGCTGATAAAAATACCACGATATTACAAACTTAATCTGCAGCCTCTATCCAAGGAGAGTTTTCAATTAGTCAAAGATTCAGGCAGAGCTTTGAATAGGGAAGACAAAGGACGTTGTGACTTTTTGCATGTTTCCCTCTTAAATCAGAGAAACACTAATGAAAACATTCTTTCCTTTCTCCAAGTTTGAACATTTTGCTCAAGCCAATTGTGATTATTCTATAAAAGTAATTATATCACATGCTTTTGATGATATAACATAGTTTTTTAACGTTTGGGTCCCAGAGAGAGAGCAAACTTCTCATTTGGCTCCCAAGCCAAAAAGAATTTGGTAAACCCTGAGCAACAGCATACAATAGACTTGAACTGTTACATTAAATTAAAAGAGAAGAATTTCATCAAAAGTGGTTCACAGCCAAAATTCTCAGGTAAATTACCACAGCTTTGACTTTTCATGGAAGAATAGGAGACGTCATACAATATAAACCAACTCTAAAAACATACTTTAATTAAAAATATGTAACTTTAAATATGGAGGAGGTTTGCCATTAATTAAAAAAGGCTCTTATCGTTAATACTTTATCAAATCTGGACTGCATTTCTTTATTAAATGAAAACAAATAATAATGCTACAATCTTCTCAGTTGGAAGAATGTTTTGCTCCACATCCGACATGTTGTCTGGAGTTTGTTTTACAAAGTGTCTCACATTCTGTCCTTTACACAGCAGCAGTAGCATCCACCTGTTACATGATGTGTTTCGTCCATTTTCTTTTTAGATACGCTTTTGTAGGGTTCTGCCAGCTCCTAACACTTCCTATGAGCTGTTGCCCAGATAGAGTGGTACAATATATTGATATTACTTAGTGTATATGTGCATTAGTCTGGAAACAGGAATAGTGAGGTGGGCCTGAAGTCTGTCGGTCGACTCAGTCTCTCCCTCATAGTGCTGAAGTAGCTTAACTCTTAATCTGATAACATAGAAGCAAATAAGTGTTTCACAGATTTAATCAATTCATAGTTTGGTTCTAGACACCAAATTTGTCTCGAGCTCCAGGCTGTTAACTTGTTTATTTCTTCTCTCAAAATGCAAATTTCAGAATGGGACCTAACCAACCCCAAGTGGGTGAGCTGTGGTATTTTTCTCTCCTGCAGTGGCTATATTTTTCAGCACTGGAGGTTACAGCAAGGTTGTTGATGATTCAACTGCTCCTCGAAAATTCTCAGATTCAGATCCAGGGGATCTTCACGTCTTCCTACAGAAGCAGTGTGAAGCTTTCATCGAACACACGGAGCCAATGTTTAGTTCAGGGGGGGCTGGAAGTGTGGACCTTTTCCAGGAAATGCAAAATGCCGGTGGGAAGTTCAAGGGGCCTGAGAATATGGAGCGCTCCCAAGACACACTCAGAGCCAAAGTGTGTTTCAGGGGGCCTGGAAGTGCGACCCATTCATGACTAATTCACAGAGCGAGTGGCAGCCATTAGTCACACTTTCCTAATATACTCTGGGGCTTTATATTTGAAATGTTCTGCGTTTATGTAAGATGATGTCTTATTTATTCTCATTTAGATGTTCTCCTTTTCTGTGGTTTCATGCCTGTGCACCAGTGACAGTAAGGGCAGAAGGCATATCTGTTACAGGCTATCTATACATTTGTCTGTCCATTTGCACATCAGGGAAGCACCATACTAAGAACATTTTCAGGGATTTTTTTTTTCAACTTTTGCACTTTTGTATACTCTTGATGTCACATTTGTGAGCTCTTATAGGTTGAACATCCAGATTGTTGGCTTTTATTCCATCACTTGCATTCAAGAATAACTTTGTCAGATTTTGGAGGCCAAAAACATTGAGTCCAATGTTCATCCTGTGCAACATCCAAAGAAACCTTTGAAAAAATATATGGAGACTTTGTGCGGCCATTAACCTCTGACTCATGGATGAACTGGTTAAATTTAGGAGGTCAGAAGTATGGATAAACATTCTGGGCTTCACGTCCATCCTTTGCTTTTTAATGTAAAATTCAAAGATGCACCGAGTGACTTTCTTTATCTTCAAACAAAAAAACAATGAACTGATAATATGTAGCTAGCAGGATGGCACAGCAGGTTGTGCACACAGCCTCACAGCAAGAAGGCTGCTGGTCCTAACCCTTATTAACCCGTGCATGCATGGGTTCTTGTTTGTGGACGGGAACTTTGCAAACAAAATTATAATTTCAAAAATGCAAAAAATATGTTTGTGATTAAAACTGTATCTTCATAAATCCACAAGTTTTATTTACAAATCAAAATATTGCTCTCATGAACCTCCATAGGCTCCATAGACTTCCTCCCACAGACCAAAGACTTGCTCATGCGGTTGAGTTGTGACTCTAAACTGTTATGAGCTTGAGCGGTTATCTGTTTCTCTATGTGGCCCTGCGATTGGCTGTGATAGCCTCAAGCTCCCAGTGTAGATAATGGATGGATAAATAGATGACTCTACGTTGAGGGTCTTTGGGCATTCAGCTCATCGCTTAACTGTAGACACAATATTCTAAGATTGCATCACCTCTCTTAGTTTCTGAACTTGAGTCCTTAAGGTTGCTTTGTCTGATTTATGTTTAACGACTGTCCCCTTTTCCTGAAGGATAAACTGAATCTATTTTAAAAGTTATGTACCAAAGATGGAGGTTAGATGATTATCCCTTGCTTGTGAGCGTCCAATCTCAAAGAAAAATTCAGGTCTGTAGTTTTTTTAAGGCATAAAAAGTGTCCTCTCTGACTAACGGGTATTTATCATATATTATATTTGCAGCTTTGAAGGTCAAAGTCTTTGGGCCCAATATTCACCCTTTTGCTGATGAACTTTCTTTGAATCACACAAACCACACCAGTCCTTCCTCTTGACCTACGTTCGTACTATCACCTTTACATATGACACGCTAACGGGAAGGCACAGCTTTGCTTTCACTGAATCTCTAAAAGAGGCTTAAAACCACTGGGCAATAGCTCTTGTTTTACATTTTTCAGACATATATCTTATTCATGCATATTTATGACACCCTTCCTTTTTTCTGTCTGCAGGTGTTTCTCCCGGTCAGACCACCTGGCCCTGCACATGAAGAGGCACATCTGAGGGTGGAGGGAAAAGGAGCGGGAGAGGAGAGAGATAAAGAAGAAAGAGGAGGAGGAGGAGGAGGAGAGAGAGGAGGAGAGAGGGATGGGGCAGTCGAGCTACCAACCGCCCGCCTCGTTCACCCCGTCCACAAACCAGTCGGCGGCCATGCTGCCTGCAGGGCGGCGCATCCATTAGAGAGGGCCGTCAAAATCGAAACTGACCAACCAGCTGACGGCCCTTTTGCTGCAGACGGGGACTGAAGGAAAACGAGGAGTAGCTAGATTGTTGATTTTCTTTAAAACTACACATTCACACACTTGCAATAGTTTACACTCTACACCGCCGTCTTTGAATGCATCATCCCGGTGAACCCCGGCTGCTCTCATGCAGCTCTGGGGTCTTGGACACTGCCAAGCTATACTCTTACCTTGCTTGTGAAACATAGCGCCGCCTTTTTTTCTTTCTCTGTAGTCAGTGTGGGTCACTTCGGGTTGAGGAGATAGTTCAGTGGGGAAACTTTAAATATCCATATAGTCAGCTTGTTAGTACTTTACCGGATTTTCAACTCAATACTCAACTCTTTTCTTGTTTTTTCTCATACACGGATCAAAACAAAGCATCATCTGCCGCAGTCAGCTTCAGTAAACCTACAGGAAGAAAACAACAAATCTGCAGGAGACTGTACAGATTGACTTCTAGCAGAGCCGACAATCGTAACCCAGGTCTCTGGACGCTCGGTGCTTCAGTGCACCTAAAGGACCCGGGTCAGCGGGTGCTCCTGCAGGCTCTCCTCTTGTGGGTGTTTACATCTCTCACCTTCACCGAGACGCCTGCCGCCTCCACAGGCCATCTGACAGAAATGCGCAGCGACACTTTCCTTACTTTTTTTTTCTACTTAGAGGACGATAATTCTTCTTATTGTTGTTACTACAAAGAATGACACTTTGTTGTTTTCTCTTTCATGGAGGAAATGTCTTAAACTCACTGAATTGTGTTTTTGAGGAGGAAGAAACTTTAACAGAATGTGTGGGATGAGAAAGGAGAGTGGTCTTTTAATCCCCATGTGCACCGGCTGTGTTATGCAGCCTGTGAGCAACCAGCGGATGAACGAAGAAAAAAAAAAAAAAGGAGTCTACTCTCAGAAAAGGATTTGTATTTTTTGGAAGGGGAAAAATAAAAACAAGGCATAGAGGTCCTCTTTTTTTGTGCGATTTGCTCCAGATGGAAAACAAACCCGTGCACGACCTGCCGTGGTCTCGCACACTGTCGGAGTTGGGCTGGGGACTTGAGGCCTGTTTTTTTTCTTCTTCTTTGTTTCTTTTTGTTGATTCTGAAAATCATCCTGGAGCACTCTCACAGACTCTGAGATCTCGCCCCTCTGGCATCACCGCAGGGCGAGAGCGGAGCCTGATGAGCCGCTTTTTTTTTTTTTTTTCGGTTATTCACATGGGATTTAAGACGCCAACAGACCTTTTTGTGCCGGAAAGACACGGTCACAAACTCGGCACGGCACGGTCAAACTTTGCCTGTTTTTTCATTAACTGCACTGACTTTTTTTCAATGTTATCTGTGCTTTTTTTCTACAGCGAAAAAAGGAACACAAAGACAAAAAAATGATAAAAAAGACTTGGAAAAAAAAAACGACACAAAAACAATCCTGTCTCGCTCTACACGTTGTATACAGAACAAGCACACATACTCGGTCAACACACACACAAACAGACTTACACTGCAGTTTCTTTGCTCACGGCTCCTCTCCAGATAAGACTAATAAGATTTAGGAAAATAATTATCAAACTAATGAACAGAGTTGGAAAACAAAACACTGCATGGCAGGCTTTAGCGCAAACACACATACACACAGCAGCTCATGAACGTACAGACACACACACACTCTTCCTGGAATTCTATGTTCTGCTCCCGGATCTTTTTTCACAGTAGGAATTTAGCAACTGTTGTTTAGTAGAGGAGTATCTTAGCTCTCGGCTGGAGGTAACAAACGAGTCCAAATCCTTTGAAGTGAGAAATCAGCTTGGTCTTGGTTCCAGCAATCACCCACATATCCTCGGCTACAGTCTCTGCCTCTCAGTTAATCAGCGTTTTTACTTCAGAGACTCTTAGAGGGTATGAGACACTTTTATCAGACTTTCATCGCAAGTAAATGGAAATAAATAAAGTGCAACAGGCCTTTTATCAAAATATACAACAGTGCTCCAATCATGGCGATAATCCACAAAGAGCATTTATACTGCCTCTCATGTTCACTCAGTTTAGAGTCCTCAAAAAGAAACTCCGAAACAGAAGCACAGTCACAGCTGGTTCCTCACATCTGTTTGTGTCAGCTGTTCGATCAAGAGATAATCCTGGGAAAAGAAAATCAAATTAAACATCAGAAAAAAGTAGATACTTTGGTTGCTGCACAAATGTCAGTCAGTGCATTTACATTACATTTTGTTGAAGGTGCATGTATAGACTAACCTGATACACCAGATGGATCCGTCACTACGTTTCACTTGTTCATCTGGGAAAGAGCCCATAGACGGTGTTTGAGAATGGGCAAAACCTTACAAAAGAATATCCTCAAGGTGATAGGATGAATGGTCCTTCAGTCAAATTTATTATGGACAATCAGATACAGTAGAAGGAGGGCGCTAATGCTGGGGTCAAAAGGACATGAGCCACTTCATAGTACAAATTATCACTAAATCATTTCAGAAGTGGAGTGAACATATCATTTCTGCTGAGAAATGCTTTCAGTTTTGTTATTTATCATTAGTGAATAAATGTGGTCCAGATACACTAAACTGCTAATGAAGCTGTTAGCATCTATGCTAATGTCTGTATCAGCAGTCTCTCCCTGCTGTCATTTCGCTCCTATAGCTCTCATATCTTCTGGTTTTAAGGAAGCTGATTGGGCCGTGCTGCCTTGGGTTTAGCTCAATCATTGTAGACTGGCTCTGCCAGATTACAGACAATAATTCAGGCTGATCCATCCACAGTTACTTGTGGCCCTTTTCCACTAGCACGCCTTGGCCCTACTCTACACGGCCCTCAGTGTGTTTCCACTGGCCTGGTACCTCCTAAAACAAGCTAGTTTTAGTACTTACTCGGCTCTGGTTCCAAGCGAGCAGAGTCGATACAGAGCAGAGCCGGCTACTGATTGGTCAAACAATGTCATCATCGATGAGTCATGAGCGCGACGACCTAGCATGCTACCGGTAGCTACCGTTACCTTACCCTCATACGTCTTTTCTTTGCAGCTCGATTGCTCCTCGGCTTCATTCTGTTGTATAGCTTCCAAAACTCTCCTGTGCTTCTCAAGGGGTATTTCTTCTTGCCACCTGCAGCCTTCTTCTGCTTTCCTTTTTTACTAGGTTTGTGACAAAAAGCCACAGATTGTTGTGTCGCGCGCAAAATGACTGCGACTGGGGCCAATGGAAAAGCAGCACAAGGCGAGTAGAGTCCGGTGGAGTCGAGTAGGGCTAATGGAAAAGGGCCATTATAGATGGATAAGGTTCCACATAGGTTAGATCAGACAACGCCAATTCATTTGTCAAAAAAATCAGTATTCTGAAGCTGACCAATAAATAGTGCTTTGTTTTACTTAATGGCTTAATATAAACCATGGCAGTAGCATCTACCTGTTACATTATCTGACTGGCCTGTAATTAACGTGAATGACGACATAATTATCCAATCAACTGCTGGCTTAGCCTATGTAGGATTCTGCCCGTTTCCAGGCACTTTCTATTGGCCCCATCCAGAAGATGGACAAGTTAAATATAGAGATCATCCATCTGGTGTGTCAGGTTAGAGGTTTGTGGGACCGTCTTCATACTCTTTTTATATCTATAAGTTATCTGTTGCTTCTACTGAATAAAACTATAACAGTTCATTAAATAATTTGCTTCTAGCTTTCTTCACCATAACTCAGAAACCTAAGACCTGTCAGGGAAACCTTTTCAAAACTTTCCCAGACTTGTTTGTTCACACAGGAACCTCACACAGGAGGTGGTCCTGCAGTTTGTTTGTCAGTCAGTTGGAAGAAGGGAGATAATAGGTGGCCTGTAGAGACATTTCAGAGTAATATCTGTGTGAAAAGCCCTGCTGTTTGCATTCACACATGCAGCTCACCTGGGTAACTTCAGAAAATCTCAGGCTGCGTTGTGAACTGGGTTTCTGATTTAAAAATGAAACATGAGAGGCAAAAACTGGGCCAGTACATATCCACGCCTGCTTATTTTGCTCAATGGTTACAGAAACTATAAACTTGCCTGACAATGAGGGCATTACTGATATCGTCAACATCAACACCAACACTTACACCGCTGCTCCATCCGCCCACCACCTATACGCCCTGTAGCGCCTGCTAACAGTCTAATACTCACTTCTGACTGGTACAGCTGGGTGAGGGTTCAGGCTTCCTGAGGCTGGCAGGGGTTTTCGTATCCCAGCATGCCCAGTCATCGTGCCAGTCGGCCTTGCCAGCCTTCATTAGGTGAAACAGTGAAAACATTCCCCTTCAAGGGGGTTTTATGGTGCAGCTTGGAACAATCGATACCAAAAACCTCCAGCGTGGAACTGCCCTTCAGCCATGGGCAGAGTCTCCCGGGTCAGGAGAGATCAGCGGGGGGACCGCCTCCATATGAGGCCTCCGTACCCAGCGGCAGCTTTCTCAACTAACTCTCTTTCTGCTAAATACAACATAAAGCAACCCACGGTTGGGATGAATCCAGTGTTTCACTCTTGATTTCATTTCATTGTTTTGTTTCTATAACAAAAGCTATGTTGTTAGTAGGGCTGGGTAATATAGACAAATTTAATGTCTCTAATTATATTAGCTGAGTGGCCATACATCTCATTACTTTAAACTGTAAGGAAATAAATAGTTGTGGCATTACCAAAATTTAAAAAAAAAAAACTTTACTTGATTTTAGTGAATATCAAACAATATTGATAATACTGGAAAAAAACAGAAATCCCACCAAAATGCAAGCTTAAGGTGTGTTTTCCCTCCGATCCTTACATGCTTTCCACTTGTATATGTTCTACAAACTATAGTGCCTGAAATGGAGCATAATGATGCCCTAAAATATTAAACTGCAGTTTGTTGTGAAAAAAGAGGAAGAGAGGAGACATGGACATATAAAGGAGGTTAAACATCTACTTTGTATGTCATGTTAAAATGCCCACGATTTTGATTATCAGTGTTATAAAATGAAATGAGGAATTCTGTTGTCATTGATGTTTTTTCAAACTGGTATCAATATGATGTGGATTTTACTATTAATAGATATGTTCCTTAAAAGGATACAACAAATTAAACAGCAATACCAAATTCAGAGCAGGCATTTCAATGAATCATGATACAGCCAAAAATGTATCAGTAACTGTGGTTCTTACTGTAAGCAGTCTTTTTACTCAGCATTTGAATCTTTAAAAAAGAATAAAAAACAAAATATATTACCCAGCCCTGTTTAATGGTTGTTTTCTTCCGCTTGGATGATGCATTGTCGTGTAAAATTGTTGAGACATGCAACAGGATGTAGAGGGACCCCTCTTATACAGGACGTACAATCAAAGAGGGACGGGATTGTAGCACTTTGTGAAGCTTTTGAAGGCATGAATGTGAATATATGTGTCTATATGTCTGTGTGTGTGTGTGTGTGTGTGTGTGTGTGTGTGTGAGTGTGTGTCCCCATTTGGCAAACTGTGAGGAAAGCAGTAATTCAGCAAGGTGGTTGATATCAGGTACATAACTGCTGAACATGTGTGTGCAACCTTGTGGGAGAAATGTTGGTCGTTACTTCTGCTGTTGGAAAATGCTTTTGATCCAAGTTATGGCTGAAAATGTACTTATTTCTGTTAAACCCTTCATCCATTCATGGTTCATCCATTCACGTGGTCATGAGGCTCATGCACATGCACCATTTTCTGTGTCCCTCTCTAAACTCCAAGACTTTGTTAATGTCTCAAACATCTGGGCGTAAATTAGATCCTGAAAATGCCATATTCAGCACAAACATTATTAGCCATTGTATCTTTAGTTAAAGGAAGTAGGACACACAATCTGCAGCTCATTTGCATTTTGTCCCCATTTGTCCTGTCGCTTTTAATAAGCGAACTCATTTTCTGAGCTGCGAACACCAAAAGAGGACCCAGCACATGGAAAACTGACACAATTCATGTCGTCGTACAGTCAGGAGGAACACTGTACCTGTTAATGAAAAGCTGGAAGCATATTAAGGCTGAGAATATTCTTTTCTTTGAAATAAAACAGGAAATTGGAGTACTTCTCTATTACTATGGGAGTAAGACAAATCACATGTTATCAAAAAGGAAACACTTTTAAAAAGCTGAAGTTGGAAAGTATTGGAAAATACTTGATTTAAAAAGTATTTATGATAATATGTTGTTTATGTTATTTACTAGCACAGTCACAAAGGCTTTATCAGTGCATATGTAAAGTGTTTGGGTTTGTTTTTATTGTTTATTCAGTCATGACAACACCAAATATTTTACACAATATTGACATTTGACACAAAATCACAAAACCAAGAATCATAATGAGTGAAAGGCAAAGGCAGAAGCAAATTGCTTATAAAGGCCTATCCTATATTGACAACTCTTTTTAGGCTACCAACCTCCAAAAAAGCAAAGAAGTAACAACACAGATACTTAATCGCACTTATTAGCTTCAAAAATAGTTTTACAAACCGTTTTCTTAAAAACAAAGGTAATGGATTGATTAAAGCCAACTTTTGATGGTTTCTAGGGAAACATCATGCCACATTGAGTAAATCAACTAAGTTAACATCAAATAAGCAATGCTAATGTTCGTCGGGTATGTCAACAAAATTTACGGATGCTTAAAAGATTACAATGTTTGATCAAATCAATGCCAGCAAGAGTTGACCGACCTACCCTCAGGTACAGCTGCGTTTATCTCTGTTGGTGAATGTTTGGGGCTACCAGCCAACGAAGTCTGTTGTACAACTCAAGGTGCCTTTTTAAGACCCTTTTTTAGTCCTCCAGGCATAGTGTCGGAATACTGAGACCAACTGCAGCTGGTGTGGTGAAATGGCATATACCGTATTCTGATTTATGTGGCACTCATTAAGAAAAGACACAATACATTTGTACAACATTCAGAGGCGTTGTTAGGCCGAAGATCACCAAAGTTTAGGTCTATCTCCATTATTTAATGTTTAAAATCAGTCTATAATAAGTCAGTGGCCCATGGGTAACATCACACAGCACCAGTACAGCATTTATCTCTGCTTTAAAAACATAAATCTGCATTAAACACAGCAAAACTAACCCTAGTAACGTCCCTTCACAGAATTTTTGTTGATTTCTCAATATTGGCCAATGTCAGTTGTTATATGTGTGAAAGCAGCATACTTGTTTGTATTAGGGTTAATTTGGGTTGTAAATCAACAATTGGATCAACCACAAAGCATTTATCAAGGAGTTGTTGTGATAGCATGGTTATGGAGTGGATCAATGCTCCTTCAAAGTAGGAAATTGTATAGTTTTATTCCAAATAATTATGTCTATATGCTTCTTATTAAGCCAAGAAAAACAAAAAGAACACAGTGCTAAAAAAAAAATAGTTAAGGAAGCTTGGCTGCTTCATCACACCATCTTATGCTCTAAGTAAAATAAAAACTTATTTTTGAAAGTGGTAAAATAGCTGCTGATGGCTGTATGAAAGCAACATTCAGAAGGGGGGTAGTGGTTAAGGTGCCATGTTAATATCATTCAGTGATTGGCTGGACTTAAGTTAAAATCAATCAAATCAACCATTGTTTAGGACCTCTGATTTGTTATTATTCAAAAGCCTCTTTAAATTTTGATGGCACTTCATTGTAGAAAATATCAGGTATACAAATCAATGCATCTAAAATGTTTTTTTTTTTTTTTGTATCGTTTTGGTCATGTTTTGGTACAAAACATTTCCTTGAATGTATATCTTATTATGACTTATTATTAAGCATCATAAATTATCACAGGTGCTTTTAAATATGATTATCCAGAATTATAAAAGCAGAAAACACATAGTGATACCTTATGAATATGATTACAATGTGTATTTAAAGGATTGCCTTCATAGAAAGAGTTACCAACAACTCAAATCAAATTCAATTGAATCTATGCATTCATTTAATATGATTATAAATCACTATTATTGCAAAAAAAAAAAGAGTTTTGCATCCACCAATAATAAATACAACCTGTTATCAAACGGTAAGGTTCTGACAGAAACCCTTTCCCTAAACCCAATCATAACCAACACTTCTGTTGTGCACTGATAAAGCACTTGTGCCTTGTTATAAATAATATGTTAATTTGCTGATTGCGCTTAAAGATGAAGAATTAAGTGTTCACTAATGCTTTATACTTGCTCATTAGTGTGTAGGTACTGCAAGGTCTTACCCAAAAAGGGTGTATGGCTTTTGTTGGCTTGCATTCAAGAATTTAAACTCATGGCTCGGCTCCCCTTAAATTAAAATCCCTCTTGACATCCAACAGACCTCAAAGTCACTTCAGATACTCTTCCACTTTTCGTCTCCTTGCCCCTCCGCCCGCAGGAGCAGGTTTTTCTGTCACAGTGTTGCTCTGGGTCTCCCGTCATCTCGAAGGCTCCTCCAGGCCAGCTAGCTGCCGTCCCACAGCTCTGATTAGCATTAGCACTCGCGGGTCCTCTTTTCTGGTTGCAGTTCAGCTAATGAGATCGCTCTGGGTCACAGGGAAACTGAGTGGTCTGGAGCAAAAAACAACAAAAGGGACCTGGAGTCGAGCTGCTTTATACCCAGTGGACAGAGCTGATGTAGACACAGAGGGTCCTGTTAGCTTAGAGAAATGCTAGGACATATTTTAAAAAAAGAAGGGAAGAAGTTATTCTCCCACATGAATATCTAAATCATTACATCAGCTTTTGCATTATCTCATGGATTACAGATAAGACAAATTACCATTTATCTGCAAAGCCTCTACAGATATTAAATCCAATCCATGTTCCCTAACCCCCCTCCCATAGATAAAAACATTCTTCTTTCCCTCCATCCCTTCTTTATTAGCTTATTTTTCCATCCACAGCAGTTGTCCATGCACTATCAGCTGCAGGAATGCACACTTTACACATTTTGCCCAAAGATTTGCATATTTGCAAGTTAACTGCTGTGAATGTAGTAGATTTAGGGACAAGAGCCCGAGAGGCAGAGATGCAGAAAACGAGTCTTGGATGGGAGGCTGAGAGAGAGGGATTCGTTTTTTCTCACCTGATCGTTCCATTAAATCTTAATTACTGACGTGCTCCGACTCTTCACGCTTCATAACATCCTCAGTCTCTTGTCTGCCGCTAGCTGGAGCCGAAAGTCATTGTTCACAAATGTAAAATAATGTTCACATGGTCTTATAGGGTGCCCGGTGTAGAGGCACTAGCAGGGTTAGCAGGAGTAAGGGAGGTTAGGTTAAGTCAGCTGCTTAGCACACTGCAAATAGCACTGTCAGGTTTTATATTTTAAAGTCAAAGTTAGGATGGGGTCTGTCTTTGGAAATGGTTTTAGGGTCCAGAGGAAATCCCTGGAGGAAAATCAGGTTTTCTGGGATATCTGATGGCACTTTAACACTGGTGGTTTGGTCTAAATCTGGGATTGATTTGCCTTTGAATTTATGTATTTTCTGAAAGGCTAAATACATCCAAATTAGCCTGAACAATGTGTTTGTTGCTATGACTGCAAATCAGTGTGGACAACATGCTTCCATCTATTTGCACTGAGCAGGAGTGAGGCCAAAATAAATAGAAAAGTGTGCCAACGTATTTCAACAGAGTCAGTAGGTTTACATGCAGTTGAAAAAAAAATTATAAAAAAATTGCTTAACTGAAGAGAGCATGTAAGCCTACTGACTGTCTGAAGCTGCTTGATGGAACTGCAGCACTGATGTAATGGCCCTTCTACCATCTGTTTCTTTGTCCATCTTAGTTTACAATCTATGGCCTGAAGCGAAAATCAGAATTATTTACATATGTGCATGTGCTCTCAGGAAGCAGTGAAAACCCTTCAGAGTAAAACTGTTGTCCTCTTAAAAGGGGTTCAAGGGGTTTATCCAACTGAGAACCAACGTTGTTTTTTGGCAGTAGACATTAACATTTCCCATTTCTTAAAACAGCAGAAGTGCACCCCCAAAACTTTCTCACTTGTCATGATGGACCGGTCAACAAATCTGCACTTGACAACAATGTGGACCAGAGAGCAAGTGTGAAAGTAGACCAGTATGGTTTAGAGAGAAAGGCAAACAATCTCAGACTCAAACCTACAAACCAGGTGTCAAGGTCATAAAACAATGCAGTTGACCTAAGGCATATCGTTCACCATTTCCTTGGAGGACCAGGCTTCAGTTTCCATATCACTTCGAAGCAGGATTGTCAATTTAGGCAGCTTTTGTAAATAGTGTGAGATCTTTCATACAGATCTGTACGTGGCAACAGCACCGTCTCAGACATTTCAGCATTTCTATAGATCGGCTTTAGTTCTTGCAAACATTGCGCTACATAATCATATTTAGCTATCACACTCTCCATGTGCACGCACTGCTAGCATAGTCTGTTGGAGCACTCTGTCAAATATCCACTTAACATTGGTCACTCAGGATTGCCACCAGGAAACACTTTTCACAGTAAAACCTTCAGTGAAATGCCTTTTTCGTCATCATTATCTCGGTGGAATACATAAAACTCTTCAAATATTCAGTCGTACCAGGACCAGACTGAACCTTCTTGGTGTTAGTGGCATCCCAGAGTGACTTTGTCCGTCTGTTACCACTGTGTTTGTCCACGCTTGATGTATCAGTACATAAGAGATTCACTAAACTTTACCCCCGTCCTCATGTCTGTACATTCCACCTCACTCCCACCAAACCCTCTCCACCCTAACCCTGACCATCAGAGCCCTGTGGGGCCAAACTTCCTCAGAGTCCTCAGATATCCAGCTGTTCTGGGAGTTTTTCTCAAGAGCTATGCAGATTTGGAGGTCCAAGCAGTTCTTTAAAAAGACTGCGATAACTTCAACACCTCTACAGCTTTAGTCAGAACAGTAGGAGTTCATCCAACCATGTAGGTGCTTCTCCATTTGTATCAAATTATCTGAACAGCTCGACCCTTAAGGCATTGCTATGAGTTTTTTTTAAGTTTCAGGACTTTTTTTTTAAAGACAGCAGTTCTTTCCCTAGTGTGTGAAAAAAGGATTGGTATCAAAATATGTTTGTCTCCTTTCAAAAAAGGTTGTCATAACCAGAATTACAAACCTACTGTATTTCCACAAAGCAGTCCGATCAGCCCAGGCAACTATTTGTGTTTCCATTGTCAAAAGTCACAAAAGAAATTAAAACTAGAAATCCACAGAGTACAATACCCGACCAGGGCTTTTCCTATATTTACAGGCAAGTTATGTAGAAAACTGCCTTATGTTGAATTGTTAATATATCCATGAAAAATTTCAGGATCCACATCCATTCAAATCCACCTAAATGTTGTCATGCCTCTCCTTCGCCAAAAAGTCATTAAAATATGTTGAGAACTTTATTACCACAAAGCATTAACAAGAATGTGGAGAACTGCCATGACTCCCAATGCTAAATTATCCTAAAAAATCCACATCTGGGTCGGGATCACCGCCAAATGTAATCACTTCTGTTTAGTGCTTTGGCCAACACTCCTAAACCTGTTTCTAAGATTTTTGATTACACTGTTCACAAACAAAGCATTACACAAATGCTGGCAAAAACATAGCCTTGCTGGCTTAGATCATAGCCAGCCATCTGCGTAGGTTCTAAGTCATCCAGGTCATGGTCGACCAATGCTGATCCAAGTGGCAACTTGACAAACAAGCCCAGTTGCCACTTGATCAGCATAGACAGCCACTTGGTACCTTTCTACTCTATTGGCACCTTTCTGTTTACATACCGAATGATCTCAAGATGTCGATGCTAGACAAACTACAGTCTGACATGTAAGGCCACAGTTGGTTATAGAAACGTACCATCATATATTATACTTGTAAAATTATATATCGAAAAATGGTTTCAATGCCACAACATTCATCGACTTTCAAGGCACTTTTCAATTACCAAAAATTGCAAGAGAATTTTTGCACATTCTCAATTGGTTGAAAGCGAGAGGTTAGCACTGAAACAGGGCACAGCTGGCAATGGAAGAGCAGAAGAGAAGAGCACACATCTTAGCCTAATTGGTAGTAATTGGTAGGATGTTTGTCAATGAAAATGCAGTTGAGTTGTCTGCCTGGACGTCACTGCAGAGGCCATTCCATAAGTGTAAGGCACTCAATATTTGGCACCTTATTGTTTTTAAATACCAAATTTTTCTTGCTCAAACACACAGACAACATATAGAGACCTAAATGTTTTGGATTGAGCTTTGGGCTCCCATTGCCTGGATGTCTAAGGACCTACACAGACATTATTTAGGCTGGCAGATATTCATTATAAATTAATTACAAATGAGATTCTTTGAGGATTTTTTCCCATTTTCTTCAAAAATCTTAGGTTTGGTTCTTCTTTTGCCTACAATGAATGTTGGACATAGTAGCTTCTTCTATAGTTCTCAAGAAGAGCAAAAACATTCATGATACAATCTTCAAGAGAAAGAGTAAGTAAATGTCATGGCTGTTTTGGGATAGAAAAATAACAACAGTTCCCACTAAAAGATCAAAAATCCAGTGGAGACACAGACATGACTTTGATGCCAATTCTAATGCCATGCTCGAAGAAGTGGCCGATCAGTCTTCTGTAAATATCCTGTTCAAGCACCTTTTTATCATCCAATACTGACTCAATATCATCTTAAATCGTGACAGTTGAAGAAAACCAATGTCATATTTCCTGGGGTGAGTTGACTTGTAGAGAAAAGAGCAGACAGCAGATGTGTTTTCACCATCACAACACCCCCCCCCTCTCCTGTCTCTCCGGGGCTCTGTTACTCTGATACCTTTCATTTTCAACCTTCACTTCACAACCCTCCTTCCTCTCCGCCGTCACCGTCACATCTGTCAGGTTTTTTATTTTCTATTTTGAGTTCTGTTGTTTTACTTACAATTTTTGCTGTACAAAGTGTTTAAAATATTATTTGTATTATATGATGTTAGTATGGTAATGTTCTTTATTAAGGAAGAAGAAAATTTATTTTTGTTACTGGTCTGTTTCATAATTCTTTTCTAAATTGGTATTGTAAGATATCTATGCAAGAACTGTTAAGTGGAGCATTTTTATTTAAGAATGTAATATGTGTAATAAATGGTAGAATCTGACAATGGCTTGGTCCTGTTTTTATTCTGTTTTAAATGTAATGTTATAGTAAATCCTATCCTATATATTAAAACTGGGGTCTGTAATTTTGGAAAACTAGCATGAATTTGAATGTAGCATCCCTTCAGGGCTCCGCCTAGCCCCTCCCACCCTGGCTGATATACAACCAGAAGACTGATTCAACTCCAGACCCTCAGCACAATGTTTATGTTTTACACTACAGCAAGACATGTCTCAGTCAGCAGTAAGAAAACACCGAAACATTTTCATAGTAAAGTTAAAAAAAACAAACAAACATGTAAAGTTAGTTAGTGCTCACAGCCCGATGTTGATCGGGGTATAGGTAGTTCCTCTGCCATTCTCCACATAGCTGTCAAGTCTCCCATTTTGGCCATGAAACTACCATAATTTATGTATTTTATCCTCTTTCCTGACGACCTCCTGTATTAGTGTTCTCCCGTAAATCTCCCGTGTGATGATATAATTATAAAAAACATTCCTCTGCCTCTCCAAACTGAACTCTGTCTCTAGCCTGAATGGGGCAGTAATGCTCCAAAATGATGGATGCCAACCGCCGTAAAACCAAAGAAGAAGAAAAAGCCTTGTGAGAACGTCCACCTGCAGTAGCCTGGGTGGCAGCTGTCGTGAGATTAGAGCCAACAGAACAAACCAAGAAAAACAAAGAGTTTATTTTAGATTTCTTGTACACCTGTCTTAAAATGTGAGGGATACAGGAGCTTGGTTGGGGTTGTGGGACGGCTTGTAGCGGGCCTCCCTTATTTTCAAAGACAAAACTTGACAGGTAAGCATTCTCCAGCGGACTTGGATCCAGCTCGGCTACACGCACTACATCAGAGTCTGTGCACGCCGGCTGAGGAGGCGGCTCAGGAGGCGGGCAGAACAGCGACAGGATTTGATTGGTTTAAAAATGTGGGTTCCCAAGGTTTTATTGGTTGGTGTTTTCCCAGTTTTACTCCTGCTGTAGATAGCGGATATTTTCGCTCTATTTTAAGAACACATTAGCACATTCTGGTCATAAAGATCATTTTAACCATTATTGCAAAAAGTGTTCAGAAGACAAAGAAAAGCAGTGCTGCCTGGACTCGACAGAGTTTGTTTGAGGTGCTCCTTGGAAAGGGATTTAAAAAGTCCTTGAAACAAAAAGACGAGACTCCAAGGCATTCTCTTTATACTATTAAAATGCCTTTATTTTAACGGCATGGTCACCGAGTCTCTTCTTTTTGTTTCAATTACAAAAAGTGTATCTAAATCAGATTACCAACCCCAGCTTTACATTTCCAAGAATGCGAAGGAAATTCTGCGATCTGGTTGATGGGTGTTCCCCACATTCAGCCCTCCAGGGAAAATGACGGAAAACTTAAACTTGGTGTGAGGATCCTTACTTCAAACTGTTTCTTTACTTGAACTAAAAACAAACATTAAAACATCCAGTAAAAAATATAATGTAACAGTAAATTGCTGACGAATAATTGCAGTGATTTCACAGTATAGTATACTTGTTGACAGGTAAAAATAAAATTTAGATGTGATGTTTTGTAAGAACTAAAGTCATGAAAGCATTTTACATAACAATACTGTGAATTTACAACAATTTACTGTGGCTCCTGCAATGACTCAGAGATAACATCACTTTACTTTAACAGCTTTATAAACTGCTGTAAAATTACAGTGTTATACTGTTTGGGTACTGTGGCTTCACAACCAATACTGTGAATTTTCATCACTTACATTACTTAATTACATTGTGGTGATATCTAGTGTTCACAATAGTTACTTGCACTTTACAACATTAGCTTATAACCCCTGCAACTCATCCATGCATTATCTATATTGTTATACCATTCAAGGGTACACGCTGGACTAGTTGCCAGCCAATCCCAGGGCCATATGGAGAGACAGTCAATAATTAATGCCTACACATACCTAATGGCAAATTTAGAGTCACCAAATAACCCAATGAGCATGTTTTTAGACTTTGGAAAGAAGCCAGAGTACCCGGGGACAACCCAAGCATGCACAGGGAGAACATGCAAACCCCACACAGAAAGACCCAGACTAAAACTGAAATTAAACCTGATACCTTCTTGCTGTCAGGCATAGCAAGAAGGTTGCACTACCTCAAGGGTGGGCAACTATAATTACCAAGAGGGCCACGTAAAACAATTTTCCCAGCCTGAGGGCCACATTGTTACAAATTTTCAGAAACTCTCGATGATGAAAAAGAATGTTGGATAAACAACATATGAGAATATAAAATTGTCATAAAGTTAGAATACCAATATTCATATATTACAACATGAATACAAGCTATTATGCATAATCAAATAAACTTGATACAGAATTCAATAAAATGTATCTCATATACAAGGAGTTAAAGCCAATAAAGCTATTTTCAAATCAATAAAATGATGTGTTTTTTAAATTTTTAGAGCTCAACTATTTTGCTACTGCCATTTTAAATATAGTATTGAGTAATACTTGATATAATTTTAACGGCTCATGAAAGAGATTACGAGACACTATAATAGCAAAGTAAGGTTGTAAATAACTTACATAAGATTATAGAGAATTATTTCTATTGGATATCTGAGTTTTTTTCATATTTACACCTGCTGTTTTTTGGGAATGAATGGCGTGATGTGGAGGGCCGCATTTGACCCCCGGGCTGCCACTTGCCCACCCCTGCACTACCTGCTGCTCGACTGTACCAGCCCACTGCAACTCAGCAGCTGGTAAATTCTGAGGAGTTTATAGTATACATGCCATAATGAAATGCTGTAACCTTACATAAATGTACCAGCCATGTACTACTAAAATCTCATCACTAATATATACTTAGTAAGTTTACAGTAGAAAAACCTGGTGATTTTTAACAGTGCGGATAGCATCTTGTAGTATTGAATCTGGAAAATTGAGGCTATGTTGTGCTTTAGCTTTGCAGGTTAAACTGGCACACAACCATTGACTGAAGCAAGTGTGACAAGCACAAGCAAGAACACTGTTGCTAAGACGGGAAAGCAACAAACAGTTGCTCTCAGCAAATGAATATTATTTAGGCACAGCTGCTGTGGCCTATTATTTCTGTTTAAAGGGATAGTTCAGGTTTTTTGAAGAAGGGTTCCTCAAGGCCTATGGCACTAGTGAATATTTTTGCCACTAAAGCAACATGTAAGCTTTGTCCCTCGTAATTCACCCACTCTTAGGTTGGAAGTACTCAAGATCAAAATTGGCTCAGTTAGACACCACAGCAAGATTCTGTACAGCAGGGCTATTCAATTAGAAATTCAGACAAGCCAGATTTTCAGACTTAGGACATGAGCTGGGCCGCACATTTTTGGCAGACAGTAAGCAAAGTTAACCACGTTAAAGAAACACAAATAGATAACAAACACACTGGATGTTTATTAATGTATTGTCATCCATAAGGGCATAAACTCAATAAAGAGCAGTACTTAAAATAAACTGTTTCTTTAAATTTTATACTTCAAACAGATAACTTCCACATGTTTTGACAGGTAAATAAAAGAACATGTTAAGGTTTGTATGAACATAAAAAAGTGCAAATTAAAAACACCATCATTTGGAAGTGCTAAGATTTGAAAGTGCATTATAAGTAACTTGCTTAAAGGATAAGTTTGGTTTCTACAGCTTTCACATTGTTTATAGAATGAAGTAGAACAACATACCCCCCAGAAGGCTTTCCTGATCTAAACAGTGCTTCAGGAGATATTTAGATCCAAAATCGAGCGGCGGACATCCGTATAATGGTAGCACATAGGGCATGCAGCGCCGCTCCTAAAATTGCATTAATCATCCAAAAACTCATTTGTTTCACCAATATTTCATCACGGTCCGCTCGCGCTACTCCTCCAAGACAGTCCGGTGTCGCTCCACCCATGTTTTTGTGACTGTGTTTTTGTGACACGTTCAGCAACCTTTCAGAACGTGTTGCATTCAATGTCTTTAATAAAGTTGAAATTTTTGTAAGGCCTTGTCGGCGTTGTAAAAATTTGTTCTGTTTTCTTGCTGAACCTAAGTCCCAGTAATGTTCATTTCGGGCCACTTGAGGGTTGCTTTTGGCCCGCGGGCCGCTGATTGAATAGGGCTGCTTTACAGTGTTTGCAGATGTAATGCAAGTAGTATCGTTACCTCTGCTTACACCACTATGGCAGTGTGATGATTGGACTTGACCAACAGTGAGATCTAAAAGAGATCATGTTTTCACTGCAAACAAACCACTCCAGAGCTTGGCACTGTGTGCTTGTACATATAAACAAACTGTGCCGAGCATGGAACATCCACTTGTATTGGAATAACTCTCCAAAACAAATAAGGTATGAAAACAACTGTTACAGTGAGTTCACACATTTTAATGTTTTCAACATTCAAGATGTGAGGACCTGAAGAACTTTTATATTTTAGGAGTAATATCTGCATCAACAAACAGCTGTAATGTTATGGTCACTATTTGTTGTAACAAAAATGAATCACACCAATCCGCAGCATCGAGAATTGGAGACGCAGGATGGGAAGTGGAGGGTGGCAGAAAAAGGAAAGATATGTAAATTCCAAATAAATGTCTTGTGACAAAGTATGCAAATATAGCATTATTCATCTCTCAGACTATTTATGTCAAGTGCATTCTTGGCATTGTGAGACCCAGTTAGAAGGAAAAATTGTGCCTCAACAACAGCAGCTCTTTGTATCTTTTCCCACGGGGCTTCAGTTTCTAAAATGTCAAATTTTTCATCCCACTGGACTTGTGTGCCTTTGCTTTACAGGCATTAAACTGAGCATAACCTTCTAGTAAATGACTAAAATCACCCCTGTCTGGACACCCAGACGACTTTAATTATGAGCACCATGGCGGCGCGTTATTCTTTCTTAATGGCCATTTAAGGCAGATGAACACATCCTGTCCAGCCGCTGGCAAGAGCACAGCCGTACGGAGACCCAGCGTGGCATAACTACAACAGAAAGGCCCATATTCTCAATAAAGCTGCTAATTTAGGGTCTTTATTACAGATTAAAACAATCTCATGAATTTCTATGGCTCTCTCCCTGCCTGTAAATGGCTGCTTATAGTGTCCTGGTCTTTAATTAGAGCCGACTTGTCACTGACTGAGCTGACATGCAAACCGGTGACATGCACGCTAAATGAGGTAATCAAATAATTAATGGCTAATTGGGGATCAATTAAGCAGAAGTAAGGGAGCTTGTATAAAGCATATCTGCTCTGTGAGTGTGTCCTCTTACATAGAAATGGCTAATTAACTCATTAAAGAGGACCACGTTGATGTATGTCTCAGAAAGGACAGACTTTATATCCATTCTTTCCATTTAAATCATCTTACCCGGTCTTTTGGCGTCTCTGTAAATACAGACTTTACATTTCATTGCTTACAGAGTCCTTATGATGCTGGGTGAAGACATTCCAGCAAAGCCATCGTGGAGGATTATTATCATTTCTCAGCAGTGGGCTGTGTTGGCTGCAAGAAAGGGGGCTCACAATGATGATTAGTGTGGGCATTTTGAAGTTGCACGAGCTTATTCAGTTCTTGTCAGAGGTAGAAAAGCAAGACGAGTGAGCTGTTTATAATCTTATTCAGCAGCATTAGTCTGTGTGCTGTCGGTAAGTGTTTACAGAAAACAGCAAGCATCAGCTTTCCCAGGGAGCAGAAAATAAACAGGAATGTGGTGAATTGCCTCATAGCAGATTCTGTACGTCTCTCCCAGAAGGACCCTGTCAGCTCATTTGTGTGTGACTCTTAAAGTGCACTGTCCACCACCAGCAGCACCCAAACAAGGCTGCCCTTGGTGCTTTGTAGTAAAAGACAGACAATGTCTGTTGTAAACAGAAAAAATAGCTGCCTAAAAATATTCTTGTCAGAAAAAGGCATAAAAAGGAGTTTATCCTGCTGATTTAAAGCTGAAGCTGTGATAGCAGTGGTTGCTCTTTAAGTTCTAGAAAAGTAATAGCAGGTTTATGGACCGAACATTTTTTACATTCTCAAGAAATTACCCGCAAGGCAACTTGGCACCCTCATAACTGCAACATTGATGAAATTGTTGGCCGAGCCATCTCTAACTTTTTCTGTCGGCCTCACTCTCATCGTTGCAGTGACTTGAGTCCTCATACAGTCTGTGCTTGAAAGTATGGATACTCAACTTCGGGAACAAGACAATTAAAACTAGAACAAATTTATATTATTCGGAC
This sequence comes from Scarus forsteni, assembly GCA_036419115.1. Lineage (NCBI taxonomy): Eukaryota > Metazoa > Chordata > Actinopteri > Labriformes > Labridae > Scarus > Scarus forsteni. Next base: position 797,541 of record JAZDUH010000380.1, on the reverse strand, counting down.
ACGTCTTAGAGCACCAGGCTGCAAGTAGCGGTATATAGCCGGCTACAAAACTACGATACTATGTTTTCCAAAAACTGCTTGTTGTCACACATCAAAAACTACCGCTATGTAACTATAAAGAGATACATTACCTTGTTGCTTTGCATCCTGTTAGTTGTTGAAAAAAGAAGTTGTAAAGCAATGGAGAGTTCTGAGGAAGGTCTGAGCTGCATTCATTAGCATCACAACAAACACACGCTTTGGCTTGGGTCACGTCTTTTGGTGCGTTCCAGTTGTAGTCAGAAGTAGGAATTTCCGAGTAGGAAACTGCAACTGGAACGCCCCCCGAAGTCTGAATTTCCTTCTGGGAACTCGGTGAAACCTCACCAACCCTGAGTTGACAATCAAAGATGGATGCCCCCAGTGTGAACAGTTATTTAGCTCCTGTAATAATCCATTTATTTGCACTTCTGGGGTGTGTCGCTCTAGATCAGCTGTATACATAGTATTGTTAGACTTATATTTACAAAAATGCTGCCATAGTGATAATCACATTCTTCATGTAAAAAATAAGAAGCCTGGTCATCAGGTATCTGGGTTACTGTGCGGGTGATGAGGTGCCCACACACTGACCACATATGGAGGTTCAAGTCCAATTTGAGGCCCTTTACAGTGTGCTGTAACCTGCTCTCTACCCTTGTTCTGTATCCACTCTTTTTGTACCGCCCAACAAAGGTCCCCCAAAAATGTCTTTAAAACACATAACTTACATTTATTTATGTGATAAATGAGTTCTTGGCAAATTAAGTCATATTATTTCTATAACGGTGCACTGCTGGCAGAAGAACAAAGTATGTTTTGTAAATGTGTTGAATACAACTTACAATCAACCAATGCTGTTTTTGTGGCTTTTTAAATCTTAGATTCTTTAAATTAAACTGAGTTGTAGGCCCCATTTTCTTCAGTATGTAGCTCTTACTTTTATATGTTCTTTCTGTAAAGGACCAGAGCTAATCACTGTAACTGTGGCTAAAGTTCAAATATGATATGGGACAATCCATAGACAATCCAATAATGGAGCTTGTCAGTGAAGTAACAAACAGCATACAAATGAAAGTAATAAATATAAATGTTAAATATTTGGGAACAAACATCAATACCCATATAGCTTTTAAAGTATTAAATACATTATTGTTTACAAGGACCATCAGACTTGCTTGATGCTAACCCATAAATAAATGATCAATGGGGTAGCATCTACAATGCTAGCCTAATCTACTGGTCTCAGACTGAAAACGTGTGACTTGACTGATGGAGTTCTTTTACCTGAATGTTTATCAAATAGTGTGGTATGTAGGTATTGGTATGCAGTTGGATCACTTTACAAAGTTACAGACCTGTAGCCTGTTACAACAGCTATGCAAAAGATCTGTGCTAATTAAAGGTGTCAAATCTACGCTTCAGTCTTTAATAAAAGTACTCCACTTCTAACCAGGTTTTTTCTTACTTTGGTTGAGCCACAGAAACATAAGGTTAAACTTTATTAACACAGTGTAATGTTCAAGCCAAGCAGGATATTGTAAGAGAGGATGTTTTTATTAATTTGTTCTATCATTAAAAAGCATTTTTTTATTTTTATAAATGAAACACACCATGCCTCAGTACTGACTAACAGCTGGAAATAACAATGTAATGTTATTTGATATGGAGTGACAACAACATAACAATACACCATGGCAAGCATATTAATTAATATAGTGTACATTCAATTATCAGCTATTATCTGTTGCAGCTCAGTAGCAAGGTCAACACTGATTAACTCAAATCTAGCTTGTTCATCTGAGCCTGTAAACAATTATGTACTGTATTTACGGTAAATGTGCCAGCATTTTCTCTGTATTTTCATCAGTCAGATTTGTTCATTTCTTAACCCTTTAACTTCCAACTCAACTGTTTGCCAGAAGTCAGTAAATTCAGAAATATTTAATGTGTCCAAAAAAACATATTATTGTTTGTTTTAGGATACAGAAAAGAACTGCAAATAAACCAAAAGAATTGACATTTCCTCTTTGTGGGATTTAAAGATTTAAAAACCTAAAAGCTTTTAATATTATCTTCCTCATTATAATTTCAAATCCTCAACTTTAATGACATAATATATTGCTCATCAAAAACATTTTTGGTGTGTTTGTTAAACACAGTATCATCTATTTTAAAGCTGGGGTTGGCGATTTGATTTAGATACACTTTTTGTAATACTGGTTAAAATGGTCTTTATGACCCGATGGTAATCAACTCATAATGTGTTCTTAAAACAGAGCGGAAAATATCCGCTATCTACAGCTGACGTAAAACAGGGAAAACACCAACCAATAATCTTGCCGGGATACCTTTTTTTACACCAATCAAATCCCGTCGCCATTCTGCGTGCCTGCTGTGCGTGCATTTCCCGGCGTGCACAGATGTGTAGCATGCAGCATGTAGCGTGTAGGGAACAGACCCCGCTGGAGAATGCTTACCTTTCAAGTTTTGTCTTTGGAAATAAGGGAAGTCCACTGTGAGCTGTCCCACAACACCAACCAAGCTCCAGTATCCCTCGCATTTTAAGACAGATGTACAAGAAATCTAAAATAAACTCTTTATTTTTCTAAGTTTGTTCCGCTGTTGGCTCTAATCTCGCGAGAACTGCCATCCATGCTACTGCAGGTGGCAGTTCTCGCGAGACTTCTTCTTCTTCGGTGGTTGGTATCCATCATTTTGGAGCATTACCGCCCCATTCAGGCTAGAGACGGAGCTCAGTTTGGAGAGGCAGAGGAATGCTTTTATTATTATATCGTCACACGGGAGATTTACAGGAGAATACTGATACAGGAGGACGGGAGAAAAGAGGAGAAAATACGGAAAATACGGTAGTTTCATGGCCAAAACATGGCCAGTCTTCTGGATATATCAGCCGCGCGTGCATGTGAGTGGGGTGTTAGGCGGAGCCCTGAGGAGATGCTACTTTCAAATTCATGCTAGTTTTCCAAAATCGCCAACCCCAGCTTTAACTCATTTTGATTGCTATTTTATTGCAAAAATGTATGCCTTTGCTAATTGATTTTGCCCCAAATATTTGTGCATTTAAAGTCATCAGGTAATCAACTTTTAACTTTTTAAACCTTTGAATCCTACACCATGAAAATATCTGGTTTTTGGTATGTTTGTATTTTTCTCTAGTCCTTGAAATGGTAAAGGAATCAAACAGTGATTTGATTTGTTCTGTTTAATATAACATGAAATATCCCTGAGTTTATTTTTGACCTTTGCCAAACAGTTGAGCAGAAGCAATCTTTGCCTTCTTTAACATTAGCTAATTAATTACACTTTTCTTAAAATAGCTTACTAACTCTGCATTAGCTGGACATTGAACAACCCTGATCAATAATTTTAAGTTGTTCATGTTTGCCTTGTCAAAACTTTAAATCTTATGCTCATCATAAATTAACTGTCTACATTTATCACTTAATCCATTAATCACTGGGAAAATGATGCAGAAGCAGAAAAACTGCTGTAAACAGAGCACATGCTCAGACGCTGAACCTTAAATATTATGATCAGTTTTGTCCCATTTAGTTTTTTAACCATATGGAGGAGACACGGGCCCTTAAAGATGTTTACACAGACATTTAGATAAAACACAGTAAGATGCTGAATTGTGTTTCCTCTACAGTAGATCATTAAATAATCACCCAGCCATCTGGGCAAGTAAGCATTTCCCACAACAAAGTCGCCTTTATTTAGATTTGAGCAGAATGACACTTCAGGAAAACTATGACGCTCACACTTGTCACTCCAGATTTTAGATGAGTTATTGATTCTTCTTAGGATCAACTAAGAAGTCAAACACAATAGTGAAAAGGATTAGTTTGTGATCATGATGTAAAAAATAAAACAGTTACAGTACACTGAGACATAGTTTCATTGACAGCTTAAATAACAGGATAATATAAATCACTGATAAATGTCTTATGGCCAGATGCTCTGCAGCCACAGCCTTATTAATCCTGTATTATTATTATCTACTCTGTACTACAGTGCAGTGTGATTTGGTGCACTTGTGATGAGTTTGTGTTGAATACAGAAGCACTGAACGTCCACCGAGCTTCTTCTGGACATGTGGATGTTCCTCCGTCGCTGCTGTTTTCTTGGTCCTCCAGCTCGTTTCAGGCTGCCAAACTCAATACAGCTCCAGCCAGCTTCAGGAGGTGGGAAACCTGATTAGTTTTGACTCCGTCTTCCTGAGTTTTAAACACAAGGTGTACGATGCAGTCAGCTGAGAAAGCATTTGCCTGCTTGTCTTGTGAGGGCAGTTTTTCGGCAGTCCGGCTGATGCAGCTTTAAAATAAATATACAATTTGCTTTCAGTCAAACAATAGCAAAATATGATAGATGTACAGAACAAGCAGCAACATGTGGGGTTGAAAAAGGTAAGCTGATGCAAAAACTGCAGTTCCTTAAGTGTCCACTTGAGGCAGGCTGCATGATACCAAAGTTCACATACACACTAAAACATGCTGAGTAATTTTGGTAACTCAATATATGTGTTGCTTGTGTTGAGTTAAATTTTTGGGTTATTTTTATAAAGAGTAACCAATTTTCTGGGTTATAGGGCTATTATTTCAACCCAGCTATGTCACAACCAGCTCCACACTCACTCGGCGTCAGATCGTCTCGCTCTCATGCCAAGAACTCCAGACCTGCTATCCAGACTGATCACCCTTTGCCGACCTGTTCTGTTCCTGTTTCTGCCTTTATCGTCTGATCCTCGGCTAGACTACAAGGTACCGACCTGTTTCTGTCCTGCACCTACCTGCCTGCCTGATCCCCAGTTGCCGACCTTTCCTTCTGGTCCTGACGCCGAGTACCTGTTCGTGAATCCTGAACTGTGGTGGCCATCTGTTCTCCAGTATCTGACCCCTCTGTCTGTGTGTGTGATGTCGAGTACCTGTCTATGAGCCCGAATCAGTGGTGGCAGTCTGATCTCTGGCAATCAGAACCGTTTCCTGCTCTGAAAGACAAAGTGAGTCCTAACCTGCTTCACCTTGAAGACTCTGAGTTGTGGTACAAGCGTGTGGCTGAGTGGCCAAGTGGACTACGTCTCTGCCTCATGTTCCAAGGATAGTGGGTTTGATCCCCGCTCTCTACTCAACCGTTCATGTGTCTGTTCAATAAAGCTGGATATTGTGAACTGCAAAATCTGTGTCGCTTCTGGGTCCTAACTGCCTCTTTCAAACTACTGGGAGCGCTGAATTGTGCAACCCAATAATAGGGTTAGAAATAACCCAACTTTTGTGTTAAATAATAAAACCCCAAAATTGGGTCCAAAAAAAAGAACCCAACCTGTTGGTTTAAAATAACACAAAAAGGGGTTTGTCCTTTTCTGAACCAGCAGTTGGGTTAAAATTGGGTTATTTTTTAACCCAACTGTTTTTAGTGTGTAGGCACACCATGAAATACTTTTTTTTTTTTTTTTTAGGAATAAATATACCAACAGCCTGGATCAAAAAGTGTTTTTGGAGGAATACTCTGATTCCATCATTCAGTTGTATGATGATTCAATGAACAGGAATCATGCACAGTTAGAAAGCATCGAAAGAGAACAAGCCTTTGTGGTGTTGCTGTTAGTCAGAAGGCTTAAGTTACCTGAATTCTGTCCCCTTCTTTGTACAGATTAGTTTAAACAGTAGATCCAAAATGCCACCACGAACTGGATCCCAAAGCCCCTCTGAACTTTGGCTATTGTCACAGTGCATTCCCACAAAAGCACCACAATGAAACCTAATCATTTCATCTCAAGCCTTTTACTTGAAGTCACAGTGTGTAAAATTTGGATAGAGGTGGTTTCCCAAATAAACAGAACAAACTCTGGTGAGTCATGACGTACTAACTCCTTCAGCCTCTCCGTTTTTTTTTTAAACAGAGGACTCCATTCAGTAAAAATGTCACTGTAAGGTGGGTATACTAAACAGAGAACTAGTCTTCATTCCTCATTCATTCATTTGAAAATGCTATGAGGAGTTTCTAAGTAATTACAAAAAAGTCTCACTTTTAGATATATGCCTGATCAAAATACACACTTTAAGATGAGTTTTATAGCATCTAAATAGATTATCTATAAATGCTATTCCTTAGCTCCGTGGTCGGGTCGGACAGGGCTGGACTGGCCTGGATACTCAACTTCAGGAACAAGACAATTAAAACTAGAGCAAATTTATATTATTCAGACACGTCTTAGAGCACCAGGGTGTAAGTAGCGATATATAGTCGGCTACAAAACTATGATACTAAGTTTTCCAAAAATTGCTTGTTGTCACACATCAAAAACTACCGCTACGTAACTAGAAAGAGATACATTACCTCGTCGCTTTGCATTCTGTAAGTTGTTGAAAAAAGAAGTTGTAAACCAATGCAGAGTTCTGAAGAAGGTCCGAGCTGCATTCATCAGCACCACAACAAACACACGCTTTGGCTTGGGTCACGTCTTTACGATAGTCGCCACGTGTGCTCATGGGTAGCAGAGTCTTTATGTTGTCGAAAATAGATTCTCCTCATAGCACCTTTAAGTTCCCTGCTCTTCAACTTCAACTTCAGCTTTATTATAATCCTGTGGTAAAACTGTTTTTCAGCAGCAGGCATCAGCACACAAGTACATGACAACACATAAAACATAAAGGCATTATGAAAATCTGGAAAAAATCCGGAAAAGTCCTGAACTCAAGAGAAAAAGGACGGCACTTAAACCACAAAATGCCAAAGACCAAGAATCAGGCAAAACCCATAAAGTGCATTCAGTCATCAAAGTGCTGAGCAGTAGATAAATAAACAGTAATGATGAACATTCAAGATAAAGCAGATACAAAGAGATTCAATAAAAAGTTAATACATAGTCAAGGATTACAGTCTAAAAGTCAACAGTCAATTCTATCCACAAGGTGCATAAAGCACAAGATAAGAAAAACTAGTCAGGCCAATGAATTAAGGTTGTCAATAGCAACTGGAATAAAGAAGTTCTGGCTCCCCTAGTTTTGGTTCTGGGCATTTTGTAACACCGTCCAGAAGGGAGAAGATCAAATTCAGCTAACAGAGGGTGATCAGGGCAGTTCAGAATTTGTTGGGCTCTGCTAATATCACACGTTCATGCAGCTGTGTCAAACACAGACTTTCCTGATTGTCATCAAAAATGGACAGAGGAATGAGATTATACATTTGTTACCTCCGCCAGGAGGTTATGTTTTCGGGAGAGTCTGTCTGTCTGTGAACAAAATAACTCAAAAAGTTATGGATGGATTTTGATAAAAAAAAAAAATCTGAAAATGTTCCGCATGGGAAAAGGAAGAACTGATTCAATTTTGGTGTTGATCCGGATCAACATCTGGCCGCCATGGCGAAAAATGTGATTTTGGTGAATAACTGCTGAACTAAAATAGATATCATTATGAATCCAATATCTAATGGTATGTTTTCATGATCAAGGAATCTAAATATTTAGATGGAATAAAGGTAGGACTAATATTTATGGTGAAAATCACAATATGGGTGAGGACTGTGGCGCTGGCAGAGGTCCGCTCTCTCCAAGTGCTTTCTAGTTACCTCCGCCAAGGAGGTTATGTTTTTGGGAGAGTTTGTCTGTCTGTTTGTCCGTCTGTCTGTGAACAAAGTAACTCAAAAAGTTATGGATGGATTTTGATGAAATTTTCAGGAAATGTTCAGCATGGGAAAAGGAAGAATTGATTAAATTTTGGTGTTGATCCGGATCACTGTCTGGCCGCCATAACAAAAAATGTGATTTTTGTGAATAACTACTGAACTAAAGTAAATATTATGAATCCAGTATCTAATGATATGTTTTCATAGTCGAGGAATCTAAATATTTAGATGAAATAAAGGTAGGACTAATATTTATGGTGAAAATCACAATATGGGTGAGGACTGTGGCGCTGGCGGAGGTCTGCGCTCTCCGAGTGCTTTTCTAGTTGGAGTCGTGTTTTGTTGAGTTTGGGGGTGGAATTATTGAACAGTTTTGGACAATTTGAATTTTGATGCATAGTAACTATGTTGAACATTTTTCATTCAATAAGCTGATTACAACCTTTTTTAAAAAAAAATAAAAATTCTATTGATTTTTTGGACCTCTTATATTTTGAGTTGAAGGATTGATGTTGGACAGTTTGGATTTTATTGGCTGAACTATTTTTTCTCAGTTCTTCTAATTGCAATGCTTGTTAATGGTCTGAATTAGGTTGAAACAGTGTGCTATTAATTTTGTTTTAATTTTCTTTTGTAGCATGCTTTCCATGTAGCACTTGGCCTAAACCCCATGGGTTTTGTTTTTTTTATTTAAACCACCGATTTAGCCATCAGTTTGTTCCAAGTTAGATCTGTTGTACTGTTCTGGTCTTCAGTAAGGCCACAGGTAACAGGGTCACGGGCTCCAAAGTAAGGCTGTCCTCTTTAGCGATGGTTTTAGTGGCGCTTAGCACAGCAGCAATCCCAATAACTCAGACATACAATCATACATGAGGGATTTCTCTGGCTTCCAAAACAGTTGGACATAGTGAATTACTTAACTAAAGCATACAGCATAATCTTATTTTAAGTAACATTCCAGATTTCTTTACAAAAATCCAACATATTGTGTCTTTATAGTAATTCCACACTTTCTCAGTAACATCCAGTGGCTTAGTCTGCAGAGGTGAGAGGTGGAGAGTCTGGACTCCCCCGGGTCAGCAGAGGAAGAGAAAAGTGGTCTCTGTAAGTTCCCACTGTTCATGTTCAGACAGATGAACTCATTACAGCGAGTGTCTGTCGAGGTCCACAGACAATCAGGTCTTTAGCTTATCTGCTGCTTACAGCCACTCAGGAGGTCAAACACACATTAGCCCGCTATCACGACTAATCTCTGTCTCCCGTCAGTCCGCTTCCCGCTCACTCCACTTCAATAACTCTCCCCCTCTAACACAAATACTCAGGTCCACGTTTTGTTTGTCCTGAATTAATAGGGTTGTAGCCAGTTCCCAGCAGTAAACTGATTTCTCAAATGTCATGAGGACAAAAAAAAAAGAATCATCATTTTAATAAACGTATATCAGACCCAGAAAGGGATTTAGTACAATTTTAATGTAATTTTACCTCTTCACAGACTGAGATATGAAAGTAGAGATCTCAAAATGTTTCCAAAAAGCCAAACATCAACATGCCAAATGGATTTAGGTATGTGGACATGATCAAGATGACAAGCATCAGAATGGTAAAAGAAGGTCATACGAGTGACTTTAAATGTTGCATGACTGTTGCAGCCAGATGGTCCTATCTGAGTATTTCAAAAACTGATGATCTAGTTGGATTTTCACACAAGCTGTGAGGAGAGGGGTCCAGCTGCAGACCTCCACTCTCAGCCGGCTAACGGTACAGCCACATCGGACGTGAATTCGCCAAGACGCGCATCGAGATTACATACAAAGTCAATGCAAAGACGTGTCTGGATGCAGATTCGCCCCGGGCGCGGCGCGTAGGACGCTTTTGGCGCGGCGCGTCTGGAGCGTTGGACGCGTTTGCCGCTGCGCGTCTGGAGCGTCGAGGCGTTTGGGGCGTCAAACGCCTTGATGCTTGAGTTGAAAATATTGAACTTTCGCTGCAAATTCGCGTGACTCTGTGGCGCGGCAGCCAATCAGCGATGACATTCCCCCCCGACGTCATTGGTTTGATGACGTGTGACGCTCCGGCCACCTGCTCCGGATCAAACCCCTCTGCAAGATGGAGGAGAGGTTGATCTGCACTGTTTGCTATCATCCGGAGCTATACGATTCGACGTGTGTACTCTACAGAGACCGAAACAAAAAGAGCAGGCTTGGGTGAAAGTCGCTGAGGAGACAGGTTTTGAAGGTAAGTTCTGTAAATATTCATTTCCAGTTGGATTTGCCAGCACGGGTCATCGCTGAGTCCGACAAGCTCCGGCTCTCTACTGCGCATGCACATTGACGCGCGTCGCCCCTCAACTTCAAAATGGTCCTGCGTCCAGCCACGGGCGTTATGCGCGGCGCGTCACAGCCTTTACGCGTGTTTAAATTCGCCAATTTGCGTCCGGTGTGGCCGTAGCATAACAGCTCCTCCAATGTGAGTCGGAAGCAACGTCCAATGTGAGACGGACGTGACGTAATTATAAACAACTATATAGCCCCCTTAACATTGCTGCAAGGCAACGCGCTACCTCCAGTCATTTTAATGAGGGATGGGCGGCAGACAGGAAGCACTTTCAACCACGGTGGTAGGACATAGAAGTGTTTGTGCCCACGTGAGCGCGCACAGATTTTGTCATATACGCACAAAATACACATTTTATACACATAACATACGTATATAATGTCTATGACTTTTGCCCTGCCACACAAAACTTTCTAGCAGCAGCCGCCTGGCAGCCAATCACATCTGAGGAGGGAGAGGACCTGGAAATAGCAAACTTCACGGGTCAAAACTAACATTAAATGATCTCTTCCAAACGGCTCCACCTTCATATAAAGATAATCAGGAGAAAAACTTGGCATGAGACAGCGTTTCGCTTCAGAGTGTTTGGGAAGGGAGTGTTGTGAAGGACTTTTGGGCTCTGCTGTGACGTTCATCGTATCACTTCTCCGTCACTGCCGCCTCGGACTCTATGCTCGTACCGCCGCAGCTGTAGACACTTTAAAAAAAACGCTTTGCCCCTGTCTTTGGGGCGGTTGCCACGTGACAGTGTGAAGGGGTCTTAACTAATAAAACCTTGAGCTGATGCTGAAGTTATCTCTGTTTTACGGTTAAAACAGCAGTGACTGTAAACACAGAGGTTCTGATAGGACTGTCAAGCAAATAAAGCAATTGTGTCTCTCTCTAGGAAATGAAAACGCTCGAGATCATTACATGAAACGGAGGTGCCCACACACTTTTGTAGCTCAACTGATGACCTGCTCGACCTGTTTTTTATGTAAAACAACTGAGGAATCAACTTAACCAAAGTAATCAAAATGCAGAAAAAGACTGAAGAAACAAAGCTTTGGAGACAGTGATCTCTATTTCATTTTGTAGTATTTTACTTTGATATCACCATTTCCTTCTGACATTGGAGGTGATCATGACATCACTTCCGTCTGACGTTAGAGGTGTAGAGTCTCCAAGGCAGTCGGCTGAGAGTGGAGATCTGCAGCTGGACTGTCTTGGGGCTGTGAGTGTCAGTTCTCATGGCAAAAGTGTTGTATTGATGCCAATTTAACACTTCACCTTACTTTTCAAAGTAACACATAAATCTTATTTATTGCTGCTTCTGTCTGAAAACATAAACATCCTATTGTTAAAATGATATGAGTCCTTGTTTTTGCAGTATTGACATTGTTGGGAGCTGAGGAAATCAGAATCAAGCAATTTATTCATGCCATATGGGCAAACAGTCTGCCAAACCATACATACATTTCTTAAAAATAACTGACAGGCAAATGTTCATTGCCTGCAGCCGGGAAAGCTGAAGACATTCCTCCAGGTGACTGAAGATGAGCGCTGCCTTAAAGCCCAAATTTAAGCCTGAACGTTTAGAGGAAGCCCTTCCTCGAAGCATTGTCACAGACAACTAGAAAGTCCTCTGCTCTCTGCAACTTCACTGCTTTCTCTGACTCTGTGAGTCATTATTGACGGCCTGACACAAGCAACAGTGAGAAAAAGAACAATTTTCTATCGTTTTTCTACAGACTCTCCAAAACTGGACACAAGATGACTGGAAACATGTTGCCTGGTCTGATGAGTCTTTATTCTGCGTCCACATTCAGATGGTTGGCTCAGAGTTTGGTGGACAGCACTAAAGCACTGATCCATCCTGCCTTGTATCAACAGTGCAGTCTGTTGGTGGTGAAATGGGGTGGAGGATATTTTATTGGACACTTTGGGCCCTTTAATATCAGCACATCTTTAAACACCACAGCAAACCAGAGTATCGCTGCAGACCATACCCATCCCTCGATGACCACAGCATGCCCATCTTCTGATTGTTCCAGCAGGATAACTCAACATGAGCTCAACTCGTCTCAAAGAGGTTTCTTGAACTTGTCAATATGTTCAATGTACTCCAGTGTCCTCCAGTCACCAGATTTCAATCCAATAATGCACCTTTGTAATGTGTTGTAATCGTAGAATCACATCATCGATGCGCTGGCAACAAATCTGCAGCAGCTGTGAGATGCTGTAATGTCAATATGGATCAAAATGTCTGAGGAATGAGGAATTAAGGGGGGCCACAGTTGTGTTGATGGCTATGATGACCTGTTCAATGGGTAAATAAATAATTTTAAAAATTCAGATAGCCAACTTTACACTGTAACATTGCATTATTTAATTTGATTTTCCTGTTCAGCCACTAAATGGCAACACCAAACATAACATGTACAATATTTTTGTATAGCTATCTCAAGTACGGTAAAATGTCTATTGACCCTCTTCCATAAACCCAACTCTACTCTACTCAACTCTACCCGGCTCTACTCTACTCGCCTTGTGCTGCTTTTCCATTAGCCCCAGTCGCCTGCCCAACGGGGTGCAGTGTCGCTGTAAACAGCTGAGCGGCTCTGTCATTTTGAGCACGACAACAACAATATTCTAGGAGAAATAACCCTTAAGAAGCGCAGGAGAGTTTTGGAAGCTATACAACGGAATGAAGCCGAGGATGAGAGCAATCGAGCTGCAAAGAAAAGACGTATGAGGGTAAGCTAACTGTAGCTACCGCTAGCATGCTAGGTCGTCGCGCTCATGACTCATCGATGACGACATTGTCTGACCAATCAGTAGCCGGCAGTCGGTGACGTCATCTTTTAGTATCAACTCTGCTCACTTGGAACCAGAACTAAAACTAGCTTGTTTTAGGAGCTACCAGGCTAGTGGAAAAACGCTGCAAATCGAGTAGAGCCGAGTAGAGTAGGGTCAAGGCGTGCTAGTGGAAAAGGGCCATAAGACACATTACATTTAGTTCCACGGTAAAACAGTTACTTATTGGGTGGTCACAAATATTTCTTTAAATACTTTGATTATGGCAGGCCTTCTGTTTTTTTTTGTCAATAAATGTGTCAGGAAATGTCCTTTTAAGTACATTTTTTCAATGGAGTCCTTTTTCTGTGCACACTGGTTCCTTCCTCCCCAGGTTTGCCCTCTGTCATTTCTCAATATGCTCTTTTATTGTTCTTTAAGGTAGTTGACTTATATGGCATAACACAGTAAAAAAAAAAAATCAAATATAATAACATCAAAGCAGCAAAAAAAAGGCAAATAAATGTGCATGCTTGCTGTGGATATTGTTTGAGAAGGCACCAGTGTGTATGACAAAATCACTTTGGGGCAAGCCCTCCCAGAGCCCATAGAAATATACTGTAAGGTCCAAAATTTGAAAAAAGGCCCTTAACATGTAAGTCTATAAGAGTGCCCAGGGCATTATTGGCCCAATTATTGACTGGCACAATCGGGGCACTATTAACTCCTTTCTTTCTCTTTTTTCACATGACTTAAGGAAGACGGTCACAATCTCCCACTATGGGCAAGCTGCCCCTGATGGCACCTCTCATACTATACCCGAGGTTAAACCATGGGAGGGGGGGCCAACTTGCGCACTGATTCTCCCTCTGCAACCTTTAAAGCTAGGGTGGGTAATTTTGGAAAACTAGCATGAATTTGAATGTAGCATCTCCTCAGGGCTCCGCCTAGCCCCTCCCACCCCTCATCCTAAATGACCTCCTGCCCACATGCCCGCACACAACCAGAAGACTGATTCAACTCCAAACCCTTAGCACAATGTTTGTTTTACACTACACCAAGTCATGTCTCAGTCAGCGGTAAGAAAACACAAAAACATTATCATAGTAAAGTTAAAAACAAACATGAAAGTTAGTTTGTACTCACAGCCTGATGTTGATCGGAGTATAGGTAGTTCCTCTGCCATTCTCCACATAGCTGTCAAATCTCCCGTTTTGGCCATGAAACTACCGTATTTTACGTATTTCATCCTCTTTCCCGCCGTCCTCCGCTCCCAGTATTCTCCTGTAAATCTCCCGTGTGATGATATAATTATAAAAAACATTCCTCTGCCTCTCCAAACTGAACTCTGTCTCTAGCCTGAATGGGGCGGTAATGCTCCAAAATGATGGATGCCAACCGCCGTAAAACCAAAGAAGAAGAAAAAGCCTTGCGAGAACGTCCACCTGCAGTAGCCTGAGTGGCAGCTGTTGTGAGATTAGAGCCAACAGAACAAAACCAAAAAAACAAAGTGTTTATTCCAGATTTCTTGTACACCTGTCTTAAAATGTGAGGGATACTGGAGCTTGGTTGGGGTTGTGGGACTGCTCGTAGCGGGCTTCCCTTATTTTCAAAGCCTAAACTTGAAAGGTAAGCATTCTCCAGCGGACTTATGTCCCTCTCAGCTCGGCTACACTGAATCAGAGTCTGTGCACGCCAGTGAAATGTACACACAGGAGGCGGGCAGAACAGCGACAGGATTTGATTGGGTTAAAAATGTGGGTTCCCAAGGTTTTATTGGTTGATGTTTTCCCTGTTTTATTCCTGTTGTAGATAGCGGATATTTTTCGCTCTATTTTAAGAACACATTATGAATTGATTGCCATCGTGTCATAAAGATCATTTTAACCATTGTTACAAAAAGTGTATCTAAATCAGATTACCAACCCCCCCTTTGTGTCACTTTGATATTATGGCTTGAAACTGCAGCATAAATGAGGGTAATAACATATATCCACTGTTTTTCCATTTTTTTTATAACCCTGAGCAGGTTAATTGTAAACAAACTCTTACAAGGAGGAAAAGATGCATCACTAAAACTTTGGGACATCAAGTTTCGCCACACTGCAGGTAGCAAAGAAGGTCACAAAAAAGTTTATCAGACTGTTTTTTATCTTCATAAATAGACGTGCTGCCAATTCATGCTTAAAAGAACAGCACACTGAGCTCCAGTAAGTCAAAGCCTCGATGACGACAAAGCTGATGAGGTATAATCTGGAGACATTACCACTTTTTTGTCATTTATCTAGTAAATTGTCCTCTTTCTTGTAGAGATGATTGCTGCATGTTCCCTTTTATCACACACAGCCAAATATCGAGCCATGTTTCTTCCCTTGTCTTTGTCAGGGCTGCATGCCGTTCAGTTGACTTTATCACTGGCTGTACTGTAAAGCTCTAAATTATTCAGAGCATGCACAGATCCACAGAAAGAGAGGGAGGGGATGATGGTGATAGAGGGAGGCATTATCTTTGACAGCAGCCTCTATTTCGCTGCTCTTCCATCTCACTGTACATCAGGTCAGAGTCAGGCTCTGTTTACCAGAATAAAGCGCTCCTCCTTCCTTCCTCTGGACGGTCCCTCACGCTGGTGTTTACTCTGCACTTGTGTTACAGGACTGAAGTGCTAAGTTTACTCTGCAGCTGTGGATTAGGTAACACTTAGGATTTATGGACAGAGTGTTCACATACATAAATGGCTACTTTTACGTCAGAGCTTAAATTCCCCTTTAAATCAGAATAAAACTTAAATCCTCTTTAAAAAGATTAAAAATGACCTTATAAACACCTTATTCTGAATGGAAATGATCATTTCGAATTCAGTTTGATTCCAAAGTGTGTGGCTGGTTTCTTCTGATCATGTATACGTTCATTCCACTTTAAATCAATTCTGGTCGTTTTGCACATGCTCGTTTCCTTGACTTGTTGCACATATTCCACGCTGTACAGGATGGTCACTCCACCCAAGCATTGGACTTGAGCCTAGACAGTTTCTTCTAAGGTTCTGGAACCTTAGAAGATTTGGAAATAATGAAAAGAGCGGATGGACGAAAGCATAAAATGCAGACCTTCTTTAAGTTGTAGTGCCAAGACAGATGAGTTTTCCCTGATGCTGGAGACACCAAAGTTTGTTTTCTACCAGTAGATGTAAATACGTCACGTCTGCTCCCTGTCCCATCAGAACCATTCCCAACCCCAGAACTTAAGCAGAACTGAATAAAGGGGAAAAAAACGTGTCTTCCATGGAAACTTCAATTCGGAATTACTAAGATGAAAAATGAAGGCTCTTGAACCAAATGCTGCCTTTGTGAGTTTTTATTACAAAAGGGAAAATGCAGGTTTGCAAGTCCAGAGACAATCAAAGGGACAGAGATGGGCAGTCCATCATCTGCAGAAAAGGCAGAAAGACATGAGAAGAAGTGTTCACAATTAAAGCACTGCAATTCAAGGATATGTGTGTTTGGTATGCATGTATGTTTTTGAAAAATGCAGGAGTGTGTGCATTCAGAGGAACGTGTGTGTGTATAAATCCAAAGAAGCTGTCCTGGCGTCATCTCTAAATTATTAGACACAAACAGCTGATGTCTTAGTTGGTACTATGTGTGTGGACTAGGGATGTAACGATTACCAGTAAAATGGTAAACCGCAGTAAAATTTCCCACGGTAATCATTACCATGTCCTATTAAAATTACCATTTTACTGTGTTTGATTACCACACGGCGTCAATAACGCTCAGTGATGCTGCTCTTTGACTAGAAAGGTCTGAACTACGACTCTATTACTGGATGAAGCAGCCTCATGGGGACACACATGCGCAGTTTGCATTGTTTGGCCTCAGAGCAAAAGTTAGACACAGCGGAGATGTCCCTCTCAAAACGGACTCTGGAGTCTAGTTGAATGTTGGATTTTGCAAGGAAGCTGAGGGGAAACTGACAGAAGACAGTCACCCTGTCTAAACATGAAGCTGCAGCGAAAGAAAAAGACGTGCGCGTTTAAAACTGCCGTAACCCCTCGAGTAAATGAACTGACGGAGCCATAGAGGTAGAGAGAGAGAGAGAGCGAGAGAAGATTCCATGAGCCATACCCGAGAGAATTACAGGTGGTTTATGAGTATTCTCTATCTGTCTGTATGTATAAATCTTGTAAATCATAAAATTAGTATCATTCTGGATTGTGTTCTTGCCGTTCTTTTGCCGTGTATTCGCCGTAATTTTGAAATTGATCGTCTTTTTCCGTCAAAATTCGTGCTTTATGGATTTAATTGATCGTAATTTGGAAATATCAAGGAGATCTGCCATGGAGAGGGGAGACCAGAGGAGAGTCGGGAAGGGGGCTAACTGCTTCAGGGACTATTGTCAGTAAAACAAACAAAAAAAACCCTCCTGTACATGGTCTAAAATAACGAGCTATAACATGGACACTAATGCTGCAGACAAACAAAAGTGAGTGTTTGTAAAATAGGTTATTTGTTCATTATCAATTGTTTATAAAGAGAATCCTGTTTAAGGCTCAAATCTGTTTTTCTTTTCTTGTAATTACACACTGTTTAAGCATTTATAACATAATAATGACAAATACTTGCTAGAATTGCTTACTTTTATTTTTTTATGAAAGAAGGGTAAAAAAAATTACTCAAAGAGCTTTCTTGACAAGTATTGACAAAAAAGGACTGTTATGATAATAATATAAAAGGGGTCACATGATTTCAATTGTGTGCTAAAGTACTTTTTGAACATTTTGAGCTCACTGCAACAATACCGTGATAATAATGATAACCGTGATAATTTTGGTCACAATAATCGTGATACAAAATTTTCATATTGTTACATTCCTAGTGTGGACCAAGGACAAGGACATCTATATGCCACTCCACTAATCTATGTGTATGTACTTAATCTCATCTACGTGTGAGACTCTGCTCCTGTAAGGAAGACGTCATAAAATAACTTAACCATTCAAATCCTGATGAAGTGAAGGTCTTTATGTGAGACAGGTGCTCATATGTGTGGTGACTCAGATGTGAAGTATGAGCATGCATCAGAATAAAATTTTCACAACAATGGGAGGGAGAATACTATGTTGTATTTTGTTCTGAATACTTAATTGTAAAATTTACAAAAATCATATAGCCATGGCCAGTGAGCGCAAAATAGAACAAAATTGTCACTTTGAGGAAAACTTATAACAATCGTGGATGTAAGGTATGGTAAGGTACACTGTATGTAGAACTGTAAGAATATCTAATGAACAGGAGCAGTGGTTTAGCCCAGGGCTAAATCTGCGTCCTCCAGCAAGCTGCTGCCACTCTAATTTTGTACAAAATTAACAACATTCTGGTCATTAAAATTGTCTACATACTCTGAGATCTTTGGACAAACAATTGAACCATGCCCTTTAATTGGTCTTTTTGGTGTACTATCATGTGATCTTCATCCGGATAAAACCCAACTAATCGGCTTTGTTTACTCATCGCCTCTAGCAAGGCATCTAATTCTCTTAAACTGGAAGAGTGACGTCCACCCTTTTTGAAAGGGGGGATTTGTGAGGCCATGCATTTTCTGAAAAATAGATAAGGTATGTGCTGCAAAGGACAATCAAAAAGTTTACCGTGGTTTGGCTGACTTTAATCTCTTTTGTGAAAACATTAACCGTTAATAATGAGGTGGATGTTTTGTATGCATACTTATCTGTGAACTGGCTTATTAGTACTTTTTTCTTCTTTCTCCTCCCTTCTGTATAATTATTATTTATTGTTCCTTTTGGACTTGTTTACTTTAGGTTTCCTTTTCTCTTACTCCCCATTTGTGTTTTTGTGGGTTTATTTGGTTTGTTTGGGGTTTTGTCTTTGCACCCGTTCTTGTAAGGAAAGAAAACAAGAAAAATCATACACTGAGGGAAGATTGCAATTGTTTTCCTGAGAAACACTGAAAGGATGCGCTTGGGTCAGTTACTCAGATGAAGTAAGAGATACTCATATTTGTATTGAAATCTAAAATGGCTGCAACCAAAACACATCCTTATACCGTATAGTTCAGAAATGTTATCAAAGAAACTGTGCTTCAATGCAATTTATAAGCTCTGAGTAGAACGCAAAAACGTAACTTCTTCAACAGACTGATTAAAGAGGACATATCATGCTGATGCATGATTTAATACTTACATATAATATAATAAATTTGAAAACAAGACCTTACACCCCCTTAATTTTCAAAAAATTAGATATTGTATCTTTTCTGATATCCTAGAACGAGATTTGATGCCTCTGAAAATAGGTCATTGCAAGATGTCCGCGAGATTTCAAACGTCGTGACGACACAGGATACCTTTCTTATTATTGGAGTAATCTGATAAAACACTTCCTCCTCTGTGATGTCCTTTAGCCCCAAACCGTCACCGAGGAACACATCCAGCAGCAGGGGTATAAAGCTCCCTTGCTCACTCTCCCTCATTACCAGCTCTGGCCTGTAGGGGGACTCAATACGCGGTCGCTGCTTTGAGCCTGCCGGAAAATACAGTAGAAGAAGAAGGACAAGCTGGCTCTACCCCCGATAGAACTGACCAATCAGAGCACAAAGGGCTGTGATGTTGTGAGGTAACTTAAGGTCATCCTTGAGACGAAGCGTTTCAACAAGCACTTCATAATGGCCTAAAATGAGGATATTGAGGACGCTATTGTGGGGCAATGAAGGAACTAAATGACTTGTACTGAGGGCAGAAATGCTTTGCAGGCATCCTAGTCTGGCATAGTGAAAAGGAGAAACAAGCATGATATGTCCTCTTTAAAGAAGAAAAGATAGTCAGAAAAATAATTTGTGCAGTACCTTTGGTCACTTTTATGTAATATCACACTTGGATTTGTTTGGATATGAAGTCGCAGCATTGTTTAAAATAATATTTGGTTTTCTTTCACACAGCTCTTCATCAGGCAGACCAAAGCTGCTTTAATTTTATGTGATATGGCCAACAGCAACTGGGGCTCTAACTGCGGCCTCTGTTTCTACCACCTGCCCTATTGTTACATTATGACCTCAAAATGCATAACCAGGTATTTAGGTGTAGAATTGCTTGTCTCAGAGCAGTTTGGCAGCATTTCAAGTGATGAAATAAATTTAAAGCTTTATTTAGGATGCTAAGATGACACTGGCATAATGACTTAAGTGTTGTGTTGCCATTTTCTTCACAGGCTAGTAGATGTTGGCCTGTAACAAGGACCAGTGCCCATAAGCATTAGTGCCCATAAAGCTAACGTTAGCCATTCCATGATATAAAAAAATTCACCACACTCACAGTGAAAGGACATCGATGTGTTATAGTTTTGGGCTGAAGACATTTTTTGTAAGATGTATATTAAGCTAGTAAAAGCTGAATTTTCCTGCATACAATTATTAAGGCGTCATTTTTCTGCAGCCACCCCCAAGTGGACACTCAAAGTACTACAGCTTTTGACACTTCACCATAGCCTTCCATTTACAGCCCCGGAGTTAACCGCTTGGCCACGGGCCTTTTTCTGTTCTTTTACGGGGCCCTGTCCCTCTTTCTTTCAATGCTGAACAGTTAGCAGTGATGTGGATGTCTGTGGTTTCTCAGGCTGATTTGTCGGGTACAGCTGTGTGATTGGTCACAGGCAAAGTCACCCTATGTCACTGTATCACCTTACACAGTGACCTTCATATCAGACCAAAAGGTCAAGTAGTATGACCTTAGCATCATATGAGCCCCCATGGTCATTAGGGGTGGGCGATTCTGGGAATTTTGGTATTGATCCGATACCAAGTAAATACAGGGCTAGTATCGCCGATACCGATGCTTTTTACATGAAATGTAATGATCATTGAAATATTTTGTTATTTTGCCTTGAGTTGGTTGATTATGATTATGGTAAAACACAGCACAAAGATTTTAGGCAATAAAAATGCTTTTTATTCATGAACCACAACAATAGAACAAAAACTGTATAAAAGTAATAAATTATTACAAGTTTAAGAAAAAGATCACAAGTGCCAAATAACAAAAAAGCAGCACTGTAAAAAAATATATAAATATAACAATGTCAACATCACAACAAAAAATACCTTTCATTGCACAAATAAAGTGTAAACTACAGTTAACCTTAACCTTTGGCTTTCTGCTCACAAAGCCCTCTCTTGGGTTGTCCTTTTGGCTCTGTTTTCATATTGACAACACATTTATAGGTTTTTGTTCAGGAACAGTAACATGTTGACATAGAGGGAGAGAGGTGCACCGTTTAGAAGCCATGATCGGAGCGGAGGAAAATAAAGAAGACATAAGAGAAACTGCAGTATCAATGTCATCAAGCTAGTGTCAATCCGATACCAATACTCAGCTTGTATTGATACTATCGATATTAAGATCGATACGCCCACCCCTAATGGTCATGGTCATGTTCTTGGCAGTAAAAATGGATGCAATGGTTAACTACTAAAAACTTTATGTAAACTGAAATTCCTCATTTAAACCACTTGTTCTTGTTGTTCAAATTCTGTTCCTATGTCTGTATTTCTCTCCCACACTTACAATTTCCAGTAAAATAAGCTGTTTACAAAGTATGATTTCCAAAAATAATTACAGTAGACCAGTCATATTATATTTAACAATGACATAAAGCCACACTGATGTATTACTGGAGTCTCACTGTCAGCCTTACTCACCTAAAACATGATAAACAGCAGCACAGTACTTATTATGTTTTCAGCGTCTGAATCACGGAATCGTTATTAACTCATAATTTTGAGATCATAAATGTCACCACAGAATCTGAAAGCAGCACACTGACTCCTGTGAATAAACTGTGTGTGGTCCTTTTTCTTTTCCGGAAAGCCATTTAAACACTTTCAGTTTGATCTGACAAGTATTATTACATCGCTCATTTCCCAGTGTGACTTCTATTTGCGCTCCTCTCACTGTCTTGTTTTGCACTTGTTAATCATGTACATTATTCACAAAGTTTACTATTATTTGACATATTTTGGGCAGTTTAGACCCCTGTAATTTATCTTTTGGCAGTCATACATCACTGTTATCAATCCATTTTTTTTTTTCATTTTGGGGCTTTTATGCATTTTATTCTTACTTTTGTATTAGAAAGTACAGGACATTGGCTTGACTTTGTAAACAGGGCCTCCGGAAAGGGAGAATGACGATTGGGTAACAGGAGTCGGGACATATTAAACCAAATAATGCAAAGTGACAACATCAGTTCTTCTGCGAACACCAATTCCAATGAAATTGGGATGTTGTGTAGAACGTAAATAAAAACTAACTACAATGGTTTGCAAATCCTCTTTGACATACATTCAATTAAAAACACTGACAAGAAAAAATATCCAGCGTTCAAACTGAAAAACTTTTTTTGCAAGTATTCATTCAATTGAATGTGTTGCCTTTAGCATGATCCAGAAAGTTGGCACAGGGGCATTTTTACCTCTGTGTTACATCACTTTTCTTTTGACAACACTCAGTAAGCGTTCGAAACTGAGTACAGTAATTGTTCAAGCACTGGAGGTGCAATTCTTCTCCAGTCTTGCTTGATGTATGATTTCAGTTGCTCTACAGTCTGGTCTCTGTTGTTGTATTTCACACTTCATAATACACCGCACATTTGACAGGTGTGGACTGCAGGCAGGTCAGTCTAGTACCTGCACTCTTTTACAATGAAGCCACACTGTTGTAACACATGCAGAATGTCTTGGCATAGTTTTACTAAAATAAGCAGGGGCAGCCCTGAATAAGACATTTCATGAATGGCAGCATATGTTGCTCCAAAAAACCTGTATGTACCTTTTAAGCATAAATGATTTTTAGGAAAAGTGACAGCCTTAGTGTTTGTTAGTGCCCATGGCATGGGAAACTTGCACATCGGTTAAAGCATCAAAGTCGAACAGTTTTCAAACATGCACCCAAATAATCAAAGATATTTGATTATTCCCCCCCGTACTAAGGGACAGAGACTTATCCGAGCCTTCGGTAAAGACACAGTCGAACAGCCATATAGCTTGGATAAAAAGCCGAGAAATCTGAGGCCCCAAATTTGATGTGGAGGACGAGTGAGTTATTTCACATAACACACAGTCTGGTCTTTGATTTTAAGTTTGCCACCAACAGTGTAGAACCAACAATACTGCCACACAGCTCTCCTCAGATGATTCAGAGCTGTTAATGTCTGCTTGCAGTGGAAACTCTTTGTTTACCGAGGTCAAAAGAGCAGCGGAGGGTCTGAGGGTCAAGCTGCACTCAAGAGCGCCCTCTGTTGGACGGAACGGTCCACTGCTCCAGGCGCCCTGATGTGCCGCTTCACTCAGTATTTTACATTTGAATGTTTATTTACTCTTCAGTTACAGATATTAATCCCCATATCCGAACAGTTATTTAAATATCAAATATAAAGTGACAGCACTAACACACACCCTGTTGCATCACAGATGCTGGCTTTTTGAACTTAGTGCTGATAACATTCTGGATGGTCCTTTCCCTCTTTAGCTTGGAGGGCATGATTTTCAAAAACAATTGAAAAGTGGGCTCATCAGACCACAACAGACTTTTCCACTTTGTGTCAGTCCATCTCAGCTGAGCTCAGGCCCAGAGAAGCCAGCAGTGTTTCTGGGTGTTGTTGATTTATGGTTTTCTTTGCATGGTAGAGTTTTAACTTGCAGTTGTAGGTGTTGTTTTCTACGCTTGAGTCCATGTGGTAAATCCTTAACAGAATGATGTTTTGTTTTAATGTAGTGCCACTTGATAGTCAAGGGCATTTAATGCTGCTTTATGTGCGGAGATTCTCTGCATCTTTTGAGGATATTATTGACTGTAGATGATGAAACACATAAACTCCTTGCAACTGAGAAACATTGTTCTTAAACTGTTGTTCTAAAAGTGGTGAACTCTGCCTCATCCATGATTTTGAACCACTGAGCCTTTCAGAAATTCTCTTTCTATATTCAATCATGCCACTCACCTGTTTCCTATTAACCTGTTCCCATGTGGAGTGTTAAGTATTCCTCAACTTCCCTAGTCTTTTGTTTCACCTGTCTCAGCTTTTTTTAACTTATTGCAGAGATCAAATACAAATGAGTGGAAATTTTAGTGTGTACAGTTGAACGTAGGTGGAAAGGATTTACAAATCATTGCATTGTGTTTCTTACACAACATCCCAACTTCACGGGAATTGGGGTTTGTAGATTAAAGTTTATAAGACATCCTTTGTACCCTTTTATGCATAACATCTTTAATTGCTTTATGCTGTGGGAGGACAGTTAACCTTTGCTATCACCAGTTTTAGACAGTGCTACTAAAAAATCTTTGAGATTTGAGTCATGCTGTCAGAGATTACTGGGTTTTGGTGTGATCTAACTCAAAAGGAAATGCTGTACAAAAATATGTAATTAAACAATGAGAAAACAGAAAAGAGAATTAAACTGCAAACCAGAAGAACATAACCAAAGAGTGGAAGACTGTAAGCTTTATTCATTCTACCATTGTAGCCTTTGTTTGTGTGCATGTGCATTGAATGCGTTTGTATTTGTGTGTCCTGCACCTGGTGCTTCCTGCAGCAGCCCATTGTGTAAGAGGAAAAGGAAGCCTGACCTGACGCACATAATAAACCAACATACACATGTACACGTAACCACTGACTCGCATTCACAATCCGTTCCTTCAGAGTCAAGGTCTCAGGTCAGTGTTTGTGGATGTGCAGTGATAGAACTGGAACAAGGAGCAGAGCATCAACAAACTGAACCACATCCAACCCGGTGCGAGTACAGACTGTGTTTCCCTCGTGTCGTCACAAACTGAGGACTCTTCCTGTGCTCTGAACGTTTCATGAGAATATGTAGACGTATATGAGGTGTAAAATGCATCTAAATATTTAAAGGAGAAGCAGAAATTCCGTTTTGAGTTTGAATTATTTATATTTAACTTCTTGAACTTGTAGGTCTCATCTATGCTACCTCTTTCCTCACTCCTTATCTAACTACAGGTCTGCCCCATAACAACCTAAATATATCTCTGAACTCAGCCAGACCTTTAGTTTAAGGATAAAGTGTGTGTCTAAAGCCTCTTTAAAGCAGATCTTTGCAGTAAGAGGTCAAATGAAGTCCATAACTGCGAAGACACAGGCTGTTAAATAGATATATATATATCAAAGTAAATTTCTCAACATTTCTATAATGCATGCTAAGGTTGTTAAAGATTCCTCTTGAATGCACCTAATCAGATGCAAAACCTTCCTCTAGCTCTATGTTAAAGCAGCACTATGATACATTTCAGTCAGAAAACTCGTGTTTTAATAGGTAGACCAGTCCTGTTTTCACTATGTGCAGCTTGACTGCCCAGACTTTACACTCAGGCTCTTTCTGTCACTACTGTGACAAACAGAAATGTACAACCTGAGAAAAACTCACTGTTAGACGTTGTGCTCATGCACTCTTCCACCTGTCCTCTGAATGTAGTTATGCAAATATCTGACTCTGTACAGAGTGTCTTAAGCTAGCTATGTAGTGGAGCTTTAAACAGAATTTCAGGAGCAGGACCACACCTCAACCACGCCTCTTCCTGTGTTCCTATAAATTTTTAGTGACCATTTCCCTCTTTTGTTTCGCACACTTGACACACCCCTCCCTCCTGCCCCTTTCTTAAAACTTCTTTATTCCTTCCTTCCTCAGGGCCTTATAGAGGGGTTTCGTCGTGCACGGGAGCTACGGCGAATTCCCCGTAAAGTTTCCCAAAACCATTATCTGCTTCACGTACCTGCTATGTTGCTTGTTATCCACTGTACGCAATAAATAATTGTCAAATTCAGCCTGTTGATGGTGTGGTCCTTTCTCGTGAACTTGCAGTTTGTCCTTGTGTTTGAGTTTATTGCCGTCATGACCATTTTTGTTTCTGTATGTGCTGCATCTTACTGGAAGACATCATAAGAGTGCGCAAAAGACCTCAGGCTGTATGTAACTACCTGTTCTGTGAAAAGCACGCAACAATATGGTGCTAATTCTGAGAGTAAAAGTAGCAAAATAAAGACCATAATCAATATCAAAAAGTTGTTGGCAGTTTTTCACCAGCGATCAAACCTCATAATCAGCATCATCTGAACTTTTTCTACAATATTTTCCACCAGGCACCATCAGAACTGTCTTGGTTTAATGAGTTACAGTGTTAACTGATGACTTGTGACAACTCTGCTGATAGATGTTCTAGTTAAAACACATGAAAAACAAGACTGAACTTTATTAATCATTGTATTCATTTAAATATAACAAAATACAACAAAGGAAACTACTCTTAACACAAACATGTCTAAGAACATAGTCAACCATGGTGTCAACTCCAGGCCACCAGTTGAATTTTAGTAATGAATGTTTATTTTGAACTTAAAGGTGCTATGAGGAGAATCTATTTCCGGCAACATAAAGACTCTGCTACCCATGAGCACGCACGGCGACCGTCATAATGACGCGACCCAAGCCAAAGTGTGTTTGTTGTGATGCTAATGAATGCAGCTCGGACCTTCCTCAGAACTCTGCATTGCTTTACAACTTCTTTTTTCAACAACTTACAGGATGCAAAGCGACGAGGTAATGTATCTCTTTCTAGTTACGTAGTGGTAGTTTTTGATGTGTGACAACAAGCAATTTTTAGAAAACTTGGTATCGTAGTTTTGTAGCCTGCTATATATCACTACTTACAGCCCGGTGCTCTAAGACGTGTCCGAATAAAATAATATAAATTTGCTCTAGTTTTAATTGTCTTGTTCCCGAAGTTGAGTATCCAGGCCAGTCCAGCCCTGTCCGATCCGACCACGAAGCTTAGGAATACAGGTACATCTCAAAAAATTAGAATACCATAAAAAAAGTTCAATGCTTTTTTTCACTCATTTCACAATTACCAAAATTTCAAGCAATAAATGTTTGAAATGTTTCACTCTATCTATAATGAATCTATATAATATATGGGTTTCACATTCTGAAATGAGTGATGGAAAATATTGAACCTTTTCATGATATTCTAATTTTTTGAGATGTACCTGTAGCATTTATAGATAACCTATTTTAATGCTATAAAGCTCATCTTAAAGTGTGTATTTCAATAAGGCATATATCTAAAAGTGAGACCTTTTTGTAATTACTTGGAAACTCCTCATAGCATCTTTAAATGGAAAACGTACATATGTATACATCTATACAAATCCAACATGATAAAATATAAAGGTAAGCAAAAGCAAATAGCTATTACAGTATTTTTTCAACTATCTTTAATCTTTGCAAAAATAAGACAGACTCAGTTCTTGGACCAGACTTATTTCCTTGTTTCGCAACTTCTAAAGGAGAACTTATCTGTCATTGTCTTGATTAATTTTTAGGTTTGTGTCCATATAGTCACATACATTTTTAGGTTATTGTGCTCTTAATCTATCAGTTTGTCTTTAGATCTTTCTGTTGTTGTTGTTTTTGCTGCTGTGATCAATCTGTCATCTCTCTTCTGCCTTTACACTGATCCTAGTGACGTGTAGACTGCAGCTCACACCTGCGTTGCATTATTTCTGGTAAACATGCACAGCCAACGTGTCGAATCGATGCAGAGGATATCTGATGGCCTTACGCATCTGAATAGTTAACAGCAAAAATATCTCCCATCTTAACGCTCAATTTCCTAGTGTGGAAGGATTCAGTTCAGAGGTTGGAACTTATTAAACACTCATCAGGAATTAATGGAAACATCAGAACAACTCAGACTAATAACCAATGAATGAAACACACCGTGAAATGAACACTTTTTTTCCCAATATTTTCCTCCACACTCAGAAGGTGCACTGGTTTAGTTAGTTACCATGTCAACTGGTGATGTTCAGCAGATAAATAAGAGTCTGTATAAATGTCTTTTTATTGGGGTTTAGAGACTCTGTTGCTCTCTAAAACTGGGTTATGGTGAGTTTGACTATGTGCACATGTTCGTTTGTTCCCCTCTACAAAGACCGGTTCATAAGTATCACATAAAACTTGGTGATGGTACCAAACAGGCTGAGGGGGCACTGATTAGAACACTGATTGAGCAGCAAAATATAGTTTTTAGACAAGAGTCTAGAATCCGAGGATGTATTTTTATGTCCAGAATTTGAGGAGTGATGAGATGGTATCTGAAACCACGTATACACTGAATAAATTCAGATATAGGTGAGACTATTTGTTCAACTTCAAGACAAAAATATCCCACCAGACTCATTCTAATCCACAATTCCCTAACATGTCAGGATTAACATCTAATTTAAAGATATAGAAACTAAAATTAAGACCTGAGTTGCTTGTTATGATAAGCAAAATAATCTGCCAATAAGACAAAGCAATTTTAACTTAGTTTTCACTATTAAACCTTAATTTAAGACCCTCACTGTGTCTAACTTTTCTTGTTTCACTGGAAAATATTTTCTCTTCATTACAAGCAATTCAGTGCCTTAAAATTGCCTTTTATTTGTTGTTGTAAGATATTTATCTTGAGGTCAGTGAAAGTAGTTTAGAAGAAGTGTTTAAGATATTTTAGTTAGAAAATAGAAAAAAAAACGTACCAGATATGAGTTGTTTGTTTTTTTTTGCAGTGTATAAGCTTACGGGGATGCTGAGGTGATGGTGGATTACAAGCAAAAGCACAGGACTGGTTCAGGGCAGAGCTGGCAAAGCTGCAGCAGAGGGAGATGGTGGGACTCTTGCTGTTTAAGTAGCCTGCAGAAAATGTGGCCAGAGTTGCCTGCGTTGGGAACCATCAAAGGTCCATGAGTGAGCCTGCACTATTGAGATCAAACATGGTGTTGTCACAGTGGTCTTACCAACAACATCTCTTTGCATAAACAAGGAGGGTGATAAGGACTGCTCGAATTAAGAGGAAGTTGTGCATTTCTGTCATTATATTCTGCTTTTGGGATATTTGTCATGGCACAAGGAAGTACTGAATAGATTTTGGTGGTGATGCAAATCTGGATTTGGATCTAGGATTCTTCTAAAAGGATTTGTTACCATTGGGAGATAAGGTGTCATGAATGTCCTGGCACAGAGTTGTGCTCTCAGGGCACTTCTAGTTCATCAAGGAGGTTTTGTTTATGCCTGTATTTGTTTGTTTGTTTGTTAGGATAAAGTCATAAAAAGATTTTAATGACATTTTCAGAGAATGTTGGTCACGGCAGAAGCAAAAAGTGATTCAGTTTCAGAGGTAAAACATGACCTCTTAAACATGCAGAGTGCCTTTTGCAATTACAGATTCAGCTGCTTCGATTCTCCCCTCCCAGCAAAATACTAGCCAAGTTCCATCCAGTTACCAGCCACTTGGAGTCCAAACAAGTATGTTTTCTTTCCTTGTTTTTTTTTCTCAATTTTCTGTAGATTGTGGCATTCCCCATGCTCAGTAAAACTTTCATTTTCATTTCCTGTGAAATACAAGTGGTAAGAATAACATGTTGAAAAAAAAGTCCGGTTTCAATACACAGCCTTGGCTCTGAATTTCTCAAGAATACTGTGGCTCGCGAGCCACCAAACACACATGGCCTCATAGGGGGCAAGAAGGATAGGTGAGTAGTGCAGCAGTTAGCGAGAAAAAGAACAATAGGTGCAGTAGCAATGGCTGAAAAACAGCCTAAAGAAAAAGGTCAGAGGAGAAAAAAGAAAAAAAGAAAGAAGGGCTATGTGAAAGAAGAAAGACCGGGTCAACAACATTTTAGCTGCTTTCGGCGGCAGAGGAACTCAAAAAACTGAAAGACCTGAAAAAAGGCGGATATCGCCGTCTTTCTGCTGGATGGGTAAGCAACATTAGCTTTGTGGCTCATCTTATTGTCTAATCTGCCAGAATGTTCTGTTGTTGTGATGTAATCAATAATGGAGGTCGAGTTGTCTGACGAGTCGGGGTTACCTTAGCTACGTTGGTCAGCTACGCAGTTTCTACGGCCGTTTCCATGACGATGCACATCCATCAGCTTTCGGGAGTGGAGCCAGGGGTGAGGTATGAAGGGAGAGGCAGGTCTTAATTCGTTTATCAACAACCTCTCCACTAGTTTTCTCCCACATCGCTGACTACACCTTTAAGCAGTCTGGCTGCTCAGTGAAGTTTGTGCAGTTGACTCTTGTCTTGCTTGTATAGCCACAGACATACAAAAATTAACTTCATTTTATTATGTCTAGTCCACCTTTTAGGACCAAATCAGTGTGCTTGGTACACTGACAGAAGGGCACCAATAAAGAAGAAAATAATTATGAAGTTATGAGTTTTTGACTGTGGAAAGGAATTATTTCCCTTGTACCAAACTGATACAATCCTTATCAGAACCTAAAGGGTAACAAGATCAGGTTTTGTATCCACCAGATGCACCCTTTCAGTTCACAAAGAGCTGTTTGATCCAGTCGTTACGTCAGGAAACATCTCTTATCTGAGCTTTAGCATCCAGAGTAAAATCTTGGACAATTCCTAAGGTAGCGAGTGGGATGCTGGTGTATGCGTGTGTGTCTGTCAGCTCGTCCTTGGTGTGTCCAGCGGTGACAGCAGAAGCTTTGGTCCTGTCACTGCTCATCGCTGCTTCCCATCCACAGCACTCAGAACGTGTCAGTGTTTCTGTTCCACATGGGGGCTAGTGGGGCATCATTACCATCTGGCTATAAGGCTATACCCATGTCAAATATAGGCCAGCAAACACACACGCACCCGCGCACACACTTACACACTGATCATCCACACTGTGTGCTGTTAGCACTTGGAGAGCAACAGGGGGAAGGAGGCAACGTGGACATGAGGCGAACCGCTGTGACAGTCCGTCCAATTTGACCGCCAGCGCTCTGGTGGCAGTTGGCCTGGTTCCTTCTCATTGCTCTGTGACATTCCCTCAATCAGCACTGTAACACACACACAGAGGCTCACACATGCAGAGCAGTATCCTCCAGCAGCCCTCATTGTCTCACTAGACGATCCATATGAGTCATTCTTCCCCCGACTACTGCTTCCCGTAAAAATACGCTCGCACACACAAGCACACACTAATTTGTCCCTTTTCATTCAGCAACAATAAGGATCAACTCGTGTGTGGCCCGCTGGGAGAAAAAAAAGGTCAGCCATTCAGGAAAAGGGGTTTCCCAAGAACATGTCAGTATGAAGACAAGAAATACTCTGACAGTGGAGGGAATAATTCTATTTACAGTTTTGTTAAGGTAAGAAACTGTCAAGGTTTTAGAAAAAACAAACACCAACAAAAAAACAAAGGAGCAGGGCCCAAAATGAGGAAAAACCCCGAAACCTTTATTTATAAACTAACAAAAAATGGATCAAACACAAAAACAAAGTACAAATCAAATCCCCAAAAATCTTAACAAAATGGAGGAACAGGGAAGACAATCAATGACCCAACACTGAAGACAGGGAGCACAGAGACTAAGGCCCCATACACATGAAGACAAACTGAGGTCTAAACGCACAAGGTTTTGCCAAATCTGCGTATCATCCATACCAAAATGGCGTTTTGGGGGTCTGTAAACGAGCACTTTTGAGTCCAGATTCCAGAGAGGAAAGATTTTGAAATGCCGTATACACAGCTCCGTGATTACTGGCTCTCCGCAACTTTTCAGATACGCTTACGTCATAGTTTCATATCTTTATTAACGCATGCGCCACATGCAGCAACGACAACGACAACAGCGGCGTACGTGAAGCATTTGCTACTACTATCACTGTTGCAGCAAAATCTCCTTCTTCTCAATCACCACCGAGTTGAACAAATTATCGAGGACACATTACGGCACTTTATGATCACTTTATCACAATCTCTGTTTACAACTTTTGCCGCAAGTTTGCATGCCCACTGTTTTTTTGTCTGTTTCCACTTGTTACTGTCATATCGTTACAGGGCAGGAAAACACCGTGAGGAACACAGGGATTTCAAAATAAAACAGGAAACATGAGAGACAAGACGCAAAACCAGTAGCCTAACTTAACTAAAAAGAAGAACAGAATCGAAGAGGCAAAAGGAAAACACAATAGATCTAACCAAGGAACATAATAAAAAAACAACTAAATAACTCAAAACAGGGAGTATCATGACAGATACAATTGTATGATAATTAATAGTTTGTTTTTAGGGGGACGAAATGAAAGTTAGGGCAATAATTAACACACCACAATTCAAAGTCAAAATAACCAACTGGTTTATAAACTGTTCCATGTGCATTAACTGGTCACTTATTAGGTACACTTTGTCAGTACCAAGTTGGACTTCAGATTTCCTTAAAGGAGACATATCATGCTGATGCATGATTTAATACTTACATATAATATAATAAATTTGAAAACAAGACCTTACACCCCCTTAATTTTCAAAAAATGAGATATTGTATTTTTTCTGATATCCTAGAACGAGATTTGATGCCTCTGAAAATAGGTCATTGCGAGATGTCCGCGAGATTTCAAACGTCGTGACGACACGAGGTACCTTTCTTTTTATTGGAGTAATCTGATAAAACACTTCCTCCTCTGTGATGTCCGTTAGCCACAAAACCGTCACCGAGGAACACATCCAACAGCAGGGGTATGTAGGTCCCTGGTTCACACTCATTCATTACCAGCTCTGGCCTGTAGGGGGACTCAATATGTGGTCGCTGCATTGAGCCTGCCGGAAAATACAGTAGAAGAAGAAGGACAGGCTGGCTCAGCCCCCGATAGAACTGACCAATCAGAGCACAATGGGCTGTGACGTTGCGAGGTAACTTTAGGTCATCCTCAGATCCAAGCGTTTCAACGAGAGCTTGTTAATGGCTTAAAATGAGGATTTTGAGAACGCAATTGTGGGGCAATGAAGGAACTAAATGACTTGTACTGAAGGCAGAAATGCTTTACAGGCATCCTAGTCTGGCATAGTGAAAAGGAGAAACAAGCATGATATGTCCTCTTTAAGAGCTGCCTTGAGTCTTTATGGTATGGGCTCAACAAGGTTCTCCAGAGGAGCATGGTTAACTCAAGACTGCTCCTTCCCAAGTGCAGGACCAACAGACTGAAAAGCTCTTCTGTCCCTCAGGTCATCAGACTGTACTATTCCATACTGGAGGAGGAGTAACAGAACCAGCCAGTAACTACATTTTGTTTTTATCTATATTTATCAATATTTTTATTTACATCTGCAAATTGTTTGACTTTTTGATATCCAGTTCTCTTTTACCATCCATACTCATTTATTCATTTTTTATACTTGTATTCATGTTTCTATATACTCTGGAGCCTCTCCCAGCTGTCATTGGCAAGAGGTGGGGAACATCCTGGTCAGGTAGAGAGACAGACCACCATTCATACTCACACTCATACCTAAGGGCAATTTAGAGTCACCATTAACCTAATGAGCATGTTTTTGGCCTGTGGGAGGAAGCCAGAGTGCTCAGAGAGAACCCAACATGCAAACTTCACACAGAAAGGCCCTGCCCTACCCAGGGACCAAACCAGCAACCTTCTTACCGTGCCACCCACCATGTTTACTATACAATGCTAATAGAACCCTGATTACCCTGAAAGAGTCTTCCCAAGGGATTGATAAAGTTTCATCTAATGTGATCTAATCTATTCTATTCTAATCTAAATATTTTTTAGAGATTTTGCTCCTTATCGACATGATAGTATTCGGCTGTTGCGTATTTGTCAGTAGCACTAACCTTGCACAGTAGCCGAGCTCTCCTGATTCAATGTCTGTAATCAGGCAGGTCCATATGACCAAGCTCCAATCCACAAAGACTGTTAGCCGCCATCAGCATCCTTTAGAGATGAAGAGGATGGGAGCTACGAGCAAGACGACAGCAGGAAGTGACTGCTGGTGCAGAGATTAGCATAAATGCTAACAGCTTCAGTAGCAGAACGAAGCATTGGAAGAGAAAGCACTTCTCAGCATAAGTTATATTTCACTTCACCTACATCTTTTGCTGACAGTTTGTTCTACGAAGAAACTTTTGTTTTGTGTTTTACACCACAGCAGCCCTTACCTCGCAGTGGTCTGATCAATTAGGGACAGGAATAAAAGTAGCCTCAGATATAGACTGGGGAAGGCATTATTTATTAGTGCTACTTACTGTGAGGCTGTGTTTTTTCCTGATCTTTAATTTAATTGCCTTGGCTTATCTTTTGTGTTTTTGATTGATAAACCCAACCCTTCACCCTTCCACAAGCAGTTTCTGAAATACCAGCACAAACAACTATTCCCCATTTAAAGTCATTGAAATTGCCTTCTTCTCCATTCTAAAGCTCATTTGAAGCAGTCATTTTAACCACCTCTGCAGACCTAAATGTATTGAGTTGTTGTCAAGTGATTGACTGATGTCTGCATTAGCATACAGTTAAATGGTCAAATAAAGTGGACAGTGATTGCACTTTTATTGTACAGAGCTGTGCTTCATTATGGGTAAAAATAAAAATAATGGCTCACAGAGGACACTTCAGCAAAAAACACTCTCAGTTAACTTTTAATAGCAAAGATGACGCTTATCTTTGTCATTAAAAGTTTAGGTCTTAATTGCGAGTGCTAACAGATGTCTTCTGCTAATTGGTGTAAGGTATATATTGAAAACAAGAGGACACAGCCCATATATGCAACAGAACAAACTGTGGAGTTAGAGACCAAAAACTTACAAGCGTTTAAAATTATTGTATCATTTTCAAGAATAAAATCTAAAGCTATCTTGAAAACAGACCAAAGTGCAAACTGAGGCCTTTTCACTGACAAAAGCAAACCAGAGCATGAGGGCAGACAGACTATTTTCTTGCTTGTCACTCTTGCAGTGGAGTAAAACAGGCCCCATAGTACACGATAGTACATAGTACATCTTTTTTCATCTTTTTTTTGGAAAACTTAGTATCGTAGTTTTGTAGCCAGCTATATATCTCTACTTACACCCTGGTGCTCTAAAACATGCCCGAATAATATAGATTTGCTCTGGTTTTAATTGTCTTGTTTTGAAGTTGAGTATCCAGGCCAGTCCAGCCCTGTCCGACCCACCACGAAGCTAATGAATAGCATTTATAGATAACCTATTTTGATGCTATGAAACTCATCTTAAAGTGCGTATTTCGATCAGGCATATATCTAAGAGAGAGACTTTTTTGTAATTACTTAGAAACTCCTCACAGTCCCTTTAAATGTTCATGAAATGGGCTTTCAGATTATTTTTGCATAACAGGTATAAACAGGTGAATCATGGATCTTCTCCCTGGTGGGTTTCACCTTGCCCGGCAGTCTTCAGAGAGCTGTTGGTCTCATTAATCTCTTGTTTTCTCTCCTCTGCCTGCTTTCCTCCCTCATCCCTCGCTCCTCCTCTCTCCTTTCCAGACAATGATCCAATTAGCTGCTAGCTGTCGTGGCACCAGTTGCCTACAGATGACAGATGCCTGAGTGTGTGTGTATGAATGTGTGTAATTGTGTAACTGCCTCAGTAATTACCAGGCTGATACTCCTGCAGCTCAGTAACCTTGTTCTGAGTTCTAACCGGGTGACTCACCCTGCTGCGGTGTTTAAAGGGTACATAGAAACGTGAACACACTCTTCATTTTTAATCAGATACATTGCTGCAGGAGTCACACTTTGAATCATAGTTCAATAACACAGTGAAGTCAAAGGTAGATACAGAGTCGACACTAATGTGGTATGAAAGAAGAGTTTATGTGTAAAACAACAGGAGGACAAAGCTCTTTAATATCTGCACAAGAAGACACAAAACAAGGATGATCCAGAATCATAGCAAATCCAAAGTTATTAAAGAGCCTCACATGTTTATTTTAACTCTAAAATTACATCCGTTCAACTTTCTGGTAATGTAAATATCTTATCAGCCAATCACGTGGTAGCAGCTCAATGCATTTTGGTACATGGACATGGTCAACACAGCTTGTGGAGTTCAAACTGAGCATCAGAATAAAGAAGAAAGTGGATGTTAGTGTGAAATAAGTCAAAGAGATGGATGGGGCAGATTTGTTTCTGAGTTGGAAGCTATCAATAAGATGAAGTTTGTAGAAGGGATGTGGGGGTGAGTGCTGCACTGACTCAGGACATGTTTGTTTGTTTGTTAGCAAGATTACAGAAAAACTACTGAATGGATTTGCAAGATTTTTTTTTTTTTATCAGAGGTGTAGTTTCATCCAAGTAAGAAGCTTGAAACTAAACTGGTGACACAGATATAGGTCTGGATAAAAAAAATCCCCAAATATAATATAATCCCAAAGGTCAGTGGTTTTCAACCTTTGCTGTCTTGTGTACCCCCTGAGCCTTTTTGTCATACCATGAGTACCCCCTCACTCATAAGTGGGCATGATTCTTCTAAAGAAGAACGTAACACAACTGATAAATAAATGAAAATATTTTATTTTATCTTCTTAGTTTGAACAGTTACTTCTCCGAAATGTTCTTCTTCTAACTCAAATAAAAATAATAATAATATATAAAATTTTGTCTTGAAAATAAATATGTACAGAGAAATCTAAATAATCAACCTGCCTTTGTTGTATAGAACTGTTGTAATGTTTACCACTCAACACCAGTGCTCCTTATAACACCCCTTTAAACACGCATTTAAACTTTAAAAATCTGGGACAAGGGGTGCTGGTTTGGCGGAGTGGTTAGCAACCAGGCACCCCATGTACATGCTTCTGCCGGTCCAGGTTCGAATCCCGCCTGTGACCAGTTTGCAGAGTGTCCTCTCCTACTCTCTCACCCCCTTTCACAAGCCTATCCACTGTCTCTCTCCTATCAATAAAGGCACAAAATGCCCAAAAAATACATTTAAAAAAAAAAATCTGGGACAAAACACTCAAAAAGTTTCTCTGTGGAATTCTCTTAACCCTCTCCTGAATCCAGAGCATCTGGATGTTTCAGCTGCAGGTTAGCAGCTGTTTTCATTTTAGCTCAGCTCTAGTTATTGTTTCCCCGGGAAAACTAGCTGTAGTGCACACATACAATTCTATCAACAGGCTAAACTCAGTACTTACAAGATGAAAATAATTTTTCCACATACCCCCCGCAATCCTTGCGTACCCCTTGGGGTACACGTACCCCTGGCTGGGAATTACTGCCATAGGTTAAAGGTGCTATGAGGAGAATCTATTACCGGCGACATTAAGACTCTGCTACCCATGAGCACACGCGGCGAATGTCGTAATGCTGCGTTCCAGTAACCTCGGAACTAGGAGTGACATCATCCCCGACTTATCGGCGTTCCAGTTGAAGTTGGAAAAAAACATGCCGATCTACCAGGCTATTGTTAGCTGTTGTTAGTACGCCCTGCGTTGTTGTTCACAAATACCGCATGAAGAATGTGATTATCACAAAGTCAGCATTTTTGTTTGTTGGGGAATTCCGACTTCGGGTGACGTTCCATTTGCAGTTTCCTACTTGGAACTCGGAAATTCCTACTTCTGACTACAAGACGTGACTCAAACAAAAGCGTGTGTGTGTGTGTTGTGATGCTAATGAATGCAGCTCGGACCTTCCTCAGAACTCTGCATTGCTTTACAACTTCTTTTTTCAACAACTTACAGGATGCAAAGCAACGAGGTAATGTATCTCTTTCTAGTTACGTAGCGGTAGTTTTTGATGTGTGACAACAAGCAATTTTTGGAGAACGTAGTATCATAGTTTTGTAGCCGGCTATACATCTCTACTTACAGCCTGGTGCTCTAAGACGTGTCTGAATAATATAAATTTGCTCTAGTTTTAATTGTCTTGTTCCCGAAGTTGAGTATCCAGGCCAGTCCAGCCCTGTCCGACCCGACCGCGAAGGCTAAGGAATAGCATT
The DNA here is from genome assembly GCA_036419115.1 of Scarus forsteni. Classification (NCBI taxonomy): domain Eukaryota; kingdom Metazoa; phylum Chordata; class Actinopteri; order Labriformes; family Labridae; genus Scarus; species Scarus forsteni. The sequence continues at coordinate 759,939 of JAZDUH010000380.1, read as the reverse complement.
TATAGATAACCTATTTTGATGCTATAAACTCATCTTAAAGTGCGTATTTCCATCATGCATATATCTAAAAGTGAGACTTTTTTGTAATTACTTAGAAACTCCTCACAGTCCCTTTAAGATTGGGTGGACCCCACTGGACTGTTCTGAAGTGGCCTTCTATGATTCCTGATCTAAATCCTGTTGAACATTTGTGGAAGGAGCTGAAACATGCAGTCTGGAGAAGACAGCCTTCAAACCTGAGACAGCTGGAGCAGTTTGCTCATGAGGAGTGGGCCAACATACCTGTGGACAGGTGCAGAAGTCTCACTGAGAGTTACAGAAATCACCTGATCACAGTGATTGACTCAAAAGGTTGTGCAACAACACATTAAGTTAAGGGTACCATCATTTTTGTCCAGGCCAGTTTCATTAGTTTGTTTTTTTAAAATAATTCTCTTGGACTACAATTCAAAAGCAAAGACTGATTTTCATTTGTTGATTTTCTGTACATTTTTATTTATTATTACTTTTGTCAGTTTCAGCTTATTTCAGTGACCATGTGGGTTTTTCTCTCTTTAATGGAAGGGTACCAACAATTTTGTCCACGTCTGTATCTATTACAGGGGTTGTGGAAAAGCCAAAGCTGGAACTAGGCAGCTTGTCAGAGGTTGTCGGCCTCTGAGTGCTTTTCCAGTTGAGTTGTGTTTTATTATATATTATCCCCTGCTGTGTTCTGTCAGTACAGCTACACCTTAACATCTTTTTTTATCAACACAGTGTAAACCTGATCTTCCTTTGCACGAAACGATAAAATAGATGTAGTACACCTTCACTTTAAATGATTTAAATGATGACTCTGCATTAGTGATGTTGCTTACAGACAAAACTGCAGTACTTTGTGTGTTTTTGTTAGTTCTTGTCAGGATTTGACCCTGAGTGTATTGATCTGAAGGATTTCATCCTTACAACGGTGTTTCTTTTCAAAAGCTCTGTTCTTTGCACATTGAAAAGCAAGGCCAACCTTTTCAATATATTCACTGAGCAGAGCACTTTTGAAAAGCTTGAGGGAGGAATGTGCTGGCTGAGTGTGGACTGAAGGCTACATGGAAGAAAAAAAATGACTCTTTTTCAAATTTATCATTTTCTCACTCTTTGCTTGGTCATAATGTGTGAACAGGGAGAGGAGCGTGAGCTGTGTTTTTGTGTGCGTGAAGGTACATTTCTGATCTTTTGTCCGCTGTTTTTCTCCTCCTCTTTCCTCCTTTGTTCCTTGTGTCTCTCCATCCTCTGAGCCTCTTTCATGGGGGTCCTCAGGTCGTCGGGGGCTGCAGCTGCTTCAGGCTCTTTAGGATCCTGAGGGGGTTTGACCTCTGACTTTTCATGTTACAGCAGCGTGCCATCCATTTATACTCAATTTAACACGGCAATGGGAGTGAAAACAGAGCATGCAGGATCAATGACGGAGCATGACTAGAATTCAGCAGCACAACAACATGGTGGGTCGGGGGGGCAGATGGGTGGGCTTTTGTAATCCCAGAACAATTTCATATCAGTGGATGTTATTCAATGTTTTATTCAGTGTTTTTATGAAGTCATGTGTCATGGGATGAATCACAGAATGCACATTTTAAAGAGAAAAGACCAGTCTTGAATCGTGTAATAATGGATCAGGATTTAATACAACAAATTGGTTTAGTTGATGCAATATTTATCTGACCTTGCCTCACAGACGGATCAACCTGAGTCAGTGTCTGTAATTAGACTGATCCATCTCACCAAGCCCTCATCTAGAACTGTTGTGAGCAGCCCAATCTTCATCCTTTAGAGCCAGAACAGGACCACATTTCTTTATTAAATTAAAAACAAACAACGCTTGAAGCATTTCTCAACAAAAACAATATTTTTGCATCACTTTTGGCAAGAATTTGTATTATCAAGTGGTTTATGTTTTGCATTTTACACAGTAGCATCAACCTACTACATTGTCTGATTTGCTTGTTATTTATGCAATTGATGGAAAGATTGTCCAATCATCTGAAAGTTGCCTTTGAAAGGTTCTGTCCATTCCCAAGCACTTTCTATGGACTGTTACCCAGATGGACTAGTGAAAAATAATGAAGTGTCCTGCTGGTGTGTCAGGTTAATATTCGTCAGATAAAAACTGAACCAAAAAAATTGTAAATAAGGGATGGTACCAGTATTCTAATACTGAGTATTCGTTAGTGACACCCTGTTAATAGTGGCATGTTAATACTTTTACACACCTTGTAGATGGTAACAATACAGAACTTCATTTAGTGTTACGAAGGTAACCTGACAAGAATTGGCAACAAAGGACCCAAAAGCAAGACTCAACAAAAAATGCTTTTTAATGAAAAAATCAGCACTCAGAGTAATGCACAGAAAATCACAGCATCACTGGAACAACTAGATAAAGGCAACCAAAAATCACAGCAATCCTGGCAAACTACATTAACAAAGGCAACCAAAAACTTCTGAACTTAAACACAAAAAGGCTGGACTTTCTTCAGGAATTAATATTCATGGAAAATGAAAACACATGGTCATAGGACAACACGATCTGGCACAAGACAAAGGGAGACAAGGACTTTTAGGCTGCGTTTACACAGCACCGAAAACGGTCAAACCCGATAAGTTTTCGTTGCGTTTTGCCTTGCATTTAGATGGGTTGCATTTTTTTTTTTAAACAGAAACTTTTGAAAACGGGCTCCAGAGTGGAAAGGTTTGAATACGCTCTCCATGCACCTCCACATAGACCCGTATCAGAGTGTTTCAGGGTGAAACGCTGACGTCACCGCATGCCCAGTACTGTTTCACATGAAGGCTGCCGAGTAACATGTGTGAGCCTCTTACCATGCTTGGTTTGTTATCCAGACAAAACTATCCAGACAGATTTGTTGTCCGAACTGACTTGTTGTCCAAAAAAAAACTCTTGCGTCGTTGTGCATCTATTCGCCATTGTTGTTTGGAAAAAGTTTTTCTCCTTCGTACGTGTGTTGTAGCAGCGCTGCCTCTCTGCAAACCTACACCGCCATCTACTGAACCGGTATGCACACTACAGCGGATTCACTCGTCTCCAGCGTCGTCCGAACGCAGAAGAATTTGAAAACGCAAAGGAAAAATCTTTGTGTCTTTAAGTCAGGAGTTTCAATATAAACGTAGCCTTATACATGAGGTATAAAAGGTGGAAACAATGAGGGGCGGAGCTCACAATCACAATGGTGGGAAAACATGAGGGCAAGAAGTGAAGCTGCCTGAACCAAGAGGAGAGTAGTGACTACAAAATAAAAGCTGACAAGACAAAATAAAAGACAAGACAGAAGTAAAAAGTGCAAACTTAACATGACTGACGAGACATGACATAACCAACTTTCTGGATTCACCTGACTGAATATCTTTGTTAAAATAGTACTTATGCAATCACAACTCCTGAGCCTGACAGATGGTAACAATAGATCCTTTATTTCTGAAAAGGACCTCACTCCAACCTAACCAGAATTTTGGTTTGCATACCTCCCTGCGTGGGTGGGGGAGTTTTTGGCAATTACTGGTGCCATAGAGAGAGAGGAGATGACCAAAAAAATGGGCATATAAAACAAAACAAAAAATCAGAATATGACCTCTTTATTTGCCATTTTGATTCTCTTAATATCAATTATTGTTTGTTTTCATAGGGGTTTGTGTTTTATGAAACATGAGTGGCACCTCCCGGTTGAACCGCATGGCTCATAGCCAGTCTGACATGCTGTCCTCTCTGATAGTTTTTCTGTAAAGGATTTGGAAGTATGCTTGTTTTTCTTTATATAGGAGCTTTATATCCCTCTTAATCATTTGAGAAACCCTGGATTCAAATGTTTCTGTGTAGATATGTATTTGTTGTTGAGCAATTTAGGCTCACAATGTAGTCATGCTTTGCAAACCAATGATAGCTTCACCATTAATCTTGGTGCGTAGCTTTTTATCAAACAAAGAAAAGTTCGGTCATTTTGTGCATTTTAGCATTTTTAGAGCATATTCCTTCACAAGTTTCTTTCAGAGGCTTTGCATGCTTTTGATATTTTTAGAATTAAAGACATTGCAAGAGTATAAGTTAATGCCTGGTTGAAGAGAAAGTCGACCAGGCAGCCCACACTCCATCTTTATAGAAGAGCTCCCTGTATATCATTGTATCTTATTAAAAAAAACAGTCCCAAATCCCAACACAAATATCCCTGTTCAATATGAGGCCCAAAATTATTCCAACCATAATCTTGACCTAATCCAGAGTCAGTCATTTCAGCCTTTTTGACTTATGCCCCTCTCACTACATGAATTCTGGCTCACAACCTCCACCACAGTTTGATCAGATCTTAAAGCTGCAATAAAAGCTGATTGTTCCCATCAAAGATTAATTTTATTAGTTTTTAGAGTCCTGAAGGTAAAACTCTTGAATATTTAACAAGAAAAAAAATGTGTTATAGTAATATTCTTCTTCTCCTGTCAAATTCTGGCATCAAATTTATCTCACAAGCCCTCCAGGGGTCCCGACCCCCACACTGGAAACCTCAGCTTTAAGTATATATGTATATGCCTCAGGCTGCAGATTAGGTTTGGCGACACTGCACACCTTATCAGGGCCCAGGCTTCCATCATATATTGATTTAACTCAAAATAAATCTCTCTGCATCGCCCCCAGACGTCAATATTAAAGCAGCTACTTGAGAAACATTTTCAGAGGAGAATAAAGGAGCTCTTAAGCAGTTTGACAAACCGCAGAGATAGCAGTCGTATCTGCCAGATTGGATATAGAAATGAGGACATTTGAAATGGTGAAAGGTTGGGTTGATGCTTCTTGTCAGGCTCACATTGATTTGGAAGGTTTGGGAATATGTGTCAGGATGTCTGAGCTGAAATGGGAGGAGAGTCGTGTGTTTATGTGTCTGTAGTACATTTCCAATTTTTTATTTATCTATTTTGAAGATAAAATGGAGCATTACCTTTTTTAATGGCCTGATTGCCACTGGAGTTCAGCTATATGCACTTGAAACAAGACTCTTCATATATTAATAAGGATATGTGCAAAATGAGTCTGCAGGAAAAGATTAAAAAATGTTGAAATGACTCTTAACCCTTTAACTACCAGCTCAACTGTTTGGCAGAGGTCATCAACAAATTCAGGGATGTTTAATGTTTTAAAAAAAACAGAACAAATAGAATCATTGTTTGATTCTGTTAACATTTCAGGGAAAAGAGAAAACTACAAACAAACCATAAAGCTGTTTTTTTTCTAGTTGTGGGATTTCAAGGTTTTTAAAAGCAAACACTCGATTACGTGGTGACGTAAAAATGCACAAATATTTGGGACAAAATCAATTAAGAAAGGTAACAATGTTTGTGAATAAAATGGCATTAATTATTTTAAAAAGATGATATTGAGATTGACAATATAATCATATCAGTAAATGGTTCAGTATTTAAAATAATTATAATAGTTTTGGCTCTTAAACCTTTAAATCCCACACACTTTTGGTTCGTGTGCAGTTTTTTCTGTATCCTAAAAAATGACAGAAACAATGATGTGTTGTTTTCTAAACACATTAGATATCCCTGAATTTATTGACCTGGGAGTTATAGGGTTAGAAACCTAAAGATTTAAAGAAAAGGCGTTTTCTGCTTAAAGGTTCAAACAATGTTGCCGTCCAAGGCTGCACCCAGGCCGTTTCCTATTGGATAGACATGGCGAAATCTTCAGGCAGGTAGTCAAACGTAAAACCCAGCAGATGTCCTTTTGTTGACAAAGATGGGAGCTTCACCCTTTTTCGACCAGCTCCATCAGAAGAGTGGTCCCACTCTATTCTCACGTCTTGAATAATCATAACATACTTAAGGAGAAAAGCACACTGAAAGTGACTATGCTTCCTCGCCCCTCACTACCAGCACATCCAGAATGCTTTGCAAGTGGCTCAATTTGAGAGATGAGGAAATGTCATCTACAAAACCCAAAACCAGTGAAGTTGGCACGTTGTGGTAATCAAAAATAAAAACAGAATACAATGATTTGCAAATCCCTTTCAATCTATATTCAATTGAATATACAGCAAAGACAAGATACCTAATGTTCAAACTGGTAAACCTTGTTATTTTTTGCAAATATTAGCTCATTTGGAATTTGACGCCTGCAACATGTTTAAAAAAGCTGGCACAAGTGGCAAAAAAGACTGAGAAACTTAAGGAATGCTCATCAAACACTTATTTGGAACATCCCACAGGTGAACAGGCTAATTGGGAACAGGTGGGTGCCATGATTGGGTATAAAAGCAGCTCCCCTGAAATACTCAGTCATTCACAAACAAGGATGGGGCGAGGGTCACCACTTTGTGAACAAATGTGTGAGCAAATTGTCCAACAGTTTAAGAACAACATTTCTCAACCAGCTATTGCAAGGAATTTAGGGATTTCATCATCTACAGTCCGTAATATCATCAAAAGGTTCAGAGAATCTGGAGAAATTACTGCACGTAAGCGGCAAGGCCCAAAACTAACATTGAATGCCCATGACCTTCAATCCCTCAGGCAGTACTGCATCAAAAAACAGCATCACTGTGTAAAGGATATCACCACATGGGCTCAGGAACACTTCAGAAAACCACTGTCAGTAACTACAGTTCGTCTACATCTGTAAGTGCAAGTTAAAACTCTACTATGCAAAGCCAAAGCCATTTATCAACAACACCCAGAAACATGGCCGGCTTCACTGGGCCCGAGCTCATCTAAGATGGACTGATGCAAAGTGGAAAAGTGTTCTGTGGTCTGACCAGTCCACATTTCAAATTGTTTTTGGAAACTGTGATCGTCGTGTCCTCTGGACCAAAGAGGAAAAGAACCATCCGGACTGTTATAGGCGCAAAGTTCAAAAGCCAGCATCTGTGATGGTATGGGGGTGTATTAGTGCCCAAGGCATGGGTAACTTACACATCTGTGAAGGCACCATTAATGCTGAAAGGTACATACAGGTTTTGGAGCAACATATGTTGCCATCCAAGCAACGTCTTTTTCATGGACGCCCCTGCTTATTTCAGCAAGACAATGCCAAGCCATATTCTGCTCGTGTTACAACAGCGTGGCTTCGTAGTAAAAGAGTGCGGGTACTAGACTGGCCTGCCTGTAGTCCAGACCTGTCCCCCATTGAAAATGTGTGGTGCATTATGAAGCGTAAAATACAACAACGGAGACCCCGGCCTGTTGAACAACTTAAGCTGTACATCAAGCAAGAATGGGAAAGAATTCCACCTGAAAAGCTTCAAAAATTGGTCTCCTCAGTTCCCAAACGTTTACTGAGTGTTGTTAAAAGGAAAGGCGATGTAACACAGTGGTAAAAATGCTCCTGTGCCAACTTTTTTGCAGTGTGTTGCTGCCATGAAATTCTAAGTTGATGATTATTTGCAAAAGAAAATATTGTTTCTCTGTTTGAACGTTAAGTATCTTGTCTTTGCTGTGTATTCAATTGAATATAAGTTGAAAGGGATTTGCAAATCATTGAATTCTGTTTTTATTTACAATTTACACAACGTGCCAACTTCACTGGTTTTGGGTTTTGTATTTCACAGCACATTTTTCTTTAAAAAAAATAAATTCATAAAACTATAACAACAACTTAATGATTTGTACATTATGGAGTTCTTTTTTGCAGTGGATCTTCACCCTTTAGGCCTTTCACACCAGATGCAATATTTAAGGGATAATTTGCACATATTTTTTCCCTCACATCCACATCCAGTCAGCGCAAGACTACACAAAGAAACCTAATGTCCCTGAGCAAACAAACATTTTTTATATACAGTATAAACTTCAGCTTTACATTCTCACAGCTAGCCAGAGACCAGTCATTTTTGGCACATACACACTAAAAAGTATTGAGTTATTTTGGTAACCCAATTTATGTGTTGTTTGTGTTGAGTTAAATTTTTGGGTTATTTTTTATAAAGAGTAACCCATTTTCTGGGTTATAGGGCAATTATTTTAACCCAACTATTTCACAACCAGCTGCTCACTCACTCTGAGTCAGATCGTCTCGCTCTCATGCCAAGAACTCCAGACCAGCTATCAGGACTGATCACCCGTTGCCAACCTGTTCTGTTCCTGTTTCTGCCTTTATCGGCTGATCCTCGGCTAGACTACAAGGTACCGACCTGTTCCTGTCCTGCAACTACCTGCCTGCCTGATCCCCAGTTGCCGACCTTTCCTTCTGTTCCTGACGCCGAGTACCTGTTCGTGAATCTTGATCTGTGGTGGCCATCTGCTCTCCGGTATCTGACCCCTCTGCCTGTGTGTGACGCTGAGTACCTGTCTATGAGCCTGAATCAGTGGTGGCAGCCTGATCTCTGGCAATCAGAACCATTTCCTGCTCTGAAAGACAAAGTGAGTCCTAACCTGCTTCACCTTAAACACTCTGAGCTGCGGTGTGAGTGTGTGACTCCTGTGTGGCCAAGTGGACTACATCACTTGCCTCATATTCCAATGTTTACAGGTTCGATCGCCACTCTCTACAATTATTACTGCGTCTGTTCAATAAAGCTGGTTATTGTGAACTGCAAAATCTGTGTCACTTCTGGGTCCTAACTGCCTCCATGTCAAACTACTGGGAGCACCAAATTGCGCAACCCAATAATCGGGTTAGGGACAACCCAACATTGTAGTTAGCATAACCCAACTTTTGTGTTAAATAACACAATCCAAAAATGGGTCGAAAAAAAAGAACCCAACCTGTTGGGTTAAAATAACCCAAAAAGGAGTTCGTCCTTTTCTGATCCAGCAGTTGGGTTAAAATTGGGTTATTTTTTAACCTAACTGTTTTTAGTGTGTATGTCAAAGTCAGTCGAAACATTTAACATTATATCTGGGTTGATGGTGTCTTTGCTTCACAGCAGCCCATTATTTTGACCAAGGTCATAAAATGACAAGGATGAATTTACAGACAGTACATGTGAATAGTATTGAAGCTGCAGTATAGTGATGGTTGGTGTACATACTAAAGCTTTTACGGTTATGATCAGTTGGTGTTGAAGTAGCTGTGGAACAGTTTCAGCTCCTGAACTTATCTGTGAATCTCACCAAATTCTCATCCCCTTTTCAGAATCAGCTGTAGATGGTACATTTTCGTAACATTATTAGCCCCAGGTCACTGCCACAGCATAATTCTTTTTACAATATATACAGCATATACACGCCCAAACCTTATTTTGAACCAGCCAGAAAGAAAAAAGAAAAAGATGGGTGTCAACTGGAACCAAAAATAGTTGGTTCCAGCTCTTGAACTGTGACTTCGTCGGTTACTGTGTCATATTCAGTGTTGATAAAATAAGCAGGAAGCAGAGAAAGGTAAATGGAGAAGTAATGGAGAAGATGCTCCAGAATCCATTTGAGAGTAACAAGATAAGGGTTTTGTGGATTTCATGTCTGCTTGAGCATGCCTTGGTCAAGTGAGGAGACAAAATGTTTGATTGCATTTCTTCTACGTCTCCTCGTCATTAACAGGCATTGCATGCTTGATTTCTGGATAAACAAAAACCTTAAGTAAAGTAATCGATGCTTTTTAGAATGCAATCTGCCATTTTGCTGCTCTTTACTTTCGCCTGGGTAACACAGAATAATGCCGTGGGCTGGATTGCTTGAAAGCACCAGAACTGTGCCAGTGTGAAAGCCCTCAGAGTGCCCTGCAAGCATTTTCACCTGTTCTCATTAAAGGCATGGTTGCTAGTCAGTTTAGATATACTTTTGTTATACTGCTTAAAATGATTATGTTCCAATGGCAATCAATGCATGATGTGTTCTTAAAGAGAGCGAAAAAAAAATAGCCACTGTCTGCAGCAGCAGTCTATGTGGAGAATGGCAGAGAAATGACCTATACCCTGATTACCATGGATGTATTATAAGAACTGGATAGCATGGCTCCGCCTTCCACCATTCAACGGTTTTGAAGCCATCATATCCCCCGTCAGGGCGCCGCCATTGTGCAGCCAGAATCTGGACCATATTTGGACGCAGCTGTAGTAAACAGTCGCAAAACTCTGCAGCATACACCGTACACAATCATTGTGAAACTGCCGTAAACCGTGGTTATTTTTTAAACTCTAATAACTGATGAAAAAGAGACTTTTCAGAAAAAAGAGGACTTGGAAAAAACGCAGCCCAATAATAGTTTCATATCACCACAGCATACAGATGGGATAAATATTTCTACGAGGTGTATTCATTTTTTGAAGTTTCACTACAGCCCGTTCAGATGAATGGGGGAGACGGAGAGTTGACCTATACTGCAGCCAGTCACCAGGGGGAGCAGTTTTTGTGGCAACTTCAATTCAAGCCCAGCGACATGACGTCCATGTTTTTTTACAGTCTATGCTGATTACTGGGAACCACTTCTCCTGCTAAACAGAGCAAGAAAAGAAAGACGGAGGCAGAGAAGGCAGAAACAATAAAGAATTTGGACAAAGCCAGGGCAAAAACAAGAGTCAACTTCGGGTTGTGAGTACTAACTAACTTGTCATATTTGTTTGATTATTTTTTTTTACTTTATTATGATAATGTTTTTGTGTTTTCTTACTGCTGTGAGACATAACTTGGCATGGTGCAAATAAAACAAGATGTGCTGAGGACCGGTTTAGAGTGGAACATCTTGTTCCTCTGGTGACCGAGCCATGTGATCTGGTCACATGTTGAAAGCAACTGGGTAGCATGACCAAGTCATTCAGATCGCATTGTAGGAGGGCTGTTCATGCCTTATCAGGGCTGTACATTGACTTTGCATGGAGAGATTCACCCAGGTCACCCAAGTCATGTTCGGTGTGAACACACCATTAGAGTTGGGTACACCCCTCTCCCTAACAGCATGTCTGAGCAGCTCAAAACATGCCCGGTTGAGTAAAGAGGAGTAAATGAACCAGGATGAGTGTTTACTAACTTCCATTGGAACAATAATCAGCATTAACTACCCCTCTGATTCAGACTGAAATCTCTTTCCAAATAAGCTCTTTGGGATCAGCATCTTCCTGTTGACATGTTCAGCTGATGTGTTTTTATAAAATGTTTACTCTGATTACTTGTGTCCACATAAACATGGTCACTGATGGGGAGTTGGAGGTGCCTTGGGTGAAGAGTATGGTGGCTGACGAGGGCAAAAGGCCTCCAATGGCTTGAAGCATCTCAGGAAGAGGAAAATATCTGCAAGAGCAGAAATGCAGCAGAACCAAGAACAACAGAGGTGCTTCAGGCATGGAGTGGGAAAGTGTGTGGGAGAGACAGACGAGACAGACTGTGGTAAAGCCAGATGTTCCTTAATTTTGAAGTGCTCATGTATTTGAATCTTTATGGTAAGTGCAGAGCAAGAGGGGGATGACAGGCAGGCTGACAGATTTATCATTTTCTTTTGTTCTTTTTACCATCAAAGTGTGAAATATAGGTGTCTTGCCTTAATGCTTGCATCTAAGATGCCTCTTTTCCAACATGGATGAAACAACTGTATCATAATACTGTTTCTAGTTTGTGAGATATCTATTTTCAAAGTGCACAGAAACATTAGGCCGACTTATTGAAAAAGAACACCTTAAAGGATAAGTTTGGTTTCTGCAGCTTTCACATTGTTTATAGAATGAAGTAGAACAATATACTCACCCAGAAGGCTTTCCTGATCCAAACAGTGCTTCAGGAGATATTTAGATCCAAAATCGAGCGGCGGACATCCGTATAATGGTAGCACACGGGGCATGTATAGCGCCGCTCCTAAAACTGCATTAATCGTCCAAAAACTCATTAGTTTCACCAATATTTCATCATGGTCCGCTCACGCTACTCCTCCATTACAGTCTGTGTTGCTCCACCCATGTTTTTGTGACTGTGCTGACCTCTGAACTGAAGACTGCTCTCTAGCCAACTGTTCTTCTCTTTGCCTCCGCGTCCTCCTTTCTATGAGCTCCTCATCTGTAAACTCTGGCTCGAAACTGTAAGGACACCCATCATATTCAAAGTTCTCCTCCACAACATCTTCATCCGATAGATATTCGTCCATTTTGCACAAAACTTGAAGAAGAAAGTTGTTGAGTATTTCATCATGGTCCGCTCGGGCTACTCCTCCAACCTGTGCCAACCTCTGAACTGAAAACCGAGTAGCCGACGGTCGCCCCTGAAACAATGAGCCCTACTGCGCATGTGCGGCAGCCGTAAAGAAAGTTTTCAGTTCAGAGGTTGGCACAGGTTGGAGGAGTAGCCCGAGCGGACCATGATGAAATATTGGTGAAACTAATGAGTTTTTGGACGATTAATGCAGTTTTAGGAGCGGCGCTATACATGCCCCGTGTGCTACCATTATACGGATGTCTGCCGCTCGATTTTGGATCTAAATATCTCCCGAAGCACTGTTTGGATCAGGAAAGCCTTCTGGGTGAGTATATTGTTCTACTTCATTCTATAAACAATGTGAAAGCTGTAGAAACCAAACTTATCCTTTAAAAGTACTCCATACTGCCTGCACATGTTATCAAGGAGGTCCTCTCTACAATGACACCAGTTTCATCAGGTACAAATGGAATAAAAATATCTAATTTCATTTAAGTATCTGTCCTAAAGGCTATGAACAAGCCATGCCATTCATTAATTGACCTTCCATTGAAGCAATGTCATTAAACATTCTGTTCATTAACGTTGGAGAAAGAGGCGTCTTCGAGCCACTGTTTAGGCAAGACTCCTTTATTTCACACTTCTGATCATAAAAGGGGAACTGGAAGTTGCTCAGCCTGCCTGTCATTCCCATTTTGCGAGCATTTACCATAATGGTTCAAAGACATGTGCACTTCAAATTTTGGAGCCACTGATTTGACCTCGCTCTCTCTTGTCTCTCTCTCTCACATGTTTCAGATTTTGTTTAACACAGCAGAACAGAAAAAAGTCCAGTCTAGAAAAGACAATTAAAGATCATTACCTCCGCCAAGGAGGTTATGTTTTTGTGAGAGTTTATCTGTCTGTCCATCTGTAAACAAAATAACTCAAAAAGTTATGGGTTTTGATGGAATTTTCAGGAAATGTTCAGCATGGGAAAAGGAAGAAGTGATTCAATTTTGGTGTTGATCCGGATCAGCGTCTGGATCCGCCATGACAAAAAATTTGATTTTCTTGAATAACTACTGAACTAAAATAAATATCATTATGAAACAAATTGTTAATGGTATGTTTTCATGGTCAAGGAATCTAAATATTTACATGAAATAAAGGTAGGACTAATATTCATGGTAAAAATCACAATATGGGAGAGGACTGTGGTGCTGGCTGAGGTCTGCGCTCTCCGAGTGCTTTTCTAGTTTAAAGATCATTTAACATTTTTTTAGATTTTAAATCAATATTTGGAGCAGCTTGTTGCTTTGCTGCGGGGATGATGTATAATTGAAGGTGTAATTGTGTCTCTCTCTCTTCTGTTGCACTTGGTTTGCTTCGTTTCTGCTCTTGCAAGTGTTTTCTTATTTGATTTTTTATATGTTTCGATTCTAAATTGCAGCCCGTTTCTGCTCTTGAAGGTGTTTCCCTCTTATTGAACTGCATCAAGCCATTGTAGGCCTGATCACCCACTGTAGAAGAGGGTTGTTCACAAAAAATCATGACACCACTTGCAGAGGAGCAATGACATGATTTAAAAATATGACAGCAGCAGAATGATTGACAGGTCTTGGCAGAATCTGATTGGCTCAGTGCTAAAGTGGGTGTACACCCCTCGTTGGCTGATGATTTGAATCACCTGTGCAGGAAAGCAGGGTAAGGAAATGAATGAGAGGTAACTGAAATGAATATCTGGGTCTCCCTGCCTGAACTTTGGTTGTAGCTTCATGGAAGAAGAAGAAGAAGAATTTCCATTCATCGCTCTGCTGTTGTAGTTTTCACTGGAACAGTTCAGCCAGAGTTTGCACGTCAGTCTTGTTTGTGTCTCCCTCATGTGTATGAGTTCATCCAGGTTCTCTCCCTCGCACACTCTCAGGTTGTGGGGGTGTGTTTGCGGGGGTGGATGTTCAGTCAGCAGGTGTGCTTCATGCAAAACACGAAAGAAACACACAAACACGCACAGATGGCCTGAATCTCCAGAGTCCTTCATATGCACATGTGTAAACAGACACCATAAAGGAAGGATGCAGCCTGACTAGAAATATCAGGAAAATAAGGAATAATCTGTAAAGAACTGAAAATCTTGTAGCCTAATATTAAAAATAATGATTAACAAAGCAAAAATGACTCACAAAATGGAGATCAGGATAGAAACAGAGGCGTAATTGTCTCTAAGCCTGCCTGTGTCAGTGTGAATCCTGCCATGAATTACTTTTCAGTAATCTTTTTTTTATTTGATGATTGATTGAATATAGTCTTTGTCCTTGGATTGATTGTTAGAGCTCTTACAAGTGGATGCTGTTGCCTAGCAACAGTTAAAAACACACGACATGCTTTAATAAATCAACTCTAACAGTAACAAGGCTTTAAATGAATCCAGGGCGACTCATGACCCCATATTTGTAGGCAATCAAAAATATAGATTTTTGATTTAATGCATGAGTCTGTTCAAATCAATGATAATAGTGACACCAAGTGAGAGAAAATGGAGATGTAGATGGATGGGGGGGTTAAAAAGACAATTCTTATCAATTCTATGATGGTTTCAACGTGCTCTGTGTTTTTCTGCTGTTTTATTGTGACACTGCCCTCTGACGTTTCTTTATTTAAATAGTCGATTCAAAGAGAGTGAATAAAGTAAAACATATCTATGGACTCTTTTTTCTTCTTCTGTGATCACATTTTGTTTTAGTTGTTAAACAAAGTCAAACATATAGAATCATGCCAAGACTTTTAGGGATTCAGCATAATGGTACACAGTTTATATTTTACAGTCATACAGTGGGCCCAAGACAAGAAAAGAAATAGTTAATCTAAATAAAGAAATCAAAGAAAATAATACAAATAAATAAATAAAAACAAACAGTTTTCAGCTCCACCTGTGTGCAAATAATACTCTAACCTGACACACCAGATGAACCATTTAATCTCTTTCACTAGTCATTCTGGGTCAGAGTCTATAGAAAGAGTTTAGAAATGAGCAAAAGCATATCTGGCAGGTGACTGGATGATCGGTTCACCCATCACATCCATTACAGGACAATCAAATAATGTAGAAGGTGTTTAAAATGTGACTGTGACTGTATGAACTGTTAAAAAGCGATGTCAGAAATGGAGCAAAAATATCACTCTTAAATAGAAGTGCTTCCATTTGTTGTGGAAATGTTATTCTGATACATGCTCATACTTCACATTTGAGTTACCACACATATGAGCTCCTGTCTCACTCCACTTCATTAGTATTTGGATGGTTTAAGTTCTTTTATGAAGTTTCACATAGATGAGATTAATTACATACACATTGATTAGCTGAGTGGCGCATAGATGTCCTTGTCCTTGGTCCACACACATCGTACCAACTAAGACATCAACTGTTTGTGTCTAATAATTTAGAGATGACGCCGGGACAGCGTCGTTGGATTTACACATGCACACATGTACCTCTACAGGCACACACTCAAATATTCACAAACAGGCACACATGCATACCAAACACACATATCCTTGAATTGCAGTGCTTTAAATGCAGGGGTGGACTGTAGCGAAGTAGATTTACTTGAGTACTGTACTTAAGTACATTTTTTGAGTATCTGTACTTTACTTGAGTTTTTTTTATTTTTGGAACTTATGACTTTTACTTCACTACATTTGAAAGATAAATATTCTACTTTTAACTCCACTAAATAAATGGCCTCGTTACTCGTTACTTTTAGGTACAAGTATGAAGTCAGCAGATGAAATTTATTTTCTCTTCTAAAATGTGATTTGTTCAAGTGGTGTTATCTATACTTTGTGCATCCTGTTCCACACTCCAGTCCAGTTGGTGGCGGTAATGCACTTTTGAGTTGGTTTGCCAACCGCCATTAAACAACAACAAAGAAGAAGAAGAAGACTAGCATGCACTACTGCGATGGGGCAGGTAAAGGTTGAGCTAACGTAGGTGGTTACGTTTCGTTTTGGCAGTAATGATGGCTACTATGGCAGATAAAGACAACAATTCCACACCAGAGCACCCATGGCCATATCTGAAGTCCATGTTTGTTTGAAGTAAGGTAAAACGGTGTAAACATTTGCTTACTTTCAGATAAATATTAGACAGTATGCGCTTGTAGTAGTTGCAGTTTAATGTGACGGTCACTAACATTAGTAAGTTAGTTGGCATTTTAATGAGATTTGGCAGCATTTTGCCAAATAGAAACGATGAATATACACGCTTTTACACATTTCAGTTAATGATTATAATATTTAGCCTTGCAGAGCAGACAGACCTGCCTGATTCTGAAATCCTGCAGCTCTGTCTTGCCAGCCTCTGTTGTCCAACAAATTCACACGGCTGAATTCTTAACGGCCCAATCAGGGAAGAGAGGCGGGAGCTGTAGAATGCGGACGTGACGACAACCGGAAGTTGAGAACGGACATGCCGATTAGCCTATTGTCCTCCTAGATACTTAGTAAAACTTGACGAAATCTGCTCTCTTCAGAAGTTTACTTGTAGGGATTGTCTTTGACGAGGTTCATGTCACATATAAGTGTTAAATGAATCATCTGAGTGGTATAATTTAGTGTAAGACCATAGTATAAGGCCGTTAGCTGTTAGCGGCTAAAAGCTAACGGTCATTTACTGTTGTTAGCTGTTAGCTGCTAAGTTAGCGGCTAACAGCTAACAGTCATTAAGAGTTGTTAGCTGTTAGCGGCTAAGCTAGCTGTTATGTATGCTAGTTTTTTTTTCAATTCTTTATTCAGCCATTTCAAGTAACAAACAGGCACATTTTGCATTATACATTCTTCAAAAATACCTGAGCAGCATCAGCAACCAAACAAAATAATAAAATAAAATGTATATATAAAAGAAAAAAAATAATGACAAATTCAATGAAAACATTGCTTCATTATAGGAGGCAACCCTGCTTGATGTGGATTGGTCTGTGATGAATGTGACGAGCAGAACGATTATCCAATCACAAGCTTGTGTTAAACGTTCTGCCCCTGAAAACAAATTCAATGGGCTCCTACCCAAATGGACGAGTGAAATATTTCTGTGGCAGATATATGGAGCTGTCCATCTGACTTGTCAGGTTATATAATATTAGCAGAGTTAAAGGGGACATATCATGCTTGTTTCTCCTTTTCACTATGCCAGACTAGGATGCCTATAAAGCATTTCTTCCCTCAGTACAAGTCATTTAGTTCCTTCATTGCCCCACAATAGCGTTCTCAAAATCCTCATTTTAGGCCATTATCAAGCTCTCGTTGAAACGCTTGGATCTGAGGATGACCTAAAGTTACCTCGCAACGTCACAGCCCTTTGTGCTCTGATTGGTCAGTTCTATCGGGGCTTGAGCCAGCCTGTCCTTCTTCTTCTACTGTATTTTCCGGCAGGGGAACTATAAACCCCTGCTGGATGGATGTGTTCCTGACTGATGGTTTTGTGGCTAACGGACATCACAGAGGAGGACGTGTTTTATCAGATTACTCCAATAAACAGAAAGGTACCTCGTGACGTCACGACGTTTGAAATCTCGCGGACATCTCGCAATGACCTATTTTCAGAGGCATCAAATCTCGTTCTAAGATACCAGAAAAAATACAATATCTCATTTTTTGAAAATTAAGGGGGTGTAAGGTCTTGTTTTCAAATTTATTATATTATATGTAAGTATTAAAGCATGCATCAGCATGATATGTCTCCTTTAAATAAAGAAATAGAAAATGTCCATGGTTGTCCTTTTGTTGATTCATAAGTGTTTCAGTGTGCATTTCCATGGGCTTTGTAGCATATTTTCAAACTCTTTATTCTACATGATCTATAAGCAGGTCAGTGCATTCTGTAGATTGTTTCAGTCATTACGTTATGTAAGGTCAATGGGAAAATGTACTTTTAATACTTTAGTATCTTCAAAAGCAGGTACTCCAGTACTTTAACTTAAGTAAAAATTTGACTGAGCAACTTTCACTTGTATTGGAGTAGTATTTGAACATGAGTATCTATACTTTGACTTGAGTACTGGCATTGAGTACTTTTGTCCACCACTGTTTAAATGTGAGCACTTCTCCTCATGTCTTTAGACTTTCTCTGCAGATGATGGACTTCCCAACTCTGTCCCTTTGATTGTCTCCTGATGTGCAAGCCGGTATTGTCTTTTTTGTAATAAAAACTCACAAAGGCAGCATTTGGTTCAAGATCCTTCATTTTTCATCTTTTTTCATTCTTGTGGGAAGATACACAAATTTGCCATTACACAGTGTTTTTTAAATAAAGAAATGTGGTCCAGATCTGATAAAACATATCATAAAATTTGAAGAATCACAACAGAATGCAGTATGTGAATAGTATCACAACCACATCGTGGGTGATTCCCCACTGGTGGTTCCCACCCTGCATATGGACGCAGATCCTCTACATGCGCTCCCTCCCTGTGGCTTCACCGTGAGCAGCACGTCTCTGTGCAATCAGCCCCTTGTTTGGTCTTTATGCCCCTTTGATTAAATCTTTACTGTGAATGCTGCATTGATATAATGGGAAGGCATCCCTCTTTGTGGAGCTCACACTGAGACACGCACTCTTGTGTTCCTGTTAAATTGTACTGCACTGTGAACTGACACAAATATCAGGGTGTCACAGAATAAATAACATCCTGAGGGGTGAAGACGACAGAGCTTCACTGTGGTGCTTTTATGGTGAAAAGTCTTTGGTCAAGTCACTTTTTTAAGATGCTGTTGCTTACTTAAGATCTTTGGTGCACTGATTATTTAGAAAAACTTGTACCTCAAAGCTTACTCTTTAATGAATCTTCCGTTTTGTGTGGAAGTTGCACAGAATCAACACGCAGACTTCATTTCACCCCAGAGATCAGCAGTTCATCTTAAACAAGCCTGTAACCCTCGACGACAAGCTCTGATTGGCTGTTCCTGCTGTGGTCTCAAGTCTTTAATTAACATATCTGTGTCACAGCAGAGCATGTGTGTGTGTGTGTGTGGGTGTGTGTGTGTGTGTGCGTGTGTGTATGATGCTGGCAGAGGAGTGTGAAATTGGCTAATTAACGTGACCTCCCTTTGATCCGGGGAGAATACACACATGACATCTGAATTGGGCTGAGCCGGAGGGATGGGAGGGTTCCTGGAAATTTGTAAAAAGTGTGTGTGAGTGTGTTGGTGTGTGTTTGTGGTTGTTTCGGAGCTTTCAGCAGCTTTGAAACTTGGTTTAACTCTGTGTTAGCCCTCAAGCTTCAAACACACAAAAAGCTACACTGGGTGGCTTCTTCTGCTCGCAAGGTCACTGGAGTTTAATAGTGAATTAAAGATTTATGAGAACAGACCAAGAACATGAGCGCTGATTTCAGCTTGCTATATTCATTGCAGACAATTTTAATATGAAGCTCTGAAGATTGCACCACTATTTTCCAAGAGGTTATACTTGTTACTGACAAAAGTTAAGTTACAGTCCTCCTCAATACGACCCACAGACACCATTGATGGTATGGAGCAGTGATTATCAACAACGTTTGTGCAAGGGCCAGATATGAAACCCAGACAGCAATAGACCTCTGAGCTATACGGACATGGGCTCACAGGTCATGTATCTGTATCAGTGGCAATTGCTCTAAGACTGCAAGGGAAGCTCAGCTTCCTCTAATATGTCCCCCAAAAAAGTGTTGATATGTCCTGCTGTGTGTACATTTCATTGACTAAATATGCGCTAGAATACCTTCATCTTTTGTTCAGAATCAGCTACTTATCACAGGTAACTGGTGCGACTTCCTTCTCATTCATCCCTGCAGCGTCTCAGTGCTTTAACACAGTCGGACGCTGAGCGTCTCCTGACTTCGATGGGGAAGCGTAGAGTGGGTGGTTCCACTGTGGAAACTGGACGGTCATTGGATAAACGCTGGGCTTTGTCCCACCCATTGGACGCTGAGCGTCTCTGGGGGTCTATGAGGCAGTGGGCTGGCCTGGACGCTCGGCTTCTGCATGATGATTGGATGATCTGTCTGAGGCCGAATCCCTTTTTGATTGACAGTGAAACGAGCCAATCAGCGATCTTGAAGTATAACCCTCCACTGGAGCATCTTCTAAGTTTTTTTTCAGTTGTTCTGGAGAGGAGCTTCTCCTGTTTAAAGCGGCTCAAGTCTTACAACACAATGGGCCAAGGCCGTTTAAGCAGTCTAGCTCTGCTGGCCATTGAGAGAACACTGGTAAAATCCCTGGAAAAGACACCTAGTTGGTACGACAGGGTCACAGATAATTTTCTTGAAAAGGAACGGAGGGTAGAATTTACATTTAAATAATAAACAAATTTATGATGTAGCCTGGAAAAAAATGAGCTTCCCCTCCTTGACTGACCAGCAGCTGCCACTGATCTGTACCACCTGGTAAGTTATTCTTCTGTGTACCCTGGTTCAAAAAGAGCTAATGGCACATCCTTGTTCCTGGTGTCAAAATCACCTACTATCAGTGTTGGGAGTAAGGACGTGAGAAATAACTGTTACTAACACCGTTATGTTTTCCCAGTAATGGGTAATCTACTTACACGTTATGACGCCGTTATCGTTACTGACAGTGAAATGTGGCGTGTTACTTTGCAACAATGCCAAGCAGCTGTTATCCGACCTGACTCGCTCAGCCAGACACAGGAGGGAACGCGATGCTAGAGTTGCCAGGTCCTCTTATTATAAGCGACTTTCAGCTTCTTCTTTTTCTAACTTAAATGTGTGTATTGGGAGTTGTGGGTTGCACTTTTTCTGGCTTGTTCCAATGGTGCAGTTGCTCATTTGGGCTTGTTGTGCCCCCAACCCAGGAGAAATCTGCTGCATGATCTACCGTCAATATAAACCCAACTCAGAAGTTGTTAAAATTAATTTATCCCACCCTAACACAAATTTAAAATGACGGTAAAAGGTGTTTCCACCTAAATAGATCCTTATAGCCAGATTTAAATTGATTTTTAATGTAGCTACTACTGTTTTCACCATAATAAAGCTGTAGAGGATTAAGATAAAACTTGGATAAAACCCTGACACGTCTGTTTGGTTACAAAAATCAAGGTTATTCAGACTGTTTAACAATAACAGAGTGATAAATAACAGCAGCTCCTCACTTCACTTCTGTATAAAGAAAAGGATGTTCCACCTCTAAAACAAGAATGTTTAATAAGTAAATCAAGAGACAAAAAAGAAGAAATATGAATTTGAAATTGAAAAGTAACGTGGATAAAAATTAAAACAGTTTCATGTAGGTTCCTCTCTTTAAAAATGCTTAATTCAATCACAAAATCTGGCAACATGGCTCGCTGCAGCAACAGCAAGTCCGAGGCGGTCTGTGGAGGTAAAACTGGAGTTTTCAGGATGGAAATACAAGTAGAAAAGGCAAGAACACACATGTGAAGTGTACATTATGTCCTAAAACAAAGTGTTTGTCTGTTGTTAGTGAATCTAAAATCTAGTGACCAAAAGCACAGCTGATGATGTCAGAGCTGCTGCAGCAGGTAACAACGAGGAGGAAAAGAGAAATGGAGCCACATAGTTCAAGCAGCAAAAGCTTTTTCAAAAAAGTAACGCATCAATTACTTTACCTGGTAACTAATTAAATTTATGAAGGGGTAACTCCGTTTGTAATTCGATTACACTTTGGGAAAGTAACTATTAGATATTACTAATTACTTTTTTAGAGTAATGTGCCCAACACTGCCTATTATTAGTTCAGTTTTAGTAAAGTTAGGGTTTGTTATTTCCTCAATCCAAGCTGATGGTGGAGTGATACATAAACCCTATGTTCCAACATATTAAAGCTATAAACACAGGGGCTTTGTCAAAGAAAAGTTCAGAAAGAGTGTAATGAATCAGACTTCAGTGTACAGTTGAGGTTTTTTTAGTAGTTTATTAGGTGGATTAATTATGAGGCTTTCACTGGCACCATGTACTGCTATGAACAGGCTAGCCCCCACCACTGAATATCTCCCACTAGGAGCAAAGCTTTGCAAGTTCCTTCTTTAGCACTCATTTTTACCAGTACTATGGGCCTTTAGCAACCTCAAAAAAAACTGAATTAACTCTTTAAACTGCATGAAGATGTTTAAGCCTATGCATCAACAATGCTTTAAAGGTCTTGGAGTGAAGCATCATTGAATAAGAGGAAACAAGGAATTATGTGTTCGGTAAGCCTAGCTGAAGCAGATGGAGGGAGTTAAACACAAAACAGATGGACAATGAACTGCTTCATCGCCCCAATATGTACAAACCATATTCACTACTGCAATGTGTTCCCTCCACCGAAGATACGCAGCTCGACAGCAATAATTTCCAGAGGAAACACTGCTATCAGTGTCATTATCAACATTTCATTCCTCTTAGCAATAGTGTTTGTTTTTTTTATCTCACACATGGTCGCTTATGGCAGCAATAAAGAAACTAATGTGCTTGTTTGTCTGAGAGAAATATGGCAGCAGCTCTGTCATTTCTGATAATGGGGGAATCTGCAGAAGCAGTAGGCTCGAGGAAGTAGATGGATGATTTTTTGTGTTATCAGTTTTTTACCAAATGATTTTTTTTATTGTTTGTACCATTTGGGTTAAAGGCATTGCACTGAAACATAGCCAGAAATGCTCCCTACTGATATATGGGGACATATAGAGTAAAGCTATTGAGGAATCCTACATTGCAATAATATTACAAAATTTAGAGGTACCTAAGATCAGACTTTAACAGTCACAAACAATGTCTTCATACATTTTCAAATATGTGTTATATTGTTTCATAACATGTTAAACTGCACTATTTCAGACCTCAAGTCACAAGAATCAGGTTGTATATGATGACTTAGACAGTTACCTACGAAAACGAAGTGCTAAAAGTTGTAGGTTTTATTTATTCCTGTTCTAGTCATTTTATTGTGCAGGGCTCACTGGATGTTATCTAAATAAAGAACATAATCATCAGCATAGAGATGACTGGAGATTCAAAGGAGTTTGCTATTCCAGTCTGTTCTTACATGAGAAAGAAAGGTGACTAGTTACTAAGGCAGTAGCAGTACAGTTAAAAAAATAAAATAAAATGCAAAACAAGAATATTTACAACATAACCATTACCTAAGGCTAAAAAAATCAAAATTAAATCTATATAGAATTAAGAATAATGATAACTTTTTAAATAAAATCTAAATGAAAATAAGAATAAGGATAATTCTTCAATACAATCTAAATAAAAATATCATGATTCTTTAACATAACGACAATTCTTTACACCTCAAAAATTAAAATAGAAATAAAAAAAAATAGGATAATGTTTACAACATTATAGCGTAAGGCTCATTAAACACCAGAGTAGAGAGCAGCAGAGAGAGTGATCAAAGATCAAAAACTAAATTGGCTCATCTAATCAGTAGAATAAGGAGCATTGAGGTAGTAGTCCAGATACTATCTGCTGAACTGAAAATGTGGGCTTCAAGGGTCCTGGCACCCTTAAAAACTTTCATTGTAATAGACCTCATCACTCCATTGGACCCAAACCCCAGTTTTTCTCATAGCCCCATATCCAAAATGTAATTATAGATTTCCTGAGCAGCTGTAAAATGTTATTTTATGTTCAGTAACTTCTGGCCCTGTCCATGGTGCTGCATTGGGCTCACTGAGCCTCAGACAGTTTGGGTCTCCCATCCTCCTCATCACTTAATAACTGATATCTGTTGGTACATGTTACAATTTCCCCATGGCCTTCCTTAACCTCTCTCACATTCAGAGGGCCTAGCTGAAGACCTCACCATCTAATCTGCCATTTCCTGTTTAAAAGAGAAGCTAAATATTTGTTGAATTTCCTCAAGTTCAGGAATTTTAATTTAATGTAGGCGTGCTACCATCAAATGGAAGGGTCCATGCATTGAGCCCTGAGGAGCTCCACAGCAAAAGTTTGCTGGAAAACATTAAATGACTGTGATTGGTGCTGTGTTCTCCCACGATCTGTTTATTTTTTTTATAAGTTAAGAAAAGCTTCATGTTCCTAAGCTGGGTTTTGATGAGGGCCAATTTAAAATTGGTGTTGAGCTGCATTTAGGCATTGATTTGACACCCCTGTTCCAGATTGTAAAGAACAAATAAAAACTAACACTGTCTCTTTTATTAATCCTCCATTTAAATATACTTTGTGTTATCAAAGTGGTACTGAAAGGGTTAAAAATGTTAAGTTTTAAAAAATAATTGAATCATCATGGGCATGATTGAAATTATGGCCCTTTTCCATTAGCCCTACTCTACTCTAATCGACTCTACCCGGCTCTACTACTCACCTTGTGCTGCTTTTCCATTAGCCCCAGTCGCCTGCCCAATGGGGTGAGCGGCACTGCGGTGACGTCATTTTTAGCGCGACACAACAATCTGTGGCTTTTTGTCACAAACCGAGCAAAAAAGGAAAGCAGAAGAATGCTGCAGGTGGTAGGAAGAAATACCCCTTGAGAAGCACAGGAGAGTTTTGGAAGCTATACAACAGAATGAAGCCGAGGACGAGAGCAATTGAGCTGCAAAGAAAAGACGTATGAGGGTAAGCTACCGCTATCATGCTAGGTCGTCGCGATCATGATGACGACATTGTCTGACCAATCAGTAGCCAGCAGTCGGTGACATCATCTTTTAGTATCCACTCAGCTCGCTTGGAACCAGAGCGGAGTAGGTACTAAAACTAGCTTTTTTTAGGAGGTACCAGGCTAGTGGAAACACGCTGCAAATCGAGAAGGGCCGAGTAGAGTAAGGCCAAGGCGTGCTAGTGGAAAAGGGCCATTAGTTAGCATTGAACTACTTTACTTTGAAAAAAAGGTTGACATTTCTACCAATCATTCCAACACAAAATACATCCCAGCCTCTCTTCTTGATCTTTTCTGTCAAAAGGGTGCCAAACGAATTATCATATACCGCTTTCACACTAAATTAGTGGGCCAGCAAGTGACTCTTTTCCCATTGCCAGCAGCCCCGGGTCGAATTACCAGCAGATGAGCTGTGTGGCTGTTTTTTTTTCCTCTGGTGCATCAAGCTGATGACGTTGATGACATCATCTGCACCTGAAACACGTCCATGTAAACAATGGAAAGGAGCATAGAAGGTGTGGACATGTTGGTCAGCTGTTCTCTTTACTTTGGACTTTTGTCCCTCTTTAACCCTTTCATGCATGAATTATTTAATCACAAAGGAATACCGCTCTTAAAAAAATGTTTTATTTTACCTTCAAACGAGTTAAAAACCATGGTCAGTTTTTTCTAATGTTATATTTTTAGGGAGTTATTCATCTGTCCCCTTCACCATGCATCATCAGTGTCAACAGTGATTTAGAGAAACTTAATAAAGATCCAGAAACACCGTCTTTTACAACCATTTTAAGAGAAGTTAAAAGAAAAACAAAATCTGAAGTATATGTATTGATGCTGCTTAATCAAACTACTCACTTGTGAATTACAGCCAAAATTTAAACAACAAAAAAATTATGTGAAATCTGAATACAGGCACAATGCACAAATTTGCCTTTTGTCAACTTCATTGGATTTATGATGCAATATCTCCATATGGTAAAATGTTAAAAGGTAATATATTTTGAAACTTTAGACAAGGGTTTGGGAATTTTCCACCTTATAGCTGGACATGAAACTGCAATTTGAGGGTATGAAATTTACTCCAAATATATGTCGACTGTGGTGGACACCATGCATGAAAGGGTTAAGGGCATGGTGGGATGTTCCCAATCAAAAGGCGAGCTGAAAAAAAAACCCTAGTCCAGCCCTATTCAATTAGCGGCCCGAGGGCCATGCTGCCCAAAAGCAACCCTTGAGTGGCCCAAAATCAAGGTGATTCGGACTTATGTCTGGCGAGAAAAACAGGAAAAGCTTTTACAACCACTGTCAAGGTCTTACAAAAATTCCAACATTATTACAGACATTGAATGCAGCACATTCTGAAAGGTTGCTATGAAGCAAGTTACTTTTAATGCACTTTCAAATGTGACCAAAAGATGGTGTTTAATCTGCAATTCTTTTAGTTCATATGCACCTTTATATATGCTTGTATTTGCACGGCATAATGTGTTAAAGTTATCTGAAGAGTAAATTTTAAAGAAACACTTTTCAGAAGAAGTTTAGTTTAAAGGTGCTATGAGGAGAATCTATTACCGGCGAAATAAAGACTCTGCTACCCATGAGCATGCGCGGCGACTGTCGTAATGCTGCGTTCCAGTAATCTTGGAAATGGGAGTGACACCATCTCCAACTTACCGGCGTTCCAGTTGAAGTCGGAAAAAAGAAAAAACATGCCGATCTACCAGGCTATTGTAAGCTGTTGTTAGCACGCCCTGCGTTGTTGTTAACAAATATTACATGAAGAATGTGATTATCACTATGGCAGCATTTTTGTACATATAAGTCTAAAAATACTATGTATACAGCTGATCTAGAGCAACACACCCCAGTCAGAAGTGCAAATAAATTGATTATTACAGGAGCTAAATAACTGTTCACACTGGGGGCATCCATCTTCCGTTGTCAACTCGGGGCTGGTGAGGTTTCACCGAGTTCCCAGTAGGAAATTCAGACTTTGGGGGGCGTTCCAGTTGCAGTTTCCTACTCGGAACCCAGAAATTCCTACTTCTAACTGCAACTAGAACGCACCAAAAGACGTGACCCAAGCCAAAGCGTGTGTTTGTTGTGATGCTAATGAATGCAGCTCGGACCTTCCTCAGAACTCTGCATTGCTCTACAACTTCTTTTTTCAACAACTTACCGGATGCAAAGCGACGAGGTAATGTATCTCTTTCTAGTTACATAGCGGTAGTTTTTGATGTGTGACAACAAGCAATTTTTGGAAGACTTTTTATCATAGTTGTAGCTGGCTATATATCGCTACTTACAGCCTGGTGCTCCAAGACGTCTAATATAAATAATAAAATAATATAAATTTGCCAGTCCAGCCCTGTCTGACCCGATCAGGCATATATCTAAAAGTGAGACTTTTTTGTAATTACTTAGAAACTCCTCAAAGTCCCTTTAAGTACTGCTCTTTATTGAGTTTATGCCCTTTCGGAAATAGCAATAAATTAATAAACATCCAGTTCGTTTATCTATTTGTGATTCTTTAACGTGGTTAAATTTGCTCACTGTCTGGCAAAAATGTCTGGCCCAGCTCATGTCCTAAGTCTGAAAATGTGGCCCGACTGAATTTCTAATTGAATAGCTCTGCCCTAGTGGCTTGCAGGGTAAGTCGACCCTGCCGATTAGACCCTTCAAACTGCCAACAGGAGCCGATTGTTTCCCGAATTTAAGTTTTTTTTTCTTTTCACCAGTCTGAAAGGAGCAATAACCTCCCTGCCCCCACATGATATGGGTGTTTCCAAAAGGGAGGGAAAAAGAGCTTCAAATGACCCTTAACAGAGATTACATTTTAATATTCTTTTTTTATTCAACTTTAATCAAATCCTTGCTCAACAGACAACCAAGACACAATGTGAGTGGTCAAACACCAGGACATGGAAGCTTAAGTGCTTATTTTTCTCTTGCTGTCAGCTAAGTATCCATCACACTAACCAGCTCTCTGTCCTCGCGTCATCCTGCTCCCTCTCTGTTCCTGTAGAGTCCATTCTTCACTTTTACAGACTGCTGGCTCTCCTCATCTATTTTAGGACTGCTCACCTCTTCTTCCTCGTCTCTACTTTAACCTCTCCTTGTCATCCCTCTCTGATCTGCCCTTTTTCCTCTCCATCCCCGTCTGTCCATTTTCCTCCCGTCTCTCCGTCTCTGTCACATCAGCTCCCCTCTGCAGTCTCTCAACGTCTCCTCACGCCGTCTTCACCTGCGACTCTGTCACGCTGAGGTCTCTGCTCTTTCTCTTTTCTTCTCCTCCTCACCTCGGCTGCTCCTCTCCTCATCTCTCTTTCTCTGTTCCCCTCCATCACCTCCTGGGTAATGACAGGGGGGACAGGTGGAGACCAGACCATCACTACCACCAGCCTGAGTGTGTGTTTGTGTAGATGGCACACACACACACACACAGATGGTGGACAGGGGTCCCTGCCGGCCGGCCTGTCTGTCTGCTGATGGGGTGTTGTTGTTGTTGAGTGCACTCAGCCACACATGATTAGCTAGACAAACACACACACGCACAAATGTATTCCCTTCTACGCCGCACATATGGGACTCAGCACCAAAACAAGTCACCTGCTATTCTGGTCGCACACACACCAACACACACACAGACAGACAAGAGAGATCAGAGGGCGGAGAGACTGTCACTGATTATTCATCATTTCATTTCATCTGTCTCAGATTTATGTAACAGTGCTGCTGCGTTTACTTACAAGAACATTTCAACTGATATTTTTACCGCATGAAAGATTAAAACTTTGCTTGAAACTAAAATTGTTCCTTCTCTACTGAGTGTTCTTTTAACTTGTGTTTGCATGGCTGCTTTAAGATTAATTTCTACTCTAATATAGGTGATTTACTAACTGAAGTTTTTATTTTAAAACATATACCTGCTTACATTCCTTACAGGGATAGTCCAATAGTTTTTCTTTTCATATCTTACGTCTCTCCCGAGTCCATGGCTAGACACCATTCTTTTGACTTTCTGTGCAGGAAGATACAGTCAAAGCTCTCCCAGCATTAATTATTTTAGCTAAAACACTAGGAGTCGATGGGTAGCATTAGCCTGCCTCTACCTACAGTCATCAGATAAACTCTTCAGCAACTCTTGACGATCCTGTGCACGTCTTGTGACTTGTTTTTTTTACTGTTATATTATCTATTTTTAAACTAAGACTAGCAATTTTTGTAATATTTGAAAGAAATATATCTGAAACTTAACCACAGGGCACATACACAAATCACAAGAACTTTGAGCTTTGCCCGTCTGTAGCTTGTTGCTCTACGCACAGTCGTAGGAATGGTGTCTATCTGCTTGTCATGGACTCAGGAGTAAGGCAAGACACGAAACAAATAAATGTTGGTATTTCCATTACTCCTCATCTGCAGTAAACTCAAGAGACAACCATAATCAAATCACTTCACCATCAAGTTCCAGTTTGGTCAGTTTGGTTGAAACCTCACACTGCGTACTACTTCTACTATTCAGTAAATATGTGCTACATGCGGCCTACTCCTTATGATAGCAGTGTGGCGTTCCTCAGGGCCATGGACCCTTCCATTTTGCACATCTGCAGTAAATTGAAATTATCTGACCTTGAGTACATTGATGATCAGGGTTATTATGTACTATGACTGCCAAACAGCTATTATTTTGTAGTATGATTTACCCAGCCAAGCTGATTTTTTTAATGTTTCATGTTGTGCAAGTAAAACATCATCACCATAAATAAATAAATGCATATACCAAAAACTAAAAAACTGTTGATGTCTTGCATGTGCAGCAAGTTTGTATGGTCAAAAAGGAGTAGGAAGAAGTATATACTTATTTAATCCTACCCTTTTTATCACCACATAATAAAGTCAAGGATTTAATTTTCCAAACTTATAATATCTACAGCATTCACGATCTATTCAGGAACCAATGGTCCTTATAGGATATTGACTATAATATAATGAATTCTGTTATTATTCTTTGTTGGCAAATGTTGAATACCAAATAAATCTAATTACTGCCATCTATTGTGCTAAAGTTTGGATCAAATCAACTATCCCTTAAGGCTAAACACATAAATATTCACATGTCCTTTAATGATGCAACTTTAGTGATTCAGTTTCCCTAAATTATCCAATATTTTGCCTGATATGCATTTCTGGTCTTGGAGGTAGAAGTAGTGACCTCTACACCAAGGTACAACTTATGAGGAGTAGAAGAATGAGAATCCAAGCTAAATGTGTGGGTAGCAGCCCCAAAAATAAGCCATTTTCCCCCCTACCTCTGGAAAAAGGCCTTGGGTTTCGCAATGGAGCATGGGTGAAGAACCAGTCTTCTTGGGGTGTTATCTTCCCCAGACAGCCACTTTAGGGTTTGCACCAGAACTTGGTCTGAAGTTTAGAAATGGTTCACCAAATGATGCCACGTATTGGAACACAAGCTCCCAGCTGTGGGGATTTTTGCACATTTTTTTGGGTACTATCCACAGGCTTAGCTGTGTTAACCTGACATCCCATATGGACAGTTCCATATTGAAAGTATTTCACTAATCCATCTGGGGAGGAGCTCTGCGAAAATGTTTCCAGGGGCAGAACCTCCAAATAAAACAGCAGCTTGTGATTGGACAATCGTTTGGCTCAAAACACTCATCGCGGACCAATCCATATCAAGCAGCGCTGCTATGATGTAGCATATGCTATGCTATAAATGTAGCGGCGAACAGTTAGCCGTTAGCTGCTACGGCTAATGGCTGACAAAAGCAAACAACTGTAAATGGCCGGTAACTGTTGTTAGCGGCTAACTGTTGTTAGCTGCAACGGCTAACAGCCAACTGTTTTTTGCCCTTGTTAGCCATTAGCCGTAGCAGCTAACAGCCGCTAGTCATAGCGGCTAATGGCCG
This sequence comes from Scarus forsteni, assembly GCA_036419115.1. Taxonomy (NCBI): domain Eukaryota; kingdom Metazoa; phylum Chordata; class Actinopteri; order Labriformes; family Labridae; genus Scarus; species Scarus forsteni. Next base: position 729,325 of record JAZDUH010000380.1, on the reverse strand, counting down.
CTAGCCATTAGCTTAACTACCTTGAGACTATAGTTTCACATTAATTATACCAGACAGATGTATCATCTAACACTAATATGGGACATGAACCTCGTCAAAGACAATCCCTACTGAGTAAACTTATGAGGAGAGCATATTTCGCCAAGTATAAGTAAGAGTAATCATGATGGCTAACTGACATTAGCCTCCAATATTTGTACAACAGGAAGTGACTTTACTTCCTGTTAAGTCACTTCCTGTTGTCGTCACACCCGCAGCTCCCACCTCTCTTCCCTGATTGGGCCGTTAAGCATTTAGCCGAGTTAAACTGTTGGACAATGGAGGCTGGCAAGACGGAGATGCATGATTTCGTAATCAGGCAGGTACGTCTGCTTTGCAAGGCGATAGCTGTGTTGCTCATTCCATGAATTCCAAATACTTACTAGTTAAATCTCTTTGTAAAGGTGACTAATTAGGAGTGCCTGATTGCAAATAATGTTCCAAACTTTCTTTAAAGTGTATAGTTCAACAGCACAAGCACAGATTGTCAAGAAGTGAAAATTTAAAGGTTTCCAGGAGAAATATCACTCGAGAGAAAAGACTTTTATCTTAACATAAAGTGACATACTGTATTCATAGCTTAATATGGTACATATCATGTTTTAAATTAGCATAATTTTGAAAACTCCACACACTAACAAACATAGAAGACAGGGCCAGTGTGACAAGAAAATGAGCAACAAAGATCCTCCTCCATGTGTCGCACCTCGCTCTAAAATCTACTGTCACCTTCCCCCAGCTTCACAGATGACAACACACTCGTCTGTGACATCAGCCAAGTGTCACCTTGACATCAAAAGTTGTTGACACATGTCAGATGTTTCTAACAAAGTGGAAATGTGGAGGTTGGTGAGGTGAAGGTGCCTTCAGGTAATGCTGTTGATTCCCTTGTCAGATCAGCCTGTGGCTGGACTAAAAACTAAACTCTGACTCTAAAATTCAATTTGAAATAAAAACTTTTTGTCTGTGTTCTGCTTTAATCCGTATCCTGTGTTTATTGTGAGCAGTGCTGAGACCCCCTCCCTCCTCCCGTACAGTTCCTGGAAGGCTGTTCTCCAGAGTGTTGCTGTGCGATCACCAGGGACCGTCAGAACAAAGCAGGGCGTTCTTTTGAAGCTCGTTAACTTCATTACACAGAGTGTTAGTTTTATTTCATGGAATTATTCTCTCTGTTTAATTAGTGGATGATGAGGTTTAAGTGACTGGAGGATGTGAATCTGCAAAGGCCAAAAGACTGTGTGATACAGTCGACTGTACCAATGAGCTGATTTAAGTATTTAGACGTTTAACTCACAGACTCGTCACTATATGAGAAACAGCTGGATTAATGATTCAGACGTTCAAACATATTAAACTAAGTAAGTCTGGCTTGAATTCACATTTGGAGTTCATATTTCATAAGACTATCCTCTATCGCTCTAATACAGTAAATTAAGAAATACTGGATTAGCCTCTGTGAAATCTTTTCTTACAACATACTAGATTCAGGGTTATTGTTTTGTTTTTAATACATCTTTTGATTTATTTTCTTGTTATACTATCACAGCATGTTTTATCACAGTCAACTTAAATATTTGAATAGCTCTGTAGTTTTCCTTTTATTTTAAATTTAGTTGTTTTTATTTTGTCTCTCCTATCATCAATTCATTCTGATGATTTTTTGATGTCCGCGTGTGTGTGTGGGATTGAATGCTAAATGTATACAAAAAACAGTATTTGCCAAAATATTTGTAACAATACAGAAATTTGTAATGTACATTACAGTGGATTATTGAAACAACTTTAATTTGTTTAAACACCAGTTGTACTGTCAGCTTATTAAATTAGAAACAAGTAACTTAATGTTCAACTGTGCCGTCTACTTATTGCATTTTTAATGCAACTTATGTAATATTAAACAGCACAAGCAGAACACTGGACACAGAACATACAAAGAAAAGCATGTAGATTTTGTTTCTGTTCTGTTTGTAGTTTTCTCTGTTCCCTGAAAGGTAAAGGGAAGCAAACACTGATTTGATGTGTCCTGTTTTATAAAACATTAAATATCCCTGAGTTTATTTTTGACCTCTGCCAAACAGTTGAGCTGGTAGTCAAAGGGTTAAACTGAACTTCACTGTTTCAATAATCCAAAATCAGACATACATTAATGTGATTTTTATGGCTGACTTGAATGTCAGTAGCAAACAATGTCAATATCTCTGACAGACTAGAAAACATTTAGGCCCACATGTCATTTTAAAGTTAAGTTACAAACAATGTTGTGACCTTTAGGACAACACTGAGCTCTTACTCCTTTGCCTGAAACCACAGATGAATTAAATACCTGCATTTAATACAAAAACATCAAATGTCTTTGCGCAGCAGAGACAAGAAGAGATGTTGTGTTCGTTTGTGTGTGTTTGTGTGTCTGAGTCGTATCTCTTCCCTCCACAGTACATCAGCAGGAGCTGTCAGATCAGCATCAGGCCTTGCCAGTCAGATTAAGGATGTTACAGCAGCAGCATTCTGGCCCGCAGTCGAGCGGCAGCAGATAGATTTCACACACTCTCTATTTATCTCTCTTCTCACTCTGCCTCCATCTCTCCCTCTCTCTCTCTCTCTCTCTGTCTTCTGTGACTCTGCAGGACTCTGCCGCTCCGTCGGCCCGGGTCCCAGGGTCGAATGGAGGTGAGCGGTGCTAAGTGGAGAGGTGACGGGACAGGTGGTGCGACGCTGCAGTAGCACCACAGCCTGCGATGAATCATGGAGCATGGAAAGTCCCATTATGGAAAAAAATAAAATCAGAACTCTGAGGTGGGCAGTGAGGAGAAGGAGGAACAGCAGGCACTCATGAGGAGACATTTTACCAGGTGGGAGGAGATACTTTAAAAAGCATTTATCACTGGTAGAATAAATCCTGTTAACACTTCATTTAGAGAAAAAATAGCATTACCTCACCACATACCACCAGACAGTGCCAGACACAATGAAGGCTCAGATTTACAGAGAAAATTTTCCTTTTTCAACAAACATCGCACAGACACTATATCCACTTTAGTTTTACAGAATATACGAAACAACAAAAACATAATAAACAAACAAAAATGACACAAAAAATAAAAATAAATAATGATAAAATAAGATAAGACACACAACAGGCCTGTGGTGCGTCTGTAACCATTAGATGATCAATATTAAACAGGTTTATTTTGTCAATATACTAACTAGGATTTTTACACACAAACTCATCCAGGGCTTCTTCAATGAGGATTGGATGAGGATTGCAAACATGAAGCAGCATCTATAAACACCTGAGGCTTCTACGTTGTTGTGAAATAAGGTCGCTTAGGTTGTTTTTAAAATACAGAGGAAAAAGGTGTCTCAAATTATGCAAAAAAATACATTATCCATCTGATGTATTGATACAACTCTGAAACACAGGCAGAGGTTTAAATATTTAACCCATATGTGGTCTTGATCCAGTTTTACCTCATTACTGTGTTTCAGCATGCCCATCGTGCTAAAGGAAACTCTTTTAAAAGTGCCTCGATCTGTGGAAAAGCAATCAACCGATCATGTTGAAAATGCATGATTAGCTGATTGACATTAATATCTGGAATTACTGATATGGTCACCCCTGTTCAGGCCGCCTACTAAAACTCCTGGGCCCCTGTAAGGCCACATGTATAGGATCTAAATATATATGTACCCCCTTAGTGATCCACATGGGCAGTCCTGATCTACGATCAAGGGTTTGCTCAACTGTGTCATAGAAGCCAGGCTCCAGTGTGATTTTGTAACCAAAGAGAGCCACACAAGGGTGCCAACACGTCAATTAGCATCTTTGTGCATGTACTGACATCACTTTCTGGATATGCTTTTGAAAGTGTGTCAGGCTAATGTATCAACACTAAGATCATTTTCAAATTCGCCTACTATACTAGCAGTGCGTACTGATTCGACCAAAATGTAGTATGCAGTATACAGTATGCGAACAAAAGCGAAGTTGCAGTATGCAAAAAATACCTGAATGACGTACTGATTCAGGAAAAAATTCACAGTATGCATCAGACCAGTCTGCTTCGCCGACTGTTACCCACAATGCAAAGCGGCTGAAGCAAAGCTTCAACAACTGGAGCAGTTGTTGTTTTTCCGTTAACGGCTCATAACAGCCGGATGGTGGTGTTATGCCAGTCCTATGCCTGCGGCATTATTAGCATAAACCACAGACAATTCTGACATTTTACAGTTAGGTTCTGTATTTTTCCTCTGTATTACCTTAAATTTTCCTGCTTCTCCTCATTCTTAATTATGTACTGTGCGTGTAATGTTTATTCTTGAACTGTTTTTTTTTTTCTTTTAATAAAATAATTCCTCTCGAAATAATACCTATTCTCCACCACTGACTGTTTCATATAGAATGCTGCTTCGGGCAATATCTTTGCAGATTAATAACTGAAATGTCAACATGTACTCAAGGTTTGTTTGTTTTGTACAATTAAAATTAAGTTTGGGAAATAAATAAGCTGTAGCCTACTTCTGCTTTACTCGAACTGGAAACCAGCGTAGCATACTACAAAATAAACCTAACAGACAGTCATACTACATGCTACATTCAAGTGTAGTAGGCAGTATGCAGTGCCTACAACGTACTACTTTCACACACAGTATGCAGTAGGCGAATTCGAAAACGGCCTATGATAAAGACTGCATGATGCTGTCACAATCAGTCATTTCTAGCCCCCAAATTTAAAAGTATCCGCCATATTTATTTTTTCTTTTCTTGTCTTGCCTCACTTCCGAGTCCAGATAGACATCACTCTTTCACCTGTGCCTGCAGTAACAAGCTCGTCCATCGCTAATTAGCTTAGCTCAAACAGAGGGAGTCAGTGGGTAGCTCTAGCCTACCCCTGCACACAGTTATCAGCTAAACTCTTCAACAGCTCTTAACAGTCCTGTGTGCTTGTTGTGACACCTTTTTTTTTTTTTTTTTTACTGTTTTATGTTATCTATTTATAGACTAAGATTAGCTCTTCATGTCAGTTTTCAGCTAAACCACAGGACGTATGAGCAAACCACTGCAGATAGGTCAACAAAAGAAAGCATGTCCCGCCTCTTTCGAAAATGTCATAAAGTGCTAATGTTAGTCTAGAAATACATAAAAAAACAAAACATAGTTAACCATTTAGAGTTGCTGAAGAGTTTATCCGATGACTGTAGGCAGAGGCAGGCTAATGCTACCCACTGGCTCTCAGTGTTTGAGCTACAGTAATAAGCAGTGAGCGAGCTCTGCCCATCTCTTACTTTAAGCTGCACACATGGTCAACAGAATGTTGTCTTAATGCTTTTTATGGACTCAGGAGAGAGGCAACACACAATAAAAACAACAAAAAATGCTGGAGAATCTCTTTAAATTGAACTAAATACAATTTTCAGTTTGCTATATTCTTTATTTTTCTGTCTGAGGTGTTTCCAATCAATACATTCAGAGCAGAAGGAGGTTAAGCATGTGTTTGGGTCAAATTTACACTGTTATTTTATGACAAGAAAGTACAATTAATATGAGCAGACTTTTTAAAACACTTGTTAGTTGTGTGGTAAATTAATCCAAAATGATTTATTACCAAAAGGAAGCCTGGCAGGAGGATCGAGGTGTGGAAATCTCAGACAACCATTGGACAAAGGCCCAGGACAATGTACCCTCCTCATCTGTGGACATAAGACATGGGCTTCTGCTATAATTTAAATTATTCCACAGACCACACTTGTCCAAACTGAAACTCTCAAAGATGTTCTGCTCAGTAAGTAGCTCATAACTTCTTTTAAATAATGTCCAAATGTATTGTTGCAAGTCACAATTTGTAGGTTACTGTTTTTTTCCAGTTTCTTTGAAATTTACTCCGAATTGCAAGGTAAGAAGGTGACGATTAGCAAATAATTTATTTGAAATTAAATCACAACCCACCACTAAATGTTTTGAGGTGGGTCTATGATTACAGGCCTAATCATAAAGGTATATCATTCATCTCTATTTTGCATGTGATCTCAATTATGCATGTCAACACACTCGGTACTAAAGAACTTGGTGAAATTAAGTAACAAATAGCTAACTATCAACTGCTTATTGGGAAATTGAATTATTCATTTAACATGTCAAAGCTAATTATCGCAGGAAACAATGAACCCAACTTCTGTATTCAAGAACTAAGCAGATATTTATCACCTGCTTCTCTGGAAAAAGCAGAAATGTTGGGATACTTGTACAAAAGTAAAAACATTTTGTGGTGGGCTTTCAAATCAATTATTTGCTAATCATCACCTTCTTACCTTGCAATTTGGCGTAAATTTCAAAGAAACTGGAAAAAATCAGTAACCTACCAATTCTGACTTGCAACAATAAATTCGGACATTAATTTAAAGAAGTTATGTGCTAATTTTCACCAAATTCTCATGAAATTCTGGGCATATTTTAAAAAAATAAGAAAAAACATTGTCTAATTATTAACTAAGTGCGATGAAATTTGCCGACCTGTACAGTAAAGTGTTACCGAGGACTGATCTTGTTAAATTGGAAACAGAGAAAACCCCTAATCCACACAGCTTTATTAAATAATATAATGCAATATTTGGAAATTAGAAAAAAAAATAATACTCATTAAGAGAAAAGGAGCGCTATTTCATTGTATATTCAACCTTTTATGGATTATTTTATCCAGAAAAACCCATGAAAGAGAGGATAGTAAAAAGAATTGATTTAACATGACATCCAATTTTATTTAATTCCACTTTATTTTTTTATCATTATTATTATTGTTACTATTTTCAGAATGATCAAATTAATGAAACTTTTGTACATTTTTTTATGGTTTTTATGTTTTTAACCACAAAACCCTAATAAATATAAGATGAAAAAAAAGATGTATTTCTCCAATAGTGGTTATAATTATAAAGTCTGGACAATGCCCTCCAGCTCTGTCCTGTTCTGTGTTTATTTTCATGTTATCCTGGACTATATTGAATATATCATATATATGTACATCATCACAGCCAGCATCATTGTCCTGAGCTCATAAGACTTCAGAGCTAAACCCAGAGCTCCACAGTGAGAGAAGATGATATTGATGCCAGTCTGACAACTGTGCACAGCCACAGCACAGACGGTTTTTACCGAGCGTGACACGACCCTGTGAAGGTCACTCATCCATGTAAATAATATGGCAACCAGAATCCCAAACACACACTGAGAATAACACACACTGAGGAGCACGGGACAGTGGTACAAAGGCTCACGAGGGTATCAGAGTATCAGATGTGAACATGAATAAATCCATAAAGTCGGTGTGAAAAATGAGATGATGTGTGTCTCAGGAGAAACAGTTCATGGTCAAAAACACACTCTGAAATCTGAATGAGGCACACACAGAAAAACAAACATATACACACATCTGTGCAGTCGGCCAGAACAGAGCAGAAGCATAAAACAGCTTTAGCACCGCTGTGGGTCACACTGAATGGTTTTGCTGTCCTTGACATGAGTTTTGGTCGGGCTGCCACTGTTTAAGCCAAAAATATAAAGCAATTAAGGCCAAAAGTTTAGACAAACAATTATCTATCCATCCATTACCTACACCGTTAACCCTTCCGGGGCTGGGGGGGGCTGTGGCCTATCCCAACTGACACTGAGCTAGAGGCAGGTATACTCTGAACTACCATAAAATACCAAATAAAAGCCGGGGCATTTATTTGGGACCAGGCGACTATTTGGGACAGGCGTTTAATTCCTTTTGCACAAAAATCTTGCTGAGCCAAAAAATGAAAAAATATGGTGAATATAATCAAATTATTTATGACACCAGTATGAATAACACTTTTACATTTTCAAGGCAAGATTACAGTACTGTAGTTATACTCTTGTCTTCTTCTTTCAACTCAGCTCTCTCTAAACACTCTTAAAACTGGTTAGGAATGACTGGTTGTTAAGTTAGGGTCTTCTTTTTTTGCACCAGGGCTATGCAGATAAGCAGCAACGTACCGCTAACTGACGTGTCCAGCCTCCTGATGTTAGTTAAGGGCAAAAAACAAACAGCAGCAATGCCAATGTCTTCTCTGAATTTTCGAAGTCCTAGTCTGTAAGATTCAGGCTTTCTGCGCTGTAGTGCCCTTGTGGACGTTGAGTGTGACTGCACTGTTGTGAAACAGAGCGCCTCAGACCAACCTGCATTAGTTGACATACAGAGGGAGGAGAAGCCGACAGAATGTCCAAAGAGACAAATAAACCATGTGCACTGTTAAGGTTCTGTCTGATCATGCTTCTTTTCAAGTGTCAGCTGTCGGTCGTGAGCTCAGTGTTTGCATGTGAGCTCTGTAAACTTCGACCGTAGCTCCTAGGCTGTGCTTAATAAATTACAACAGGTGTGTATTTGGAACGGGCGATTAATTGGAACCAGGCGTTTATTTGGTATTTTACGGTAGTTGTCAGCCAATCACAGGGCCACAAAAAGAGATGGAAAACCATTCACTCTCACACTCATTCCTAAGTCCAATTTGGAGTCACCAATCAACCTAATGAGTATGTTTTTTGGTTTGTGAAGGGAAGCAGGAGTGCCTGGAGGGAAACTACAAATGCACAGGGAGAGCATGCAAACTCCACACAGAAAGGCCCTGACTGACCTGGGGATAAAACCAACAAACTTAGTGCTGTAAGGCATGTTCACTTACTGCTGTGCTACCATGCCAACCCTGGACAAAGATATACTAAAATCAGTCCTTTTTAGCATGACAACAACCAGCTGCTGTAGCAGGGCAGCAGCTTCATTGCACTAATCAGAGTGTCTTCATGCTGGAAGCACTTGTAGCACATTGAGTTTACATTCACATTAAATGTGCTATACAACTAAATTGGATTTAGTTGAAATTGAAATTGGTAGCATGGTGACGCAGCAGGTAGTGCATGAGCCTCACAGCAAGAAGATCACTAGTTTGATCTGCGGGTCGTTCAGGGCCTTTCTGTGTGGAGTTTGCATGTTCTCCCCGTGCATACATTGGTTCTCTCCTGTTTGTCTGTCTCTCTATATGACCCTGTGATTGGGTGGTGACAGTTCAGAACAACCCCACCTCTCACCCAAATTCAGCTGAGATAGGCCCCAGCCCCCCTTAAAGGGAAAAATGGGATGGATGGATGAAACTGAATTGCTCTCACAGTAGTGTAAATCAAGGGCCGCTGCATGTATTGTCTTTTCATATAATTTTTTAGACATCTGTCCAAAGTATATTAAAGAAAACTGGTCTGCGCTTGGATCTAAAATGTATATTTAAACTCAAATATTTCTTAAGTGCAGTCAAGAGTGCCAGTGTTGAAGTTAACTATCACCTGTGTGTAACTTCTGTGCATGTTTTTTAGGGGATTTTCAATCTCTAAGTCAACCTCAATCATAATAACACCTCTGACTTGAAGTTCTTGACTGGGTTGTAAAATGCAATATAAAATAAAACGCTAGTAGCTTCCCTGCCAGAACTTATAAAATCCCTTTCTTCTTCTTCCTTTTAACTACCAGCTCAACTGTTTGGGAGACATCATCTAAAAAAACAAACAAACAAAAAATCAAAACATTTTTGATTCCTTTCACATTTCAGGGAACAGAGGAAACTACAAAAAAACAGATATGAAAAAGCAAAAATCAATCAAAAATACTTTGAAATTGATGATATTCCATTTGTCATTATTATGTTAATAAATAACAGATTATGTATATGTAAATCATCATTTCAGTTAATGGTTCAGTATTTAAATATATATAATAAGGGTGTTCTAATAACAATAATAATAATAATAATAACAATAGCTTGTAGCTTTTTAAAACCTTTAAATCCCACTCAAAGAAAATGACAGGATTTTTTTTTTGGTTTACAGTTTTTTCTGTATCCTTAAACATTGGCAGAACCAAACAATGAAGTGTTGTGTGTGTGTGTCTGTTTTTTTTTTTTTTTTTACACATGATCTATTCCTGAATGTATTGACCTCTGCCAAATAATTGAGCTGAGAGTTAAAGGGTTAAGATGATGTCCCCCCCAAAAATTGTCATTATAGTCTGACTCAAGCCCACGTCATGTGACTGGAGTCCACACCTATGCCTTTAACGCCATGACCTCTAAAACAGAACTAATCTATCCTTGACTTACAGCTGTTATTTGTACAACATTTGAAGCAAATCCATTGAACCCTCTTGTAATATTTCATTTACGCTGACCTGCTCATGGTACCATCAATCTCCAGAAGTAGTATGGGAGGTAGAGCCTTCAGTTGTAAGGCTCCTCGTCTCTGGAACCACTTACTGACCACTTACTGTTCGGGAGTCAGACTCCCTCTCTACCTTTAAGGTTAGACTTAAACAATCCTCTTTTATAAAGCTTTCAGTTAGGGGACAGCTTATAGTCCATAAATTAGCCCATAAATTAGACACATAGTTCAGATGCAATAGGCTTAGACTGCTGGGGGGGATCTGGCACACTGGGCTCTATCTCTCTCTCTCCACACCTGCCTTTGCCCCTTTTGTTTGCTCCTGTACTCGTCTCTGGCTCTGGTCTTGTAGGTGGTCTGGGATCCTTGGTGTAGACTGCCTGCTGCTGTGGAGTCACGGAGCCTCAATAACTACAATTATAGACAAAACACATATTTGGCCATTTCATTAGGAACATTCCATTCCCATTATCATTACAGCTGTCAATGTAGATATTAGCATGATCTCCCTATCCATGGTTTATACATCTATAGTATCTATATTTATCACCACATGGTCATGAGGTCCCTCTGAAAATGGGATGTCACATCTCAAGAGGCCTTTAATACATTTATACTTAACAGAGACAAATATGGTCGGGATGCACTTGTGGTCTGGGCTCCTATGAGTTCGTCATTACCATAAATTCTTATTTTCAGTAAGAATATCATTGATTATACTCCTACAAAATTATTACCTCAATCCCACAGACATGAGGACCCTCCTGAAAACCTGATGTAGCATCTCAAGAGGCTAACCTCTAATAAGTCAGACGACAGGTCTATGGTTTATGGATCTGTCACTAACTTTAGTTCTTCCTTTAGTCCACTTGTCTCCTCTTACCTCCCTTCCTTCACCCACACACCCAACACTGCATCGTGTGGATTTGCTGTTCATCATGAGACTGGGATCCACATTCAAGATTTCCTGCTGCTTAACAGAAGGTTTTTTCTTGAGCCATGATGGGGGGATTCGTGACTGGCTATATGGATTCAAGAGCTTGATGCTCTATTGTAAAGTGTCTTGAAATAACACTTGTTATGAATTGGTGCTATACAAATAAAGATTGATTCATTGATTCATTGATTTATAAGCAAAGGAAGAACAGAACATATGGTGACCTTAACCTCTGAACCAAGACCTCCAAAGTACATAATCATAGTGCTATAGTGCATCTCAAGCAAGGACTGTGCCCTGATGACCTTGACATTAGACCCCCAACCTCTAAAGAGAGATCAAATCCTTTTGATATTTGGCAATAATGCAGAGTTAGTGAGCTTACTGTAAGAGCTGAGAGGCTAAAAGGCTCAACAGAGTTCAAGAGCTGGAGGTAATTCACAGCAGGTTCATCTCTGTAAATGACTCGTTGCATATTTGATTGATTATTGGCTCTTTAATCAGATACATTTCCTCACTAGGTTACCATCTACAGATTGTATAATGTGTGTTAGCACCCTTCTTCATGCAGCAGCACTAATGCGTGTTTGTGTGCAGACTGTGAAAGATGTCCCAGCCGCCGTCCACACTCCTCCACCGACTCCATGAATAATGCAGAACCCACATCTTCATACCACTTCCTCTCCCCTCCCTCCGTCCCATTTTCTCCTCCCCCACCGCCTCCCCCCTGTGCCGTAGTAAAAATAGAAGCGCAGACCTGCAAAGCTCTGGCTCTGGTGTTTACACCATCCTGACCCTTCTCCTTGCTGCTCTCCCCCCCTCCGCTGACAGTCGGGTTATTACTCTCATTCATCCTGGCCCGTTTCTCCCTCCATCCTGAGCAGGAAGAAACAAGAAGAGAGGTTGTCGGGCCAGACTGGGACCACAGAAAAGGTCCTCAGGTAGCACATGGATGCTTCATCTTCATATCTTTATTATGTGTCTCATAAAAATAGGCGAGCTGAGGCCTCCGCCGCTCGCCCCCTCTCTCCTCCCACTCCTCCTCTGCATGCACTCAGACTCGGCTCAGGGGAAATGAGACGCTGCTCTTCTCAGACATTAAATGTAGCAGCGAGGATGCACAGACAGAGGAATGAGAAGGCTGCTCTGTTATGTGGATTCAAAGCAGAGATAAAGTTCATTGTGGGTTTATAAATGTTCTCATCAGGGATGTAAGATGTGGAAAACCAGCTTAGACTCTGGCGTGTAGTTGAACTGAGTAGGTTTGAGCTGCTTTTTGAAGAAGCAGGGAAGAAGAAGGGAAGAAGTGTGAAAGTAGACGTAAAATCTGACATGAAACACACCAAAGAACTTATCAGGCTCTTTACAGTCCTATGATAAACTTTCATACTGATGATGGGATTTTTTTCTCTTTATGTTGCCAAAAACTGCAACCTTTTCCTGCTCTGAACAGCTTTAAAGAATAAGATATCCATAAATGATGCCCTTCCATGATTTGATCTGCAGTTCACGCCAATTGGCTAGAAGTGGCAAACCAAGTGTAGAGCATAGAAGAATGGATGCAGAGCTGTTGACAACATGGTGCTGAGCATTTGATTTGTCTAATCATCACAGAATGAACAAATTAACCTATCAGAGAAGACAAGGCTCATTCAGATGTCAGTGGGGCAGTTGGATAGTGCGCTTGGTCAGTGATCGGGAGGTTGCAGGTTCAAGCCCAGCTCTGGGCGACACGTGGTGATGTGTCCTTGTGCAAGACACTTAACCCAAGTTGCTCCAACTGCTGCGTCAGTGGTGTGTAATTGGGTATTAAGGCGTGTGAATCTGTTAGAAATACTGATGGATAACTAATATAGAAAATCAGAACCATCAGTGAGTGTAAAGCTGCGTTCATACCAAAAGCAACTGCGATCAAAATCGCGTTGCACACTGAAGTCACATCGCGTGTCCATAAATACCTAATTTTGGGCCCTGTTGCCGTTGCTCGGTGATGTCACGTCCACTCAAGTTTTTCCACAATCATATCATATATATTATAGGATGTATAAGCTGACATTATTCAAACTGTATCCTTTTCACTTACTTATCAAACACAAAACACTGCAGCTGATGTCCTGCAGCAGTGTTATAATTATATACAATTCATACTAACATTTATCCAAAGATGTCATTTTATGCTAACAAGTATTCAAACATATTATGTTAGGGCAGATCAGTTCAAACATGTTTGTTCAACAGGTCAAATGTGTAATAAATTGTAATGGTGGTTTCAGTTGGAAGGGCTGGGGGGCCAGTTTACCAATTTCCCATCCTGTAGTTGGTCCTGTGGTTTTGTGGAACTGCGAGAACTTTCACCGAACTCTTGGTTGAACGTCTGCTTTAAGTCTGACCTTTATGTAGCCATTATGTTTATCTTTCTTGACAGACATAGCTTATGAAGCCAGACATGATCTTCACACGTGATAAGTTGGTACTGCCCAAATCCTGATGTGTATAAGATCTTGTGTATGCTTTTGTTCAGTGCTCTTTGTCTGTACATCCCTGGTGAGATGCAGAACTGAGCCCTCAACAACTGAGTGTTTTTTATTATTTTTGTATTGTCTCACATATTGTCAATAAATGGTTGGCTAACCGATCTAATCTGGACTTGTGCCTTCTTCCAAACTGAACATGAACTTGTAACAGCAGCATCATCTGTGAGTTTTCTGTGGTCTGTCGAGGCAGAACTAATGTCTTCAGTGACTGTTTCCCACACGGACATAAATTGTTACTCTGTAGTCCGGATGAAAAACTGTCTGTCGCGGGTACCGTCACACACACACACACACAAACCACTCAGCCACACACAGCATTGCCTGAAAAGATCAACCATTTTAACTTGTACATCGCGCAACAAGCGAGGTGATCGCCTTGTTCGCAGCAATCGCATTGCAGGAGGGTTAGCCCCGCCCCATTGTGGCTGTACATTGACTTTGAGAGTGGAAAGTGATCGCTGTGGATGCTCAAGTCGCTTTAGGTGTGTGTGTGTGTGGGGGGGGGGGCATTATGGTGCTTGTGAACATACAGCATTTGAAATGAATATAAGCCTGAGTTAATATAGAATATGAGCTCTATAACCCTATAATACCAATTGTATCATATTTGATACATACTTTTATAATACCTCTATCTATTCAATATGATCAACAAATTACAAAAAAAATAACATTTGAATACAATCAGATAAATGATAAAAATGTCCTCAAATGGATTATCGAATGCCAAAAACACCTAATGTATCAAATGAGATACAAAAAATCTATATGTTATATTTTATGGACATTCTGATTTTTGTAGGATTTCAGCAGAAAGTGAAATAAAAATTCAATCTCCAAAAAATTTGAGTTTTCTGGGTAAAATCTACAGTCTTGGGCCTTAAAGGGTTAAAAAATGATTGTACAACAAGTCCAAGTTGAGCTCCATGAGGGCGATGTGGAGTCTGTAATGAAAGGTCAATGGAATTATGTCATTTACATTTTCTATATTTCATTAACATGTAAAACTCCTACATAAATCCTTTAACAAACCTTCAATATGTGATCCTTTTGGTACATGTGCACAATAGAGAACACAGATCTTGTTAGCTAAAGCTATTTTTAAGGAGACTAAGTGGAAAATTATAAGACAAGCATTCACTTCATTTATAAAGGTCTCCACCTGCTTCCTCCCGTGTCTCCTCCTCCTCCTCCTCCGCTCTCTTAAAGGTCACAGAGGAAACAAGGAAAAGATAGATGGAGCCGACAGATCCAGGGGTTTTGAATATCAGTGTTCGTCTCAAGAAAAAGGTGTTTGAAGACGCTCTGCCCACACACAGCTCCCAGACACTCACTTCACACTGCAGATCTGTGCCTGAGAAACAGTGAGTGGCAAACTGTGACTTCAGGTACGAGTTGAGCAGCTGTGTGTGTGCTGTGCAGACAGACGAGTGCTAACAGTAAATCTATGACACACCGAGGAAAGAGAGAGAGGGAGAGAGAGATGCTAAACATGTAGAGAAGGAGGGTAATGGCAATTTATGGGCTGGAGGACTAAATTTCACGCTTTAGTACCTTCAAGGTGAAAACATGCAGAAAGATGTACTGTTTGTCATATATTATCAAGTATGGTGTGTAGAGTAATTCCGACGTGTAATTTGCCGATGACATGACTTATGGTATTCTCGGTCTGCAGCCCTGTTTTGGCTCACTCTTAATAAATCGTTTCAAACCATGCATACATTTTTCATGGCCTTAATTTGTTTACAATTTTAAATCTTAAGACAAAAATATACAAGCTTGGAGCTCTTAAAAGTGTTGCTGAACACATTAAGATCCTTTTTTGGAGTTGGGTAATCCAATGAAGTTGGAACATTGTGTATGATAATACTAAAAACACCACACAATGATTTACATCCTTTTTTACCTATATTCAATTGAATATGTTACAAAGAGAATACATTTAATGTTCAAACTGATGAACTGAATTGTTTCTTTTGCAAATATTAACTGATTTTGAATTTGATGCCTGCAACACTCTCCAAAAAGCTGGGACAGAAGATATTTAGATCCAAAATCAAGCGGCGGACATCCGTATAATGGTAGCACACAGGGCATGTATAGCGCCGCTCCTAAAACTGCATTAATCGTCCAAAAACTCATTAGTTTCACCAATATTTCATCATGGTCGCACTACTCCGCCAAGACAGGGGTCGCTCCAGACGATTAATACAGTTTTAGGAGCGGCGCTATACATGCCCCTATGCTACCATTATACGGATGTCAGCCGCTTGATTTTGGATCTAAATATCTCCCGAAGCACTGTTTGGATCAGGAAAGCCTTCTGGGTGAGTATATTGTTCTACTTCATTCTATAAACAATGTGAAAGCTGTAGAAACCAAACTTATCCTGTAGGGAATGCTCAAAAATAGGTGAATTGGAAACAGGTAAGTGTCATGATTGGATATAAAAGGCTCAGTCATTCACATGCAAGGATGGGACAAGGTTTGCTGCTTTGTGAACAACTATGGGAGTAATTAGTCCACCATTTTTAGAACAACCTTTCTCACCGCACAATTGCAAGGAATTTGGGATTTCATCATCTAAAGTCTGTAATATCATCTACAGATTCAGAAAGTCCAGAGAAATCTTTGCATGTTAGCAGCAAGACTGATAACCAACACTGAGTGCCAATGACCTCTGATCTTCAGCACTGACATCTTTCTGTACAGGATATGACTATGACGGCTCAGGAACACTTCAGAAAAACCATTAACAACTAACACAGTTTTTCACTACATCTACAAGAGCAAATTAAAACCTTACCATGCAAAGCAAAAACCACTGAACAACAACACTCAGAAATGCCACTGGCTTCTCGTGGCCAGAGCTCAGCTGAGCTGGACTGATACAAAGTAGAAAAGTCTGACAAGTCCACATTTCAAATCAAAGGTGTAGTCAGCGATGTGGGAGAAAACAAGTGGAGAGGTTGTTTATAAACAAATTTAGACCCGCCTCTCCCTTCATACCTCACCCCTGGCTCCACCCCCGAAAGCTGGTGGACGTGCATCGTCATGGAAACAGCCGTAGAAACTGTGTAGCTGACCAATGTAGCTAAGGTAACCCCGACTCGTCAGACAACTCGACTGACAATGTTGATAACATCACAAAAACAGTACATTCTGGCAGATTAGACAATAAGATGAATGCCCGACGGCTGTTACTGTTATGTGACGCACCACAAAGCTAATGTTGCTTACCTATCCAGCAGAAAGACGGTGACATCCGAGTCCGTTTTCAGGTCTTTCAATTGGCTGAGTTCCCTCCACCATCGTAAAGCAACACCAATGTTGACCCGGGTCTTCGTTCTTTCATGGTTATAGCCCTTCTTTTTCACTTTTCACTCCTCTGACCTTTTTCTTTTGGGCTGTTTTTCAGCCATTGCTACTGCACATATTGTATCTGTCTTACGCTAACTGCACACGCTACACAACCTACTACTCCCCCTCCCCCCTCTGTTTGATCTGCGCATGAGTAAGATCGCCCCCTGGATGTGGGGGGGTGTACTCTGTTTTGGTAACTAGGCCCGAGCCACAGTATTTACCTGCTGAAGTTCAGAGCCAAGGCTGTGTATTGAAACCAGACTGTTTTTTCAACATGCTGTCAGTGGGGACATCTTGTGGATGGAGAGGAGAAATACAGTGATTTTGACAAATACTGCATTAGATTAGAAGATCAGAAGATCGCTGACTACACCTTTAGTTTTGGAAATCATAGACATCTTTTCCTGCAAGCTAAAAGGAAAAAGACTATCCAAATTGTTATCAGTGCAAAGTTCAAAAGCCAGAATCTGTAATGGTATGAATGTGTGTTAGTGCCCATGGCATGGGTAACTTGAACATCTGTGAAGGCATCATAACACTGAAATAGACATAATGTATAGCTACACAGTCATACCACTTTTAGACTGGCAAAAAGAAACAGTTTCAACCCGGTAACAATTGGCTCCTGTCGGCAGTTTGAAAGGGCCGAAACTGCATTTCGACCTGGGTCAACTAACCCTGCAAACAACACGTTTTTTTATCGACTTGATTGGCTTCAGTGGGAACATCACGCTTGGTCAGCCAGCTAATTTACATTATGACGTCGGCAATGCCTGCCCATGGCAAAATATCGCACCCGTCTCCTCTGTCTGTAACTTACATGACTCTTTGCCGTCTAAGCAACAGATTCCATCCAACTTTGTATCATCAGCACTCGAATGTTGTTCAGTCTGAACCGAGTTTGTACATTTTTAAAGAGGAATAGCAGTACAAAGCACAGAAACAGCTGACCAGTGTGTCTTAAGGCTAATGTTTGTGTGTAAGTGGTATAAAAAGGTGCAGGTACTAGACTGGCCTGCCTGCAGTCCAGACCTGTCTCCCATAAAAAATGTGGCTCATAATGAAGCACAACATGAAACACAGTAGACCCCATACTGTTGCAAGAATAGAAAAAAAGTCACCTCCAAAGCTTCAACAAGTAGTAACCTCAGTTCCCATACACTTATTAAATGTTGTTAAAAAGAATGGTGATGTAACACAGTGGTAAGCATACCCCTGCCCCAGCTTTTTGGACCATGCAGGAGGCATCAAATTCAAAATTAGGGAATTTTTGCAAAAAGCACAAAGAAGCTTTTCAGTTTCCTGTCTTGAAAATAGGTCAACAAGTACTTCTAAATCTCTGCATTCTGTTTTTATTTACATTTTTAAACAATGTCCCAACTTCATTGGAATTGGGGTTTGGAGGTAGAAATGTGAACAAAAAAATGGCTTTACTGAACACAACCTTTACATAACAGATATAAGTTTTCTTGCTCTGGTCTGTTATGTAGGTCTCATTTGTGTAATTTCTGTCTTGAGAGATTTGTGTCAAACATTTAACTGCTATATAAACATAACAGAATGAACTCTATGAGGCATTTGCACCAGCACATAGCTGTAAGTCTTTCTGTGACATAAATTTAATCAAACACATTTAATCTACATGCCTCGGAGCATGTCTTAAGGCGGTCTGCTTTTATAGAAAAAATAAAAATAAGAAACAGGCTTGGGCAAACATGAACTGACATATTATTTATTTAACCTTAAAGACATACACATTTGTTCATAATAAAGAGCCCATGTTCTGCTTTTTGAGTGTTACTATGTTAAGGTTTTTTCATTTAAGTGTTTAACCATTGTTCCATCTGCAGTATAAGCCAAATGGCCTTGGATGGAAAGCCAAGCAGAACACAGGACATTAAATGAATGCAGATGTTGAAAAATGTGGCATTAAGTAGTGCTGAATTGCCCTGTTGCTACAGAGAAAACCAAACAAATGTCAGTGTAGATGCGGCTTACAGGGGGGAAGGGAGCCTTAAAGTGGCGTGAGCTCAAACACGTATTTCAGACAGAGAGAGAATACAGATGGATTGGGGAGACTCAGTACATGAAAAAGGTTTTTGGCCCTTAGGGATTGTAAACATCCCCTAACAGTCATCAAAATTAATTATAATCAGTGTTGGGAGTAACGGCGTTAGAAATAACAGTGTTACTAACACCGTTATGTTTTCCCAGTGACCGTTACTGACTGTGTAATGTGGCGCGTTACTTTGCACCGATGTCAAGCAGCTGTTATCTGACCTGCCTCACACCCAAATTCCACGGCACAGGAAGGGGGAGGGCTGATCCCCGGAGAGCTACAGGTTATAGACTGAGAAAAGAAATAAACATCACCTCACTTCGCTTCTCTAAGGTCCCTTTGCTGGTCCTAACCACACAGCTTCGTGATTTATTCAACTTCTATCCGCCTATATCCGTGTAGAAAAGATGTTCAGTGTCATGTACTCAATGTCATATATCTTATGTTATATATATTTCTGTACCTCTATGATTCACTTTTCTTCGTTCATGGTGTCGTGTTGCCTCTGGGACCCTTTGACGGGCTGATGACCTGATGCTCATGCCTCTGGTTTTGACATAATGACAAACAATTGAGGAAATTTACGTTCGAGCATCCATGCATTCTGTTTTATTTTGAAACTTCCGGATACTCCTCATGTTGACTTCCTGTCTGGTGCTTTCTTAACCACAGTGAATTTACGAAGTTTGGAAGCGGCCGCGCAGAAAATAGACCTGAAGCGAATCTCCAGCGCCTTGGCGTGCTGGCACTTCACCAACGCAGCACTGCACGGCGTGGCACTTCGCTCCCATTCTAGTCTATCAGGCAAACTCCACTGCACACGCTGTTGGAGAACTGATGATGTCAGAGCTGCTGCAGCAGGTAACAACAAAGAAGGACACAGAGACAGAGACACACAGTTCAAGCAGAAAAGCTTTTTCAAAAAAGTAACGCATCAATTACTTTACCTCGTAACTAATTACATTTATGAAGGAGTAATTCCATTAATAATTCAATTACTTTTTTGGGAAAGTAACTAGTTACTATAACTAATTACTTTTTTAAAGTAACATGCCCAACACTGATTATAATCAATATGAAGACTCGATATGGACCATGCAGAATATGATATCCAAATTGCCAATTTTATCCACTGTTCTCCGTCAGCTTTGTGTTACATTAAAGGAGTAGTGCAGTGTTTTGAAGAGTTAAGTATTGCCAGTAGTAGGGGTGGGCGATACTGGGAATTTTGGTATTGATCCGATACCAAGTAAATACAGGGCTAGTATCACCGATACCGATACTGAGAGAGTAGGGGAAGACACTGCAAACTGATCACAGGTGGGATTCAAACCTGGACCGGCAGAAGTAAGTACATGGGGTGCTAACCACTACGCCAAACCAGCACCCCAATACAATACATTACATGAAATGTAATGATCATTGAATAATTTTGTTATTTTGCCTTGAGTTGGTTGATTATGATTATGGTAAAACAGCACAAAGATTTTAGGCAATAAAAATGCTTTTTATTAATGAACCACAACAATAGAACAAAATTTTAACTGTATAAAAGTAATAAATTATTACAAGTTTAAGAAAAAGATCACAAGTGCAAAATAACAAAAAAAAAAAAAAGCAGCAATGTAAAAAAATATATAAATATAACAATGTCAACATCACAACAAAAAATACCTTCCATTGCACAAATAAAGTGTAAACTACAGTTAACCTTAACCTTTGGCTTTCTGCTCACAAAGCCCTCTCTTGGGTTGCCCTTTTGGCTCTGTTTTCATATTGACAACAGATTTATAGGTTTTTGTTCAGGAACAGTAACATGTTGACATAGAGGGAGAGAGGTGCATCGTTTAGAAGCGGCGGTCGGAGCGGAGAAATTTATTTATTTATTATTTATTTGATGTGGACATAACAATTACATTGGACAAACCAGGTGCATTGTTTTAAGTGATTTAGCACGGGTGCTAATTTATAACACTTGTCCACAGGAGGCTTTTATAAAGTGATAAAATTAATAAATGAAGGAGGGAAAGAAAAAGTACAATGTACAATAAAATATGACAGTTAAAAAGAAGCAGTTTTTCAAATTAAATACATACATAAAATGTAACACCAATGGCAACATGATCAGTCGTCAACCAATTAAAATTATTTTTCATGCATGGAAAGTAAAGTAAAGACGACATAAGAGGAACTGCAGTATTGATCTCATCACGCTAGTATTGATCTGATACCAATACTCAGCTTGGTATCGATACTATCGATATTAAGATCGATACGCCCACCCCTAGCCAGTAGTAAATTCATAGTTAGAGATTCTGGTCAACTGGTCAGAAAGAGCTCTTTGATTTCTTCTCAACAATGATCCCCAACCTTTTTTGTACCACACCAGGTTTTACGTAAAATAGTATAGTGGCAGACCAGCCTACCAGAGGACACAGATAGGGGAGAGGATGACAAACAATCTCACATTGTGCACAGTAGTCACGATAATGCAATATCAGAAAGAGCCCAGCTTGTTTCTTCACTCCAATTAAAAGACATTAATGGGGACTCACTCTGTTTTTTCAGCTGATTAACAATGACATTTGTTTTTTAATTCTTGCATTGCATTTTTTTCCCACTTGTTTCCCTGTTTGTATTTTGTTCTTACCTTTGGTTGTGTTTCTGGGCTTGAATCTTTTCTGTTCTGGAAGCTGTTTTCTTTTTCCTGAACTGCATGCAGCCATTGTGGGCTGTTTGCCCTTGTCATTTGGATTTGGATCACCACCAACATCTGATCACTTCTTCCTTGTGCCATGACAAATATTCCCTAAAAATGTCATCATAATCCACTCTTAACTTTTCAAGTTATCCTGCCAACAGACAAACAAATGGCCCTTTTCCACTAGCACGCCTTGGCCCTACTCTACTCGGCCCTTCTCGATTTGCAGCGTGTTTCCACTAGCCTGGTTCCATTCAAAACAAGCTAGTTTTAGTACCTACTCTGCTCTGGTTCCAAGCGAGCTGAGTCGATACTAAAAGATGACGTCACCGACTGACGGCTACTGATTGATCAGACAATGTAGTCATCGATGAGTCATGAGCGCGACAACCTAGCATGCTAGCGGTAGCTACAGTTAGCTTACCCTCATATGTCTTTTCTTTGCAGCTCGATTGCTCTCGTCCTCGGCTTCATTCTGTTGAATAGCTTCCAAAACTCTCCTGTGTTTCTCAAGGGGTGTTTCTTCTTGCCCCTGCAGCCTTCTTCTGCTTTCCTTTTTTACTCGGTTTGTGACAAAAAGCCACAGATTGTTGTGTCGCGCTCAAAATGACGTCACCGCAGAGCCGCTCTCTGTTTACAGTGACACTGCACCCCCTTGGGCAGGCGACAGGGGCAAAGCAGCACAAGGCGAGTTGAGTAGAGCCGGGTAGAGCCAGGTAGAGTAAAGTAGGGCTAAAGGAAAAGGGCCAAAACAAACAAACACCAGCAAAAACACGAGTTTAATAACATAGCATGACATTAAGACTTTGATTTGAATGATTTTGTAGGTTTCCAGCCCTCTACAAAGGCTTTATTAGTTTACTGACTGTCTCTGACAATCTCATTGGTTACAGCCAGTTTGACATCTTTCTGTGAACAACAAAAAGAACATCAACAAGCACCCCATAACTCTGAACTCTGGGAGTAAAATGAGAGTGTCATGGTTGTAAAAAAAAATGTAGAGATCCAAACTGAGGCTTGTAAAGTGCACCTCCACAGATGTCCAAACAGAACATGTAAGGCTGCAAACATCCATTGTGTGCAGAATCCACATGAAGGACAACAGTACAAAACCACATTTTAAAAAGGAGAACAGAGTCTGCAGCACCCTGATAGAAGTGCTGCGGAGGAATCAAAGCGCTGTTCTCGGACCCTTTGTGAATATGAAACATATTGCAGACAGACTGTCACACCTTCTCTTTGACCGTCTCCCCCCCTGGCAGCTTTTTCTAAAATTACCCCCCGGACATCCAGCCGAATCCAAAGCCTTTCAAAGAGCTTTTAGTTTGGCATTTGATTGTCTGCTCCCCCTTTTCTTCAGACGTGTCTGTGTTTGCCGCTTTTCTTTTTCTCTTTCATGCAAAACACCTCGGCTGCTGAGAGGGACTGTTGGAAGAGTCTGTGGTTAGTCAACTGGGAGAAGAAGAGAGGAGATAAAAATGTGGGGGAAGGAATCATAAAGAGGAGAGTAAAACAGGAGGAGAGAGGAGAGGATGAAAGGAGGGGGAGAAGGAGGCAGTGGGAGAGGAGATAAGGAAGGAGACAGAAAGGAGGAGACAAGATAATAGAGGAGGGGAATACACGAGCTGCCTTCACACTTGCACTCATGATGGTATCAAGATGATTTCCAGACTTTCTCTTCCTGATATTTTCTAGAATTGCCCTCTCATACAGGTTTCTTAAGATTACGGGGGGGCAGATCTACTACTGGCAACTGGAGCTCCTGCCTAAGTGTGCCATGCCTTCCTCATACAGTGCATAAAACACCATTTCCAGAAAAACCCTAAATTGTTCTTGAATCTACCCAGGAAGGGGTTTAACGAAATGGTCAACTCACGAAACGATACGAAATACTAAACAGGGCTCATGATACGAAATGCTCACAACACAAAATAAAGATTATAGAAAATCCCCAACAGTAGGAAGTTGTGCAAAAATCTCATTTTCTTTATGTTCTACCTTATGGAGACATACAGAAAATATTGCTGCATCAGTACAAATAAATGCTCTTTGAAAAAAAGCTAAATTGTATTTTTTTCCCCTTATTTAGACTACATTGCAAATATAAACATAAAATCTCAATAAAAAGTGCTTTGTTGTTGTAACAATCAGGATAAGTACATTCTTGAATGAAAAGGAAAACAAATAGCAGTCCTCAGAGCTGCAGTTTAGACCTATAAATGTCTGAACTGTGAACTATAATATTTAGCCTATAACAGTGCATATACTTCTGATCTTCAAGTATGATCAAATTCTGTCAACTCAACAGCAGATGCAAAAATCAAATATTGTTTTTTATGCAGACTTGCACAAACATGCAGTTGCTGCCTGTCTCCAGTTCAAAGTAGTTGGTAGTTGGTAGTTGTGCTCGCGGCAGTATACGGCGAACTGTAGCGGCATATTTTGCACAGTCTTCTCACCGTTCTCTCGTCTTTTACATGGGGCGCCAAAATAGGTCCACACAACCATTTTATTTGACGAAGGAGCGTCAGCTAATTCCTCGACCTCGTCTTCCTCCATTCTGAAGCGAGTGTTTTGCTACGGTAGGCGAGGAGGGTAAAAAAATCACCAGCACCCCTTCACGCTCTTTTAATTTTCGTGCTTTTACTTTTGATTTTGTCATCTTTTATTTCGCGTAATTTCGTGGCACGGAATTTCGTTACACCCTTATACCCAGGTGCATGTGTGAATGCAAACAGCATGTTATTTCACCAAGACTTCACCTGAAGATACCCTGTTGGTCCACACAGAGACAAGAACGTTCTTTGTCAGGTCAGCATTGTTTCAAGAAATCTGACCTGTCCACAAAATACTAAAAAGGGTGTAGTGTATTATTCAGGCCTCTAAGTGGTGAAACACTGCAGCAGACATACACCAAAACCAGAGGAGACATGGAGCATGTGCATCAGTATGAAAAATGTAAACAAAGATGACATCTGTTGTTCTCTGTGTCGTCTTGCTGCTCATGATGGTTTTAGAGGAGCAGAAGAACTTGATGTTTAAGCCAAAACAAGCTCAGTAGCAGCACGAACACAGCGACGTTGTACTCAGTCTTTGTTTCTGTTGTTGTCAGAGTTGGCACATGTGTTTTAGGGGAGATGTGGATCCATGACATCACTAAGTGCATTTTTATTACCCTTGGATATCCGCAAAATGTTAACAGTACAATAAAAAACTGGTAATGGAAACACCTGAATTTCGAAAAAGCACTAAAATATCACTAAAATGTTGTTATGCCTTCATGAGGTGTTTTTCAGAAGTTTCGATATTCAAATATATCGCAAAAGCGCAATGGAAACACTTTTTCCGCAATTATACTTCACAGGATGTGACGTACCTGGTCACATGATCACATCTCTTGGAGTAAATGTAGCGCGGTATGTTTGGACAGATGGGGAGACGGAGACTATTCTTGCCATTATTCTCGAGAAACACACAACTGCCATACTAGACAGCAAACAACAGAGGAATGCAGAGCGTTATAAGGAGATAGAAACGGAAATGATGGAGAAAGGGTTTGACACGCCTTGGCATATTCATGCATCCATCCTGCAGTGAAATCTCACGGGATGATATTTCATGAGAGTTACGTAGCTCCTGCCTAAAACAACCTTCAACAACCTTCAGAGCGCAAATATACTTTGTCAAAATTTTACGAATGTCGCTTTTATTTTGCAAAAAACTGTAATGGAAGTCCAGCTACTGTTTCTGAAAATATCTGTATTCATTGTACATGGAAATGCAATGTCTGCATTTTCAGATTGAAACATCCAAGGACCTGTTTTCAAAAATATGCATTTTCAGACACCTGAAACGGCGTATCCGTGTGGACCCCATGCCAACATGATTAAACACTTGAGGATGAGCCTGAACTCACATGGATAGCCCCTTACTTTTTTCCTGATCCCCTGTCTCTCCACTGACTCCCCCTTAGTGGAAAGTTGGGGAGTTTTCAGGCGTGGTTAACCAGGTAGTTACTGGACTTCAGGGTTGTATTTGTGGAAAGGACTTAAGTGATAAAGTTCTTAGTGGGTTGGGTTTTGTGTTTGTGTGATTCCTCGTGATCCCAATAAGCAAGGGATGAAATAAGACCCAAAGATATCAACCTTTGTTCTCCAAAAACTGAGATGTTCATTACAGTAGATATGTGTGTGCAGTTTAAAAGACATTTCTCAAATTGCTGTTGAGGTATAACATATACTAATCAAGGATAACATTAAGACCACTAATAACACCGATTATCTCTTCATTATGACACCTTTTCATAGGTGGGACATATAAATTAGCTAGTGAACATTTTGCACTCCAAGTTGATGTTAGAAGCAGGTAAAATGGGTAGGCGTGATGATTTGAGAGAGTTTGACGAGGGCCAAAGTGTTATGGCTTGATGACTGGATCAGAGCATCTCTGTGGGGTGCTCCTGATCTGCAAATGTTAGTTTCAATCCAAAATGATCCAAGGAAAGAACAGTATTGAACCGGCAGCAGGTAATGGTGGCCATGGCACATTGGTGCTAATGAGAAACAAAGGCTGGCCTGTGTGGTCTGGTCAAACAGATGAGCTACTGTTGCTCAGATTAATGAAGTTAAAGATGGTTCTGCTAGAAAGATGTCAGCATACACAGTGCATTGCAGTACATTGCATAGAAGTGCAAAAGGGTGATCATCACAATATTAAAGGTGCTATGAGGAGAATCTATTACCGGCGACATTAAGACTCTGCTACCCATGAGCACGTGCAGCGACTGTCGTAATGCTGCGTTCCAGTAACCTCGGAACTGGGAGTGACATCATCTCTGACTTATCGCCGTTCCAGTTGAAGTTGGAA
Source organism: Scarus forsteni (assembly GCA_036419115.1). Lineage (NCBI taxonomy): Eukaryota > Metazoa > Chordata > Actinopteri > Labriformes > Labridae > Scarus > Scarus forsteni. The sequence goes on along the minus strand of JAZDUH010000380.1, from coordinate 702,610 downwards.
AAAAACATGCTGATCTACCAGGCTATTGTTAGCTGTTTTAGCACGCCCGCGTTGTTGTTCACAAATATCACATGAAGAATGTGATTATCACTATGGCAGCATTTTTGTAAATATAAGTCTAACAATACTATGTATACAGCTGATCTAGAGCGACACACCCCAGTCAGAAGTGCAAATAAATTGATTATTACAGGAGCTAAATAACTGTTCACACTGGGGGCATCCATCTTTGATTGTCAACTGGGGGGGTTTCACTGGGTTCCCTGTGGGAAATTCAGACTTCGGGGGTCGTTTCAGTTTTAGTTTCCTACTCAGAACTCGGAAATTCCTACTTCTGACTACAACTGGAATGCACCAAAAGATGTGACCCAAACTAAGGCGTGTGTTTTTTGTGATGCTAATGAATGCAGCTCGGACCTTCCTCAGAAGTCTGCATTGCTTTTCAACTTCTTTTTTCAACAACTTACAGGATGCAAAGCGACAAGGTAATGTATCTCTTTCTAGTTACGTAGCGGTAGTTTTTGATGTGTGACAACAAGCAATTTTTGGAAAACTTAGTATCATAGTTTTGTAGCCGGCTATATATCACTACTTACAGCCCGGTGCTCTAAGACGTGTCTGAATAATATAAATTTGCTCTAGTTTTAATTGTCTTGTTCCTGAAGTTGAGTATCCAGGCCAGTCCAGTCCGACCCGACTGCAAAGCTAAGTAATAGCATTTATAGATAACCTAGATGCAAAAAAATTCATCTTAAAGTGTGTATTTCGATCAGGCATATATCTAAAAGTGAGACTTTTTTGTTATTACTAAGAAACTCCTCACAGTGCCTTTAAGTAAGCAGTCATAATGTTATGCCTGATCAGTGTTTATGGGTGTAGGATGAATATGTGGTCAAATAACCTTGATATTTGACCAGTAACTTCAAAAGTATTCAGTCTGTTCTTGAGTCAGAGTGGACTGTTTTGCATGTTTTGACAGGAAGGCCCTTTGAAGCATTCTTGGTCACCTTCACAAGCAGGAGATAATCAGTTCTGAGACCCTAACTTTTTACGTCTAATTTTGGTCAGCCTTGAGAAAAATAGGACGTGTAAAATTTGAAGGAAATTCTTAAAATGAGTCTTAGATTATGCATTCATTAGCACTTAATACCCAATAACCTTGACATTTAACCTTGCCCCCAAAGTCTAATCATGTTGTCCTCGAGTCAAAGTTGGATGTGAGGAAACTGAATATTCCTCAAAGCAAAGACATAGAGCAGTGAATATATGTACAGGTGATAAGGAAAAACTAGAGGTTACAAAGGGAGGAAAAAGAGATGGAGAGGGAAAGTCAGTAAAGAGGAGAAAAGAGAAAAGGAAAAGGGGATGAAGGAGATTAGGAGAGAAATGCAGGACAAGGAGAGAGTGGAGAAGGAAGGGAGAAGCAAGGAATTAAGCCAACAATACAGCAAAGAGATTAGGGTAAGGTGAAGATGGAAATTAAAAAAGCAAAAGCCTTAAAAATAGAGAGAAAAAACATTAGGAAAGAGGCAAGGAAGGGAGACAAGTAAAGGGAGAAGGGAAAGAAGAATGTAACGTAGATATCAAAGTGGAGCACAAAGAGGGATGACTAGGATAGAAAGGCACGAAGAAGAGAGATCAAGTGGGTAAAAGAAATGTAGATAAAAGTGGAGGAGATAAAGCAATGAAAAAGGAGAAAAAGAGGACACATTGTCTGTAGGACAAGAGAAATTAAAAGGGGCTAGTAAAGGAGACAAGACAAGAAATAAAGAGAGGGGAAGGTAATGTTGACATTGAGGTAGAGCAGATACGAGGATATATGGGTCAAAGGTGACGGAGGAGGTTACAAAGGGAAGAAGACAGACTAAAGGGAAGGAAAAGGGAGATAAAGGAGAACAAGATGATATGAGGACAGGAAAGAGGAGAAGAAAAGACAAGAAAAAGGTGGAAGACTTGCAGAGGAAACCAGGAAAAGAAGAGCAAGAGGAAGAAAGAAACTAGGAATGAAGACCGTGAAAGAGGTGAGGATAAGGTTTAGGGGAAAAGAAGAATCAAGGACCTTAAAAATAACTGGAAATATCTAATGGGAAACTGAGGGCAATGAAACAAGGGAAGAAAGGAAGAATTAAAGGAGATGAAAAAGAGTTAAAAAGAGGAAAGGGACATGGGAGGAGTGAAGTGAGCAAAGAAAAGAAGCAATAAAGGACACAAGTAAAGGGAGGAGGGAGGAAATATTGAAGTAGAAATGAAACTGGACTGTGCTGAGGAGATGGTAGAGGAGACAAGAAGAAGGGCTAGGATGCAAGGCAATAAGAAGGGACAGCAAGGCAGTAAAAAAGGAGATGCAGTAAGAAGTAGAGGAGATGAAACAAGGATAGAGAAGAAAAAGGAGGACATAAAGTGTTTGAGAGAAAAGGGAGTAAGGAGAAGAGACAAGAAAAGAAAGAGAGGAAGGGGGAAGGTAACATAAAGATGAAAGTAGAGCTGAGACTAGGAGAGAAGTAAAGGTGACGAGGACAAAGAAAAGATTTTCACAAGAAGAAGAAGAGTCAGAAAGGAAATAATGGGGCGAAAAATTGTTGACAAGGGAGGGAAATTAAAGGGGGTGAGGAGAAGAGGCAAGAGAAGGAGTAAAGGTAGAAGGAGAGGGAAGACGGGTACCATGGACATGAATTATATTAATATAATATGTGGGCAAAAGGGAAGGATACATAAGAGGGACCAAGGTGGAAGGAAAAGGGGTAAGGAGAGAAGACAAGGCAAGAAGAAAAGAAGGAGAGGAAGGGGGAAGGTAACAAGATGAAAGTAGAGCTGAGACTAGGAGATAAGTAAAGGTGACAAGGAGAGAGCAAAGATTGCAAAGAGAAGTATAGACAGTAAGAAATAATGGGGGGATAAAAGAGGAAAGGGGACAAGGTGATATAAACACAGGAAAGAGAAGAGGAAGAAATAAGGAAAAGGTGAAGAGGATATCGGGGAAAAGAAGAAAGTGAGTGATAAAGAGTCAATAGTAGAGTAAATAATTGGGACAAGGAAAAAAGGAAGAAAGGTAATGTAGGCAAAAGAATGGAGCAGATATGAGGTGAAGGAGCTGAGAATAATGATTAGAAAGGAAAGAAGAAGAGAGCAAGGGGGTAAAAAAGGAGTCATAGAGGAGAAGAGGATATAAGGAAAACAGGAAAAGGAGAGAGAGGATGGGCTAATAATAACTGGAAACAAGGAAAGGAGAAAAGTAAAGGAAGAATGGAAGGGACAAAGGGTGAAATAGATGTGAAAATGGAGCAGACGGAGGGGATGAGAAAGGAGACAAAAAGAAAGACAAGGAAGGAAAGGAAAGAAAAAGAGAGCAAGGGAGTAAAAAGAGAGATGTAAGTAGTAGAGAAGATGAAGAAAAGAGGACACAAGCGAAGGAAATAAAAAGGGACCAAGGAGACACGAAAGGAAAGTGAGGAGAGGAGACATGAGGAGGAGCAAAGGGAGCAGGAGAGGGAAGAAAGGTAACGTGGACATGAAAGAGGGGCAGAGAGGATGAAAGAGGAGAAGAGGAGAGAAAAGAGATGGACAGGAGGACGATGAGAAGCCAGTCGTTCTTTACCCACGGGGGGAGGCACAGCGGGGGGGTCGAGGGGGAGCTCTACATCCCACTACCCTCCAACTGAGCCTCCTTCCTCAAGGTCAGTCAAACACACTCTGGTGCACACACATGCATGTAGGCAGGCAGGTTGGCAGCATGGCACACACACATTCAGTCGGGCTCAAGTAGAAAAGACGCCTTCTGCCGGCTTTTCTCTCCGACTCTCTGTACCAAGCAGCCAAGTCTCAGTCAACCATCTGGAGATAAAAACACACCATTCTTCCCACACACACCAACACACACGCACAAACGTAGCGAATGTGTGTTTATGATAATAGACCAAATGCCTCTATTGATTCTCTCTTTCTGTGTCTGTCTGTCGTTCTGCGTGTGCATGCGTCTGCGCTCCATCTTCAAAACATACCTCTTTTATTCCGCCTTTGGCCAAACATTTACCATCAAACATTTACAGCTGATTATGTAGTCTGTTTCATGTTTTTCCTCAGTAAGTTGCATTCTAAAATTATTTTGCAGTCTTGCCATGAAAGGTAAACTCCCTCTCATGGTGTCAAAATCTAAGCGTGCATGTAAAAATAGTGAGTCAGAGGAGTTTGAATAAATGAAGATTGATAGAGCGCTTCAGTTTTGCTCAGCTGCAGAGTATAACACTTCCTTTAACTACTTGAAGAACTGATTAAGCAGTCTAACTTTATTTAAAGTGCATGACGCATTTTATTAGAGCATTCACAAACAGGAAAATCAGTTTTACTGGTATAAATGTTCTGCTTGATTAATTTCTTACTTCTCAGAGAAGCTCTGTGAGGCAGCTCTCATTTAGGTATAAAAACAGTGACTTCAGTTTGAAATCCCTCATTCATGCTTCCCTTGCAGTGCAGATGGATCAGCCTAATCAACGGCCCTGTTTACATGGGTGGTTTTCCTCAATCTGATTGAAATCGAAAATCTAAATCTGAATCTGATTGTAGTTTTTTTGACGTGCGCAGAAGGTCACTCTGCCACTACCTGCAAATGTGTAAGAGAAGAAGAGGTGCACTTCCTGCTTCCTGTTTACCTCTAGAAAGATGGATCCGCGTCGTGTTTTGTTGGGATTTCTATTAAAAAAGTTTTTTTCCTCCACCAACTAGTTCTTCTGTTTGTTCACCATGTTTGTTTGAGCACACTCTGCGAACGTCACTACGTGCCTCTGACGTACTATGGAGCGCCTGTGCAGACTGAACAATCCTCTCTATCAACCCAATCCGCTCCACTCAGCCGTTTACATGAAGCATGGAGCGGATTATCAATCGGCGTAGACTATCTCTTACGAAACCGATCCGAAATACAATAAGATCCGGGTGAATCCGATTGGCTAAGATGTTTACATGAGACAATTCTAATCTGATTGACCTTTCAATCTAATTATAAACAGGATTTTTTGACCCATGTAAACGGGGCCACTGTCTGCAGTCCTTCCAACCTCCAATATACATCGATTGTGAGCGGTCTAAAGTTGCACGGCCCATTCAGTGTCCTTAAGCACAGTGTTGACTTGCATGTAGAAGTGCTCTGTTCTGTTGGCAGGAGCAGGTACAACACAATAAAGGGCTTGTTAAACACTAAACACCAAACAAAAACTACAACCTGACCTCTTTGATACTTACATGATCTCCACATTTTTTATATTGCTAGGTCGACTGACCTTTAGTTTGGCTGCTTTGGACTAATTGCTGGCATCTTTCAGGCGTTAACCAGTACCTTATACACTTGTTGGTGATTAGGCACAACAATGGAGAAGCGGCTTTGGCTGATGTATGTTTGTAGTTGTAGGATATTGCTACCAGCAAGGCTTAAGGTCGTCCTTAGTAGCACATCTTTGCCTGTTAGAGCTGAGTCTCCTTCCAGGGGTAGCATCTTTCGAAGGGACCAGTCCGACTACGTAATTCAATGAAGCTGAACTGAGATTTGGCACTTTAGTCAACAGAGATTCCCAAACCACTGCACTGACAACATGCACCCTTACCATTAATAGCCTTTTCATTTTAAACATCTATTTTGGTGCATGTATAATACATTCTTAATTGGGGCTGGGAATCTGGGGTACCTCACTATACGATAGTGATAAATGGCTCATGATAACGATAATATCTCAATTAGCGATTAGCTATATATTGCTCTTAATAACCTAGAATTATATCTGTGTGTTTGTAGGGGTTAAACAAACATCAGTTAATTTAATTCACCATTGTTTGTATTTTGCAGCATAATTTAACCAAAGTACAAACAGCAATAGTGCAAAAAACAATTACACTGCTTGAGTGCAACGTAACTGTAAACAAGATTTTTTAGGTGTCTGACAAACAGTGACAGTATTTTAAACTCATTCAGAAACACTATTAATCTATTAAGTAGAAAGGAACAAAACAAAAAGGTAAAATGGTAAAGTGCTGGAGCAGTTTTTTAGTAAAATGTTTGCGACTGGGTATTTCATACCTCAGTTCAAGTATTCGCATCTGAAATGAAATCCTTCATTTTCTACAACGCTGTACGGACGAAGGTCTTTGCAACTAAACGCAGAAATGGCATTTGTAATTGCCGTTGCCTTGGGTGAATTAAATGGCAGCTTTGCCTGAATGAAAGATTAAACATTTGGCTGTGCCGGTGAGCTAGTAGGCACAGCTTTCTCCACTAGCTCCGGGTAGTGGTCAACGAGGTGGCTGTGCATATTAGTCATACTGCCTGTGTATCGTAGTTTCGGATGGCAGTTCTTACACACTTCAAAGTCCTTATTCAGCTTTGTCCCATCCACAGTATAAAGCCAAAAGTGAGTCCACACTTTAGATTTCAACGATGCCAGAGCATCTTTCGACTTTACTTGGCTACTCCAGTCAGCCATAGCGCTGTTGTTTTTGTTTCTTCTTTGGCCCAATCTTTGAAAAGGTGCAATTTTCAGCCACTAGTGCAAGGAGCGCCCCCTGGATGACAACCTCAATGACGAAGGAAAACTGTTTTGTGGCTATTATTTAATAATACTATTTATTTAATTTGTTTTTTAAAGGTGCTATAAGGAGAATCTATTTTTGGCGACATAAAGACTCTGCTACCCATGAGCATGCGCGGCGACTGTCGTAAAGACGTGACCCAAGCCAAAGCGTGCGTTTGTTGTCATGCTAATGAATGCAGCTCCAACCCTCCTCAGAACTCTGCATTGCTTTTCAACTTCTTTTTTCAACAACTTACAGGATGAAAAGTGAAGAGGTAATGTATCTCTTGCTAGTTACGTAGTGGTAGTTTTGATGTGTGACAAAAAGCAATTTTTGGAAAACTTAGTATCGTAGTTTTGTAGATGGCTATATATCGCTACTTACAGCCCGGTGCTCTAAGACGTGTCTGAATAATATAAATTTTCTTGAGTTTTAATTGTCTTGTTCCCGAAGTTGAGTATCCAGGCCAGTCCAGCCCTGTCCGACCCGACCACGAAGCTAAGGAATAGCATTTATAGATAACCTATTTTGATGCGATAAAACTCATCTTAAAGTGTGCATTTCGATCAGGCATATATCTAAAAGTGAGACTTTTTTGTAATTACTCAGAAACTCCTCATAGCATTTCTAAATATGCTGCGAGAGTGTATCGATAATCCATCTTAAGATTAAATATCGCAATAGTTCGCTGTTTCGATATTTTTACACACTCCTAGTGTTAACCAAGCACTTAGGCTCTAATATTCTTATGTTTGAGAGTCTGACAGGTCATCTGGGTTGGCATGTAGAAAATCTTCAAATATGTTGGACCCTGAAGATTGCACCAGATGAATCCTTGAGAAAAAAATAAAGTGATGTTGTGGATGCTTTAATATGCCTCTGATTCAGTTTTTTTGTTGTTAGAGAGTTTGGACTAGCCAATCAAACTTCAAGTGGACTTGGTTGGTACCAGTCGGCCCGTCCATCGACTCCACTCCTGCTCAGGCTGAGACTGATGTCTCGTTTCTAAGAATAGTCACAAAACAAGACCAAACTGCACAAATCTACCAAACCAATTGATTAACAGAATATGCATTGTAAATCTGACACAAGGATGCAGGTGACAGTCTCAAGAAAGCTGTTTGTGCTTGTATCTGTAGTCATAATATCACTTTTGTTCATCATTCAAGCTCAAGTCATATTATTGGCCTTATTCACTAAGTTTTTGGAATTTGATTCACACTAATAAAAAACTGACCATAGGCTGCACTTGGCTACCTGGGCCATGGTCTGGACCCTCACTGCATAAAGTATTAGACTATGTCTGAGTGACGCTACCCAGTGGATTCTGAACCACTGAGGGAAGTCTCTCAGGAAGACTCATAAACAACTGCTACAACATGATGACTTACATTTTTACCAAGTCATGAACATAATTAAGCAAATCTTGTATCCTTTTTGTATTAAAGGGTTGTTAAACTTCACGTAAAACAGTTTGTGCCTTTAAGAACACAAACTGTTCTCAACAAAACTGCTTTTGAATCAGGCTGTAAATGTTAAATTTTACAATCAGTTGGGCATGTTGACATGGGTGTGTGACTTCTGAAGCTTTTGCATCAAGCATCAGGTAGATATTCAAAGCATATTTTATTGACCACTGTTTCGACTTCTACCTGAAATGACTTAGTTGTAGCTTAGCATAGCCATAGCCAAAGACGGATAAAAATCAGCTTTCCAAGATTATGACATCTCCCTAGCCTTGCAATGCGGATGGATTTGTTTGAATCAATGTCTGTTATCATCCAAGCACCAATCTACAACGATTGTGAGCGGCCCAAAGCAGCAAATCAGCATCCCTTAAACATCAAAAGGTGGGAGTTATAAGTGAGACGACAGCAGGAAGTGACTGCTCTTACAGAGATTAGCATAGATGCTAAAAGCTGTGGTAGCAATTTTACCAGATTTGGACAAAATTTTTCATTAAAAGAAAAACAATTAACAACTTTAAAAGCATTTCTTGATAGAAATTATGTTTTCTCTCAACTTCTGACATGTTTTAGCTATTTTACAAAATGCCTGCCAACTACATTATCTGCTTGGCCTGTGATTAATGTTTTTTTAAGAAACAACCCTCCAGTTCTCTGCCAGATTTGCTTTTGAAAGGTTCTTCCCATTCCTAAACACTTTCTTGGAGCTGTTGCCCAGATGGACTAGTAAAATATAATGAACAGACAGACTGGTGTGTTAGTTTAAAATCCATCATGGAGCTGGGTAACATTAACCTTGCACAGCAGCTGGATCCACCTGATTCAGTGTCTGTAATCAGGCAGATACATCTTGACATCTTGTACTCTACAACAATTGTGAGCACCCCAAGCAAGGCTCAATAAGATTCCTTTAAAGTAGGAAAATGAATTACATGCAAGGGAGATAACAGCAGGAATTGACTGCACATACAGAGATTAGCATAGATGCTAACATTTTCAGTAGCAGTTTTATTAGAGCATGACCACATTTCTTTATTAAATGAAAAACAAATACCAACACTGCAAACTTCTCTATGCGAGGATATTTTTGCTCAACTTCTGACATGTTTTGACAAGTGTTTATTTTGAAGTGGCTCATGTTCTGTAACACAGTAGCTCCTGTCTACAACATAATCTGATTTGCCTGTAATGGGTGTTGATTGAGGGGACAACTGTCCAATCACCTGCATGATATGATTCTGAAAGGCCCAGCTTTCCAAAACACTTTCTATGGGCTGTTACCAGATATATGAGTGAAATATAGTGAATGGTCTATCTGGTTTGTCAGGTTAAACTTAGAGCTGCGTATCTCTTTAAAGACCAATAACTCGTCATTGAGACTTGATCAGTCTCTAATACAGTAACAAGGATTCTGGGTATTATTTATCACCACATTCCCTACATTAAATATGTCACTTTGTTTTATTCTTTTGACTTTCCAGACTTAATTTTCATATAGAATGACAAGTGCATGCTACAACAGGTAGCTTATGATGTTCTGTCATTATTCTCCAAATTTAGCAAGCAGAGTAAATCTAAGATGAGTGGTGTTGTCGGAGCTTGGATGCTAAAGTATGTTCTTCTCCTGCAATAAACATGTCAAATGTAGACTGAGGTGCATTACCTCTGCCTTGTATCACTAACATTACTGTTGTATTTGTCTTGTTATGATTATTAGTTTTGCCTGATGGATGTCTCTCCAGTACAACCACAAAACAACCAAATTTCCACCATGTTCAAACCTCTAATGGGTCGTGCAAAATGATCTCCCTCCCCCTTCCTGTAAAATATTCCTCCCCTTCCGTTTGGGTCAAAACTGTCTCCCCCATTTCACCCCCTCCATCTCCTCCCCTACTGTCTTTTTATTTTTTCTAACTGGCTGCAAATTCACGGCTGTTCATTACCCAGGCAGGGTCAATTCCCCAAACAATGTGTTTGGTGTCACAATAAAAAGGGTGTTTTTTATGGCGTGTAGCCGTAAAATGCTATTAAACAGATAAAACACAGGCAACGAGCATCAGGAGGATTATAAAAGGAATTGCCTTGATAAACTCCACATATCTGCGTGATGACACACCAGCAGCTCTCCTCTCTGTCGCTGGGGAGGAGGAGGAGGAGGAGGAGGTGGTGCAGACGAAGGAGCACATGGTCGAAGAGTTTGCCCAGCTCTACGGCGCCACCAAAAGGAAAGATTTAAAACAACAGGCTGCTTCTCACCTCATGTCAAATTGCTTGACGTTTACACAAAAAGCATATTTTGTAGAGACACTGTTGTTATTTCTCATCTATTTTATAGCTCAAAGGAAGAGACTTTGCACATTAAACCACATTTAATCACACAGAAACATTTTTCTCTCTCTCATGAGAGCTTTTACATTTTCAGATCTTACATAACTCATTGATTTGTCTCTGCCGGCAGGACTTGTTGATTTCCTTCCATATTGAGTCAGGTGTTATTTTTTAAGAGCAGAAATTTGTCAAGATGAAAGTGTTTCATAGCTCACTAAACATGTGGGCAAAAAGAGGGGGGTGAGATTTGCATCTGTAATGGATGAAAACTACATTGTTTCAGTGTTGGACAGCGCAACTCTTGCAGGTAATCTGTTAAATTACTGTGCTACAACTGTGTTACCACCTAAGAGAGGAAATATATAAAAGTACTTTACTTTACCAGCATGTAAAACCCCTATTCCTAAATTCTCTCGGTTTTGTTATAAATGTGGCACACAACCAAAAGTCTGTCTTCACTTTAAGAGCTCATATTTTGCAAATCTAAAATTCCATGGCACCAGAACTTCCCCCTGTCCTCTGGCTTACAGCGGCAGTAGATGTCTAAAATGGCTCGTCCCCCTTGACCTCACTGAACAGACCTACCAGTGTGATGACCTACTATTGTTACATCAGCAGTTAAAGCCCATCAGCTTGAAGTGACAACCCCAGTGCTAAGCAGAGAACGTAGAATGAATGAAGAGTTGTTGACAACATGAAACAGACCAGCATTGAACTGACCAATTACGGAAGAGTAAATGGGTCAACCAATCAGAACAGACTGGGCCCACTTGTGGAGGGGGGCCTTAAAGTGATAGTAACTCCAACAGAGCGCATCAAGCTGAGAAAACAGCAACATTTTTGAACTCAAGTAGCTATCAAAATTTTGTTTGTGACCCAGAGTTAACGCGAAATATATGCACTTTAATAAGTGGACTGTATTATATTTCTAGAGATGAATTCCTGGCTCTTAATCTGTAACACTGCATCCTAATGACAAAATAACAAATGTGCTAACCTTTACAGCTCCTATTATGCTCACTATCCATTGATGAACAGAGATATGGCTGTACACACAGACCATGCATAAAACTGTGTTTCCCCCAAATAATAGCCTAGCCTTTTCAGCGAGACAGAAGTACAGAGTTTGAACCTGCATATATTACAGTGTTTTTCATGTCCTGTTGTTCTAAAATGAAGCCCAACTGTTTAATGCTGCCCTAAGTCATCTATTTAGCTGAATCTTAATCTATATGTGCATTGTGCATGTGCCTTGATACTGATTTGTTTTCTTCCGTCTACTTTCAGGTCTGTGTTGCAGTGACAACAGGTAAGAAAGAAACAGAGTGCTGTTTTTAGTTATTAAAATGTGGAAAACTGCCCTATTCCACACTGTCAGGAAATCCGTTTAGCATTTCTAGAACTGTATACAGATTTAGATTACCACAAAAATATCATCACCTCTCTTTTGTGCTGTGACCAACACTCTCTAAATTTTAGTCCAAATCTGTACATTAGTTTTTGAGTTATCTTGTTCATAAACTAACAAACAATCTAACTTACTAACAAATGCTGGCAAGAACCAAACCTCCTTGGCAGAGGTAATAAGAGATTGCTTGATTATTTTTCTTGTATGAAGACAGGTCACATATATATGGCCAGGAGGGAACATAGTTTCTTTAAATGCACATAATACAAAAGATGATTCCTATGCTTTGTTACTGTAAAACAAAGCTAATCAACAAATGAATTACTGACTTACGGCAGTAGTTGACATAGCTGTAAGTATTAGCATTGGTTGTACAGCTGGATAGTGCACTTGGTCAGCAATCTGGAGGTTGCAGGTCCGAGCTCACCTCTGGGTGACCGATGCGACCTTGGGCAAGACACTTCACTCCAAGTCGCTCCCACGGCTGCATCAGTGGCGTGTAAATGGCGTAAACGGGTATGATTATGTTAGTTGATACTGATGGATAATTGACATAGAAACACCTGTTCACTCTCTCGGATGATGATCAGACATCTCTCCATGCTCCAACTTTGGATTTTTAGGTGGCCAAAACTTTCTGCTTTGCCATTTCACATTGTTCTGAGTGACTCAGATGCTATGCCTTATGCCCCCTAGCTTAGACATTACACTCTGTTATCCCTCTTGTAGCATGAAGACAATCCTTTCTTGATTGCAGACCTACCACTAAATTTTCATCCAATCACATCACTCTTTGTTGGGTTTTGGCATTTTTTAAAATCATACAGAGAGGTTTATCTTTCCTGTCCTTTGGACTGGTTTCAGTAAATTTAACAGACATGCCCACAATATCCTGGAGCAGAGATTATTGCTTCATTTTTCAAAAGAAAAACAATAAAATATGATTGAGTTAGGTCATCACTCCAGGTTTATTTTTCACATTATAGCTCAGGAAAAATGTTTGTTTGCAGCACTGCTTGAGAGATCATACAATGGGGTACATTCCCCTTCCCTCTAGTTAATTTCTTTTATCGATCCTCTTAAATTGAGGGTAAAAAAAAAGCCCAACAATTAACTTTGTGAGACAAAAAAAAAAAACACTGCACCCTTCCTTAATTATTTTAGTCCTGAAGGTGGTTTAAGTTTCAGTGTACCCAATGATCCCTGCTTCTATGGATGTTAATATGATCCTCTGCTTCCCTCTCATGGTTGCTGTGAGAACTGCTTTACCAAAAGGCCAAAAGGCACAACAGTTCCCTAGACATTAATTTATTCATTTTCTCTACTGCAAACGATCGGTCTGAGGAACAATGAACATATAAGTACAATTACGAAAACCCTGTAGAGAAGTGAGGCAGCTGCGTGGATATAATCACCATTCACTTTGTTACTGAACACAGTGCTTTTCCACTAAAATGGCACTTGCATCTGTAAAACAGACATGCATATGAATAAATGGAGGTATGAATATCTGCATAAGTACCTGTGTAAAGATATATTCAAAGAACTAAATACAGAGGCCAGATGGTGATGTGGTGATCTACAAGACTTTTATCATAATTTCTTGCAGAGTAGTGTTTTTTTAACAAGTCAACTTATCTGATATTAGATTATTTTCATGAAACTGTGTTTCTGCACTTTTCCTTAGATCTCCTTCAGGAGTTTGACGGATCTTTCCGGGACACAAACTGAGAAAATCAGTACAACATGTTGACCTGTGGACACACAGCAATAAACAGGTTGGTACTTCTAGTTAAAAGAAATGCTGTTTTCAAGTGAGGTTGACAGTGAGACTAACATTAACCAAAATATTAAAAGAGGGTGCTCTATGTTTAGATATAAGATAGTAAGGTTTAAGAGGAGCAGTGACAATACTTACTGTACATGCATAATGCTGCTACCATTAAATCCACTGTTAATCCCCACCACACACACACACACTGGGAAAATTAAGAGTTTTTGTGGGACATTCTCTGGACTTGACTTTAGCTTTCAACTTTTGAACGTTTAAAGTAATTGCAAGAACCCTATTTCACTTTTCTTTTGTCCCAACACAGAAAGAGTTGACATGTAGTTGTGTGTAGAAGAGAAACACAGCTGTGTCAGTGCATGCACAGAGCTCTCAGATTCAACTATTCAGATAATAGAGAAGACAGTATCACACTGTAAAAAATATTCCTAATGTGCTGAGTGTTTAAAATAGAGGACAGGAACATCCATATGGAATGTCCAAAGCTCAGCTGTGCAGACTTAGTATTTGAAGTTTGTTGAAGTAATGTTGTCCAGTACTAGCTGTGGGCCTGCTAACATGTAATATAAATGTATTTTGTAAATATAATACAGAGTTCTCTTCCCAAGCCTACTATAATGGTAAGAAAGCTGTTATGTTTGCCAAAAAAATCACTGAGCACTGAATCTTATTTTAAGAGTTACTAAGACATGATGAATTAAACTTACTACAATACCAATAAATACATGTCAATGGTGACCTTGAAGTCATTTGACAGTTTGAATTTTTCTGATGTTATCTGAATAGATAGTCAAATTGTATTTCAAATTTTCTGACTTTATATTTAATTAATTTTGCTTTCTTTCTGAGTGCATGTTGCAAAAGTATTACTTTTTAACTTTGTAGATCACTGTGACCCATTTGAAGTATGAGCGATGGCAACAATAAAGGCAAGTTGTTATACAGACTTATTTTAATATTTTTAATTTCACTTTTACAGAGTTAGAAACAAAATTGATGTAGCATTAGGACATAATGGGCATCAAGGGACAACAAAATTGCATTAAGTATCAAACAGCAACTTTAAAAATTGAAAGTCAATGTTGGATATCCGATCAAGGACAAAAAATGATTGGACTTCAGATCTGACGAGAGACTTGTCTCATCCTCTTCTGGATGTCTTGAAATCATGTTTTCTACTCAGATCTGTGCTTTGTCTGAATGAAACATTATTCTAATATAATCTTTTTAAATATTTATTGTGGTGCAGAATGGGCGCCACACAACCTCAAAGAATTCTCCTGAATGGCTTCCTCCACTTCCTGTTTATTTAGTAGTGGTTATTTTGGGATTTATTGGTCATGAGCAATACAAATAAGAGGAAAAAGACTGTCCCTTTTATTTAAGTATTATATCGCCAGGAAAAAATGCCAGGAAAACACAGGACTATTTACATGAGTAAAACGGGTCCATTTCTTTAATCAAAAAGCTAAAGTCTCTCTAGCTGGATGTCTTCATATTTTCATCAGAAAAAAATAATTTTTAAGACTTAAGTGAAATGAAACACTAAAAGATGTTGATATTTTGTTTCTTAGATAACCTAAAATACAGCCTTATTCTTAAACAAATGCAACAATAAACAAACTGAAGTTAAAGTACTTTTACTTTCATAAAATTGGATATAAAAAGTAGCACTCCATAAACCTGTTCATTTAAAATGTACTAAAAACACTGAGTAATTTTTATATCACTTCCCTGTGTCATGTTAACAGTACAACGGCAAAAGTGTGATAAATTAATCAATTATTATTGTCTATTTTGGATAGGGTTGCTAAGGGGTGGAAAATGTTCAAAACCTTGTTCTTATTTTCTTCAGGAAAAAATAATTTGTTCAGGCTCAAGTAAAATTAATATCCAAAAGACCCTTGAACTAGTGGTTATGTAAACGAAAGACCTATCTAAGGCAAAAAGACTTTGCTCTTTCTTACTACACCCCCCATAAACCGCTTACTTTAAATTATGTCGACTTTGGCAAACACCTTACGAGGCAGCAGGGTGTCGTTACGACTCGCTTCTCTTCGGCCTTTTCCGCCCTTCTTCGTTCGCTCCTCGGCCATTTCCGGCCAGTGTCGCCATCTGCTTTCTCGTCCTTCTCCAATCTCCGTGTTGTTGTTCCCGGTGACGCGGCGGAGGTGTAGCCTGACGCGGGCTCTTACGTGTCGGCCAGAATAAAAGTGGAGCTCCGGAGGCCCGGGAGTGACGAAAGGAGCCTGTATCGGTAAGGACCGTGCGGTGTCCGGGGCTCAGAGAGACGGCACAGAGCCGTAGGAAGTGTCGGTCTGGTCGGGTTCGGCCCGAAGGAAACAAAGAGATCATGGCGCCGCTGTGTGTTTGTAGCAGGATGGAGGGAGGGGAGTCTGCGGCTGTTTGGGAGAAAAACGGCGAATGTGTGGCTTTTAATGAGAACCAGGAGGGACTGAAGGCGTGTTCTCACATCAGATAAAGTGACACGACTTTAGCTTTGTTAATTGACAAGTCTGCCATATTACAAAATAGCGGTTCACGGTTTATGCGCACAAAATTGCGCCGTTTTTTTCCCTCTAAATGTGGGTGCACGGAAAGCAACAACTGAGATACACAAGGCATGTCACCCTTTTATCGCTGTTATTATTTTATTTAGATTCTACTTATTTTTTCCTGTAACACCTGCTTATGTAACCTGTGCTTTGTGTCTGAAAACCTTGTTGACGTTTCCCATTCATTTGGCGTCGACACAAAGCAGCCGTTACAGGCCGAAGCGTTTTGTTACGCGATGAAAACATGAATTGGGGAGGCCGTAATGTTCAACACTCCCTCCGTATTTACTATTACAACATGTTTTTATTCTTTCTGTATCTCCTGGGATGTGACCAGTCCTGCTTGGAGGGGGCGTTGCCCGGCCATGTGGCTGTGCTGTCACACACGGAGCATCCGAGTGATTTTTGAAAAGCAGAGGGAGAAATGTGTAAAGCCAATCATGCAGCGGAGAGAAGCTACGCACAGTGTGAGATCACTGAACAACACGGCGCTGATCAGCTCTTACTGTAACAGCCTGGAGTCACACAGGGGCGAGATATACTAATCAGAGGCTTAGCAGTGTTTTTATGAAGTGTTCAGACAGAGGAGAGTTCATTTTTCTTTTCCAGCATGGTCTGCAAAAGTTAACTTATCAGCGTGTTCACAGCAACTATCAAAAAGTATCTCTTTTAAAACAGAACACAAACTAAATAAAACAATCTACGTTTATGTTTGCCTGGTCCTTAATTTGTTTCTTAGATAACCTGAATGCAGAAATAAAAAAGACTAAAGTGAAAGTAGTACTCTATAAATCTGTGGATTTAATATTTACTTTAAAGATGCTATGAGGAGTTTAAAAGTAATTACAAAAAAGTCTCACTTTTAGATATATGCCTAATCGAAATACAGGCTTTAAGATGAGTTTTATATTACAAAATAGGTTATCTATAAATGCTTTCCTTAGCTTTGCGGTCGGGTCGGACAGGGCTGGACTGGCCTGGATACTCAACTTCAGGAACAAGACAATTAAAACTAGAGCAAATTTATATTATTCAGACACGTCTTAGAGCCCCGGGCTGTAAGTAGCGATATATAGCCGGCTACAAAACTACGATCCTAAGTTTTCCAAAAATTGCTTGTTGTCACACATCAAAAACTAGAAAAGCACTCGGAGAGTGTCACAGTCCTCACCCATATTGTGATTTTCACCATAAATATTACGCCTACCTTTATTTCATGTAAATATTTAGGTTCCTTCACCATGAAAACATACCATTAGCAATTGAATTCATAATGATATCTATTTTAGTTCAGTAGTTATTCACATTTTTCAACATGGCGGCCAGACACTGATCCGGATCAACACCAAAATTGAATCACTTCTTCCTTTTCCCATGCTGAACATTTCCTGAAAATTTCATCAAAATCCATCCATTACTTTTTGAGTTATTTTGTTCACAGACAGACAGACAAACTCTCCTGAAAACAACGTTTTTACTTTTCCTCGTCACTGAAAGCTACAGCAGCCAGAATGTGACAAGTTAATCATTATTAGTAGGGGTGGTAGAAAATATCGAAGTATTGGGATGTTTTGTTTGACAATTTTTTAAGCGATTTTTTTTGTTCAAAAATCTTTTTTTTTTTTTTTCAAATTCCAATGCTTCATTTTAGTCTGTGTTAATAAGCCACTTTTAAATGCAATCCAAGCTTTTGAAGAGAGAGTATAAACAGCTGGTTAAAATATATTGCAGAATAAATCCTAAAAACGGACTCACAGGTGATGTGTATTTTTCCAGATATAGTCTTTAGGCATCCTCATTTTTCGCTGGTGTTGAAAAAATAGGCAATATTGTAGAATCGCAATTTAAATCTAATCGGCACCTAAAAAATCTTTAAAATCAAATCGGGGGAAAAGTGTATCATCCCAGCCCTAATTATTGGAAAAATTCAGAACATATAAGCTTCCTTTTTTATTAAGGAATGACTATTTTAAGATTTATTGGCCATGAGCAATACAAGTGAAAGGAAAATGTGTGCACCCTTCATTTAAGTATTATCTTGCAAGTAAAAATGCAGGGAAAATCCAGAACTATTCACATACCTAGGAGTAAAATGGGTAAATTTCTTTATTTAAAAAAAATAAAAGTCTCTCTAGGTCAGTGTCTTCATATTTTAATCAGAAAAAAAATAGTTTTTAATAGGGATGCACCGAAATGAAAATTTGTGGCCGAAGCCAAATAAAATATAAACGCTATCCAATGCGGAGGCTAGGTGGTTCACTTTTTTTTTTAAAGAGCATAAATAGCTTAGAATATTTTTTTTGATGTGTTTTTAAAAGAAAGTAATTTGTTTATTGAATATTATTACATCGTTTAATATTTCAGTAGCCTTTGTTTTACAAAAAAAGCCCAACAAAGTTTTTCATTGACGTATTTGATTTCATCATTGCATCACACGGTACCTTGTTTTTACCTCACTCCACCTAAGGCCAAATATGGCTTTTTTTTTTTTTTTTCCCAATATTTTATGTATTCGGTCACTGAATATTTGGTGCATCCTTAGTTTTTAAGGCTCAAGTGAAATGACACACTAAAAGATTTTGGTATTTTCTTGGTCCTTACTTTGTTTCTTAGATAACCTAAAATGCAGCCACATTCTTAAGAAAAGCAGGAATAAACAGAATAAGTACTTTTAGATAATTGTAAAAGTAGCACTCCATAAATCTGTTCATTTAAAAGGACTTAGTAATTTGATATCGCTTTTCTGTCATGTAAAACGTATAGCAGTGAGAGTGTGAGAAGTGAATCAGTTGTTAGGTTCAGTTAAGGTGAGGTTTAATGGAGTTAGATAAGAATTTATGGGAATTAACTGGAACTGGACTTGCATATTATTTAAATTAGCTACCATATCATATCCTAACTGAAATATAAACATTTTGTTCTGTCTCTGGTAGACATTCATGTCAAATAATACAATTAAAAACATTACATTTCAACAGATGTATTTGTAAGGATAACTTTAAGTTTTAATTATTTCATCGAACAATCACTTTAATCTTCACTTGATGTCCACAGGCTCTAAATTTAATTATTGTGACAAGTTACGTTATATTTCTTTTTTGCAACATATCAATAGAAGATTTTTTTTGTGATATTCCAAACGTCATAGCTGGACTGTGTCAAGAAACCACCTTAAAAAAACAGTAGTAATAAGGTAACTGAGTTTACTTAATTGATTTTAAGAGGTCATATTAGTCTGTTTGGAGTTTTACATGCCCTTCAGCGTGTTTAACGTGTCTCCTCCACACGTTAGAGCATGTCAGTGAAGTCAACTATTCTGCAGCATTAGGACGTCTCCCTCTCTTTTAGACACACTTCAGTTTTACTGTTGCTGTTAAAAGCCTTAGTGCCAAGACTGTTTTTACATTATTATGTTGATGTGTTTGTTTTAAAATGTGTTCACTGTTAACATGCCAGTAGTTCATTGAAACAGCAGAGGCACATACAACATTTTACTAGATATTGTCCAGAGATTTTGTAAAACAATACTTGAATTATTGGTGTTGGAATATTAATAAGATCATTAAAAACACGGCTCGTTGCCTTCTCTTTTTCTCTCCAACTCCACCATACTCATTCTGTTCCCCCGCCACATATTAAATAATGTTTCCATCCCCACTGCCATAGAATTAATCATGATCAGATGCAGATGTTATTACCAAGTGTGCACAGCAGACCTGCCAGAGTTTATTCTGTTTTACTGAACTGCTGGAAAGAGCCAATAAATTTGTTTCATTTAATAAAATACTAGAACTGAGAGCTTAGCAGATATTCATTAATTAATAACTTGTAAGCGTCAAGGGGATTTTCTGCATTTGCATTTGAGTGGAAACATATTTTCTTGGAAGGTCAACTGAGGACAGAGAAACACCACTTGATTATAAAAAATGTCTCTCTCTGGTTTTGGCAATCTGTTGTTACTTTTAAGGAAAGAGAAACATTAAAAGGATCCAAAAACAACCAGATGGTGAGAGTGGAGTTATTTGGGATCACATCTGATCCTAAATAGGCAGATGAAACAGAACTTGCTTTATGAAGGAGTTTAACCAGCTAACAAACAGGCAGTAGATGTTGGTTTGACGGCTAAACACTGTCCTCAGCAGACAACTAACTTTCATTTTTCATCTGGCAGTCATTGTGACGCCTTTTAGGGCTGAAAGATTCATCATTTTCAGATGGAAATAACAATTTTATTAGGGGTGAGTATTGGCAAGAGCCTCACGATACAATATGTATCACGATACTTTGGTCACGATACGATAATATCACGACATCACAATATTGGGTTATTATACAGTAAACTAGAGAAACCTAGAGACAGTGAATATGTAACTTTTCCATTTTATTGTAACTGAAATATGTCAAATGCAGTGTTACATAAATACACTTGAGTTGAAAACACAGAGTGCACCAAGTCACTTGAAGGAAAAGTTCGGTTCCTGCAGCTTTTACATTGTTTATAGAATGAAGAACAACAATATACTCACCCAGAAGGCTTTCCTGATGCAAACGGTGCTTCGGGAGATATTTAGATCCAAAATCGAGCAGCGGACACCGATATAATGGTAGCCTGTAGGGCATGGATCACCGCTCCTAAAAACTGCATGAATCGTCCAAAAACTCATGTTTTTCACCAATATTCCATCATGATTCGCTCCGAATGGACGGCCATTGCAGCCTGTGTCTCTCCACACAGCACTGTGTGGCTGTACTAACCTCTGAACTGACGAGTTTGTTTACATGCCCTTTGCGCATGCGCAGTACTCTCTGGAGCGTTGCGATCGCTTCCTCATTTCTATCAGCTCCTTATCTGTATAATCTGGCTCCAAACTGTAAGGACACCCATCATATTCAAAGTCCTCCTCCACAACATCTTCATCCCATAGATATTCGTCCATTTTGCACAAAACTGGAAGAAGAAAGTCGATTTGTAGCTGCCGGTCTTCCCCTGAAACAATGAGCCGCACTGCGCAAAGGGCATGTAAACAAACTCGTCAGTTCAGCCACACAGCGCTGTGTGGAGAGACACAGGCTGCAATGGCGGTCCATTCGGAGCGAATCATGATGGAATATTGGTGAAAAACATGAGTTTTTGGACGATTAATGCAGTTTTTAGGAGCGGCGATCCATGCCCTACAGGCTACCATTATATCGGTGTCTGCTGCTCGATTTTGGATCTAAATATCTCCCGAAGCACTGTTTGGATCAGGAAAGCCTTCTGGGTGAGTATATTGTTGTTCTTCCTTCTATAAACAATGTAAAAGCTGCAGGAACCGAAGTTATCCTTTAAACTAATGTTGCAAAGAAATTATTCCTGTTTCCCCTTTAACAATGCATTAAAAGCATCCTAACCTGCAGTGCAGCTCAGACTGTAATTGGACGGACGAGGAACAAAGTGCTTTGAGTTACTGAGAGCACAACAGTAAGTTATAAAAAAACATGTTTCTCTTGTCACTGTCTGAACTGAATAGACTGCATGAAAAAACCTGTGCATACATATTTATAAGTTGTGTTTTATTTCCAACTCTGATAAAGTATGAGTTTTTACTTTTACAGAAATATCGATACTAAGATTTGAAATATCGATATTGTATCGGGAGTCAAAATATCGCGATATATTGCGATACCGATATTTTTTCACACCTCTAAATTTTATACAACTCAATAATGTGAAGCTGCAATTTTTGCAGTGCTTCTGACTGCCCCAGGATCTGTTGTGTCAACTGTTTTAGACGTACTATTTCTACAAATTTGCAGGCCACTTGCATTTAAGAATGGCTCACAAATGAACAGTTTATTCACAACTGCGAATCGGTGCTCATCGTTCACTTAAAAGAGCAGTTCAAAAGAGTCGACTCGTTCACGAACGTCACATCTCCACCGCAAAAGTGCTGGTGAACAGGCCAAATTAAAGCCTCTGCTTAGGAGCAGAAGTTTGAGCAACCCTTAAGTAATGATAACAGATTATTTATAATCAATATTTTATGATGAATAATCTGTTATGTCCTTTAATATTAGGGGTGTCCCAATCCGATATTTGTATTGATATCGGTTTGATGTTGGCAGAAAAACAAGGATTGAATTATATTGTTCTGCATCTAAAATACCCAACACAAGCACTGCGATACGAGTAATCCATTCTAATTTTTATTTTTTTTAATTTAATTTAGTTGTAGAATGTGCTTATGTTTAAGTTAAACACAGTGGGGGTTTTTTGCAATTTAAAAATATATGTTTTCGTTTTTACTGGATTTCTTAAGATAACTTTTCAGGGTCTTCTAATTTATTTTCATTTATTTAATTTAATTGTATATTCTTATGTTTAAGGTTAAAATTTATTGAACCCACTGGTTAATAACAAATCGGTCAGTTTTTCTCATACCTGTTATTGCTGTCTACTGTTCTCTGTTTGAGTAATCTCACCTGATCAACCCTTTTCTTACAGTCCATACTACAAAATAAGGAATAAAAGTCTGTTTGATTCCTGCTGATATAGCATCGGATCAATATCAGTATCGGCCAGTACTCAAGGCTGCAGTATTGGTATCATATCAGGACACCCCTGTTTAATTGATTGATGAAGTTATTGTTGTCCATACTGTAAACATAGTGAATATTGCACTGAAACTTGATGTGAAGAAAATCATGAATCGAAAAATAGCAATTAGATCTTTTTCTCACATTGTTCAGCCTTAATGCCTTTGATTGTCTTAAAATTTGAAAAGTATCTTAATTTCTCTTCCATATGTTCATTGTTTCAGCTTGAATTTGTCTTTTGTTCTTTATTTTATTGTGCATATTCCCCTGGGGGTGTGCCCTGAAGACACTGCAGAACCTGATTGAACATTTATGTGAGCTTTAAGTGCAGCTCTGTAAAAATAAACAACCTGTATTTCTTTTAGCTTTAGCTTAACCAATGAAGATGGAGTCGGGGACGGAGGCTCAGCAGGGGGTGGAGACTGCTGTGACTGAGACTGAGAGCCAGCAGATCACCCCCGCACAGATCGCCACTTTGGCACAGGTAACGAGTGACCATAGTAGTGTTGGTTATGACGACAGTGGCCGAGTCTTTGGAGGAAAATCTGTAGAGAATTTTTATTAAATGCTGATGTTTGTTGTCCCAAAAATGTTTTGAAAGTGTTTTACAGTGTAGTGCACGTGTAAGACAGCCTGTTCTTTTTTATAATCCCTGAATAACTTGTGAACTTCAGGTTTCCATGACAGCCGGCCACGCCTCAGCAACAGGTCCCACAGTGACGCTGGTTCAGCTTCCCAACGGGCAGACGGTTCAGGTTCACGGAGTCATCCAAGCTGCACAGCCATCTGTTATCCAGTCCCCACAGGTCCAGGCCGTACAGGTAACACACACACACACACACACACACATAACACAATGCTTGTATGAGTTGTTTCATATCATTGTTCATATTTTGACACGATTTGAGCAGCATGATGAGCTTGTTTTGTACATTTCTTTCTTCTTTTGTTCCAGATCTCCACTATAGCAGAGAGTGAGGATTCACAGGAGTCTGTAGACAGTGTGACTGACTCACAAAAACGCAGAGAGATTCTGTCAAGACGCCCTTCATACAGGTAACTGTTCCCTGAATGCACTGTTAAAACAAGTATGGTGATATGCCATTATTACGTAAAACATCTGAAAGCTCTGAACTTGGTTATTTTCCTTGTTCTGTTTTCCCTTTTCACACAGCATTGGCTCTTTTATATCCAGTTAAAGTAAAAGAAACACCCTTTCTCAACACTTCAGTGTTACAGTGGTGTTTAGTTTAGCAGTGCAGACACTATTTCCTCTACTTGCACTTTTGATACATATTTTTTAATCTACAGTACAGGCCAAAAGTTTGGACACACCTTCTCATTCAATGCGTTTTCTTTATTTTCATCACTAATTCCATTGTAGATTCTCACGGAAGTAAAGATGGCCACTCATTTCTCTTAACTCAGCTGATTGGTTCTTACCATAATATTAATTCTAACAGTTGTCTAATAGGGCTGTGGGCTGTGTATCAGCCTGACTTCTGAACAACACAAATGATGGTCCAACCCCATTAATAAGGAAAGAAACTCCATTAATTAACCCTGGAAAGGCACACCTGAGAAGAGAAAACCATTTCAGGTGACTACCTCTTAAAGAGAATGAAGAGTGTGCAAAGCAGTAATCAGAGCAAAGAGTGGATACTTTGAAGAAACTAGAATATAAGACACGTTTTCATTTATTTCACACTTTTTTGTTAAGTACATAATTCCACACGTGTCCATTCATAGTTCTGATACCTTCAGTGAGAATCTACAATGTAAATAGTGATGAAAATAAAGAAAACACATCAAATGAGAAGGTGTGTCCAAACTTTTAGCCTGTACTGTAAGCTGTGGCTGCATGCTTTACACTAACCTGACACAGTAGATGAAGCTTCCGTATATTTCACTTCAATCAATCAATACATTTTTATTTAAAAAGCACTTTTCATACATAAAATGTAGCACAAAGTGCAGAACATTCAAGTAAACAAGCAGATAAGAGAAAGAGATAAAAAAAATTTCAAATACTTCAATAAAATAATTAAAAAATATATGAAACCCCAACCAGGCCACATTTAACACAGACAGCCACTCACATGCACACTCATGCATTCAAGCACAAGGATGTTACCAAGCACACACACACACAGGGACACTCGTCAGGACTGTTTAACAACAGAGGACTGAGGAAAGGCTATCTTGAATTAAAGGATAAGTTTGGTTTCTACAGCTTTCACATTGTTTATAGAATGAAGTAGAACATTATACTCACCCAGAAGGCTTTCCTGATCCAAACAGTGCTTCAGGAGATACTTAGATCCAAAATCGAGCGGCGGACATCCATATAATGTTAGCACACGGGGCATGTATAGCGCCGCTTCTAAAACTGCATTAATCGTCCAAAAACTCATTAGTTTCACCAATATTTCATCATGGCCCGCTCGTGCTACTCCTCCACGACAGTCCGGGGTCACCCCAGACATGTTTTGTGACTGTGCTGACCTCTGAACTGAAGACTTTGTTTACGTTTGCCTCCGCACATGCGCAGTACAGCTCATTGTTTCAGGGGAAGACTGCCGGCTACACAACGACTTTCTTGGTCCAGTTTTGTGCAAAATGGACGAATGTCTATCGGATGAAGATGTTGTTGTCGAGAACTTTGAATATGATGGGTGTCCTTACAGTTTCGAGCCAGAGTTTACAGATGAGGAGCTCATCGAAAGGAGGACGCGGAGGCAAAGAGAAGAACAGCTCTCCAGAGAGCAGTCTTCAGTTCAGAGGTCAGCACAGTCACACGATATGTCTGGAGTGACACAGACTGTAATGGAGGAGTAGCGCGAGCGGACCATGATGAAATATTGGTGAAACTATTGAGTTTTTGGACAATTAATGCAGTTTTAGGAGCGGTGCTATACATGCCCTGTGTGCTAACATTATACGGATGTCCAAACATTCCTGAAGCACTGTATGGATCAGGAAAGCCTTCTGGGTGAGTATATTGTTCTGCTTCATTCTATAAACAATGTGAATGCTGTAGAAACCAAACTTACCCTTTAAAATTGAGGAAGAGGAGCTAAGATTAAATGGACAAAACCATGATAGGATATATTAAAGTGTTAAAAGTTGATAAATAAATAAAACTGTATAACACCCAACATTAAAAGGAAATTAGTTAAAAGTGGTAAAACATAAAACAGTAACTCTGAACCTAAAATTGAGTAAAGCACATACAATGCAAATTAAGAGAGTAAAACAAAATTCAGCTAAAAGCCAGACTAAAGAGGTCTTGAGTCTGCCTTTAAAAAACTTTTCCATCTGGAGAAGAGCCCATTGAAAGTGTTTGGGAACGGACCTTTAAAAAGCATATTTGTTTCATCAGTCACATTCATCACGGGCAAGTCAGGTAGTGTAGTAAGCAGGTGCTACTGTTAAGGGGTAAAGAAGAGAACATGAGCCACTTTGGAAAATCAAACTCTGTAAAAAAACATGTTGGATTGGAGCAGAAATATCCTTAATGTAGAGAAATGCTTTCAATGTTATTATTCTTATTTTTTTAACGAAACTGAATCTGAACCAACCAAACTGTAGGGGTGGAAGTCCCTTAAAATTCAGTGACTGTGGCTGCTACGATTGAAAGTGCAGCCAACAATATCACACTTAGCACATTGACCGAGGCGATTAAAGCAGCCCCATTCAGTCATGTTTTGCACACTGCAGCTTTTTTCACATCATGCTAAGACGCAACGCCCATTGAGCTGGGGTTGGGCTCCTTTTCCACAGCCCTTTTCTACAGTTGTCATAATTCTGCAATAAAAGAATACTAGGCAGGCTTTTGAGCAAACAAAGCTTGAAGACTACAGATCCAAGTAAAGGAAAGTTACAGAGAAGAAGTTCCAGGGGTGACGGGCAGAGTGAGTCTGTACTTTAAAAACTGTCTGGCTGATGCTACCACATTGCACCAATATTGGATGGTGCTAAAATTGCACAGGATGAACTTTCCTATTTTTAATTTTAAAAAAATGACTGAAACTGAGGGCAGTTAAAACTTTTTCTCTCTCTGGGAGATCATCTGAAACTTGCATACAGGTGCATCTTTCAGTTTTCATTTTTCAGTTCCTTTTTGCTTACGATAAAGATTTTAAGCTGCATTCAGTGAGAAGAAATCATGTTTATTCTTAAGTTTAGACCTGTTTCATTCTTCTTACTAGGGTTTTTAAAATAACGTGCTGTATCATTCAAAATTACATTTAAATTAGGGCTGTCACTTTAGTGCATTAATTAGATTAATTAATTACAACGCAAATTAATGCGTTAAAAAAATTAATCGCGATTAATCATAGCACACAAACATTTTGATATTGTCCAGCTGGAGGACCCGTACATGGCAGTGGCACGTCACTTCACACATGCGTCTCTAGTCAAACCAAACAAAGCCCAGGTGACAACAGGAATGGCATATTTAAGACATAGTCTTATTCTATTTTTGAATTTATTTATCTATATTTGTACTACATTCTTTAATAATGCATCAGGCCTAATTGTTTTGCTGGATGTCCTCGACCTTTCTCTTATTTTTAATTTGATTTATGAAACACACTTAAAGTGTAATTTGAGTTGCCTGATTGAGCTTAGAATTTTCTGGACAAGTTGCCCTGACTTTGGTTTTATTCAGTCACCAATAAAAATGTGGATTTACAAATCTTCACTTCTTAGTGTATTCATTTGATTAGTCATGCACTTCAATTTTATAATATCCTAGAATTCAAATTCTTTATTTGGGTACTTTAAGCAGATATGAGATTAAAATGCGATTAATTAGATTAATTAATTATAAATCCGGTAATTAATTAGATTAATTTTTTTAATTGTCTGACAGCACTAGTTACTACTTTTCACCAGCAGATAGTGGACAGGTGAGAGGTTTCTATTCAAAGTTTTGGTGTATATTTACTTTGAAACACACACACCGGACGAGGGACGCAAGTGTGGCTGTAGAGCGGAGCAGAGAGAGAGAGGAAAAAAGAGAGAGAGACACACACACACAGTGAGAGAGAGCCAGTAAGAGTACTCACGATGCCGAGAGTACTTCGTCAAGTACTGTCTGACTCTGAATCTGAGGAATATTTACTCTCCGAGGATGACGGTCAGTTGTCCAGTGAGGACGAAACTGGTGGCGTGTGGAGCGTGTCCGCGCGCCATTACAGTCCTCAAGCAGCACATACGAGGCTGAAGCTTTGCCTCTTCACGGCTGGCGTGTGCCGAGGAGGGGACATGGGCTGGGATGCAGGGAAGCTCAAAACACCGGGAAAAGTGACGGTGTTAGCAGGGATGACAAAGACCGCAGAGCTCTGGTCAGACGAGGGAGAAGCCGGGGGTAAAAAGCACAGTGAAGGCAGCAGAGGCGTTCATGGTCGGCCCGTAAAGTACAGTGATGATGATGGGTGGGAAAACTAACCACTTTGAAACTACAGTCTTTTTAAATTTTGATAGCAAAATTGAATATTTTCTTGAAAAAACTCTGGTGCCTAAAGGGCTATTAAGCCACTTTTATATGCAATCCAGGCTTTTGAAAACAGAGAGTATAAACAGACGGCTAAAATATATTGCTGAATAAATCCTAAAAACAGACTCACATGTGATGTGTATTTTTCCTGACATAGTCTGGAGGCATCATCATTGTTCATCTTTTTCGCTGGTGTTAAAAAAGCTAACTAAAGATAGCAAAATCGGCAATATCGTAGAATCGCAATTTAAATCGAATCGGCACCTAAAAAAATTGCAATAAATCAAATCGGGAGAAAAGTGAATCGTCCCAGCCCTACTAGTTAGTAAAATGTCCTCATCCCTTTTTTTCTCCAAATTAGGAAAATCTTAAACGACCTTTCATCTGACGCTCCAGCCGTCCCTCGTATCGAGGAGGAAAAGGCTGAGGAGGATTCATCTGCTGCAGCTGCCACTCCTGCCATCACCACAGTTACTGTCCCCACACCCATCTACCAGACCAGCAGTGGACAATACAGTAAGAGCAAGAGGTTAAATGGAGCTAAACCTAAGGCCTCGTAAGCTTGAGCTTGGTAAATGGCACACCTGTTCATGTTGGATACCATTCTAAAAGAT
The DNA here is from genome assembly GCA_036419115.1 of Scarus forsteni. Taxonomy (NCBI): domain Eukaryota; kingdom Metazoa; phylum Chordata; class Actinopteri; order Labriformes; family Labridae; genus Scarus; species Scarus forsteni. The sequence goes on along the minus strand of JAZDUH010000380.1, from coordinate 673,813 downwards.
TTTATTGGATGTTGTAAAAAATAAAAACAATGATAATGACTATCCGCTATACAGTTAAGATACAGCATTAAAATTTAGAATAACCTGTAAAAGGTTTTCCGAAACTCATTCCTCATAAAGGAACACAACAGATTAAATGTACCATGAAAAAAGTTTTAATCACCAGCAGATGCTTTCGATCTTTTTTATTGCAACCTGACCTGCTAATCTGTCATGATGAAGCCTTTTGGACATCTGTTTTTTAAGAGTGATACATAAATCAACATAATTTACTTAATACTCACAAAGTTTTGCCAGCTTTGTCTCTTGATGTTGCCTGTAGAGTGTGTAGAGTTTTTAGTTCACCATTGACTTTTTTTTTGTCAAAAACAACCCTCCCTGCTCGCCCAAACATTGCCTGAGGATGTATTTCCTCTGCCAGTAGAAGAAATGAACAGTAGGTTAATGATTCAGACATGATTCATCAAGTCTGGACAAGCTGTGAGACAATAAAGCAGACAAATACAGCTCACCAAAACTTTGAAGGGAGTAACTTTATTAGCAGAGCTGGGAAAATGATTTTGGCTGCTCTGTGTTGATGGAACTTCTTATGACATAAAACATGTGCCCATTATTACTTTTTAACCTATGTTTTAGTTGCCTTCCTACTTAGAAATGAAACCTATACCTTCAAAAATACAAATGAAACTTTCTTTTCATTAGTATTTTTGCCTAGTTGTCCTGTTTTTATGATTTTTTTGTATTAGTTCTGTTTTCCTTTCTTACCATCTGTGTCTCTAACCAAACACACAGTTGCAATCACACAAGGCGGGGCCATTCAGCTTGCTAATAACGGTACAGATGGAGTCCAGGGCCTTCAAACTCTGACTATGACCAACGCAGCAGCTGCCGCTCAGCCTGGAGCCACCATCCTCCAATACGCACAGACCAGTGATGGCCAGCAGATACTGGTGCCCAGCAACCAGGTGGTAGTCCAAGGTGAGACTTCTTTTTTACAAGATTTCTTACAATTAAATGTTTTCACATTGTTGTGACAAAGTCCTCTGGTAATTTCAAAGTCTCTTCTTTTAGTTACTAAGAGGAAACATTTTTAATGCTCTCAGGCCCAAAATAACTTTATAACACAAAAAGGTGTGATACCTACGCCTTTGTCAAAACTTTAACCTCCCTGTCCACTAGGGATGGGACAATGCTCTTAAACTCACGATACAATGCACCTCGATATGCCCGGGTCACGATACGATACGTCACGATACAATAACAAAAAAGTAAAAAAGAAAAAATATTACTGTGTAATTACAACTTATTTATTTTTGTTTGAGTTAAACACAGGAAAACACAAGGCCTAACAGGCCAAACACAAACAATAACACTCTCTCTAACCCTATAAAGGTTAGAAAGAGTGTATGTTAATGAGCGGTAGGCTCGTTTTCGCCATCTTTGTCTTTTTTTGTGAGAAAGCCAAAATACTGCCAGACAGATGACTTGTATCCAGGCGGAGCGTCCTCAATTTCCACCTCATTTGACTCCGTCATTCGGCTAATGTTAGTTGTCGTCACTTCTGGTCACGTGCACTTTTACCGGACATGACGTCTTTATTTCGCGATCCATTTTTTTCAAACTTGATGTGTTTCGTCACGTACTGTGTCGCGATATATTGCCAAGTGATATTTCATCCCATCCCTACTGTCCACACTGAGAAGGTGTAAAAGGACAAGTTTGTGCTGGCTTTGGAGATAAGATTAAACAGATGTAAGACTAGAGCTCAGAGCCAGCGGGGGAGCTCGTCCTGTACCAGCAGCACAGTGACCAAACACCAACGTCTCTGAATGATTTTAACATTGCGATACACAGTGGCAGTGAAGTTCAGTCTTGCACTTTTGTAGCACTGGGCTGGTAATAGCCTTTTAATTCTACGAGTGTACAGTCTCCTTTTTAAAAAATCATCAACCACATTTGAACTCCATTTTCAGCTGCTTCAGGAGACGTCCAGGCCTATCAAATCAGAGCAGCCCCAGCCAGCACCATCGCCCCTGGGGTGGTCATGGCCTCATCACCAGCCCTCCCCACCCAGGGCGCTACAGAGGAGGTCACACGCAAAAGAGAAGTTCGTCTCATGAAAAACAGGTAAGAACTGAAAAATCATAAAAAAACGCTTCAAATGCATCAGAAGAATTATAATGATGAATTTAGAAATGAAATTATGTCACTAAAGGTTTACAGCATCTTCAACCTGAGCCCCCGTGAGAAGAGAAAAGATATCATGTTTTATCTTCCTACAGGGAAGCAGCCCGTGAATGTCGCAGGAAGAAGAAGGAGTACGTTAAATGTCTTGAGAATCGAGTGGCCGTGCTGGAGAACCAAAACAAGACACTAATCGAAGAACTTAAAGCCCTTAAAGACCTTTACTGCCATAAATCTGAGTAACTCCCATCTCCAGATCATCGAGCTGGGCTAAGTAGCACTTAAGTTTTCTTCAAATATCACGACTGTTTGATTTTCTCTGCCCGGCCTTCCAGTTTGCACATGGCTGGCACTTTTTCACAAAGTCCCCCTGACCAAAAATCAATGAGCACTCTTCTCTTTGGTACCCCGAGAGATTAAATAATGAGCTTATAATTTTTCTGAAAATATCAGAGTCTGCAGCATTGATGACTGAAATGATCTAAGTTCTACCTGAAAATTAAAAGTCATAGGATATTTATGCTTGTATGGATACATGCAAAAAAAAAATGTTAAGACATGTTAACTAAATCAATAAGAAATCCAGATGGAAAAAAGCCAAAAATTTGTTAAAAATGACCCAGCTTGTAAGAGAAACTCAGATAATGAATAGTTAAATACACAAAAAATACCATATTTAACAATGTTGTTGCCTTCAGAACTTTGTGCTAATTACACAGTTTGTGGAAATGTGAAGGCTTGGACTTTTCTTTAAACCTGAAGCAACAGATTTCCAAAAGAAATTTGTACAGCGAAATTCACAACAAATTTGGCACAAACCAGTTCTTTTTTTAAGTGTTTTAAAGATGCTACCAACTGCCAACCTAAAAGAATGCTGAAATCTTTTTCAGTGTGTTGTCCTACTCTCTCTTTTCTGATTTCTGTGCTTTTACTCAACTGAAAGTCATGCATGTTTTTCTTTTTTGGGGGGAAAAGAACTATTTGTAGGGCAGGGCCAAACAAAGATTTTTATTTGTATACAACACTCCTTTTACTCTTGGCAATATTTTATTCACCTCAAAGCAATAGGTCATTTAAACAATTAAAAATCAAAGTATGTCAGTTGATCTTCAGGTGCAATAGCCTCAAAAGAAAACAGTCACACATCTAGATAGTTTTGGAGAAAAAAAAAGCACAATTTTAAAGACATTCAGGGTCAATGATATTGAGATAACTGGTTGTTTGACTCCTTGGCCATTTGGCTCTTTGTGTCCAAAAAAAGTGAGAAAACTGAAGGCTTGATTTACAAAGAATAATAATTGTGCATCATTTGCTCACTCTATCTTCCTTCTACAAGGTCTAATTCAGAAAACAAATGGCACTTATGATATTCAGCGGATCCTAAAGTTGTCTTGCTCAGTGCAGTTTGCTCTTATTTTGTGTCTAAATGTGAAAAAAAGCTGCTTGCTTTTACTCCAGACTGTATTCCGATGCTAACAGAGCATAGTTTTGTCTTCTGAAAAGGAAAGATATAGATATAGTTTCTAAAGTTTATTTAGGTGCCATTCCTGGAAGATATGCGATATTTCTGTCTATTTTTAATGTGATCAGCTTTGTGGTAGTGTGAGAGAGCACGTTAATTTTACATACACACATGCACACAGCGCTGCTTTCCCCCGCTGGCTCTGCTGTCTCCCCTCTCACCAATATTACTCCTCTGATACTACCAATCGAGTTTGAACAAAGGGCATTGACTCTTACTTCTATACTTTCTCTGTGATATTTCCATCACAGGGGTGTGAATATCAGAGCTTAATGTGGCAGCCTGAAAGGCTCTGATCTAAGCTTCCTGTAAGAAACAGGCCAGGACAGCTCAAGAAGATAACCAGATTTGATCCAGACCATCTACACGACAGCCCCACGCTGATCATATTAATAAAGTTGGCAAAGTAACAGAAAGTCAAAGTTACTGATTTAATTTACTAGTGATTGAATTTTAAAGCAACAGCATGTAACAGTCTCCACATACGAGATGTTTTAAATCAAATTCTGCATTAACTCAACATTGAATGATGTCTACTCCACTTTGACAGAGGGCTCCACATACCTGCTCTGAGTGCCATGAAACCTGACATTATGGCACTAGTTCACACACCACCCTGCAGCTAAAACAAAGCCAGTTAGCCTTCTCAACACTGTTTGACGGCTGAGGTCAAGAGACACGAGGACAGGGACTGGGACAGGCAGACAACAAAAGGTGCCATTCTCCCTATTGACACTTTTATATGTCACATTAACTGTCAACTGTTTGACATAAAAAAATCATTCTGCTGCTTAACGCCAAAAAAGTGAAGTTATGTTCCTGATCAGGAAAAATTTCTTATAAAAATCAGCACAAAAGGTGCTGTTACAGTTGCATTCATCTCACAGCAGACTTAATGTTTTCTCCTCTTTTGCAGGGCTGTTAGTGGTGTTGTTCTTAAGTTACAAAGATATTTTTGCAACAAGGTTGATTTGCATAGTAAGGGGATTTTTTTCTGCTCCCCAGTGCAGATTTGGTTTCATAAAGCCATTGTTTGTTTTGTGAATTAGACCGTGTCTTCTTGACTCATTTGCAGAGGTTTAGTGGGCACAAAAGCTTCACAAACCTTAAATCAATCAGGCTGTGAGTGTGGAAAATAATGTCTGGCATCATAAAAAAAGAGTTATGAAGAAATTAAAATCCCACATTTGTTGAGCAAATCTAAAACCAGACAAACATCCTTTCTCATTCAAACCAACTTTAGTGTTTAATCAAGCATCATCACATTGTGGCACATGAAACTGTTGGTTTCTATGACATTAAGTTTTAAAACATTTTACAATTTGCGTCTAATTTACTATGTATGTTTAGTGGTGGATAAATGAGATGTAAGAATGCAAGGCGGTTTCGTTTTCATATGTAGCAGGTTGGATCTGAAAAAGATTGAATCTACAACTACATGAGATTAATACTAAAGATCCCTGGGGACATGCTAAAAACAGATTGTTTATGTGGGTTTTTCAGAAGATTCATGAACATGTTTGTTATTTTTTATATATTTCTGTATATAGACTCTACAGCATGTGTAGAACTCATGGTTTTCTGTTTGATATAAAATGTTCTTATAACTTGTATCAAAGCATCTTTCATATTTGTAATATACATGAGTGTATAATAGAAGATTCTGTATGTGTAATCCACCAGGCCTACAACCGTCATGGCAGCTAAGTGTATGAGAAGAGGCCTTTGTTGGAGATGTGATGTTTTGGAGTGCTGTGCTCTGTTTTGGATTGACAGTGTTTGTTTGTAGGAAAGAGCGAGTCTGTTGAAAGCAGCTGAGGTCCACAACATGTATCGGTTTTTAAACAGACTTGTTTATTTTTTTTCACACACCAGAGCCCTTGATGGCCTCATACTCCAACATGTGCTTATGTTTTATGGAAATGTCTTTTTATCTTGTAGAGCAGTAACAGTTTTTTACTCTCAATCAAAAAAGCACAATAATTCTTCTCATTAGAGCCATCATGCTTATCTAATATTACTATCATTGCTTTTATTTTACCACAAGCTTTATTTTTAGTCCTTATTTCTTCATTGCATTGGCTACGATTTTAAAAAACATCAGCTTCCACTAATTTCATGTGTTAGAAAAATGTTAGCATTCATTCAAGGTGACTTCTGTAAGGGGTTTTCTTCTTTTTTTTGGTTTGAGAAAAACATCAGAGGTCATGATAGCTCTGCCATTTCCAAACACTCAAACATTTGATATTGTACAGTTTGTGTTCGTACTGTATAGAGTTTAAAAACACATGAATCACAAAGCACCTCAAAGACCTAAATAATCTAATATTGACCCAGAACACATTAGCATGTGCAATAGGTGGATATGTTGACGATATTTGCTATACCTCTGCCTGTCACCTTGTTGTGTAAAGCAATCTTTGAAACTAATGCGTACTGCATCAAGTTTTAAAGAATCTCGAGGGCCGAAATGACTCATTAAAAGGCCTGAAAGCACTGAATTTTTAGATACTGGTGCCATTATGATGCTGTGTTCACTGGGTAAAAAAGGTCATTGCCACCTCTTGTAGTTCACACATCCAGTGCTGGTGCTGAAGAAATATTAATAATCTTTTTGTTGATTTGATATGGTGTGTTCAACTTTGTGATGTGTTATACAATAATCTACAACAAAACCAAAAGTGTTTTCATTTCTGTGCCACAATAGTTTATACCCAAAGGGCCTCATTTGTGCATGAAACAGATTGTTATCCATGTGTGTAAAAGTATATATAAATATACAATATATATATAATTTCTAGAACAGTAATAATGACTTTTTCTAACTTTTAATGTGATCTGTTTGTACATTATCACTTTTACAAGTTATCACTTAAAGATGCCATGTATAGTAAAGTCTCTTGAAGAGAAAAATGTCACCAAATGATGCTTTTTTTTTCTGACATTGTTATGTTATAAACTCTACCAGCTCATTATTTGAAAGTGCTGTTACTCTGACATTTCATCACCCTTTTTGTAAACACTTGCTATGTTGCAATAAAATACTCTTGGAGACTGTTATGAATTTGACGGGGGTTTTTCTTATGAATGTTTTATCATTCCTTTTTTCCTTCTGATGTCAAAGCTAAAGGATTCCAGTGTTGCATATTATTTTTGATAAACTGAAATTAGATGTGCCCTTTTCTTTGAATTTACAGCTCAAACTTTTAGGCAAATGGGCAAAAGTAAGCACATTTGGGGAGTTGTCAGTTGGACAAAACACTTCCTTAATCATACTGAGCGGTGAAGGGATAATTTATCTTTGTAGGCCAACTTGGAACTTAACACTGTGCTGTTCCCTCAATTAAACACCCCTGAGATTTTTCCCTGCATTCTTTGATAATGGACACAATAGTAAGCTTTATGATAAAAGTTCAGGAAACTAACATGTTCACCATGATAGTCTCCGTGGTCTAAACTTTCACATATTTTTCAAGCTTCAATATAATCTCCAAGAGTAAAAAGCCTGTTGAAAAGTTATTCTGGATCTACAGAATGGTGTCTGTTCCTAGAGGCAGCTACCAAACTTCCAATATATAGCATCATGTTACAACATCTTTGAAAATGTTCTCTCAATTTAATGAATCGACACAATTGGTGCCCATAGCTGTGGCTGTTGTGTAAGTATAATTGCTCTGTAAAGGACCCATGTCCTGGTGTTGAAATAAAAAGAGAAGCTCTTTGTCCTTCCCCTTTGGAAACGCTCAGATCTGAGGGGGCAGGAGGCTGTAGGAGGCTATGATAATGAGCTCTGCACTGATAAACTGCCAAAGAGCCCATTTACACAACATTGTCACCATTGTCTCTCTGCTCCTCAAGGCTCTTCTAACAGCATTAAAGACAAACAAAACTGATTTTGCAGGGCATGGGACCTTTGAAAAATTATCTGAAGTGATTGCATTAGGGTCCACAGCCATTTTTGTACTCCTTGTTGTGAACCATCCTTATAAAAACACAACACGGCTCTTAAATGTCAGATTCTTAATGTTGAAAAATGCAAAGTTCAAGTCTTTCCATTTTCTTCATATGTATCTGTTCTATTGAAACTTTTTCATCTTCCTTATCCTAAAAACATTTGCAAAAATAATTACTAGATGATTTATTTGGGAAAACTTTATTATAATAATTTCTAACTTATTGCAGTGGGGAAAAGTGGTGATTAAAGTCTCTTTGACAAATGCTATGAAATATGAAGTTTAAAAACTCAATATTGACTTCCCTTAATTTCCATGTAATGCTTGAATATGAAGCAACAGTTTGATTGACAGGTTTATAATGCAATTAGGGAACGGCTTTCAGATTTCACTGTCAAGCAAGGGTGTGGATCGGTGACCATACCAAAATAGTAGCCTTGTAAATACATTTCATCGGTTTAAATCGTCTATAACTGACAGCTCTATCAACCAATGATCAGCCTGGAATTGGCTTGTTTTGAAGTCTTAACCAATGGGAGTGAATGGAATTTCTAAACGGGCGGGGCTACATCATATCCGTTCCAAGTACTACCGTTTGTGAGCTCCGGCAACAGATGGCGGCTGTGGCTGGGAGGACGGCCAGCTAAAATCCAACTGGGTGGAGGCACTGATGGGGGATTCCGGACGAGCTTTTAAAGATGGTTGACTTTTAAAGAAACGCCACAAGGCCTGCTCGACCCAAACACTTAGCCCTTCTCGCCCACGGCCTTGGGTTTTATCCTTCTCAATTTGGGGATTCTCCTCGAGGCCGCAGAAGCCTCGGACTAGATTTGGCAGCGCTCCGATCCCCCGCGAACGAGGACATCTGTGTGATTGTTTGGGAAGTCTCGTGAAACGTATTTTCCAGAATTTTACTTTTAAGTCTTGGCGGATTTGTTTCCTAGAGTACAATGTGTTATCTCGACTGCAAATGCTTACATTAATGTCGAGCAGGATAAAGTTAAGAAAAGCTAACTTCAAAGCTAGCTCGCAATGGTGCTAGTTAGCCACCTAGCAGCGAAACTCTAGCATTTCGAATGAATGAATGAAGAGGCAACGACAGGTATTTTAGCAAAAGCTGCCCTTTCTAATCGCTACCCCGCACTTCATTGAACACACATATAGAATTTGACAAACTGTTTGGCCTATTTGTCCAACTCTTGAATGACTCCTCACGGAAACGGACCCCCAAATGGACAGGAATGCGGCTCCAGAGAGTAGGTGGACAGCGGCGATTTAGCATAAGTGCTGTGCTAATACCGACTATAGCCTGGTAATGTTAATGAGGCTAGGAGGAGCTAACTTTAGCTAGCTACAATTCTTTTTGCACTACTTGGACTTGGCTGCTACAGTGTGAAGCTTACACTCGGTTTGGAATGGGGAATACGGTGTCATGCTGCGTCTCCCCCGAGTCGAGCCCCAAGCTGCCGTCGAGACAGCCGGCGGAGCGGCTGGAGGAGTACCAGACCAGCACCGAAGTGAGCGACGACAACACCGTACCCTACCTGCAGCACATCAGCGACAGAGAGATCCCTGATGGTATGCATTGATCACTATTGCTTTAATGGGATTGACCTGTTTTTCAGTTATTGCATTTCAGTCCATTAGGAGTCACGCCCTTGTTGTTTATCTTTGGGGAGGTTCATGCAGGTCCAGGCTTTACAATTGGGCAGAGAATCTTCCTGATGACTTCCGAGAGCTGGTGTTGACACTAAAATCAAACCACGATAAGCTGTAATCAAACAACACCTGAAATCCACGCCTGAGTTGAAATCAAAAGTAAAGATCTTGCTCAAGTATTGGACAGGTCATGTTTTCAGGTCTCTAATGCTGCAGGCAATCTGAACACTGTCTTAGCAGCTAAAAAGATTCTTGACGTGTATCTGTCAGAACCTTCTTGCAATTGTTTATGCATTATACCCTTGTAAGCACCTGTCTTAAAAATTAAACAAGAATTGGACACAAACATTAAAAGAGTGAGTGGTAAATTATACATCAAACTGCAAGAACATCAAGTCACATTCATGACAAACAAAACGGATATTCATTAAAGTAAAAGGGAAGATACAGTTTCATGTGATGTGAGAAGTGGCACTATAGGGTTATAGTAGTAAGCATTATAATAACTGTGAACTCAAACACAGAATAAAATAGTTCCATGTGATTAATGGTGAAATGTATGAAAGTGTGTATAGTTGCAAGATGATGTACAGATAATCTGGTTTAACAACATGAAACATTTAGTATAACATGTTAAATATTTACATAATCTGTCAGTAGGTGTAATTTCTTAAGGTCCAGTACAATGCTAAATACACTTGGTTATTATTTTATGCACCTCCTTGTGACCCTGGTCTATTGACAAACATCAGAAAAATCCCACCTTTCCTTTGAGGAAATGTACACTTCAACAGTCCATATGAAAAAAAATACTTCTCTGATGTCATCAGGAGAAATTTTGCCACCCTTTTTTACACAGGTTATGTTGAAGCAACATTTCCAGACATTTCTGTGTGGCCACGGTTCAATTTGGAGTAGTGGGGTAGAGTTGAAGCCACATCCACTTCCTGAGTAAAGTGGGGGCAGGCAGCTCATTAGGGATTACACTCATGGTTCATTCCATTTACCTCTTAAATTGGGAAACAAAATCACACCCAGGTGTAAGTGAGTTCCAGTTACAAGCTGGTAAACTCAGGGTAACCAAAGATCCTCCGAATTCCTGATTTGAAATCGTAACTAAAGTTGGCATTCCCAGGCAGGGATGCCTCTAATTGGCAAATTTGCATGAGATCAAATGAAGTACATCAATAAACAGCCTGATTTGAGCAGGGCTCTGACAGAGGGGTTTAAAGTAAGGATGCAAAACCTTGGATTTTGCAGATATTCCATATACTGATGTTTCCAAAGTCATTGTTACTGATACTAATATTTTATGTAAATAGCATTAAGCCCTCACTTTGCTCAATTTTGCCTGCAGCTTTAATGTCATAGTTCTTTTGCATCAAATATAGATGTGAAACAAGTAAATCATACTTTTATTTGTTTAAAGATTACACTTTTTAAAACTGACATCCAGTGATGACAAGGTCAACCTTTATTGCATATTTGAGCCTGAAAAGTATTGTCTGTAAAGTCATCAAAAATTAATGTGCTGATACCTATTATCAACTTTAAGTAGTTATCTGCCAACACTGATATTTCCCCACTAAAATTATAAATACATATTTTAAAACATTCTAAAATCAAATGTCTCTGCTAATTTTTTGGCAGGAAACATGTTAGTATGTTAACTGGACTTTGGTGTTAATGGGTTGTGAGAAATGGGTTATATATATATATAGTTTTACTGTCGTTCAGCAAAAGAATTCTAAGTATAACAACTGAAAGTGTTTTGTTGCAGAAGTACCTTACTAAGAGTGCAAATTCATTTCAATGATAGAATCAGGAAATACAGATGAAATTGCATTAGTTTAGAGGTCCTAACACAAGAGAAGTTTAGAGATATTATCTGTTATTTTTTAGGCTTATACGGCAGTCTACCCCGTACTAGTTTAAGACCTTAAAACAAGCTTTGCTCAGAGTGAAGCCATATTTTAATTGTTATAAATGCAGAAAGTGGGAGTGGTAAGCCTTCCTCTTGAGAATGGAATGAACAGTTTTTAGTCTAGGAGGTTTTAGGCAGTATCATTTAAGCCTCTGTCTGTTTCGGTGCATTGAAGAAATACTTATTTTTTCATGGAAGTTGCCTAATTATTTGCTTTGGTGCGAGAAAAGCTCTCTGGATAATTTGAATCCTATTAGGACAAAGTACAATAAAGGATGAAGGAATCCCAAGAACAAGCAGCAACGTCAAACAAGCTGAGCAAATGTTTGCAGCAGCCTGTTGTGCTTCACAGACTGAAGTGACTAAATAGCTCTTTTCCAGGACACACTGACACAAGGCATTCTTTATCATGCTCAAGTACACTTTACATTTCTAAGCCAGGTATAAACTACAATTTGAAGAGGAACGATGCAATATTCGTGGTGTAATGTGCGGCACTGGTATGACGTCGACTCATTCTCTCTCATCTCCACTTTAATGGTTGTTCATTCCCCACATAACAGTGCCTATTGCCGCATTTCAAGTTTATGAATTTGTTTTATCGATATGTAATCAGTCTCAAATATCAGAACCAAGTACCAAATATAATTTTAAAAAGTATTTATTCATTTATCAGCCTTTTTTTTTAACTGAAAGGTACCTGCTAACTTACTGCCAACAAGCACTACAAAAATGTCGGGGTACGTGACCGCAACCCTTTAGATTGTTTTATATAATCAAATATTTATGGCTGCTGTGATACATTTACTACAGCAGCCATGAGGACCAACTTGGATCAGGTCAGTCGTTTATGAAGAAACTCTCAAACAAGAGGTCACCATAAGATGATATACATTGTACATAATAGGGCTGGGACGAAATGTTTTTCTCTGTATTCAATTTTTTAGATGTCCATTCGATTGAAATTGTGATTCTACGATATTGCAGATTTTTGAAATCTTTAGTTAGCTTTTTTTAACACCAGTGAAAAAGATGAACAATAATGATGTTTGCAGACTATATCAGGAAAAATACACATCACATGTGAGTCTGTTTTTAGGATTTATTCAGCAATATATTGTAACCAGCTGTCTATACTCTCTCTTCAAAAGCCTGGATTGCATTTAAAAGTGGAATATTAACACAGACTAAAATTAAGCTTTTAAATTTGGAACAAAACTGATTTTTTTCCCAAAAAGTCAATTTAAAATCGTCAAACAAAAAAATCCCGAAACTTATGTAAGTCATTTTTTTTCTCCCACCCCTAGTAGATATTGCATGCTGCCATGTAGTAGTTTCATTGTAGAAGCTTTGTACTGTTGGCCTTTTACATTGAAGTTTAAAACATCATGGAAAGTATGTTTGTTTGTTAGGATTATTACAAAGAACAGAACATATCGGCATAACAAAATAAAGCAAAATAAATGCAAATAAAGACTGATTTATAGCCGTTCTCAACTTATAACTGTTTGTTCTCTACAGAATTTAATATCAGCAGTGATCTAAAACATGATGAAAAATCCCATAGACTTTAAGTGGGCTTTTAGCCAAGGTATCCAGTAGGGATGGGATGAAATATCGTTTGGCAATATATTGCGATACAGTACGTGACGAAATGCATCAAGTTTGAAAAAAACGGATCACGAAATAAAGACGTCAGGTCCAGTAATAGCGTATGTGAGCAGAAGTGACGACAACAAACATTAGCACCAACTACCTTGCCTCCAAAAAGCCAAATGATGGAGTCGAATGAGGTCAAAATTGAGGCCACTCCGCCTGGATACCAGTCATCTGTCTGGCAGTATTTTGGCTTTCTCATTATAAAAGACGAAGACGGCGAAAACGAGCCTACCACTCGTTAGCATACACTCTCTCTAACCTCTCTAGGGTTAGAGAGAGTGTTATTGTTTGTGTTTGGCCTGTTAGGCCTTGTGTTTTCCTGTGTACAACTCAAACAAAAACAAATAAGTTGTAATTACACAGTAATATTTTTTCTTTTTTACTTTTTTGATATTGTGTCGTGACGTAATGTATCGTTACCCGGGCATATCGAGGTGCAGCGTATCGTGAGTTTAAGCGTATCGTCCCATCCCTAGTATCCAGTGCGATGCTAAGTTCTGCATTTTTGCCAACAATAGTTTGCCATCCCTGCACCACTCTATAGACGGTAATTGCCAGCAAATTCTGAAATAAGTTATCAAACAACTCTGTCCTCGTTTGTGGATCCAAGAGATGATCCGATCTTTAATCTTATGAGATGAAGCATCTCAGTGGTGTATTCTCTTCTCCGACTGCAGCAGATAAATACACAGTCAGACACCCTGTAGCCAAGTCACCAGACGTGTTTATTGCCGCCCCATCCTGCTGCCAGCAGGCTCTGATGGTGCTGAGGATGACGATGATGATGATGCATTCTTTGCTCTCTCTATTTGGGCACCGCTTCATTTTGATCACACCGGTGTCGCATTACTGAGTCAGACATTAACAATGAAAACATCCCCCTTATCTCTTTGGCGCCACAGAGACCTCCCTGATATTAGCTCATACACCAGAGCCATTTCTCAGTATTTTCAGTCTTTTTTGTTTCCAAGTCTTGTTTTTTTTAGCCTTGTGTGAATGAGCAGTAATAAAGAAATGGACAAAAACCTGTCATGTAGCATCTTCTAATGTGTTACTCATATTTATAACCTAAGCATCTCCATGTCCACAGTGACAGTAAATTCACACTTTAAAGGGGGCTGTCCTCAAACCCTCCTGTAAAGTTTATCTGCTCGTGCTGTGATCCCCAGCTGTGATACAGGCCCCCGATCGGGAAGGCATCCCAGATATTTCCCTGTGATGAAGGCCCAGAGCAGTTTTGTACTCAGTCACAAGTGTCACTGCTTCTCATTGACTTCCAGTCAGTGCTCATGCCATCCGTGTTGTTGTGGACCATCTGTGGTGTGCGAGTGCAGTTTGGTGAGACCAGCTGTTGAAGGGGTGAGGGTCAGAAGCAGTCCAGCAGTCCCCTCTGCATTCCTTGTGTCTCTTATTGCTGTCTTCGCTTCACAAATGCAGCCGTCGTCTAATCCTCGGTCTTTTATGTAATGGGCTGTCTGCACGGATTTAGATAAAGGACACAGTTCTCCGAGTTGTGCTTGCACAAAAACCAGTGCTGTCTTTGTTTGTAGTACTGGAACTTAATGTCCCCACTATAAATATCTCCATGTCTACAAGTGGTGAATCTCCTGTGGTGAAAAAGTCTATAAAGTTAACCAATAAAACTACCTTTCCCATTGTGCAGCAGCTGTTTATTGGCATGACTGTGGAGACACAGTGTTAACCTTAATGCATGAGTTACAACAAGCTATACAGAGACATATTTAAGTATTGTTAGACTACATTACAGCGCAGAGAACATTTTTAGGTTAAATTGATTTGGCAGTGATACAAACCTGGTCTGTTATATAATGTAATCCTTGGTATTAAATGTTTCTGAAAAGATAAAGGATCAAATTTAATGAGAACGTGTCTGTATCAGGCTGTTAAAGCATTCTTATTTCTACACTTAGTCATTTTAAGTAATTTAGGGGAATTGTGTTTCTTGACTGCAATTATAATCAATGTACAGCAGTAGGTTTTTGAGAATCTGAATGTTTAATACATTTTCTGATAATGTTTCTCATTACTTACTCTTAAATGTCAGGATGGGTCAAAATTCTGATTGTGTCAGTTTCTAAAATTCAAGTTAGAGGAGACAGCTCATTTTATTCTGAACAAGAAATAGAAAACATGCAGCTTTGTTTGTCGGCTGTGTCTCTCATTGTGTCAATAATTGTAGGTTGAATGCTGGTTGGAATTACAAAACTCAAAACCAGTGAAGTTGGCACGTTGTGTAAATCGTAAATAAAAACAGAATACGATGATTTTCAAATCCCTTTCAACTTATATTCAATTGAATACCCTGCAAAGACAAGATACTTAATGTTCGTACTGAGAAACTTTATTTTCTTTTGCAAATAATCATCAGCTTAGAATTTAATGGCAGCAACACATTGCAAAAAAGTTGGCACAGGGGCATTTTTACCACTGTGTTACATCGCCTTTCCTTTTAACAACACTCAGTAAAACCTCCAAAACCTGTATGTACCTTTAAGCATTAATGGTGCCTTCACAGATGTGTAAGTTACCCATGCCTTGGGCATTAATACACCCCCATACCATCACAGATGCTGGCTTTTGAACTTTGCACCTGTAACAGTCCGGATGGTTCTTTTCCTCTTTGGTCCGGAGGACACGACGACCACAGTTTCCAAAAACAATTTGAAATGTGGACTGGTCAGACCACAGAACACTTTTCCACTTTGCATCAGTCCATCTTAGATGAGCTCGGGCCCAGCGAAGCCGGCGGTGTTTCTGGGTGTTGTTGATAAATGGCTTTGGCTTTGCATAGTAGAGTTTTAACTTGCACTTACAGATGTAGACGAACTGTAGTTACTGACAGTGGTTTTCTGAAGTGTTCCTGAGCCCATGTGGTGATATCCTTTACACAGTGATGCCGGTTTTTGATGCAGTACCGCCTGAGGGATCGAAGGTCACGGGCATTCAATGTTGGTTTTTGGGCCTTGCCGCTTACGTGCAGTAATTTCTCCAGATTCTCTGAACCTTTTGATGATGTTACGGACGGAAGATGATGAAATCCCTAAATTCCTTGCAATAGCTGGTTGAGAAATGT
Source organism: Scarus forsteni (assembly GCA_036419115.1). Taxonomy (NCBI): domain Eukaryota; kingdom Metazoa; phylum Chordata; class Actinopteri; order Labriformes; family Labridae; genus Scarus; species Scarus forsteni. The sequence continues at coordinate 657,818 of JAZDUH010000380.1, read as the reverse complement.
TGTTCTTAAACTGTTGGACAATTTGCTCACGCATTTGTTGACAAAGTGGTGACCCTCACCCCATCCTTGTTTGTGAATGACTGAGCATTTCAGGGAAGATGCTTTTATACCCAATCATGGCACCCACCTGTTCCCAATTAGCCTGTTCACCTGTGGGATGTTCCAAATAAGTGTTTGATGAGCATTCCTCAACTTTCTCAGTCTTTTTTGCCACTTGTGCCAGCTTTTTTGAAACATGTTGCAGGCATCAAATTCCAAATGAGCTAATATTTGCAAAAAATAACAAAGTTTACCAGTTTGAACGAGTATCTTGTCTTTGCTGTGTATTCAGTTGAATATAGGTTGAAAGGGATTTGCAGATCATTGAATTCTGTTTTTATTTACGATTTACACAACGTGCCAACTTCACTGGTTTTGCGTTTTGTACATGATGCATAGCTTTTTGTACTGTTTTATAAATTGTGATGTAATTCTTGTGACTAAAACAAAGATTTTGACACCACAGCCATAAAAACAGCAGTCCCATACACAATATGTGGTAATATTTCATTTTTAATCATCAAAATTTACTGAGAAACTCCTACGTTTGCATGTATTATGGCATGCACATCCACCAAATTGTGACTGTTGAAATGGCGTAGACTGCATCCCTGAGACTGGTCTGCTGCACAAAACCTTGTGAGTGCCTGCTTCTAAGTTAGTCTCAGGCATGATATTTTTATGTACTGCAGCATAAAAGAATGGCTGCAGAAGTTGAAACAAAACATTAAATTACTTGTGGCTAAATTTCCAACAAAAATTCCTCATGCCTCTAATACAGCAACCAAATAGGAACAGAAAATTCCCTGGTCTCTTTCTAAACAGATTCAGCACTCTTAAAATCTGAACTTCTCAAATGGCTACTTTATTGTATTATAAATAAATGCTTACAATCATTTATCCAGTCTTATTGAATCATTATACACTTGTTTCTGTCGCCATGATTTCTTGTACACAAACAGGCAGAGAGCATTTCACCTGTACCACTGCCAACAGGCATTGTGATGGAGTATTGCAGACTAACATGAACAAACAGACAACAAATATAAAGACCTATGGTGGCAAGAGGGGCAGGGACGAAGGTACAGTGAAGGTCTACAGGTGGATATGGCTTCAGTTGTTCAAAAACATGGGCCGCATCCCTTCTTCTTGAAGTTGGCATATTTGTGTATTAAACACCATATGATTCAAAGGGAGAAAATTCCGTCGTAAAAAAGTGCTTAAGTTTTCTAAAGAGAGACGACTGTCTAAATTGCACAAATGCAGTATAATGGAAATATTTGGTAAAATGGGTTGGTTCAGTTTTCAGTGTTTCCAGCAGCACTTTACAGTCCAAGTGGCCCCTTTATCTCTTTCTTTACTATCAGGAATCCTTTTCATCATGCTGTTGCATATTTCATCATTCCTTCTGAATTCACATGCCCCCTTCTTACCAATTTTAATGAATCTGAAACAGCCTTTGGAGACAGAAAATAAATCAATCAAACTTGATTTGTATGGTGCTTATATATAACATACAGTATGTAACACAAAGTGAGAACAAATTGGAAAAGTATGAGCAAAAATGGCTATAAGAAAATACAGACCAAGATCAAGAAAATAAAGAAATAAATAATGAAAATAAACTAAATTAATGTAAATATATTTTAGAAAGACCTTGATTTAACAGAACTGTGTGTGAGGAAGGAACTGTGGATGGGACAAAATGTGGCGTTAGCTCACCCCCCTCACCCTGTCTCTACAGTCCAATCCATGCTGCCATTTTAGTCAGATTATTTACGCCCTTGTGGCGTTTTGCCTCCACTATAATCGTTGTGGAGACAGAGTTTGGAGAAATTAGTTGACCCCCCTCTTTACCTCGCAAGAGGTAGTAACAGTGGCGTGATTTTGGAGAGAGGGAGGCATGAGGACTCAACGGGAGACAGGAGCGCTGCGAGTATCTCTCCCATTGTGTGTATGTGGGCACACACGTTTTGTTCACGCCCATCCAAGCTGTATTGCTGCGTGATTGATACAGATGTTGAAGGTGAATCCTTCAGGTGTAAATTTTGCCATGTTGTGGAGCTTTTGCATAAAGGCACACAGTGGATGTCGAGTGTCACAGGGATGTAAATATTTTGGCTTGAAATGGCAGAGTGAAAGGGGCTCTTGCAAGAAACACCTTTTGTGTCTGTATTTGTAGTTTGACAGCTTCTGGGTAATTAAACCTTTCAATTGGGGCCTCATTTACACCTTAAATTAACAAACAATAACAACATTAAAGAATACGATATAACTGCATGCCCTCGTTACGCAGAGGAATACGGTGAAAGCTGAGTTCTAGATGATGCACATCTGTTTCTGCATCAAGGGAAGCATCACAAAAACCCATTTCAGAAATATTTGTCTTATAATGTGATTTAATTAGTCTAAAACAGGCATTCGAAGCCGCTAGCTAACTATGGCAGAGTGATTTAGCGGAGGGACACACGACTTGAGTTAGCTTAGGTCTGGATAAACTTTATATTTCCAAAAGGTTAATGCACTTCAAAAAATTCATATGTAGCGTACTCTTAAACTGTGGTATTACTTTTTGATTTGAGTTCTTGTAGGCGGAGAAAATACCCTTTAAATTCGGTACGGTACTTTTCCATTAGCGTCTTGTCTTCGTCACCGACTCTTACAGACTGTGGCTTTCTGGTGGAGAAGAGAGAACTTTCTACTGTTTCTAATGTTCTTAGTGACCTTATGGAGCTCATACAACCCCACTTTAAAAATACTGAACTGTCCCTTTAAAGCCCTGGTGTTTCAGTTTATGTCCTGAAGATGTTATGTGTCTGCACTTCTATTCTTCAGAAGCTCACCTGAGTATCATCTCTGTGTGAGAAACTCTGGATGACAGTTGCAGTCAAAACCTTTTGCCCCGTCACTATGTTTAAAACATGTCTTCTTATGGCTTCACGTTTTCCAGTTTTGGCTTCATCACAGCCCAGAATTGAGTGTTCAGTTTCACACAAAGTGCTCTTGTTGTTGATCATCTTTATTAATGGTTTGCCTTTGTCTCCTCAGAGCTGGCCTTGGAGTCAAACCCGTCAGACCACGCCAGAGCAAGTACCATCTTCCTTAGCAAGTCCCAGACAGACGGTGAGCAATCTCAGCATGACACGCAAACACAAACACACAGACACACAGCTGTGATTCAGAAGAAGTTACTTGCTTCAGGCAAACTGTCAAGTCATAAGGTTTAATATTCAGATGCTGTGAACACTTAACAAGAGTTTATGGTTAAACTCTGCATCACATTATATGAATGAGCACACATTCATATTTAATGACCACATGCTGTTATTTGTACCGATACAAAACTGTGAATTTCTATAATGTCCTTACCATTCAGCTTTATAAACAGGAGCAACAACCCACTTTTCCATTCTGTTCTTATCTAATGCCTGCTCCTTTTAAGTCCATTTTAAGCTGTAAAAATTCTGAATGTTAGTACTGTAGTTTATTCCAAAACTCCATTTATACCTTTCATTTGCTAGATGCCATTTTCTGTGACCCTGGCTTGATGTTTATTGTAGCATCTGTGCTTCATAATAGAATTTCAAATGTTATGCATGGATAAACTTTACTGCACGTGGACTACAATTTGATATGTAGTAGCTTAGACGAGGGCTGGGTGAGAAGATTGATATTTTAGCTCAAGGGTGAAATGAAATGTATATTAGGGATAAGTCCAAGTCGACTGGTCGACTTATTGGTCGATGCGTGCTCAGTTGACCAAAATTCTGATTGGTCGACCAAATGTATCAATTTTTATTTTCCCCTGCATATGGTTAATTTTATCAGGAGAAATGTATCAAGTGAACCGTTTCACAGGTAACTGCCTGTCTTTTAATGTATTTATCATTCATTTCAATATCAATATTATATCAAGACATTTTCAATATTCTAGTCTAATAATCCTTTATTCGTTTTATAGCTGCATGCCGCTGCTGCATGCGCTCTGCCCATTGCAGCGGCGGCATCCCTCACCCAGTCCGTGCTGGATTGTATGCCTCATATAAATATCCAAATGCAAAAACGACATCACAGATGGAATTGTCAATTTTATTTCTGAGGGTATGAGGCCCATTGGTGTCATGGGAGGCCAAGAAAAACATTGGAAAAACATTATTCATTGCCAGCGCGCCACACAATTACGCATGCACATACGGCAAAATACGAGGGAGTAAAAAAGAGAAAGTTTCTGAGTTAATAGATAAAGATAACAGATGTGGACGTCTCTTCGAATGGAGTCCTATATGACAGTGACTGCCCATTTCATTGATGAAAACTGGAAAGCAAAGAGTCTTCTGCTTGAGAGAGGTAAAAAAGGAGAGGCGGACACGGGAAGAAACATCGCTGTGGATTATATGAACTTGCTGATGCCTCAAAGGTCGAGCAGAAAAAAAAAGTGTCTGTTGTAGTGAACAACGTGGCTAATATGGAACTCTGTATGGAAACTAGGAGTGGGAGAAAAAATCGATACACCTAAGTATCGCGATTTTTTGTCTGCCGATTTTAAAATCGATATTTTTATTCAAAAATCGATATTTCCCCCCCCTACACACACACGCACACTCACACTCTATAGGCGCTAAAGTCGCCAAACTGAGGCAAGCGACATTGCTGGATAAAACAGGCCATAGCTGTTAAAATAGTGCTGAGTAGATTTACTACTTTTCACCAGCAGATAGTGGACAGGCGACTGGTTTCTATTCAAAGTTTTGGCGTATATTTATTTTAAAACACACACACCGGACCGAGGGACGTGAGTGTGGCTGCAGAGGCTGTGGAGCGGAGCAGAGAGAGACACACAGAGTGATAGAGAGTACTCACGATGCCGAGAGTACTTTGTCAAGTACTGTCTGACTCTGAATCTGAGGAATATTTACTCTCTGAGGATGACGGTCAGTCGTCCAGTGAGAACCAAACTGGCAGCGAGTGCGCGCAGCGGGAGCGGCTCCGCGCGCCATTACAGTCCCGGAGCAGTACATACCAAGAGCTTTTCCTCTCCCTGGCTGGCGACTACCGAAGAGTACACATAGTCTGGGATGCAGGGAAGCTCAAAACACCGCGAAAAGTGACGGTGTTAGCGGAGAATGAGAAAGACCGCGGAGCTCTGGTCAGACGAGAGAGAAGCCGGGGGTAAACAGTGCAGGCAGCAGAGGCGTTCATGCTCGGCCCGTAAATTACAGTGATGATGATGGCTGGGAAAACTAACCACTTTGAAACTATAGCCTTTTTAAATCTTGATAGCAAAACTGAATATTTCTTGAAAAAACTCTGTTGCCTGAAGGGATAATAAGCTACTTTTTATATGCAATCCAGGCTTTTGAAGAGAGGGAGCATAAACAGCTGGTTAAAATATATTGCTGAATAAATCCTAAAAACAGACTCACATGTGATGTGTATTTTTCCTGATATAGTCTGTAGGCATCATCATTGTTCATCTTTTTCACTGGTTTTAAAAAAGCTAACTAAAGATTGCAAAAATCGGCAGTATCGTAGAATCGCAATTTAAATCGTATCGGCACCTAAAAAAATCGCAATAAATCGTATCGGGAGAAAAGTGAATCGTCCCAGCCCTAATGGAAACACTTAAGGAGTCCCATGAATGGTTTAAGATGCAGGACATTTGGAGGCACGCCGGGCACACTTTGCAGCTCGGTATTACTGTGGCGCTCAAACAGTCCCGCCGTGGCTGCAGCGCATCATGTTCTGGCGCATAGCAGGTGCTATAAGTTTAATCCAGCAGCAGCACGTCATTTTGTGGCGCATTTTAAAAAGGGACACAAAGCAGAAAAACGGGGCTAAAAAAACATGTTAATGAACTCAAATATATGTAATATGCAATGCAGAGGGCTGCAAAGGCTTTAGGCATTGCGGCTCATTATTTTATATAGACATCATTTGAAATATATCAATTCTTTTAGACCAGTTTGAACCAATTTTGTGGCAGTTGAGCAAGATGCAGCTATATTAATTAACATCATTTCTCTCCGGATTATTGTCATTATAGATATTTATTTTAAAATTTGAGTGGTACACATCCATACTAACTATCTGTCCAGTCATATAGGCATGAGGTCCTTCTTGAAAATAAGCCACTTCATCTCAAAGGGCTTACCTTGAATAAAATTACATTCAACAAAGACAACATGGTAGAGTATATGTATATATCGGGCTGCCTCTGTTTTTCTGCATCCAGAGTCCTGAAAACATTCTAAATTCTGCTTCTGAAGGATATAGGAAAATACTATTTTGTAAACAGGTCTTGTGGAGTATTAGGTAGTTGAAAATGAGAACCAATGGCAGGTTGTGATTGAGGACATATTGCTAATGCCATGTGAATGTCAACAAACATAATTAAGAGCAGTCAATTTGGTACCAGTAACACAGAATGAATATTAATGCATAGAAATGTGAAATGTAAACAGGGTCTCTCTGATGCTTTCTAATGTTAAGTGAACACTGATCTCCTGCCTTCAGATTGTTTTCTAAACATCTTTTTTCCTTTTCAGTACGAGACAAGAGGAAAAGTAACCACATAAATCATATCAGCCATGTAAGTGTCACAATCTTTATTTGCTAAGTGTGAGGCTATTGTGTTTTATTTACCCTGACACTTGTTTCCATGGTAGTTGGGCCTTAAAGGGAACCAGTGTGCCTCTGATTGTTTGTGTTTTGTTCTTGCTTTTATGCATTTTTATAGAAATAGGCTTGGCTGCAAATCCAAAATGCCAAAAATAAAATCATTGTTAATCCGGGATTTTTGCTGCCAATGCGGACAAGCTGTTAAAACAACTTTTGTGTGTGGACCACCAAAGCATTTTTTAAATTTAAACAGTGTTGAAAGTTTTTGGAGTAGAAGCAGTTAATCTCATGCAAGCAAAAAACTGTCAGAATGTTTTACTTAAAGCTGGGGTTGGCGATTTTGGAAAACTAGCATGAATTTGAAAGTAGCATCTCCTCAGGGCTCCACCTAACCACCCCCCCGCCCCCACATGCACGCGCTCGGCTGATATATCCAGAAGACTGATTCAACTCCAAACCCTCAGCACAACGTGTTTGTTTTACACTATACCAAGTCATGTCTCAGTCAGCGGTAAGAAAACACCAAACAAACATGAAAGTTAGTTAGTACTCACAGCCGATGTTGATCGGGGTATAGGTAGTTCCTCTGCTATTCTCCACATAGCTGTCAAATCACCGTTTTGGCCATGAAACTACCGTATTTTCAGTATTTTATCCTCTTTTCCGCCGTCCTCCTGTATTAGTATTCTCCTGTAAATCTTCCATGTATTGATATAATAATAAAAACATTCCTCTGCCTCTCCAAACTGAACTCTGTCTCTAGCCTGAATGGGGCGGTAATGCTCCAAAATGATGGATGCCAACCGCCATAAAACCAAAGAAGAAGGAAAAGCCTCGCGAGAACGTCCACCTGCAGTAGCCTGGGTGGCAGCTATCGCGAGATTAGAGCAGCAGAACAAACTTAGAAAAACAAAGAGTTTATTTTAGATTTCTTGTACATCTGTCTTAAAATGTGAGGGATACTGGAGCTTGGTTGGGGTTGTGGGACGGCACACGGCAGGCTTCCCTTATTTTCAAAGACAAAACTTGAAAGGTAAGCATTCTCCCGCGGACTCTGATACGTATGAGCTCGGCTACACGCACCGAGTCTGTGCACGCCGGGAAAATGCACGCGCAGTAGGCGGGCAGAATGGCGACGGGATTTGATTGGTTTAAAAACAGGTGTCCCGGCATGATTATTGGTTGGGGTTTTCCCTGTTTTACTCCTGCTGTAGATAGTGGATATTTTTCGCTCTGTTTTAAGAACACATTATGAGTTGATTACCATCGGGTCATAAAGACCATTTTAACCAGTATTACAAAAAGTGTATCTAAATCAAATCGCCAACCCCAGCTTTAATGGTCAGTTTACACTAAAATAGATCTCAGTTTAGAAGAGAACAAACATCAACTCAACCATTTGTAATAAGTGTTAAACTTGTTAATTTTCTTTGGCTTCCTTCATCTGATTGTCAGGCTCAGAGGAGGGGATTTCTTTAAATTTTGTTGATATGATTTCTTGGTTTTTTTCGTTGCAGGTATCTCCTGGCCCACTGTCAAAGAAGTACAGCTCCTGCTCAACAATCTTCATAGATGACAACACAGTCAGCCAGCCAAACCTCAAAAGCACAATCAAATGGTGAGAATTTCACAGAGAAACAGAAATATTGACAGATTACACTGTGATACCCAAAAAGCCAATCATTTCACCACAGAAAATCCTGTTACGTCACAGCATGGTAATCCTGAAGTAATACTCTATAGATGCGTGACACACACAGATGTCCTCCTAAATCAGGACTCTCCTCTGTAATGACATTATTCCACTGAATGTGGCCACATTTCATCAGGATTATTACAGGCTGTATCAGATCAGATGGGACTTCCCAGCAGAATGGCACTTGTCTACTGAAACCATATAATGAATAAATGTAAAGTCCCACAGTCACAGATACAGTGTTCTGATCCACGTGGTGCTTTAATTTGAACTATAAACACTATATAATACTCAGTTGTCTTGATCTTGACTTGTTTTTCTCGCCCCTTCACAGTGTCACATTAGCAATATACTACCACATCAAAAACAGGTCAGTGTGCATTTTAAATTCTAAGTTATTTACTATATCATGTTTTCAAAAATGCTTTCAAGTGACGATGTTGTTGTGTTCTTCAGGGACTCTGACAGGTCACTGGACATCTTTGATGAGAAGTTGCACCCTTTATCAGTGAGTATAAAACAAGACTTCATATCAGCAACAGAGACTCATATACAGGCAAAAGTGGCCTTCTTAGAAAGAATGCTTTGGTAATGTTCCTATTATATAAGGGCAATGTACCTTTTTAAACATATTGATATATTCTGAAGCAATAATATTGGTAAGATAGTGCGATCTGTAATCTATATATTGTTAATTTTAAACAAAAACATTGTCTTTAGACTTAAGTGAAAATATCTTGATGTAATTCCCTATTCATAGAACTGTGGTACATGGACATATATTGTGTTGTCAGCCATGTTGCACTACGTATCATGTCAAACACTTTCACATGATGTCACACCCAAAAACAAACAATGTTGTCCAGCCTGTAACTTAATGGATATTTATCCTAAATAAATATAAATGTCCTTGTTGTAAACCTTAACCTGTTTATCCAGCCATTATGATCTACTGGAGTGTACTGGACTATTCTGATAAGGCTTTAAAGGATAAGTTCGGTTTCTACAGCTTTCACATTGTTTATAGAATGAAGTGGAACATTATACTCACCCAGAAGGCTTTCCTGATCCAAACAGTGCTTCGGGAGATATTTAGATCCAAAATCGAGCGGCGGACATCCGTATAATGGTAGCACATAGAGCATACAGCGCCGCTCCTAAAACTGCATTAATTGTCCAAAAACTCAATAGTTTCACCAATATTTCATCATGGTCCGCTCACGCTACTCCTCCAAGACAGTCTGTGTCACTCCAGACATGTTTTTGTGACTGTGCTGACCTCTGAACTGAAGAAGAAGAGCGTTTGCCTCCGCACCGGCGCAGTACGGCTCATTGTTTCAGGGGAAGACAGCCGGCAACACAACAACTTTCTTCTTCCAGTTTTGTGCAAAATGGACGAATTGGATGAAGATGTTGTGGAGGAGAACTTTGAATATGATAGGTGTCCTTACAGTTTTGAGCCAGAGTTTACAGATGAGGAGCTCATTGAAAGGAGGACACAGAGGCAAAGAGAAGAACAGCTCTCCAGAGAGTACTGCACAGGCGCGGAGGCAAGCGCTCTTCTTCATCAGTTCAGAGGTCGGCACAGTTACAAAAACATGTCTGTGGCGACACAGACTGTAATGCTGACCTTTTTAACACACTTGAAATGTTTCTATAATTCTCTCCTCTCCTCATACCAAAAAGGGAAATGCATGACTTGAGTGAAGATTTGAAGTTGGTGTTGCATTTTTGTACCAGTCCTTGAAACTTAACCAAAGCTTCTGTATGGCTTCTTCTGGCCCTCAGACATCACGTCCCCTCCTCCTCCACACTTCTTTAGTGTTCTGATTGACTACAATTATTATTAAGCATGTTCTCCAGTTATATATGAAGCACAAGATTTATTTTGTTCTTGTTTTGTTTAAGTAATTTAAACAAAATAAAAAATTTTCTTGGATTAAATTCAATCAGTCCAGTGGCTCGCTTTGATTTGCATTTTTTGCAAACTTTTGCAACTTGTTGCTTCAATAACAGCAACTTAACACAGCACAGTCATCTTTTATTTCCTGTGTAGTGAGATTTCTACTGGTTAAAGAAGGAGGGTTTGATAGTAAAGTGAAAAAGATAAAAGAAGTGTAAACGTCTCAGTGACACATCAACATGCCAGGAGAAAGCACCCTGTCATCAGAAGCATTGCATGGATAATAATGACAAACCCAGAAGTTGGAACTCTTTTTTTGAATTATTATTATTATTATCAAAGCTAACACTCAGCCCTGTATTTTGTTGGAACAAATTGGACACCTGGAATTCAAACATCTAAAATATTGCAGATTAGACCTGAAGTAGTTACCATACAGCTGTGGTCTTGTTAGAATGGCTCATTCAGTGTTGTGAAGTTGTTTTAGCTGTCGATAGGGCTGTCACGATTAGGAATTTCTGCAGACGATTAATTGTCAGACAAATAATTGCGATTGACGAATATATTGTCTATTTTTTTTCTGCTTTATATACTTCTATCGTACTATGATTAGCTTTCATATTATACATTCTGTGCTGAAACCTTAATGAATAAGAGCAATATACATCAAGAAATAGACAAAGACATTAGTACCTTCTCTGTTCCTTAAGAGGATTTATTGTAATCAATCAGCTGCAACAGGGCAAGCATTGAAGCAAACTTGCATTATTTCTGCCTGTTTGGCTTAAACTGTTATAAAACACTGCACAGGTCAGGCAAACGGTTTCTTTGACTTCTTAGTCAATGAACAAAGTGCACAGTTCAGTGGTCAGGTAAAAGTCTCATTGACTTTCTTAATAAACAAATTCCCATCCACACAGTGGCACAGGAAACCACGGAAGGAAACCCCAACCAACCAATCTCGAATACAATCAGTACACAGTATAAAAGTAAACAAATTGAACAGTAACATGCAGACAAAAATGTTTCTTTTGCCTTTAAGGTTTTGAAAAACAAGACAGGAGGGCAAGTAAACATGGCTGTCTTCAAAAATTGCACAGGGACAACAATGTATTTTTACCTTTTAGGCTCTGTAAAGTGCAGCACGGGTCTCTTTGGCTTAGTGTTAAATGACAAATAAAAACAAGTAAGCTTAAATATTTACCTGCTACAGTATTAATAACTGTGTGCTATACAAAGAAATTAAAGTGACAGCCAAAAAATAAATAAATAAAAATAAATAAATAAAATACTATGGCCTGTCCTAATCATATTCCCGTCATTAATCACATCCGCAACCTGTCAGGAATTTTACTCCTGGCAAGGTAGGTTTCTGGCAAGGAACACTAACATATTGACCTTATTTGGCTTAAGGCAGCATCTCTCCTGGGACACAATGTTTCCAGCTGTACTAAACATCCGTTCAGAGGCAGTGGACGTTGCACAAATGCACATGTACTTTTTTGCTAACTTGGTCATCAAAGGGAACTTTTTTTGGTTGTCACGCCACCATATCAGAGGGTCAGATGAGGGAGGCTCTAACTCTTCTTGCAGCAGGTAACGTTTTATTTCAGTTTCAGCTCTGAGTCTTTTTGGTACAGCCAGGGTAGCCATTTGGACTCGTCTGTTCTGCAGCAGGTCACACAGCCGCCTCTTCTTGGCAGGAGGAGGTGAAGGTAGCACATCATCATTCTTGTTTCCGTCTTTACCTCCATCACTGTTGCAGCTGCTGTTGTTACCTTCTTCCTCTGGCTCTCTCATGTTGATGATCTCCCTTAGAATCTGGCCTCTTGTACCATCATCCCCAATGCTGGTCTCCTTGTACCTAGGGTCAAGGAATGTGGCCTTTTTCAGAAGCTCTTGAAGTTGAGGTGCAGTGTACTTTTCTTCAAGAACACCACACATTTTTTTCTTGATGTTTGTTGTGAGTGTGCTCTCATTTGGGTCTGGGGCTAACAGTTCTTCTTTTAAAAGTTCCAGCACAGGTTTCACAGAAGACACAGTCACATACTTTTCACCTGATAAGATGTCTGTGAAATCAGCCACAGGTTTCAGTGCTGCATTGATGGATTCTAGGACAGCAACATCCTGCCAGGTTGGGTTGAGATGTCCATGTTTCCTGTCATCAATAAGCACACGTCTTATGGCAGGGAGCTGCTGCAGCATCCTCTCTACCATTTTTTGCATGGTGCCCCATCGTGTAGCGACATCCTTGCCGAAAAGATAAGATTGTTTAGAAATTTGCTCATTACACCAATGTTACATATTTACAATAAATCAACATTTATTCAAAACAGTACACATACAGCACTTAAAGATAAAACACAGATCATGTCAAGCATCAGATTTCAAGTGAAAGTAAAATTTAAATACTGTATACAAACAGTTCATTTGGAAACATTACTTTTCCCGTCTAGACTCCATAATTTATGGAATCTATTAAAATCAATGCATTAATCAATATCTTAATGAAAAAAGAACAATTTACAAAGCTTTGACAAGGTGGAGCTTAGCATTTTTTTTACCATAAGATGAAAATAAGGGTAATAGGATTATTAAAATCTGCACCCCTTTACTTGGGGTGTACTCATTTTTGCATAATGATCTTTAAATTTATTGAAAAAAAAACTTTGTGTGAAATTAAAAAAATATAAAATCTTGTTTGCAATCAGTGGCCCATATTTGGGGCAGTATTTTATGGCATAGCATGCCATAAAAAATGATGTAATTGAAAGGCAACTAAAGGTTTTCTGACAAATCTTTAGAGGTGTACTCATTTATGCCCTATACATTAATGGAAATAAAAATGTTTCTAACTTTCTACATAAATATAAACACTATGAATTTATTTATGTACTTTTAGTGTGTGTGCAACGTGTCTGTAACAAAATATTTATATATGTCTTTAATATATATTTATGGCTCACCAGAATTAGACTGCGTTCAGGGAGATTGGTGTCATGCTGTGCCTTCTTCAGGTCTCTCCTTTTTATCCAGCTCAGGTTGAAAGCGTTGACCAGACTCCTGCACAGTCCCAAGGCACGACTTGTTTTCTCCTTTTCACTTGCCACAGCGTTTTGGACAGCCAAATGGAGGTTGTGGCCAAAGCAAGTCAGCCATGGCCATCCGAGTTTCCTTACTGCAGCTTTAATATTAGAACCATTATCAGTGGTAATGCAGGATATTTTCTTCTCATCTAGTGCCCAGTCTGCCAATGCAGACTGAAGGGATTCTGCAAGAACATCTGCCGTGTGGTTGTCAGGAGTATATCTTGTCTCCAAACACCTGGACTGCAGAGTCCAGTCAGCTGTGAGGTAGTGGGCTGTAAGGCTCATGTATGGAGTCATATTAGAGCTTGACCACATATCGGTAGTGAGTGAGTAAAAGTCAACCTCGCTTAACTCATTGAGAACGTCATCCTTCACGTTGTTGTACAGTCTCGGTACTGCAGTCTTGGAGATGTAGGTTTTGCCTGGTGGGTCATACTGCTTATCAAACTTGTGCAGCATTTCTTTAAATGCTGGTTTTTCTACCGTATTGAACGGCTGCATTTCCTTTGCGATGAACCGCGTTACACTGTCCGTTAAGGTACGCCATCTAACACTGTCCTGTTTATATTTGGAGTGTCGTCCGAAAGATTCTCCAAGAGCCAGTTGACGGGATGCCCCAGCTGCTGTTACACCGGCTGGAGATTGTGCTGCTGTGGTCTTTCCGAGTTCGGCGTATTGCTGTGGGTGGTGGGTCTGCAGGTGTTGCTTCAGATTCGTTGTATTAGCGCTTTTGACCGGCACTTTTTTACGGCAAAGTTTACATATCGCTTCCTCCACGTTACCAGGCTCTCCCTTGTCGTTAGGCTTAAACCCGAAATGCATCCAGAGTGGTGCCGTTGTACGTAGCTTTGGAACCAGAGCCTCCTCAGCCTCCATGTTATTAGCCTAGCCTTGCTAACCATCCGACCATGAGGAGAGGTACAGCAGAGTGAGTGACACACCTAGGCTGCGACGCTGCGTGCTGCTGGCGCAGCACGATGACGTCAGATTCGGAGCCGTTTAATGCAACCTTGTGGACAAAATAAATAATTCACGATAATCACGAATATTAAAAATAATCGCGAATATGAAAAATAATCGCGATTGGCGAATATTGTAATAATTGTGACTGCCCTAGCTGTCGAGCAGTATGGCTCATATTTAAAGGACCACTCAAACCTTAGGATAAAAAAATCAGGGAAAAACTGATTGTAGTTTTAAAGAGATTAGAAGTGCTTTAGACGTACCACTTAGGCTTAAACAATCTCACTATCAAATGCATTCAGAGAAAAGCTGTGTTTTTGCCTTCAGTGTCATTTTTCATAATCTGTTATATTTTCAACTGTGGGATTTTTCCTCTGCACCAAAGATGAGGTCTGGAAAGTGAAACAGTGTCAGTAGACATTCACTGATCTTATTCCCAAATCAAACTGATTGATTTTGACACATCAGTTTGATGCTCTAAGTTTAAACTCTCTCATAAGTCACTTTTGTGTGTTTGTGTGTGCTTCCAGAGAGAGCCAGTGCCAGACGAGTACTCCCGCATCGACCCAGAACACAAACTGATCTACCGCTTCGTCAGAACACTCTTCAGCGCCGCACAGCTCACTGCTGAATGTGCCATCGTCACTCTAGTGAGTCTGTCTCTTGTGTAATGCTGCTGGGCATGCTGCTAACTCCAGGACACAGTTTTAAAATGTGTTTTATCTGTTCTTATAAAAATGCTACCAAACACCAGGTCAATTGTGGAGAATGAGGCTGGAGGGAGAGTTGATGAAGTTCAGTACTTTGGTCAGCAGGGGGCAGTAAAACTCTGCCAAATGACTTGTTCCAGATGACACAGTAGAGCTTGATGCCTGTTTTATGAAGACTGCACTGTATAGAGTCTGCACCTGTTCTGTTTCTGCTCTGTATTGCCCCTGAAATTGAAAATAACATCATCATTTCATTGTGTTAGAATACAGAACACAGGGTCGTAATATAAGTTCTTATGAACTGGCTAAAGCCCAACAACTCTCAACCCAGCTCCTTCCTTGCTCCTGTAGGTGTACTTGGAACGCCTGCTGACCTACGCTGAGCTAGATATCTGCCCCACGAACTGGAAACGCATCGTCCTGGGAGCCATCCTGCTGGCATCCAAAGTGTGGGACGACCAGGCTGTGTGGAACGTAGACTACTGCCAGATCCTTAAAGACATCACTGTGGAGGACATGTGAGTTTCACCTAAGAGGATTATACTGACAAAAATGAATAATGACATTTAACGAAGACTGACTCAACTGATTTCTGTGGAGTGAGTGATCATGATTGCTTTGAAAATAGTGCTATGAAGATTTAAAATCGATATTTAAAGGGCAAATACAGTCCTGAGAACAAGCATTGATTTAATATTTACCATCCTACATTTAAGGGCTTTAGTTTTGCAAATCTATTTTCGAGTCAGGATTAAATACATTTGGCCCTTTTCCATTAGCCCTACTTTACTCTACTCGACTCTACCCGGCTCTACTCTTCCATTAGCCCCAGTCGCCTGCCCAACGGGGTGCAGTGTCGCTGAGTGGCTCTGCGGTGACGTCATTTTGAGCATGACACAACAATCTGTGGCTTTTTGTCACAAACCGAGCAAAAAGGAAAGCTGAAGAAGGCTGCAGGTGGCAAGAAGAAATACTCCTTGAGAAGCACAGGAGAGTTTTGGAAGCTATACAACAGAATGAAGCCGAGGACGAGAGCAATCGAGTTGCAAAGAAAAGACGTACAGGGCTCTCATAAATTAGTTTGAAAATAGTTTTTTTATTATTTACCTTATAGTTTCAGTTTTGTAAATATTGAATACAGTGAATGAAGTCTTATTCTAGGTTCAAATTTGTTGGAGAATAAGACCATCCAGTTAAATGTTATGTTGTTGGTTGTTAAAATCTGGATATTTATTTCATTTTTCAGCACAGTATAGCACCTTAAACATTAGCTTTTATTATCCTGAAATATTTTATTTAACTTGAGATGTTTGAGTTTGAAATATTATATTTCAGTTCAGTAAAACACTTTAACCCTATAACGCCAATTGTATCATATTTGATACGTACATTTACAATACCTCTATCTACTCAATATGATCATCAAATGACAAAAAAAATCAGAATAAAATCAGATAAATGATAAAAATGTCCTCAAATGGATTATCAGTTGACACAAACACCTAATGTATCAAATGGGATACTAAAAATATATATGTAGAATTTTATGGATTTTCTGATTTTTGTAGGATTTTACCAGAAAGTGAAATAAAAATTTAATCTCCAAAAAACAGAATTTTCTGGCTATCCTCTACGGTCTTGGACCTTAAAGGGTTAAGAACAAGCACTTTTATTTGAAGATGTTTTATTCTGCTTAATGTTTTAGTTTAAAGTTGTAAATTTCATTCAGTGAAGCACTTTAAACGCTCTGTTTTACATTAAATGTATAATTTTGCTTCAAATAAAGACAAGTATTTCTTTGTCTTATTTAAAAAGCATTTACATTATATAAAATTTATGGAGAGTAATAAAATGGTGACCATATGGCATTAAAGGCGACACTGAAAAATTTGGGTGCACCTAAATTTTGTGCTGGTGCACCTTAAAAAAATTTTTAGGTGCACCGTTGCAACCAACTCAAAAAGTTAGTCGAGAGCCCTGACGTATGAGGGTAAGCTAATGGTAGCTACCGCTAGCATGCTAGGTTGTTGCGCTAATGACTCATCGATGACCAATCAGTAGCTGGCAGTCGGTGACGTCATCTGTTGGTATCGACTCTGCTCACTTGGAACCAGAGCGGAGTAGTTACTAAAACTAGCTTGTTTTAGGAGGTACCAGGCTAGTGAAAACACGCTGCAAATCGAGTAGGGCCGAGTAGAGTAGGGCCAAGGGGTGCTAGTGGAAAAGGGCCAATTTTATCGTCTCAAACATCCCAGTGGAAATGTTCAGAAGTTGGTGACTTAGCAGAGGATCAGGGAGTTCTGGAAAACCTTGTGATTGGAAACAAACCAGGAAATCTTCCCATTTTAATGTCATGTTGCATTGAAAACTTTTCAGTTTATTGCTTGTTTTTTCAAACCTGCTTGAAATCACACAAACACAGGCACTCTACATTGTCCTGTCATTTTGGCTAAATAAGAGCCACACTACAGTCCACCTCTCTTCTCTGTCCACCATGAGGACTTCCTCAGCTCCTCAGGTGTTTGTGTTGACTTTGACGCCCTGATTATGCTGGACTCAAAAGACTACAGCAAGTAGAGGCATTGACAAGGGAGTCATTAAAGGGATAGTTCAGTTTATTTGAAGTGTGGTTGTATGAGCTCCATATGGCCACTAAGGGGCCGTTTACATGGAAACTCCTGACTTGAAGCCGCAAAGATTCTCCCTTTCCGTTTTCGAAGTCTTCTGCGTTTACATGACAACGCTCGGAGACGAGTTAATCCCCTGTAAATCCGCTGTAGTGTGCATGCCGGTTCAGTAGATGGCGGTGTAGGTCTGCAGAGATGCAGCGCTGCTACAACACACGAACGAAGAAGAAAACCTTTCACAAACAACAATGGCGAACAGACGCACAGAGAAGCAGGAGTTTCTTTTTTGGACAACAAATCAGTTCGGACAACAAATCTGTCTGGATAGTTTTTTCTGGATAACAAACCGAGCACGGTAAGACGCTCACACGTTACCCGGCGGACGGAGGAAGCTGCTGTTGTTCCTGGTATGCGCGCGCAGCCTCCATGTGAAAGAGTACTGCGCATGCGGTGACGTCAGCGTTTCCCCCTGAAACGCTCTGCTCTGTGTTTACACGAGGCCGGATAGAGGAGCGGAATGAAATCTTTCCGCTCTGGGGAGCGGTGTCAAAAGTTTCCGTTTTCACTGGAAACGCAACATGGTCTCATCTAAACGGAAGGCCAAAACGCAACGAAATGTTTGCAGAATCGATCGTTTACGGCGTCATGTAAACGGCCCCTAAGTACATTAGATGCAGTAGAAAGTTCTCTCCTCTCCCTCAGTAACTGTTCCGCAGCACCAGCAGCTAACAAGGAAGTATCGTACCAGGAACAAAAGGTATTTTTCAGCCTACAGGAACTCCTATTAAAAAGCACTACCACAGTTTAAGAGTGCGCTACCTAGAAATGGTTTAAATTGCGTTGACTTTCAGAACCATAAAGTTTATCTGGAACTAACCACCTCATGTCATGTATTCCTCTGCGCAGCGCTGTTGTGAGCCGCTGAATCACTCCGCTTCACTCTCAGCTGATGTTAACATAACAAGCTAGCAGCTTCAGGCGTTGGTTGTAGCCTCATGTAACTTTTACCAAGTATTGTAACTCTTTTGTTCGGACTCTTAGTGGTGCAAGGAAGAGACAGTGGAGGAAATTAAAAACAAGTAATTATGAAAGCGATGATGAAGTTCCATTTACTTTAGAGCCAAGAAGATATCTGAATCTGAGCTCACAGGAGACAAGCTGCTGCAGATGGAGACCAAACACTACTGAGTCCCAGGGTTTTGTGGACATTCTTCAGTTTCCCAAAGATAAACCGAAAAAACGTCCAAAACCTGAAGGACCTAAAGACAGTTTATCCTCAAAGTAATAATGATCTTTCAGAGACAAACAAGCAGAGTGGAGGAAGCTGTTTACCATAACACTGCAGACTACATGTTAGGTGTTTCTTTCTCACACACACACAAGCATTACTGTCTTGTGTATTAGCATTGCTCGGCTAGCAGCAGCACTGTGCGGGGGAATACATGTCGTGAGTTGGTTAGTTCTGGAAAACACTATAGTTCTGAAAGTTAATGCACTTAAGAACTTGCAAACTTATGGCCCTTTTCCACTAGCATGCCTTGGCCCTACTCTACTCGGCTCTACTCGATTTGCAGCGTGTTTCCAATAGCCCGGTACTTCCTAAAACAAGCTAGTTTTAGTACCTACTCCGCTCTGGTTCCAAGCGAGCTGAGTCGATACTGAAAGATGACGTCACCGACTGCCGGCTACTGATTGATCAGACAATGTCATCATCAATGAGTCATGAGCGTGACGACCTAGCATGCTAGCGGTAGCTACCATTAGCTAACCTCATACGTCTTTTCTTTGCAGCTTGATTGCTCTCGTCCTCGGCTTCATTCTGTTGTATAGCTTCCTAAAACTCTCCTGTGCTTCTCAAGGGGTATTTCTTCTTACCACCTGCAGCCTTCTTCTGCTTTCCTTTTTCACTCGGTTTGTTACAAAAAGTCACAGATTGTTGTGTCATGCTCAAAATGACGTCACCGTAGTGCCGCTCACCCTGTTGGGCAGGCGACTGGGGCTAATAGAAAAGCAGCACAAGGCGAGTAGAGTAGAATAGGGCTAATGGAAAAGGGCCAATAGTGTACTCTTAAACTGCAATATTACTTTTTAATGGGAGTTCTTATAGGCAGAGAAAATACCCTTTGTATTTGGTACGATACTTCCCTGTTTGCGGCTGGTTCTGCGTAACAGACTCTTACAGTCTGTGGCTTACTGAGGGAGAGGAGAGAACTTTCTACTGCATCTCATGGACTTAGTGGCCATATGGAGCTCATACAATCCCACTTAAAAATACTGAACTACCCCTTTAAAATTGAGTTATATGTGTCAACACTTCTTAGATGCACCTCAAATGTTTGGGCTTAAATACTCAAGGCATGGAAAGAAGGAGACTCCTGTCAGACACAATACATCTCTGTCGATGCATGCTCCCTCTCTAATAAAAGAAATGAAACAACAAAGACGCACTTAAAGCAGACAGGAGGAGGGTAGTGCAGGGAGAGATGGAGGCTGTAGTATCTCTTGCTCAGGCTGCTGAAGAGGCCACGGGCTGCACTCTGCGCACACTGGCTTTATTTCCTGCAATTGCTTTTCCTGTGTGCGTGTGTGTGCGCGCGTGTTTGTGTAAAAGAGGTTGAAAGTGCCCCCTTGCTTTTTGTGATTTGGAAAGGTGCGTTCACTGCCTGCATGCTTGTTCTCTGCCCATGAGCCCCCATCCCTCTCCCTCTCCCCCGGTCTGACCTGAACTCTCTCTCCCTCTGATTTCATTGCTGTCACTGAAGTGTCTTTGTGAGCGGGTCGGGTCTGGATGGAGGGATGGAGGCTGGAGAGGGAAGCAGAGAGAGAGAGAGAGGGAGAAATGAAGGGGAGGGTCTCAAGTGCTCTCACGGCTTCTACATAATGGCCTCCAGCTCTCGCCCACTCCATTAGTTGCCCCGGGAGACCAGACATCACACACACACAGACACACACTCAGGCTCACTCTCACCACCTTTGCTGACCAACAAAGCATCCTAGATGCTGTCTCCGTGGCGACCACCTCCCTTAGCTGTGATGATGATGAGGAGGAAGGATGATGGAGGTTGTAGTCTGGAAAAGATGAACTGTGGTATTGATACGTGTCTGATTGCCTGCATTGGTGTGTGAGATTGAGAGAGAGAGGATCTTCGTCCACCTCCAGCAGAGGTTTAAATGTTACCTTGAAAAAGCAGTTTGTTTTTATGTCAACAAATTTTTCATGGCAAACAAGTTTCTGTTGCTCAGTCTACTTCGAATGTCCACAGTGTCAAAAAGTCATGCAGATGTTTTTCTTGTCCACTTAAAGTCTCATTGCTTAAAGAATTGTGTCTGCAGGGACAGAGTCAGCAAAAGATGGTGAAGGAGATGTTAGATGAAACACTCAGATCCAGTCAGTGGACCTAGATCAGAAGGAGTACTGAGGATTGGGGACCAAGACTTTAGTAGACAAAAGCAGCAATTTCTTCTTTCCGTTTACAGTGAAAATGGATGAAAACGGAGAGTTTTTGTGGCGTTTGTGCCTTCTGTTTGAACGAGGACTGTCCCCAGAGTGCCTGATTCTGAGAACTTTTGAAATCAGGGTCCAGAGTGAAAAGTTTTGAAAACGTTTTGAGTGTTGTCCTCATCTAAACGGGAACCAGTGTTCTCAGGAAACTGTGATGCGCTGCACATGTGCAGTACTCTCTCAGGGGCCGTTTGCATGAGGCCAAATACAGTCAGATCCTTCAAGTTTTCATTGCGTTTTGGCCTCGCGTTTAAATGGGAACTGTCATCAACATTGCCGAACACCCTGATGTCACCGCATGCCCAGTACTCTTTCACATGAAGGCTGCGCGCCCATACCAGATATCAGGAACAACAACAGCTTTGGCCATCTACCCACTAACATTTGTACCTCTTACCGTGCTCGGTTTGTTCTCCAGACAAAACTGTCCAGACAGATATGTTGTCCGAGCTGATTTGTTGTCCAGAAAAGAAAATCCTGTGTCTCTGTGCGTCCACTCGCCATTATTGTTTGTGAAAAGTTTTTCTACTTCGTACGTGTATTGTAGCTGCGCTGCCTCTCTGCAAATCTACACAGCCATCTACTGAACCAGCATGCACACTACAGCGGTTTCATTTGTTTCTGTCTCAACGTAGACTGACTTTGAATACGGGAAGGAAAAATCTTTGCATTTTAAGTCACGGAGTTTCCATGTAAACATAGCCTCAGATAAACATTGCTTGTGCACCTAAGAAGAAAAACAACAACAGCTGCAGCCGATTACTGAGCAACGTGTGCTGCTCTGTTCGCTTTGTTTGTTATTGATCCTCTAGCAAAATGTGGATTTACTTCGGGAGTACTCTGACCAGTAGAGACACACTTGTTTATTCCTTGATGAATATAACTGAAAAGTTTGTCTGCACTGGAAAGCATTAATGCGCAGACGTGTGTTGTAGCAACACCATTTCACTACAAAACTACATCGCCAACTACTGGCCTGGCATGCACACTACTGCGTTTTCTGTCGCTCTTATGGCTCCGTGTAAACAGTCTCCATGTACGGACCCTGAGCCAGTTAAAGGTGGTAATGCTGTAGAAATGAGGGATGATGGAAGAGGGGTACATGCCTCCTGGCAGTAAATTCCAAAACAAGGCAAGTTCTGTAATTTAAATGGTCTATAGCAGCTTTTCTCAACTTGTTTTCTGTTTTTGACCCCTAAAGAGGTGTGAAAAATCTCAGGACACACAATTCAAAGATAGAAATTGTGATGAAATTGTACCATTATTTTAAATCAGCCCTAGAACAGACCATCATCCCTCTGACCATCAACTTAGAAACACAAATGTTTGTTATTGGACATATTTATACAATTCATCACTGTAAATGACATTACTGGTGATCCTGAGCCTGGGATGATGCACACTGCCATGATGTTGCAGCCACAAAGTAGCTAGCTTCAAGGCCTTTCTCATATTATTTTGCAAAGTTCATTTGCATTGCTCTTGTCCGTGTTGTTGATCTTTAAAATGAACAAAATCATTATTCCATCATCACTCACCACCAGGGGGCCACAGGATAACAAAGGCTACGGTTTAGAGTTTTGATGATGAGAAGGCGAGCCTGTTTGCAGCCTCTACTAAAGTTTAAAGAGTTTGAATAAGGATGTATTCATTTGCTTATTCTGACGTTCTGAGTGTTTCTGTTTTATAAGTGCAGCCCAGACAAAGCCAGAGAACACCTGAGGGGCAGATCACACAGACACACGTCACGAGAAAATCAGGAAATCATTTGTTTTCTTCTGTAACAACGAATCACAGTTCTCCAGTGTTTTTTTTTTTTCTGTGTTTGTGTTTATTTAACCAGGATTTAGTTGATTGGATAGACTTTATCCAACTGTAGTCTCCTCTAAAGAAAAGTACCAGCTGAAGATTTTGAGTGTTGCTTGTTAATTTTTTTTCCTTCTAAAAAAAACCCCTCATGTTTCTTTCTTTCCTACAGGAACGAGATGGAGCGCCACTTTCTGGAGCTTCTGCAGTTTAATATCAACGTGCCAGCCAGTGTGTATGCCAAGTATTATTTTGACCTGCGACAGCTGGCTGATGACAACAACCTCAGTTTCCCTCTGGAGCCTCTCAACAACCAGCGGGCTCAGAAACTGGAGGTGAGGATCACACCTCAGATTAGGGCTGGCCGATATGGCCTAGAAATAAAATCCCTGATTTTTTTCCACAACACTCAATTTACGATTTTAATCAATTTTTCCCTCCCTAAAAGAAACAAAACTCCCAGTGACATAAAAATGAAACAAATCAAGTTTTGCATTTATGTTGTCTAAATGTTTCCCTCTTAAAGTCAAAGTCTGGGTCATAAAAGGTTGATTATGTAGTATAAACGTAGGCAGATTTGTCTACATAAACACTAAAAGGCTGAGGTATTTTTACAGTATTAGCATGAAACTCTCTGATCAATATTTAATCTCCAAATAACAAATAAAAGCCTATCAAAGTGCTTGCGCAAACCCTACAAGGCCAACCATCATGAAAATTGGATTTTTTTTCAAAAATTGCAACTACTTACAGTTGGACTAAGGCAAGAAAAAAAAATCTCAATTTTTAATTTTTAAAACTTCTGCAGAAAATAATTCCAATTAATCAATTTAATTAATTTTTTCCCAGCTCTATTAGCACCTTATGTAATTTTTAAAAGATAAAAAGGTTTATGAAAGTAAACCCTGAAGAAATCATTCTTGTCTGTTCTCACAAAGTCGACCATTATCCTTAGCACCAGTCTTCTTCTTGGACCCGTAAACAGAGGCTTTGTTTTGTTGACCTGCTTACAAACACATCCGCAGTGGTTTGTGCATATGCCCTGTTGATTAGTTTCATATGCATTTCTTACAAAAATGACTAAGGATGCACAATATTTATCAGGCCAATATAGTCTCAGCTGATAAAATTACATCATATTTTTTATCGACCCGTTATGTACTTTTTATCCGCTAAAAAGATCCAATAAGTCGCTGAAAGTGGGGAAACTGTTTGCAGGCCGTGCAGCCCCAAAACAAGCTACATCATGCTGGTCATCTATCACGCCTTACTAGAAGGACCCCAGCCTGCCACGTCTCTCTGCCAGACCAAAAGTGAACATGGCTTCACCAGTGTGGTTGTTTTTTCTCAGTGCAGAAGACAACAACAGCATTGCTGTTTGCATAACCTGTTCAGTGAGAATTTTGAGAACAGGAAAGAGGACTTTCACACAACCAACAAATCTTAAAGCTCACCTGAAAAGTCAGCATCACGGCGAAGAAAAAGCAACCGCGGTAGCAGCTAGCGGTGCTCCAGTTAACAACAACACAGACCACGGAGGTCTCCATTCAACAGGTGTTTGTAAACTGTAAAAACTTTATCAGACTTTTGCAAAGCCATTTACGACAAAGTGATGGAGTTCATGGCGCTCGACGAACAGTCCTTTTCAGTCGTTGACAGCCCAGGTTTCCTTAAGTTAATAGCACATTTGATCCATGTTACACCCTCCCAAGTTGTCACTTCTTCTTGGCTGTATCCCTCCATGCCCTCCAAGGTATTATTGTAACACTTCCATAACTTGATAACATAACACATAACAAGAACAGACTACATTTAAGTTTAACCACAGACATGTGGACATCAGACGTTAGTCTAGTCATCGAGCTTAGCTTAACAGCTCAGTGATTGGATCAAGATTTCAACATGCAAAAGATTGTTAAATATAATGATATGAACTTATCGGTATCAGCCATGAGAGGCAGGAAATGATCAGTTATAAGTTGAAATTTCTCATATTGTGCACCACTAAAGCTTATATAAAGTGCTAACCTTAGTCCAAAACTAGGTAAGGCAACATAACATGATTAAGGAAACAAGTCACAACAAGCACACAGGAATGTTTAGAGTTACTGAAGAGTTTATCTGATGACTGTAGGCAGAGGCAGGCTAACAGTACCCATTGACTCGCAATGTTTGAGCTAAGCTAATTTGCAGTGGGGAGCTCTGCCTCGGTCTGCCTCTTCCTTTCAGACTATGTGGAAAATGCAGGTCACTCTGCTGCTTATATCTTGGGCATGCATGAAGTCCCTTCAAATTACTTAATAAAAGAAAATGTATCCTAACGTCCTCCATTATTTCATCTCAGATATGAAAACATGTATTTAGGTACAGTAAGCTTTGATTTCTCAAGGTTTACTCTAACGTGTATTTTTTTTAATTCAAGCACAGTGATAAAAATACTTTGTTTCTTCTCGTGCTTCTCTGTCCTGCAGGCCATTTCAAGACTCTGCGAGGACAAGTACAAGGACCTGAGCCGAGCTGCCATGAGGCGATCGTTCAGTGCAGACAACCTGATTGGTATACGACACTCCAACGCCGTGCTGTCATAGGTCTGAAGGTCCAGCTCACCAACAGCCAGTACCGGACGAACAGAGCCAACCTACAAGAGTCAGAACAGCCACATAACTTCACGATTCAGCCTGAAAATGCTTCCAGCTGTTTAACCTGCCCAAACAGTGAGGAGCATTATGGCTGCGGAGCTGTGTGATTGTCTAATGTAACTTGAAATTCAGGTGTTAACCTAAAACTTCACCACACAAATATTGTTTTTACTTTTTTATTTATTCCTCATTCGTCCCTTGTTCCCAGGAGAAAGTGCTGAGTTTGAATTTCTCTACTGCAGTTATTCTGAGGGGTTAGTATTCCAGTTATTTTAAAAATTATGATTACAGCCAAAAAAAACTTAAATTAATCCACTTTGAGATAAAAGATGGAGTTAGAGGTTGTTCTGTTTTTTTGGTTTATTGTCACCAAATTTCATGAAAAGACCAAAACCAACACTGACATTTAGCTGAATTTTACTGACTTACTTTTTGAGCCGTCAGGATTATAGTAGGCTATCTTTTTATGTCCTAGTGTTTATAGAGATTCAATCTCATTATCCATAGCATCAAAAAACTCTAAAGCCTTAAGAAATGTTGAATATTTCACAAGACTGCCGTTTTAAGAAGGAACTAATCTTTCAAATGAGGCAGTTCATCTCCTGAACACTGTCCAGTTTGTAACATTTAGGGTTGTATTTTAATTTAGACCTTGTGCAGGAGTTTACATCCAATTTGACACAATGAAGGGTTATATATAATTTCATTTTTTACAGCTAAAGTGGAATGAAATGAAACAAACTCAAGTCAGCTCTCTGGGTTGCTGCGTTTTGTGCTCTTGTTGAAAAGTTTAGTTTTGTTGCTGTTAACCGTCCAAGAACTGCTGAAAAGAGAGACCACGTCCACTTTTCCAGACTCTGATCCAAGTTTGTCTTTGGTAAGTATATTTATTGACGTTGACTTCGACCTTATTGCTGAAAGGTTTGCTCTTTTTTTTATTTTATCAGCTGCTGTATTGCGTGGATCATGTTTACAACAGGCAGACCTTCTGAATCTTTAAAAACTGTAGTTTGATGAGCAGTCACAGAGCAGGAGAAACTATGAGCCTCTGTCTAACTTAATGGCCCTTTTCCACTAGCACTCCTTAGCCCTACTCTACTCTACTTGGCTCGGCTCTACCCGGTTTGCGTCGTGTTTCCACTAGCCCGGTACCTCCCACGACCAGCCAGATTTTAGTACCTACTCTGCTCTGGTTCTAAGCGAGCTGAGTCGATACTAAAAGGTGACATTGACCAGCGGCTGGCTACTGATTGGTCAGACAATGCCGTCACCGATGAGTCATGAGCGTGACAACCTAGCATGCTAGCGGTAGCTACCATTAGCTTACCCTCATTCGTCTTTTCTTTGCAGCTCGATTGCTCTCGTCCTCGGCTTCATTCTGTTGTATAGCTTCCAAAACTCTCCTGTGCTTCTCAAGGGGTGTTTCTTCTTTCCACCTGCAGCCTTCTTCTGCTTTCCTTTTTACTCGGCTTGTGACAAAAAGCCACAGGTTGTTGTGTCGCACTCAAAATTACGTCACTGCTATGCTGCTCAGCGGTTTAAAGCAACACTGCACCCAATTGGGCAGGGAACTGGGGCTAATGGAAAAGCAGCACAAGGCGAGTAGAGTAGAGTAGGGCTAATGGAAAAGGGCCATAAGTGACATACAACATACAAATCTTGAGTTGCATCATTTTTGAAGATGTTTTGGGGCCTTTTTTGCCTTTATTGATAGTGAAGAGAAATGGGGTCTAAAAGAGGGTGGGGGGCAGGGGAAATTGAACCCTGGCCACCTTGACAAGTTGATTGGTAAGTGCTCAGATGTAACCCTCTTGGCCACCGGGACCCCTGTCCTCATTTTCAAGCTGCTTGTCATCGATGATGAACTCGTCATGCACACATCAACGGTTTGAGTCGACATGAATCTGTGCCGCTGTCTGTCGGTGACACAGTGAAGAGTCTTTGGAACAGCCAAAGTCAGACAAGAGTCACATGTCGGCCTGTCACGATAACAAATTTTGCTGGACGATAATTGTCCCAAAAATTATTGACGATAAACGATATTATTGTCAGTATTATTTTGATTGTTTTTTTCATTTTTTTCATGATTGTAATTGTAATATATGTCATAATAAAGTGAGTACACCATATCAAAAGCAAGAAACTTTAATTTCTTATGAGTATTTAACTGTAATTGGAAGGTCAAGATCTTCAATTTAATTCAATCAATTTAAAAAACAAAAAAAGAGAAAAAAAACATGAAAATGAAATGGACTCTCTTTTAGGAAACATTGCATGTAAATAAAAATAATTATACTAATCAAAAACTATAAAAAATAGACCCTGTCTCTGTAAAGAAAAAAACGAAACTCCAACAAAAACCCAGACAACAATAAAAACAATAAACAAAAGGGAATTTATACAGTTTGTCTGTGACATGTACTTTCCCCCACTCAATCCGTACTGTCTGTCAAACGTTTCTTTTGCAATGTAGCAAACGACACTGTCTGTGAGCGTGCACCATTTTGTGCTTTTATCCATATTTACTTCGCCGACCAAACGTCTCAGTAAGCGCTGACTGTCAGGACGAAGGCTCCGCTGCACCTCCCTTTCTTCATCACCACTACTTTCAAACAAATACGACCTATCGGCTCATCGGTGTTCATGAGCTCAAACCTTGTTCATTCTGTATAAAACAAACATATTCCCACACTGGGACTGTGGCATTCGGCTTAAGAACTGTATCTTTTGTGCCATCATTCATATTAGCGTTTGTTTCCTCGTTACTCCTCAGGATGCTCACTTCAGCTCTCCGAGTGTACTTGCGAGTGGCCCCCCATCTCCACCCCAAAGATTGCATGTCTGACAGATGCTCACTCCGCTATAAATCCGCTATAGAACCGACTTACCCCTGTGTTACGAAAGATGGACAGAGTGAGACATCTTCTCATTCAGCCTGTTTGGTAGAAAGAGAGGAGGAAGACAAACAGGCATGCACGTGCCAGTTTATCGAGGCCGGCAAACTTACCAAGGACGTTTTTATTTATCGTTCAGTTAATTGATTTATTGATTATCGTGACTGGCCTAGTCACATTTATTGATTAAAAAAAAAAACATTCAAATGAAAATGTCTGTGAGGAGAGAACATACTTGAGGATTTTAAACTTTATTTCATTGAGACAAGAGCAAACAGAGAAAACCTCAAACTGAAGGAAAAAAAGCGTCTTCAGGTTATTTATGGCTGTGGATTCATACTCAGTATTTTCTACAACTAAATATTTTAGCCTATAATGGTATAAAGGTTAATACTGGATAACCTAAAACCATTAGTAGATGTGAAAAGATACATACACGGCCAAAGTGTCAGAAAACACAAAATATCTCTGTTGGTTTGGTCTCTTCATGGGATTTGGTGACACAAAGAAAAAAAATTGGAAAATTCCCTTTTAAGAAGCACATCACATCAAATTGAGAAGTTATTTGTTCATTTTGTTAAAAAAACAAAGTTACTTTAAAGGGGTGCCATGATTCCTGGAGCACTGATTTGACTCCTGATTTCAGTGTCAGGACTTGATAGGATTTAAACATTGTATTTTCTTTCTGTGGGGTATCGCTGATATCCACATGCAGCATCAGCTACATTTTGATTTGAAACTTATTTTATCAAAGGGCCCTTTTTGTTATGAATGACTCCATCTCTGAAAAGGTAAATGTTGCAAAGTCTTTTGGGAAGAAGGAGGATTCTGTGGTTTGTTTGTTGCTCTGCTGTCGTGTTTCAGAAAGTGTAGCCACGGGCTTCAGGTCAACTCCACCACTGACTTTCAAATAAAAGAAAAGTTCTGTTGTTTCTCCCTCAGATGTGGAGAAATGCGTGAGCATTTACAGTAACTTCATATCCTTGCTTCAACATCAACACGTCTATCGATAAAATATGAATCATGACGCCCCCTTTTTATAAGAGACGTAAAGATTGGTTCACAGTTCTGTCCAGTGGTGTTGCATCTTTTTTACTTACTGAGTCATTGTGACTTTGAGTGGGACGTGCACACTGTAAAAAAGGCTAGTTGTTTTAACTTAAAAAAGTTAGTGTCAGGGCAGCCTTAAAATTTCAAGTTTTCTGAATTTAGAAATTTAAGTTCAGTTGAATTAATAACGGTTCAGATCAAGTGAACTTCTTAAGTTCAATAAACTTGCTATTAAGTCAGCTCTACTTGAATTGTTTAGTTTAACAAACTACTAAAAGCAATCCAACTCCAGTAGTATTTTTTATGCCAACACAGTAATTAAACTTCTTTAAACTACAGTTTTAAAGGTAAAACAACTTGTTCTGAAGCTCAGGTCACTGATGATTTTGAGCTAAATTGTTTTATTGCATTTGGATTTAACTTAATATTTCTCTTTAACTTTTACTCATTTTGTTCTGCTTTGACACAAGTTTATAAAATAAAGTTAATATTTGCTTTAAGAAAAACAATCTTAAAAGCAGAAAAAAAGTTCTAGTATTTAAAGGGTATTATTGCCAGACAAACCAAAACAACTTCTGTTCTTCATGCTTTAATAACAACTGGCAATTTTTATCACATGTTCAATATGAATAGCAAAACAGCTCTGAACAAGATACATAGATTCAACATATATTTGACACAGAAAAGTGTTTGTGGGAAAAATGCATCCTCATCCACAAATGTTCTTTAACTTTGACAAAAATTCGTCTGGCTTGCATGACGGCTCGTTTGGTGGAAAACGAGCTTATAGCTCACATCTTTACTGTTTTATTTCTTTTTTCACATTTGTGGATGAGGATCAGTGACCTGAACTTCAGATCAAGTTGTTTTACCTTTAAAACTGTAGTTTAAAGATGTTTAATTATGTGTTGGCATAAAAAATACTATTGGAGTTGGATTGCTTTTAGTAGTTTGTTAAACTAAATAATTCAAGTCGAGCTGACTTAATAGCAAGTTTATTGAACTTAAGAAGTTCACTCGATCTGAACTGTTCTTAATTCAACTGTTCTTAAATTTCTAGATTCAGAAAACTTAAAATTTTAAGGCAGCCCTGACACTAACTTTTTTAAGTTAAAACAACTAGCCTTTTTTACAGTGCAGCATGTCTCAGATAAAGTATTTCTTAAATCCCACTGAAGTTGTCTGAAGTATAAACAAGCCTTCAGTCAGTGTTGATCAGTCTGAGCTCACTTTTACTCCTCCAACACCTCCTGTCGTCAGAAAGAAGTCGTCCTCACGGTCTGGATCAGTGTTCCTCCTCCAGGGATCAGCTCAGCAGTTGGGTTGCCATATTGATGAAGTGCAGGGTTTGGTCTCAGTGTTTTGTCCCTCATGTCCTGCCATCCTGACCTCAAAGAGTCCCTAAACAGATTTACAGAGTCCGTGCTTGTCCCCGGCCCCGAGCCGAGCTTTTGAACAAACTACATAGATACTGAGGGGGAACAGACTGATGATACTCCCCTCCTTTTTGCTTACTATGTAGGCTACTAGCTGTGAAATTTGTCTTGTTTTTAATTGAAAAAAAAAAAACATTTGCAGATGGAGTATTTTAAATAAACACTAATCATGTAACAAAGACGTGTGTGGTGAGTGTGTGTTTTTTATTATCAGTGAAACTTCTTCTGTTGTTACAGCTCTGTGTTTTAGGCCAAAGTCAAACCAGTCGAACCAACAGTGGTGGAGAGGAAACTTCATCTAAACAAGGAGCACCTCACTGACTGAGTATGTTTACCTGCTCATTGATGTGTTGTTATGAGAACATGATTGAACCCGTCTGCAGCCAAACATAAAAAAACGGCCTCAGCTTATATCAATAAATAGTTACTGTGATGTTCATTCACAGCTGTCTAACTGCTGTAAGAAGGGGTGCACAATATCCGTATCAGCAGATATTTCAGTTTATGAATATTTACAGCCTGCTTTAGGCAATACATAATCATATATCAACAGGAATATTGTCAAAATGCAAACGCTCCATATTTCTTCGTCTTTTCATGACTGCATGTAAAGGTGAAAAAGTTAAATTTTTAAAGAGGGAAATGATTGTTTTCTTGTTATAAATCTGTTCCTTACACAAACACTGTCACACTGAAATCAAGTCAAACTTTGTAATTACAGACTTAATACTCTCATTGAAAAATATCACTATGGATATGAGCAATAAAAGAATTAGACAGAGCATATTGGATAATGGTTAAAATCCAATTTTGTGCATCCCCATGTTTTTATCGTTCTTTTTATGCATTCACTAATTTACCCATCAGTAAAGTATTCATCCATCCGTTTATCTAGCTGTACACGCACGGACGCACAACTGAAGAATAAAAGAGGCAACACACTTTTGATGCAACACCTAGTTCTTAATATACAAGAATTGACATGAGCTTCTCACCACAACAGTCTTTCAGAAACAGCTATAGTATGAGAAAATAAAATTTAGTGTAATGATAAATTATAGTTTTTTTAAATGTTGACATATAGTGATGATTTGTGAAGCATTTTTATCCATTTTGTCCTTATAATTCAGATATAAGGGATCCAACTGCTAAAATTTCCCCTCCCTACCAGCTGCCTGCCAACTTCCAGCCAGTTACCAGCCACTGGAAAACCCCACACTTCTCTGAGGTTGTGCTTAAAATCTATTAAAATCATTTCCATTCTTGCATTTGCAGGGTGTCTCCATGAGATGGTGCTTCTCTCACGAGAAAACGGCATCAATCTTTTCCATAGTTTGTAAATCAGCTGCCAAATAAACTGGGAGCAATCTTGAAACTACAACTTCACCCAAATATGGCTCAGAATTTACAATCTGTGGCTGTCAGGGTGGGCAGGCCCAGTCATAGACCCAACAGGGACCAGCCAAGACTTAGGCTGTGTCTAAAATGGCATACTAACGTACTACAGACTACAAACTCATGTGTATGTAGTGTATACTACATACTATAAGTATGATTAGGATGCCAACCGTTCACACTGTAGTATACTACTAAGTTTCCCATGATGCATTTCAAACCTCCGATGACAAAAATCAGAAGCACACCAGGCTATCAAATACCTCTGTTTATTCGCCACATTTGAAAGTATAGAGAGCATTTTAGGCGAGAAAGTCACCACGTAGAATACCAAAATGTGGTCATTTGAGCCATAAAACGCACGGATACAAATTTCATTTTCGGACATTCCGTTATGCGCGCCATTATGCTATCGAAGAAACTTCCGGTTGGCTCCAAAACAAGCCACTTTCAAAAGCGTTAAAGAGCTTAAAGGAGATAATAAAAATATCTGTTTATTTTGAAAACGTGAAGTTTGCTAGCAGCTCTTTTTTAGCTGAATGCCGGTCGGTCGGTTGCATGCCGCAATGCATTATGGGGTGTTTGAGTGTGACTAGTATGCCCACCTCGCATACTTAAAGTTTTTTCCGATATAGTATACATCCGGGTATTTCTCTCACACTCAATCTTTTCATACTATCTAATGTGAACGCACTACATACTCATTTTGACGTCACACTTAGTATGAGCAGTACGTTAGTATGCCATTTCGGACACAGCCCATGTCAGGGGAAGTGGGGAAGTGCACTTAAGGGAGTGCATCTGTATGAGGTAACAGTAAACACTCAATATACAGTACAGGCCAAAAGTTTGGACACACCTTCTCATTCAATGTGTTTTCTTTATTTTCATCACTATTTACATTGTAGATTCTCTCTGAAGGTATCAGAACTATGAATGAACACATGTGGAATTATGTACTTAACAAAAAAGTGTGAAATAAATGAAAACATGTCTTATATTCTAGTTTCTTCAAAGTATCCACCCTTTGCTCTGATTACTGCTTTGCACACTCTTGTCATTCTCTTTATGAGCTTCAACAGGTAGTCACCTGAAATGGTTTTCTCTTCTCAGGTGTGCCTTTCCAGGGTTAATTAATGGAGTTTCTTTCCTTATTAATGGGGTTGGACCATCATTTGTGTTGTTCAGAAGTCAGGCTGATGCCCAGCTGACAGCCCTATTAGACAACTGTTAGAATTAATATTATGGTAAGAACCAATCAGCTAAGTTAAGAGAAACGAGTGGCTATCATTACTTCAGTGAGAATCTACAATGTAAATAGTGATGAAAATAAAGAAAACACATTGAATGAGAAGGTGAGTCCAAACTTTTGGCCTGTACTGTATACAGCTGTATCTATTAGCAGAAATTTGGCTAATTAGCTACAGTCCTACTCATCATTATTGGCACCCATGAAGTTTAAGTGCACAATGTGACAGTACAGTTTCTTTACAAACCTCTCTAACTTTGCTCTGCGTCACTTTATCAGACTCAAACTTGGCAGAAGTAATGTTCACATATTAAGGTTTTTAAATTATACTTCATTAGCTACTATGATCATGCAGTCATATTTAGAAATAGGCAGTTTTAACAGCAACCACTTGAAGCCTTCAAGGAAAAGAACACCCTACCAACAATTAAGCATGGTGGAGGTTCCATAATGGTTTGGGGCTGCTTTCCTGCTTCGGGTACTGGAGGCCTTGACTGTATCACAGGAGTCATGAAATCAGAGAATTATCAAGAAATTTTAGAGCGAAATGTCCGACCCAGTGTAAGAACACTAGGTTTGAGTCGAAGATCGTGGACCCTCCAGCAAGACAAAGACCCAAAGCACACATCCAAAAGCACGCAGGAATGGTTGAAAAGGAAAAAAAATGGCCTGTTTTAAAATGGCCAGAAATGAGTCCTGATCTCAATACGATTGAAAATCTTTGGTATGGCTAAAATCTGCCATTGGGGAAAAGAAACCTGCAAATGTTCAAGGGCTTAATTTGCATAGGAAGAGTGGGAGAAAATACCAGCTGAGAAGTGCAACAAGCTTATAGATGGCTACAAGAAACATTTGGAGGCTGTCATCAGTGCCAAAGGGTGTGCAACAAAATACTGAAGAGGGGTGCTACTATTGCTGCACATGCTTTTTTCTCAGTTCCCTCTTTGAAATTACAATATGTAACATGTAAAACTGTTTGTTTGTTTTTTTTTTAAGTATTTTGGACCTTTAATTAAAAGATCCTGATGACATAAATTTGATACATTTCAATTTATCTCTGAAGATATTGTTAGAGTAATGAAAATAATGAAGGGGTGCCAATAACACGGAGCAGGACTGTATACTTAAATCAATGATTTAGGCTGTTTATGCTGACACGGATAATATTTACAGTGCACCCCTAAAACAAACACTGACCATCACAAAAACACATAAAAAAACAACAAATGCCGCCTTAACTCAGGTTTAATTCCACAACATGAATCCAACTCTACAACAATTTTATAACCTTTGAGGAAACCTTTCAAAATAAAAGCACATTTAAACAAATAAAACAAGTTTGACCAACACTTAAATCAAAACTTCACACCATCATATGAACTCACACAGATCAGTCTAATAAATTAAAGGCAGGTATAACGTGCAGACACAGTAGTCTTAACAACACAGTTGGCCAACAACATTAATAAAAAAATAACACAAAAGGGAAAAAGGGCAACAAAAAAATCAAACGTGCTCTATTTCCACCGAGCCTGCCAACATTTCTTTCACATTTTTCTGTAATTTAAATCAAAGATGGCTTCCATCATTCTTCGGGATTGGAGTTGCACGTTAATATTAGTTTTGAAATAAACATTAGACCACAGATCCTGAGTCCACTTGAGCCCTAAAGTCTGACCTACGGAGCCCATGAGCGATTTTCTGATGGTTTAAAAAAACTTGGACAGATTTTTGAAGATGAAACACGCCTGAAACGACAGACAAAACCACACAAGCATGCTTTTTCAATATTTATGAAATAACCTAAAAGCAACAACTCTCTAAATCTAAGAGATGGTGTCTGCAAATTTAATGAATTTATATTCAACAAATATGGTGCCAAACAGACAGAGATGGGTTGAATCTATAATCAGTAGAGACAAACATGATGAAGACAGATTTATTTTCTGGGTGTCCATAGGTTTGGTTCTATCATAGATTCTTATTTTAGTCCCTTTGCCTCTGCCTGGATGGATACATCTCTGGATGGATGAATGAATGTGTATGAACAAATTTATTATATGCATTTGTATATATGTGTATCTATAAAATGAAGAGTTTGGCTCCAGCCTGCTCTGTTGTAAAGTTCCTTCAGATAACACTTGTTATGAACTGGTGCTACACAAATGAAGATTATTGATTTATTGATTGAAATGTGTTACAAAAATTAAGCAAATCAAGCTGATCAATCACAATATCTTGTTTTATATTGATGTCACGGACTGGACATTTCAATAAACTTTCCAGATAAAAAGAGAATCCCATTGTTTCATTTGAGATCATTACCTCCCCCTGATGGGCTCGTGTTTTTTAAGACGTTTTTTGTCTGTTTGTCAGCAAGATTGCACAAAAACTACAGGACAGATTTTGCTGAAATTTTCAGGAGCTGTTGGTAATGGCCCGACTAAAAAATGATTCAATTTTGGTGGTGATTCAGATAAGCACTGTGAGCGAACTGTCATTTTTCCTAACCTGTCACACTAATAATGATATTAGAATGATTCAGCGTGCTGTGTGTAGGTTTTCAGGTTAAAGGAATCATATTATGATATTAACTTTAACATGGAACTATTGAGTATAGATATATCAGCAATATGTGTGCTACCTTAGTGGAGGTTTCTCCAGTTTAATTTAAAATTGTCTCTTAATTTAAACAGAAAAAAATAATTGTGTATTTCCTTTAAACCAGGGGTGGGCAACTTTAATTACCAAGAGGGCCACATAAATCCATTTTTCCCAGCCTGAGGGCCACATTGTTACAAATTTTCAGAAACTCTCGATGATGAAAAAGAATGTTGGATAAACAACATATGAGAATATGAATTTGTCATAAAATTAGCATTCCAATATTCATATATTACAACATGAATAGAAGTTATTATGCATAATCAAACGAACGTGACATAGCATTCAAGCAAATTTAACTCATAAACATGGAAGTAAAGCCAATGAAGCTACTTTCAAATCAATAAAATGATGTGTATTTCAAATTTTTAAAGCTCAAATATTTTGCTGCTGCCATTTTTTAAATATAGTATTGAGTAATACTTGATATAATGTTAAAGGGTTCATGAAAGAGCCGTAGAGACACTATAATAGCAAAGTAAGGCTTTAAATAGCTTACATAAGATTATATAGAACTATTTCTATTAGATATCTGAGTTTTCTTCTTATTTACTGCTGCTGGTTTTTGGGAATGAATGGCGGGCCACATTAAGTGATGTGGAGGGCCACACTTGGCCCCCGGGCCGCCACTTGCCCACCCCTGCTCTAAACCCTCTTATTGAACATCTTAACTGATAAAACAATTTGCACAATGATATCTCATTCTGATATTGCAATGTCACGTTTTTATGAATCTGTGGCTCAAAATAAAATCAAAAACAGAAGGTTAACAGCATTTAAAGGTCTAATACCACTTCTTCAGTTCTTTAAAAGGGTTTCATGAACCCCCTAAAGGACTCTGGAGCTGGTATCAAAGACGGCAACATCACAATGCCAGAAAAGAAGTCAACAAATCATCAAGTGTGTAAATGTATTTGTGGACTTAAGGCCTGGAAACGTGTAATCTTGGTCCTGTCTGACATCAGATGGAGCAGTGTCTGTGTTTGCATGAACTCAGGGATCCTGGTTAGGAGCGGCATCCTGGTTTAGATCATATTAATAAGACACATGCACACACACAAACCTGGTCATTAGTTTGGCTGTTTACACGATAAACACCAGCATCTGACTCTCTGATTACTGCATCTTATTTGTGCAGGTGGCGCTCAGGTTTGACGAGTGCTGCAGAGAGCTGTCAGAACCAGGATGAGCCGTTCACAGGGCAGCAAAACCAGGATTATTAAGTCCAGAATTCTGTAGGATCCTGGTTTCTGAGCTCAGGGTAATTTATTTTACAAACAAAAGAGCAGAAACCATGTGAACGCGGTCTCTGTCTGAAGTCAGCAGCACTGACGGTGGTTCAGGTGCCTCTTTGTTTTTCTTATGTAAACTTTTTCTACAATATTTATATCTGTAATGAATTATGAATTTATACTGTAGTTAAGAACAAATTTAAAAGACAGCCTGTTTTAAGAACAAGAAAACATTCATATTAAAGAAGTCTGTCAGAAACTTGTTTAAAACTGAGCATGTTTTTGTAACAGGACGGACATTTTTGGGCAGGAATGAGGAGTTTCAATCTGAATTCACCTTTTTAGACCAAAATTTGAGCCACTGAGCTTCTCAGAAAAGGCAGAAACTCCTCAAGCAGAACATTCAACCACTTAAACTACATTTTCTGTTCAGAAATGCAAGAAATGAAGTTTAATCTGGCATCTTAATCATGGGATTTTAATAGGATTTATTTTGTAAAACAGCAAATTTAAAAATTCATGAAAACAAAAACAATTATATCTTAGCATTAAAACTGTAATTTTAGAAGATCTTCTACATGCTGGTGTACCATAACCAAAAGATAAAAATGATTTTGGTAATTACCAGTGCTGTTAATTTAGGGTGCTGTGCCATTTACCTAAATTGTTAAGCATTGTACATGTTGGCCATATATTTGACTTTTATTAACAAAATGTACCATGATGATTTACCTTATAATCACAGAATGTCCACTTGAACAAATCAAAAGTATAATTTCTTTAAGAATAAAATGTTTGTCTTTTTCACATCTGTTCCTAAAACAAACAGGCAGAAGATCAGCTTCAGAGTGCACATGTCAGAAAAATAATATGATTATATTTTATCATTAAATATCAATTATGTAAAAAAGCTTCTACATACTGATGTGTTAACCAATACAGAAACATAAAAAATATTTGGTAATTACCAATGCTGTTCATTAAGGGCAGTTATGGCAAAGACCTTACAGTGAGTGGTGGTCTCATGAATCTGTTCAGCACTGTAAATCCAATTTTTTAATATATTTTATCAAATTAGGGATGCACTCAGACTGTTTTTTCAGATCAAGTATTAATCTTTGTATACTCACCAACACTGTGAGCAAACATGAAGCTTTGAAATCCCATTTAAGATCTTCGAATCATAAAAATAATACTTAAATGAATCAGAGCTTCATCGTTCTTCCTCTTACAGTTAATCTGACTGATATCTGTACTGCTTTTATTGTCCTCACTGACGTTAAGATCTCACCAAACTGTGCCCACCTGCTACAAAACCAATAAACTATCAATAGTACAATTTTGGCAAAGTATGTGGAGTCGAAGTACAAACAGAGACTAATCCATCCTAAATCTAAACCATAAATGCTGTGATTTTAACCCAAATGCTCACCAATATTATCATGGCAAAACAACAACTGTCTGTTTTGCAGAGTAAACTCTCCCCTCCTGAATAGTATAATTCTCCTTTTTGTTTACAATATTGTTCGGTGAGTTCAGCCATGCTTAACCCTGCAACAAGGTTTGGTTTTGTTTTTGTTACCAGCTTCAAACCTGCCCGGAATGTGAATGTTCACAGCACTAATGTCATTTTCAGACATGCACATGTTGGTATTATTGTCATGTGCATTTGTTGTTGACATTATTATTATTTTTTTTTTGGCAGTGGGTAGAATGAAAGCTGAAAAGACAAAGATCATGGTATGACACAAAAGGCACCTCTAAACTCCAAGGACTGCAGCCTACACATGGTGGTGCAGTTTGACAGTGAGGCCTCCTGCACGTTCAAATCATTAATATTATTATATCACACCTAAGAAGAGCCCACTCAGGGGCTCAGACATGAAAAAATACTTGCCTTGCATTAAATTTTAGATTGTTAGTGATCATGCTGTCTCCCCATGTTTTCTCTTTTTATCTGGATCTTATTGATTCTTACGTCATTTAGAGTTAATTTAACTAAAATGACACAAGACTGACATGAAAATGTAATTTAAGAATGAGATTTTAAAGTTAGTTTTTGTAATTAATCACATTTTTTTAAAATAGTTTTGCTTCAAAATCTCACCAAGTGTGGATCTGTGGTCTCTCTGATTTTAAATGTGAAGTAATAAAACATGCAGCTCCAAAAATCCACCAGCAGGTGGCGATAAAGGCCTCTCATTTCCACCAAGTCCCTTTAAGCTCATCTACCAAATTGAACTAATTCCCTCCTCCTGAAGACATTTAGTGGCTTTAAATGTGAATTTAACTCACAGCAGGGGTTGTAATATTCACTATTAAAAATCATAAAATCCCTTCAAGTCTATTAAACCTACTCAAAGACAATGTCTCACTTTGTGACCACAATAAACATCAGATATCAAATTCAAACACTGACAATAAACCACACATTTATGTACAAATATGTACAGATACACAAGACGAGTTTCTCTTGTGTGTTAGTAGAACTTGTGGCAGTGACATTGGTTGTTTGGAAACTAAAAATATGACACTATATACCTAATTTATTCAAATTTGTACAGCATTTTTATACAATATATACATTAATAAATAGATTTTATTCTCTCATTGCAGAGGAAAGGATGAAGGATTTGTAGTTCTTTAGTAGATCCACGTTCCTCTGAGGTTTGAAGATTTTTTTCTAGTAAATGTTTGGTCAAATATTTAACATCTGTCAAAGCAGTTTGAATATTCAGCCATTTCTATAGAAGTCATTTTGTCCCATAAATATTCTGTTTTTAAAATGCCAAAGTCCAGGCTTACT